>JAWNPR010000041.1:12620000-13825000 GCA_035047405.1 Drosophila stalkeri | reverse complement strand
CCGAGGACGAAACGAAAAAATTCATCAAGGGTCTACGACAATTTGGCAAGAATTTCTTTAGGATCCATAAGGATCTACTGCCACACAAGGATACACCAGAGCTGGTCGAGTTCTACTATTTGTGGAAGAAGACGCCCGGCGCCAACAATAATCGACCTCATCGGCGACGCAGACAGAGCGCCTTGCGTCGCAATCGTGTTACACGCGCCAACAATACACCTCCCAAAAAGGAGGACACCCCGGAACCACAAGCTGCGACGACGGCGACGGCGGCGGCGTCGGCTGCAGAGACGGCGAATCGCTCATCGCCCGCTGTCTCCAAGGAGGAGAACAGTTCTCTCACCGAGGACGACGTCAGCGAGTGTGACAGTGATTCGAGTCTGACCAACAAAAGGGATGAATCACCATCTAGGATGAGGACTAGAAACAAACAACAGAATAACAACAACAACAACAGCAGTAGCGCCGCTGCAGCTGGTGGCGGTGGCAACTCCTCCGCTGCTGGCGCTGCCTCCGTCAACGCGTCTGGCAACAGCTCTGGTAAGGATCAATCCTCAGGCTCTACGAACAACAACAGCAACGCCGTGGCGAATGGCAAGCGTCCCAAGCGCGGCTCCGATACACCGGACGCCGCAGCAGCAGCCGCCGCTGCTTGCGATAGCCCTAAGACGCCCACCAAGACCGTGGCCGAGGGATCGGGCAATAAGCGCAAGGGCGGCAAGCAGGATACGCCGAACAAGAAGAAGCGCACCGAAGCCGAGACCAACAACAGCAACAGTGGCGAGCAGGCGATCAACAACAGCGAGGACAATGTCAAGGAGAAGCCGCGCAAGCGTCCCGACAGTCCAGTTGAGAGTATGAACTCGGATAGTCGACCCGATTCTGTGCTCGACGATGGTGAGTCCAATACAACCGATACGGATGGACGCACCATTGAGCAGCAGTCTAGCAAGGATAGCAAGGAGATCAACTGCAAGGAAGAGAACGCTGTCACGTTATCCGGCGATGTGGACTCCAAGTCGGAACTCAACGAAAAGTCGATTAAAACGGAAACTGCCTGTGTGGAAGACAGCAAAGATGCCATCAAGAACATGGATGAGGAGACCAACATTCAAGCACCCAGCAGTATACAGCCGCTTAGCATCAAGGCCGCGCACGTGGATGGTCTGCTCAAAGATTCTGGCTCCTTGGATGCGACACCAATAGTTGTTCCAGTTACTCCGATCGCCATGAAGGTGCCTACAATTGCGACGGTGGAGGCGCTCAACGCGTCTGTTGATCGTGATCGCAAGGAAGCCATTGAGAAGATGGAGATATGCGAGAACGAAGCGGCTGCACGTGATCCCGAGCTGCTCAAGAAACTGACCAGCATTAAGCAGGAGACGTTGCCCCAACAACAGCAGCAACAGCAACAGCAGCAGCAGCAACAACAACAACAACAACAACAACAACTACAGCACCAGCAACAACAACAACAACAACAGCAGCAGCAGCAGCAACAACAGCAACAGTTGGTGGGTGTGCCGCCCGTGTCAGCTGCAGCATCAGGGCCATTGCAGGAAGCCGTTTACATTAAGAAGGAGCCCATGGAAGACTCCATGGATGCCACATGCAATCAGAACAGCAACGAGCCACAAGATCTCAAGGTGAAAATCGAAATCAAAAACGAGGATCTGAAGATCAATGCCAGTGGACTGCCGCCTGTCAGCTCTGCGGGACCGCCACCCAATGCCCAACTGGGTGGCCTGCATCATAGTGCTAGCGAGAGCGGCAATCCGGAGCCACTGCATCTGCAGCATATGCCACATGGACCAACGCCACAAGCGCCTGCCGGATACATCATTGATGGGCAACTTAAGTATGGGCCACCCGGTCAGCCGCCTCCACAGCCGCCGCCACAGCTGCATAGCGACCCTGGCAGTGGGGGCGTGTCGGCGCCAACGCCTCAGAAATATCCTGGCGATATGGAAATGAAGTACAACGAGGCGGCTGTCAAATTCGAGCCAAGTGCTGGCAAATTTGCGCCACAGGAGTTGAAGTATCCGGTGCCAGCGCCGTTGGATGCGCTCAAGTACAGCCAGGAAATGCAGGCAGCGGCTGCTGCTGCGGCAGCCGTGGGCAAGTACGACATGAAGTACATGATCGAACAGCAAGGCAAATATCCAGTGGAGCTAGCGCCGCCCAAACCCGGCTACCAGGAGGCACTGAAGATACCCGATGTGAAACCAGGCTTTGCCCATCTGCCGCACAACATTGGGTCGAGCCTAGACGGACCCGGCCCGCCGCACAAGTATGCGCCGGCGGGTCAGAGTGGTCCACCGTTGGATCAGCAACCGCCGGGTGCCACGCCTCCGCCCGGCATTGCCATGCCCAAGCCGCACTATCAGCACGATGTGCAGACGCCGCCGCTGGGGCGACCCTTCGAGCCGACAGGCCTTATGCTCAAGTACGGTGATCCGCTGGCTGCGAAATATGGGCCGCCACAGCCACAGGATCTCAAGTACCCGATGCCGCCTGTTTCGTCAGCCGGTGGGGAGAATCTGATCAAGGCTTCGCCATATGGCCCGCCGCCAGAGAGTCCCATCGATGCCTCGGCGCGCTCGACGCCCGGCCAGGATAGCCAGGGCAGCAATAGCAATAGCAATTCGCAGCCTCCATCCTCACAGCCGCAGCAGTTCCAGTCGCCACATCCCTCGCCGCACATGCCTTCGCCTGCTGGCGGCGGCCTGCCACCCGGCATGCATCCACAAAATCTCATCTCCCCGCACAGCCATGGACCACCGCCGAATGCTGGCGGCGCCGGCTCCGGCCCGGGTCCACAACCGCCCACGTCCTTGCATCAGCCCATCAGCTCGATGGCTGGTCAGGGACCGCCGGGCCTGCAGCACGGACTTCCCCCGGGACCAGGTGGCCCGCACGCACAAATATCAATCGCCAATTCGCTGACAGGTGTCGTCACATCGCTGGGCGCTCCAACGATGTCCACCATGGCGCCTTCGCACCCCATGCACCCGCACATGCATCCGCACCAGCATCCGCATTTGCAGTCGTTGCAAGCGCTTCACCGGCATCCCGATCTGCCTTCGGCCATGCATCCGCATGCGCCCATGGCCATGTCGCTACAGGCACCGGGTCCGCCGCCGCCGCACAGCCATGCGCATCCGCTGGGACCGAGCCATCAGCAACAGCAACAACCGGGACCGAGTCCGGCGGGCACAGTGCGCACGCCATCGCCGGCGCAGCAGCAGCAGCCGCCGCGAAGTATGCACGAACCGCTGCCCACGTCGCGTGAGCCGCCCGCCTCGCACACCTCGACGGCGCCAACGGGCTCGATAAGCGGCCTGAATTCGGGCCCTGGACAAGGTCCGGCACAAGGGCCAGGACCATTGCCACATCAGTCACCACATGCACATCGCACGTCTCCGTTGCCGGGCTTGGCGCATCCGTCTGGACTCATTGGCCATCCGATGCCCATACATCCACACTTGGCTCATCTGCCACCTGGTCATCCGGCACATGCAGCTCTGGCGCATCCGGGCCATCATCTGCTGTCGCATTCAATTGCAGGATTGAGCCACGGCGGAGGTCCCATTGCTCTCCTGGCGGGTCCCGGCGGACTGGGTGGCCTGCCCGAGTCGGCACTGAGCCGACGCACACCGCCCAGCCATCTGTCGCACCCGCATGCCTCGTCGGCGCCATCGACGCCGCACTCGGCGGCCATCTCGACGAGTATGGCGCTCACCACGACACCCAATACGGTGCCCTCGTCCGCCTTCAGTCGTGCCAGTCCCAGCGTCCAACTCTCGAGTGGTGCCCCGCCAGCTGGCCCTGGTGGCAACAGCAACAGCGGCACGCCGAATAACTCATCGGCAGTTGCCGCCGCTGCGGCCGCAGCCGCTGCTCATCGCGCCGCCTCGCCCGCCTCCAGTGTGGGCAGCCTAAGTCGGCAGAGTCCGCTGCATCCGGTGCCCCAGTCACCGCTGAGCCATCATCCGTCGTCGTCGGCGCTATCCGCCGCAGCGGCAGCTGTGGCTGAACGGGATCGACATGCGTTGCTGCGCCAGCAGTCGCCGCACATGACGCCTCCGCCAGTATCGAGCGCTTCGGGCTTGATGGCCAGTCCGTTAAGCAAGATGTATGCTCCACAGCCGGGTCAGCGGGGATTGGGTACTTCGCCGCCGCCACATTTGCGGCCAGGCGCCTCGCCGCCAGTCATACGCCATCCACAGATGCCGCTGCCATTGCCGCTGATTGCGCCAGGGGGCGGCATTCCACAGATTGGTGTGCATCCTGGCCAGTCGCCGTATCCGCATCCGTTGCTGCATCCTTCGGTCTTCTACTCGCCGCATCATCACAATCCCTTCAACTCGCCCTATGGCTATGCGCCATACGGACCGGGCTTCCCTGCCTACATGAAGCCGCCTCCGCCATCTGGCCCACTGGATCCTGCCGCCGTGATGGCCGCCCACCATGCTGGGCTGTCGGGTCCGCCGCCACCGACGCGCCAGGATGAGCAGAATGCAGCAGCTGCGGCAGCTGTGGCCGCCGAAAAGCAACATGCGGCGGCAGCAGCAGCGGCTGTGGCTGCTGCGCAACAGCAGCAGCATAAGACGCCCCAGCAACAACAGCAGCAGCAACAACAGCAGCAACAGCAACAACAACAGCAGCAACAACAGCAGCAACAACAACAGCAGCAACAGCAACAACAACAGCAGCAGCAGCAACAACAACCTGGTGGTCCGCCACAGAATAAACCACCGACGCCAAAGACGCCGCAGGGACCAGGAGGTGTGGGTGTTGGTCTAGGTGGTCCCGGCACGCCTACAGGTCTGCCGCCTGGCGCCTATCCAGGCGCTCACATACCTGGCTATCCGCCGCCGCCGCATGCGTCACCGTTTGCGCCGCAAGATGGACAACAGCATGGCATGAAGCCGACCTCCCACATGGATGCGTTGCGTGCGCACGCGCACTCAGCCAATTCTGCGGGATTGGGCAGTGCGCATCATCCGACAGAGCCATGTGAGTGTTGAGTATTGGGCAAGAGTTTGAAAATTGATTATTAATATTGTTTTCTGTTCTATTTTTGTAGTACCCATAGACATTGAGCCCGATCCGGAGCCCGAGATACCCAGTCCCACGCACAACATACCGCGGGGACCCAGTCCCGAGGCAAAGCCCGACGATACAGAATGCCATCGCTCGCAATCGGCCATGTCAGTACCTAAAGAAATGATAATCTCTATGAGCTGTAAATTATTTATATAAAATGTTTATTTTGTAGCTTCGTGCGTCACATCGATCGCGGCGATTACAATTCGTGCACGCGCACGGACTTGATCTTCAAGCCGGTTACGGACTCCAAATTAGCGCGCAAGCGTGAGGAACGCGATCGCAAACTGGCAGAGAAGGAGCGCGAACGAAGACAGGTGAGCATCAAGAACTGTTCTAGAATATTGATCCCTCGGCAATCCATATAACTATTTTCTCTCTTCTTTAACTTTTTAGCAACAACAACAGCAGCAACAACAACAACAACAGCAACAAGCAGCTGCTGCACAACAAGCTGCTCAGCAAGCCAAGATGAAGGCGGAGCTAAAGCCTCCATATGCGGATACACCAGCGCTGCGTCAATTGTCGGAGTATGCGCGTCCACATGTCGCTTTCAGGTGAGCGTCGAGTGCTTGCAAGAGTATTTCTCTATGCGTTGAGTCTTCTTTGAGTTGATTGATTGTCTATTATACTATTTGTTAATGTAGACCGATTTTGTTTTTGTAGTCGTTAATTATCGCGTTTGTATTGTAATAATTTCCATTTCGATTTCAGTCCTGTTGAGCAGATGGTGCCTTATCATCATCCAATGGGCCCCATGTATAGCAGAGAGAGGTACAGTACCTAGTACAAGCCTGCCAAAATCCTCATCTCAAAGCACACATCATCATCCATCACCTCTCCACACACACGCACTCACACTCATATTCTCATTGATAACCGAGTTCCTTCCATATGCTAACCTACATAATTGACGCTTATTTCAAACGCACGTCCAAATTTATGCATTAGTTTCTAATCCATTTGCTGCTTATTTTACATTTGCCATTTGCCATTTGCCAGTCCTTAACCAAACTCCTCGACAAGATATTAAACCCCTTTCTGCTTCTCCAAATTATAGGCCTTTACTCATGCTTCCAACCTTGACTAATTACAGAGAATTGGAGGAGATTAAAAATGCACAAGCGGCGGCCGCAAGTCAATCGCGATTGGATCCTCACTGGATGGAATACTACAGACGGTAAGGCTATTCGTATGATGCTTTCGAGAAATTGTAACTCACTCTTCTCATCTCTTATTTCCCTTACAGTGGCATACATCCCTCACAGTTTCCGCTGTATGCGAATCCGGCTATATCGCAAATGGAACGCGAACGTCTGGGCATACCGCCGCCGCATCACGTTGGCATGGATCCGGGCGAGCATATGGTGCGTATCAATTGCATGGCCATCTCTCATCTTGTAAACCAAACTTGAAACTCAAAATCCACTCATATTCACAAAATCAATCGTATTTGGAAAAAGAAAAAAACAAAGCAAAACAAACACTTTCTTAACAAAACGAATATAGTAAACATCTACGCATAAATCACTGTCCACTTGTCAGCTCAAATAACCAATGATTTAATTAATAATTATAATAATGATATACATTTAGGTGCATCATATGTCCATGTCCAAGCACGTGTGGTAACTCATCTTGAATTGCAATTTGTTGCGTCCGTCCATTTCTCTGCTCTTCCACCCGCTAACCACATTTGTTTGTCATCTAGTCGGTGCTAACACGCATTATCCACAATTTCACATTTCGCATACTCCCGCTGTTCCCACTTACCAAATGTCGCATCTATGTTGCAATCAGGCTCTCCATATATCTCTCAGGCAGCACACCTGGCTCTTTTGAAACTATCAACGATATTCAATAATTTTCAGATACGATTGACGAGAGAATATCATGCACACTCTCATACTCATTTACATTTGCCTTTGCATCCACAGCCGCAACCACCGGAGGCCGGTTTCCAACTGCCACGTGAGTTTGTATATCTGCTGCGTTAATCAAATCACAAACGAAACTCAAATTTTTCTTTCTCTCTCTCTTTCTCTGGTCTCGCCTTTTATCTATTTCTCTGCACATAGCGAATGTTGGGCAATATCCGCGTCCAAATATGCTTATACCTAGGGAGCCGCACTCGGATGTTTTGCTGAGGATGTCTTATGCAGATCAACTACAGGTTTCCCAAATCCCATTTCAATATTCTTAACTGATTAATTACATATATACAGTATTTACAGGCCGCCGAGTTTCAACGGCAATCGCTGCACGATCAATACTTTAGGTGAGTACCACTCAGCATCCACTCGAGTGGATTAAGTTAACAATATCAACAACAACAACAACAACAGTCATCAACAGTCAATCATTCGGCTCATTTGTTCATCTGTATTTGTGTGACTTTATGACTTTTGCTTATTGTTTTTGTGTTTTATATTTCTCTTTTTGTAATTGTTATCGTTATCATTTTGTGTTTGTATATATATTTTGTATCTGTATCACGCCCACCTCTCTATTTCTATCCCACAACAGACAACGGCCCAGATAAGTGGACCAGCCAGGCAGAAGGCAGAATCCCAAAAGCAACTGAACAAAGAAAATACTCATAGCCCGGCCGGCTGTGAGGAAAATGCTTTGTGTGATTTTTGTGTTCAAACGTTTACATTTTGATTTTCAACAAAAAAAAAAAAACCACATCAACAACTATAACAACAGCATCAACAACTGAAAAAATCAACATTCATATTTTATATAGCAATAGCAATGGTCCCTTTATATATATAAATAAACAAATATGTATATCGTGTTTCCAAGCTATATATCTATATAACTAACAACTTTAAGTTGTGCAACGCTTTGTCCAGTTTTTATGTAAAAAGTTAGTAAACGTTTTAATTTATCATATCCATATACATACCACATATATCATCTGAATACACTGATATCCTTATTTTAACTATTTTCTAATATGTATTTCCATTGCTCTACAGAAATCAACTACGTTAAGTGTGCTCCAACTGGGCAGCTGACGCGATCCACTTATGAACAAGGAGGGAATCGCAAATTAGAAATCAAATGGGAAACCAACTGACGAAACAAGCAAAGAAAACATGATGGTCGCAATATTTTATAAGAATCGTCTTTATAGTGTATAGTGTTAAAAAATTCTAAACAAAAATTGATAGAGAGAGAGGAAGAGAGAGAAGCGTGTTAATTATCGTTTAAGCTTACGAGAATTGATTAAGGCAAATGGAACAAATTTAGCACTCAAATTTTTAAGGTTTTCAACTGCGGAATGTGCAAAACATTTTTGCAGACTATAGCAGCACTTTGATAATACCCTATGACTAAACACTAAGCTCTATTTCAAATCAAATTAATTAGACTTTTGCAATTAGCTAAAAACAAAAATGACAGAGCAAAACCAAAATACAACATGAAGTATATATATAAAAAAAATATATATATGTATATATATATATATATATATATGTATATACGGGACGTGATTTGTATTGAATGGTAATAATCGAGTCCAAGAAATTGGCCGATAAGCCAAGTGCACTTTTTTGCCGATCAACCACTGTCAGTCGATATATATATATGTATTTATATATATAATATATATATATATAAAAAGAATGTATTGTACAAAGGGCTTTCTAGACAACTGCAACTGAAACTATTTTGACATCTCATACGCTGAGAGTTGTATATGTAATTAAAACTTAATGTACTTCCAGCCACAATTGAACTATATGTATTTCGTAGTGTTAGTGCGCTTATTGCTGCTTAGTTTTGATTTATATAGTAATCCTTTATAATATGTTTTGGCTAGCTTGGCTTACTTACTACTCATTAATTTATTATTTTATTTGGCTTTACTCTAGTATTATATTATCAACAAAAAAATGAGAAAAAGCATAAAACAGAAACAAAAAAGAAAAAGCAACAAAAACGTGTTTTGTATAAAGTTTCATAACAAAAAAAAAACTAGTTCATAAGTAATAATTTTAAATGTGTGAGTTTTCAAGAAATTCTAAAAGCCCCCATATGCAATGCATGCACTATATATAGGCAGCATGAGCGTTTGTAGCAGCTGCAATATTTTGAGTGCTTAATTTATATTAGTAATTTATACACTATATATATTAATTATATGAGCAGCATGCATTAAAACAAATAAATAAATATATATTTCATTAAAAAGAAAAAGAAAGGATTTATATTAAATTTAAGACCAACGCAAAACACAAAATATAAACAAAAACACTAAACAAATGTAATATTAATGCGTGCATAATACTATAAACAAATTACATATTTTTAAATACAATTTTTTATTTCACATTTTGAATATACACATTATATATATATAAATATACATATATACAGCGTTTATTGTAGAGTTTTGCGAGCATATAAAAAAAAAATAAATAAAAAAAAACAAAAGCTGAAAACCAAGCACACAAACAAAATAAATATGAGCCACATCACTTGGCGCAGTTTAATTTTTAAGATTGTAAAGTAAAAAATCCAGGCGTACATATTTATATATACATATACAAAATGAATGAAATAAGAAATGGAATGCAGCTATATATGCATATGCTAAATATATATAGTATATATATTTCACACAAAACAATTCGATGATAATGATAATACAAAATAAATTATTAAAAAAACAAAACCTGTAAAAACTAAGTAAAGCAAAATAAAATTAGTTACATTAGTTACAAATCGAAGCAGCGTTTATTTCATTAACTGTTTCATGAGACATGGATAAAAAAAAGCAATCAACGTCTCTATGATGCATTTAAACAAACAATTTTAAGAAAAAATATGTATTGTTTAAATTCTTCATAATTTATAGTGACTAAATTATTGTTTAAATTTATATTTTGATTAAAAGTCGACTCAAGTTTGCAGTTAATTTTTTTTTTAAGTCAACAGATTTGCTGAATTCGTCTGTGATTTGAAGCGGTTGAGGTTGACAGCCTTCTCACCCTTATTCCCCAAACTGATTGAGAATCGATATATTAAGTCTATAGAGGAAGTAAGATCTAAGTCAACAGATTATTCTGACAAGGTTTGAATTCGCAACCTATACAAGCTGGCAACTAGAATCTGAACTGATTGCATTCTTGTTGCTTCTAGCTGTAGCTTATTACTAAGTTATCAGGTACCCAATAATGTGTAAGAGGTAGCTCAGAGTCGGCGATATTCGAATAAGAAAAGTCTTGTAGCTTAGCCTGCGTTGTAATTTATTAAGGCCTATTTCAGAAATATTATTAAAGTGTAAATTACTTTTGATATTATTTACTCGCCAGCCCCATTCATCAATCATTGAACCCTACGGTCTTTCCTTAAATCAATCATCCAATACTTTGCAGTTGTTGGAATAATTTTTTCTTTTTTATGTAAGCAACAAGGTCATTAGATAACGCTTGATACCCTAACGGAGAGTCATTATACTCTGCCGATTGTGTGTTGTGTAACGCCGATCTAATGGAACTTATCTAAATCAATGCTTAACTGAATTTACTTCTTTTTTTTTTTAAATCACACCCAAAGCTCCGATGACAATAGATAAGAGACAGTTTGAGCTGTTGAGAATTTTGTTTTATTTAGTTATTTATTGACAGACACGTATATCAGTATACATATATAAATATAGAGTTTACTTATATAGAGAGCATTAGCTCATAAATCACAAGGTGCAGTGGCATTATAATATCGAAGCAAGGCATGAGAATTGAATGAAAGAGCATAAATAACTTATAATTACAAATGCTCACAAAACAATCGAATGCGGCGTGTGAGAGTGCGTATGTGTGTGCGTGTGCGTGAGTTTGAATGTATTCATGAATAATCAATCAAATAAATAGAAGCGTTGCCATGTGCGCTGCATAAATGTTGAATAAACCTGCTGTGTTAACTCTTAATACTTAAAGTATTTGTTTATTACTCATACTTAAATGGGTATGTGGGCGGGGCATGGGATGCGTGGCGAAGCGGGCATGGCCTGTGCTCATATTAATTTTAGACATGTGCTTGGAGTATTGGGTCAAGTTCCCAGTTCATC
The DNA here is from genome assembly GCA_035047405.1 of Drosophila stalkeri. Lineage (NCBI taxonomy): Eukaryota > Metazoa > Arthropoda > Insecta > Diptera > Drosophilidae > Drosophila > Drosophila stalkeri. The sequence continues at coordinate 13,813,809 of JAWNPR010000041.1, read as the reverse complement.
CTTGGCTCATTCTCGGCCCAAATATTTAAATTGTCGGCACACAAAGCAGCAAAGCAGGTAGAGCTAAATTACGGGGCTTAATTAAAATGTTGAGCATGCGAGTACGATGCGATTTAATACAAAACATTTGCGCGCAATAATGGCCAACCCAACCCAGCCCATCCCAACCCAGCCCAACCCAGCTTCAGCCCGACCCAGCGCCACACAGCTCTAATTAAAAGCCACTAAAACAGAGTCCTTGACAAGCCGAACAACAAGCAGCAAATGCCAGCAAAAATTGCACCGAGTATACTGCACGGCAGGCGGCCAACTGCATTATCCGCATCCACAAAAGGTATCGAGCTCCACGGGATTGTTAGATCATCTATGGTGGGTTCATTACGATAGACGATACGATCATTGAGAGGCTGGGGGGGACGGAAATTGTTCTTCAAATGATCATCGTTGGCGGTGAGCAGACGAAAGTGACTTAGCTGTGCGAAATAAATATATATAAAATGTATCCGATAAATATATATATTCATGTAGCCTAACCTGATATTCCGATATGGATATGGGTTCACTGAAATCTATCCAAACCACCTCCTCGGCACAGGGCGGCGTTGTCAACGAGCCTTTGTAGGTATAGTAGCCATACAGGTTCGTGCCCAAAAACTTGTGCAAAGGCAAAGGATTCTGCAGGTCCACAGACTTGCCCTTGCGATCAATCGAGCCCAGCAACTCGGCAAATTCTTTATAGTTGGGATTATCTTCAGCCGTAATCTATTGTAGATGCATTTAACAAAAATTTAATCAATATAAAACTTTTTACTACTTTCCCAATTACCTGAAAGAAAAATGCCAACACCGTAATGCCATGATCCTTGTTAAGGGCACTTTGAAAGTCCGGATAGTCCAGGCTGCGCATGACCACATGCAGCTCAGCGGGATAGGCATGATTGTCGATCAGATCCTCGCTGCCCACCGTGTCATTCTCGCCCCAATGGAAATGGAACTGCTCGAATTGATAGAATGTCTTACGCTCCAATGGGCCGCCCTTTACGCGCGGCACCTTGTCCTTGTCAAAGTCCATGGTGACCAAGACCGTGTGTCCATTGTTGGTCAAATGGACGCGATTGGGCGTTACGTCAATATTCTCGTAGGTGAGTCTCGAATATGTCTTGTACTTCACATTCAGCACATTAATATTTATGGGACTTTGGAATTTACCGCTGCACTTCTGGTAATCGTCACCCCAATGTTCCGGTCCATGCTTTCCGCCATAGCCGAAATCTTGAGCCAACGTCACAGCAGCTGTAATAATTGAGACGCGTTTAGAGTCTGTGCTTCACTTGCTAATTGCCTGAACAAGCGGAGACGTTGACGCCGTTTCATCATGGTGACATCGGCGACAAATTGACAAATATTTAATTTCTTTCGATACTATTTATGGCCAGTTCAGGGATAGCCAAAAATAACCCTATTATTAACCTCAATTGAACGTTCAAATAAATTTAACTTTCGTTGTTTATCTTTTGAATTTGCCGACTGTCACCCTAATTAGACAAGCCTACACTGTACAACGTGAGTGTTATATGAATCATAATATAAAATATGAGTATATGGTGATTGTGTTGATATTGATCTGATTGTAGTATATTATATATAACTAATAAAGGATATATTTATTATATGTATAATGTAACATATAAATGAGATAAAATATTATTGATAAGTTGTTCTATTGAATTTGATCATGATGTTAATATTACTATTGACGTTTTTTATCATATGATCTTCTAGTATGGACATAAATTAATTTATATAATAATCATGATCAAATTTATTGTGGCTTTTATTTCTGTTATACATTAATCATCTAAACCCTAACGTTGCAGCAGAATATATTTTCATAAATAAATTCTTCTGCTGTTTTACACTTTTGCTGATAAAAATAAAATAAAATAAAATAAAAATAAGGTTTAAAATTATGGTAAAATTATTTTAATTTATAATTTTATTTATTTATTTATTTTTTTTAATATATATTTATTTTTATATATTTTATTTATTTTTTTAATATATATATATATATTTTTTTTTTCTTTTAATTTATTCATTTCTAAATAAATAAATAAAAGTTTTTCTATGTATTTTCCATTCAAGTCCATCAGTTAAATAGATAAATAATTTAAGAAAAAAAGTTACCATACTTGCTGAGCAGACATCGTATAAACTGTTATAAAATGAGTTCTAACCTGGACTACAACCCTTTACTTATCTTGAATGCTAAACGAAACGTATTTCAGCAATCACTCATCATATATCATTTACAACAAAATATAAATTAAAAGAAAATTAAAATTCTAAGCACACAGACTCTGCTGTTTAGTGTTGTGCTTGGGTTTTATTTCATGAAAATGAGATATTTAATCACTGACAACAAGTGCGACCTATTGGACAACGTGTAGCATGTGTCATGGCTAATTGTTGCATCAATTAGCAGTGATTAAGTAACAATTATCGCGTCAACTATTATTTGTTAGTTCGCATTAAGTGAATGAAGCGCACTTCCCTGAATTGCTTTAGTGGAAAGGTTTGTCGATCTATTCGACAAATGATTTAATTGTCTGTTCTAAATGTTCGTTCGGTTCGAGCTTTGTTGTTATTGTTGTTGTTGCTTTTCAAATGTCAACAGCTTAAATTAAATTTGTTGATTTATACTTTTTATTGGAATTTTAAGTGTTAAGCGGAATTTACGCAAGCGCTCTGAAAATGTTTATTGGCCATAAACAAAGTGTGTTGCACTTGTGACAACAGTTAATTAGCCAAGTCAAATTTTCTAATTTCAAACCTAACACGCAAAACAAACAAAAAACAAGATAGAAAACAAAAGCCTTGCTTAATGTATGTTCGAGTAATAGTTGCATTCATATTTCCATTCTATTTCTGTAATTGGATAACTACTTCAAATTCTCGGCCATTGTTTGACTAACGTTCGCTCGATTCATGATTCGGTTCGCACTTCCGGAGCATGAATAGTCCGCGGACACGTCAACTACGTCAACATTCGCCGTTCGCCGTACGCCGTTCGCTGCTGTTGCGCCATTCCAAAAGAAAAGCAGGTGAGCTTAATTGCAGATTAGATTTATGCGATTGTCTGCTTTGGCAAATTGATGGCACGGACACGGTAGAAACGTGTTCTTGTTTCTTTACAATGTTCGCTAAAAGCAATTAAAGGCGAGCATATTCGAATTATTTCCAGTTGTATTGTTTTGAAGTTAGAGACTGGAAAATTGCCATGAATTTATGTAGTTAAGTGCTTAAAGATTATTTTTAATATGCATGCAAAATGGTTGTGGCATATGAAAAATTATTATATAAAAGCTATTATATAAGTTGAAATTTGTAATACATACATTTATTTATGGTTAAGATTTAACCTTATCTAATCTGCAAAAACTATTAAATATTACTAACTGGAACTGGAACCCTAAGCGAAACAAATGCATTAAACATGCTCTTTGGCTACTCTATAGATCGATGTGGAGTCGTAGTCTACTCGTAATATGAAAAATAAAATAATATAAATATAGGCATATATAAAGTGTTCAACTTATAAATTTAGCTACTTTTTAACTGCAAGCGAGTATCACACAGTCGACTACATCCAATTTTCATTCTTCTTGCATTTGTTTATTATTATTGTCGATTGCTACAAAGAGATAATTTGAACCAGTTTTTGAACTTGCGGCGCGTCCTTGACACGGGCATGCATCTAACTCAATAATGTATACAAAATTAATTCTAAATAAATGTCAGCTAATGAGTTTTATTTAGTGTAATATACTGCACTCACACTCACACACACAACGCATTTAACGTTACAAAAGAGCTCTAAAAATTGTTTAAATATTTGCATATTAATCAAAGTTTGTCTACTGATTATTATCGGTGTCTGCGTCTAGTCAGCGCTCTATTTAAATATAATTAAATAATTGTTTCAACAGCAGAACTCAACACAATTGCTTAGCTCACCAAAGGTCAAGATCAAAGGCCACAGCACACTTTGTAGTTGACTCCACATTTCTGTCGGATTTATTTTTTTTATTTTTATTTTTTCGCACTTAAGCCCTTAAGACTCGACCACTGGCACTGGCACACTCTCTGTCAATTAGTCAGTCGGCCGATTTGTCAGTCTGTCAAGCGCTGTTCACCCGCCAAATGCGGTCGCACAACTGCGGTTAGGGCCCGATTGTCGTCGAAACTTATATCAACTTGTCTAAAGACAGTTGACGCCTGTTGTCACAGTTGTTATTGTTGTTGTTGTTGTTGTTATTGTACTTTTTTATTTTTTACTCAATGCGCTGCGATTCGAGTCAAATTGTAACTTGAATCGGCACTCGCTAATATTGATTCAATTAGATTGTCAGCGGTTGCCCGTTCATAAAATGCGCAGAACAACTTTTCTAAAGGTTTGACGAAGCTTTAAAAAAGATTTTTCTTTAAAACGTTTGAGATAAGAAATTGACATTAAGGAACCCACATTCAATAGGGAATTCGTATTGATTTTTTTTTTTTTTAATTTAATTGAAATTTTTTATAAATGATCTTGTTTAACAATCAAAATGCAATAAGAGCTACAGAAACTAGCCATTCCAAACTTCATCTAAGCTTGAATGAGAGATACAGCCAATTAATTCAGAGCAAACAATCAATATAAAATTGTTATTCATGAAATAAACTGAACTTTTCAAGCCTTTTTCAGTCGTCGTGTAATCGAATATACTTTAATAAAAATAAATAAAAATTCATCAACATATCAAATGTGGCTTCCATGAAATTGAGTGATTATTAAGATTTCGTGGAATCCCCTCTATCAATTCGTATTAAGCAGATTTAAATCTTCATTTTGATTCAACATTACAAAATTGTCAATTTATATATGCTCTCTTGCGAACCGCCGCATATTCATTTAATTGCATGCGTAAAGCAGTGAGATCTGATTGGTTGACTGTTGGCCTCTGTTAAGTGCTCAGCTTATGTTACGAGATTGATATTAACAGAACAATAATAAACACTGTTAAGCTCAAGCTGGCTGTTAAAATTCTTTTAACAGATTTTTGCTAAATGCCCAACTGTTAAGTTAGACAATTCACAGCCAAAGTTTATCACTGTTATTCCATTTTAGTTTTGTCATGCGAACAGAGTTATGTTAAGAGCGCAGCGCCACTGTTAAGCTGAACAATTGAAAATGCAAATTTATCTATGACAGCTGATCTGACAAAACAAGCGCATTTAATCTGATGGGAACGTGTGTTCTTATCTCTGGCCATAATCATTAAAATTTTTGCATTACTTACGTTGATTGCATTGCGTTTATCTTGTACACAAAATTGTCGAGCGAATGAGAATTGGTATTGACAGCTCACCTCTCTCGGTGTAGCCTCAATGTCGCTTGCATTAAATTATAGCCCGTTTCTCCCTTGTATTTAACAACTTGTTTGTATTATCGTAACCCTCAATCCCCCAACGGTACAATTTGGTTATAAAAAATGCATTTTTCGAGTGAATTTGACTTTGATATGTCGTTAATCAATATGCATTCTCATTAAAACTTTTACAATAATACAGAAAGGTAACAGCTCTTCAGAGAATTTCATATTTATTAAATTGAACTAAAGAAATGTCATCACTTAAGCCACCGCTGAGCCACTGAGCCACTGACCCGCTGAGTCATTAAATGTTGCTGGGCTTGCTGGCAGTGGGTTTTATTTATTTATTTTTTATTCGTTTTGTCATTTCACTTTTTGGCTGAAAACTCATTTGTTTATATAAATATTTAGTAAGACCTACGCGCGTAGTTTCTGTGAATGTCAACTCCAAAACAAACGAATAATTGTTTGGCATATACGTACCTATATATTATATGCAAGTATATAGTATACACATATACATGCATACATTAGCGAGTAATACCCATTCAAAAATTCAACTCAATGACTGTAACTTGGGTAACCGAAGTTACATTTGAAATTGATATAACTTTTTCAGCTCGCATGAATCACGGTTAGCATTAAGCATTCAAATGTGCCAAATCTGAAATTTCTTTTTCAGCCAAAAAAAAAAAAAAAAAAGGATTATTTGCAATTGAATTTGTTTGCATATGTATTATATTATGATATTATATATTTAACATTAACTTTTTTCTGTTTAATTTAATTTGAGTCATAATATATATTGGATACAAAAAATAATATTTGCTTTTTATTTACAGCATTGGAATATGTCTGAATGAACGAAAGTCTTCAAATTATATTCATTGATACTAGAGTTAATTTTATTATGTTATTATTAATTAATTTCTGTCCCAAATGAGAAGTCAAATTCTGTCACCACAAAAAAAAAAAAAAAAAAATAGCAGAACGCTTGTGAAATAGAATACATATATTAAATTTAAAAATGGGTAAATGAAATAAAATAATAATAACTGCTCCTAAAAGTATTTTAAATATATGTCAATTGCGTTTCGAACCTCTACGAATTTCTGTTCGCCTACTGCATTTCACTCGAAATGTTATAAAAATAATTAATATATCCGTGTAGTTAGTAGGGCTGATTGTACGCTATCGATTCGCATAACCAACAAATATTAATAAAGTCAACCTTTTCTTTATTTATACAAATATTTCTAGTGGGCTGAGCATTCCTATGAAAGCAAACTTCATTCAGTTCAATAATTTATCATAGTTCAGGCGAACAGAATTTGATAAAAGTTTGAAAAGAATTTAACATATGGAAATTTTCGCTGCATACTTTTAGGGCGCCGATTGGTAGTGAGCTGAGAAAAATCACATATGCCGTTGCATCAGGACAATCTTTAGACTATAATTATCCAAAATATATGGGTCAACTAAAAACTAGCCAAAATATATATAAAATGGTAAATATATTGTACGTGTGATAATGTAAAACTTAACTGAAGGAATGAAAGTCTGGCCAAAGCTCGAGCATAAGCTATCTAGGTTTATGGATGCTGCTAGCAAAGCACTTACAGTTACTTTTCTGTCACACTATGTGCGAAGTCCGCGAAGAATTTCATTCTTAGCTTTTTAGATTGTTTCTGGCACTAATTACTTTGTGCGGTTAATGGCAATGACGGGGCGATGTGTAAGTGCTTTCTAAAAAGCTTTCGAGTTTAACTCAAATAATAGTAAGCAGCACAAGCATATATGTATGTGTGTATGTGTGTGTCCATATATATAAGTGTGTATATATGTGCATGTATTTGTAAGCATATGTAAAGCGCGCGCTTCACTTTTAATTTTGTGACTTGTTGAGCAGCCGCGTCGCGTTTATACGGTAGCAGATTAACTGTGCTAAGCTCTTCATGCTTTTGTCACACACACTTTGCTTTGATTAAACGAGCACAGCAGCTTAAAAGCCAGAGCAACAACAATTATCTTAAGCTGGCGCTATTGGCGTATGCCGAGCTATGAATGGGCGTTTAGAATAGAATATAGATATAATAATGAAGATAAGATGATAAACATATGGCTGTAGATAGAAAGCAGTTGGCAATGAGAGAGGTATATAAACAAGCAATATTAATAGCACATATTTATCTATCTCTGTAATAGGGCAACCCATAGTCAGTCAGCGTATATTTCCATCGGTTGTTAATTAAAGTTGCAGCAGCCAATAATTGCGGTGCTCTTTGCTCAATTGACACAGATTGCATTGATGAAGCGTAAGTAACACAGAAAACAGCAAAGGCAAACAACAAACAGCAAACAGTTTCGTATTTGAGCTTAACTCGTTTGGTTGTTGTGTCAATAAATTATACCAAATATAATCAGATGCGAAATTTTAAATATTGAGTGTGCGCGCGTAATGTTCATTCAAATGTAAAATTCCAATTGGAAATGGCAACGGCCGAGAAAGCCGACACTAACCAAAGGACTGTGGCTGCCTGATGACACGCGCACGTACCGGCCATAAACTGTAAATGAAATACGAGTAACTATGTCCTGATTTACCAACATATGAATCTAATCCGGCCAATAACAACATCGACTGTGTGGGCAGGCATTTATTGCGCTGCTTATGAAAGCATCATCAGAAAAGAGAAGAGACAATTTAATTGCATGACTTAGTTATAGCTGAGCTAGAAACTGATTCAATTGTTCTTGGAATTATCATGCACTGTTTATTAAATTGCAAAAACTTTCCAAAGGACTTGTAATATATTAAAGCTCTTTCAACTTTTTTCCTATGCTCGGCACAACTGTCAAATGTTCGTCATACGTTAAGTAATTGAGTTTGTCAGACTGTCACATTTAAGCCGCATTTGGGCAGGTTATCTGCGGCAAATGCTGACAACAAAACAGTGTTCTTATCAGGTTTCGCTGGCTGCGATTTAAGAGCGCTTACAGAGAGCACAGCAGCCAAGCAGCACACTCTCACACATAGACACTCTCTCTCTTTGTCTGCAGTCGTCTGCACAGCAGCCCATTGCTGAGCAACAATTTTCATTGATAAAAATGCTGGCAGCTGTGTCCTGTTCCTCAGTCGAACGCGAGCCTCACCACTGGCTGTTACAGTCAGTTGCTAGCAGCAGGTCGAAGTTACACATTTTGGCGCCTTTTAATCGAATCGAGTCAAACAATTATCAGTTATGATCCTGTGTGCGCTCTCGGTTGTGAGTTATTTGCGCGGATTTTAATTAAGATTGCGTATACGCCGCGTCACCTGCGCAAGCAAATTGAAATTGCTGTCTCAACAAAGCAAATATTTTGTGACATCAGCTGAAAACATTTCACATCAATTTATAATATAAAATACAATTGGCGCCAAGTTTTACAAAACAAAAAAAAAATAATAATAATAGTAAAATAAAATAAAACTTTTCTGTGCGCCAAAGGGCGAAAATTACACTAGGAAATCTGAACGAGATTTGCTGCTGACAGAGGTAAATAGTTTCTGAACAAAAATTCGCCACTGGACACTAGACTCAAGAGAAACCATAAATAATAATGTAACCGAAAGGAAAAACTTGTCGCAAAACTTTACCGAAACGATAAGCCACAGCGTACTTAAATTTCACAAGTTTCCTTAGACTACAAATTGGTCCAAGTGCTGTGAAAAAATATTTAATTTATTTCGGACAACAATGTTGCAATTTTTCTACTATCAAATAGAAAACATCATGCATTAAACATAGAAAAATGCTATACATATATGAATAGCAATTTAGTTAGTCGAGCAAGGGGACATTTTTGCTGATTGAGAGTTTGATTGGGATAACTGACGAAATCATAGTTCGCCTCTTGCCAATCAGGCGAACATTCAGGCTCGCATTCTTGACTTTTAGTTGCGCATCTTTTTGCCAATTGAAGCGAATTTTTTTATTTATGTATGTATTGCTGTTGGCAAACAACACACATTATGAAGCTGAATCAATTGAAATATGTTGACTGCGAATGCATTCGGAATTTGCAAAAGACCAAAGCTAAAAGATAATGAAAATAGTAGAGACAGGATATTCTACAACTCTTTTGTTTGTCTGTGACACACCTGAGTGGACGTTGGACGTGAGCTTTGTAGCATTTAACAAGTTCTTGTAAACAGGTCCTTGCCAACTGCAACTGCATTAAGTGGCCGGCCGGCTCACTCGGCCTTCAAGGAGGATGTACGCTGGAGCACTGTCTGGGGCGCACTTGGCCACAATGTGCTGAGCTTGGAGCACACACTCAAGCTGGGACATGTGAGCCCATTGGCAATTGTACAACATTCATACGAGCTGACTACTGAGCTTAGTTATGTTAAAGCTCAGCCAACGAACGGCTAGCATTAAATCTGGCCATGTACTGCATTTAGGGCTTGGAGTGCCTGTTGATGGCGGTGCATACAATATCTATACTTTGGCCTTGAGCCACACACGTTAAGTGGACTGCAAAAAAAAAAAAACTAAAAAAAAAAAAACAAACAAAAAACATTGCATTTAAGTCTTGGCAGCTCGTCTAGCACAACGGCAGCTGCTGGCGCTGATGACTGCAAAAATTTGCCGCACATAAGTGAAAAATAGTAAAAATGAGAACTGGCGCGAGCATAAATCAATACCTAGTTTATAGATGAGAGGGCTACGACTGTAGTACATTGAAATCGTGGCATTTTACATGCGCCCAACCATAGCTGAGGCTTAGCTCGACATAACTCACTTCAAGCAGCCACACAGATGCACACGCAAATGCCTCACACACACACACACACTCACACATACATACACGCTTTGCCATTTCTTGGCAGTTTAAATTCAATTAAATGCGCAAATTTTGTCTTTATAAATCATTTCCACTCCATACTATATTTACCTTAGTCACAAATGTTTGTATTTTAAAATTTTTAACACTTACTTAAACAAGCTGGAATGTTGCAGTGGGGTGAGACCAACTGCAAAATACTTGTTCACTCAGCAATAATATATATATGTAATACATATATATATATATAACTCACACATATATAATATATATATTTATTTATTTCATTTTTTTTAATTGTTATCATATTACAAAAAAGTCTTCTGCTATCTTTAAGGGTAATATGATATTGTTTTATATTTAAGGGAAAGAACAAATCACAGTTAAAACATGCTACATATGTGTGTATATGTACAGAAAATAGAGTTCACCAATATATGTATGTTAAATAGGTCTCCTTCACACTTTAAGAAAAAACTCTAAGAGAGCAACCGATTGCGTAGGTTCCTCTACTAGTTCGTTCGCGAACGGACAGACAAATATTTTTGGTTTCTTGTGCATGTATTGGTGAGTATGCGATAGTTGTCTTCGGTAAACACATCAATTGCATACGTGAGTGTGAATGTGTGCATGTGTATGTGATGGGAAGACCGTTAGCATAGACTCTGTTAGCCTTCCTAAACTATGATCAACACACGAATAGTTCACACGAGTTGTTCAATGCAACACGCTCAGCCGAAAACCAAAACGAAAAGAACCGAAAGTTCATGCCCAGAGCGAGAGGGAGGGATGGAAAGCGAGGGAGTGTGATTCTTTTCGCTTGATCACGCGAACAGAACGTGATTGTTCAAACGGTTAACAGTTATGATTAATACTATTTACAACAATGAATCATGTATGATAGGAATAATCTTTTCTCTTCTCTATCTATACCAAATATCAGATGTACATCACGTGGAACATTACACAACATTAATAAACGCTTCTTTCATATAATAAAATATAAAAACTGACTAAAAAATGTTTCATTCATTTCATTTTAGAAAACACTCTTCCCGGCGCAGCTGTCGGCCCTTTGAACTCCTGTCGTTAATCAACGTATTTTTTCAAGCTGAATTTTACAAGAATATTGTTAGATTAAAGCGTTGGCTAAAAAGCTCGTTCCTTTTGTGCGCATAAGCAATGTCGACATAACCCGGGCGCACATCAACTAAACCGGGCAATACTAATCCACAGAGTCAATTTTGAAATTGTTGAATTTTAAGCCTTAAGCTGGGACTTAGTTCAAAATTTTAATTTATTATCTGCGCATAGTTTTTATTTTAATTAATAATTCAGGAATGAAAGGTCAAACAAATTTTTTGCCACAAGTTTAATTTGATATTGTTTTGCCATTAAATTCAATTTATGAACGCAATTGCCATGGAATGCAGCAAAAACAAACCCAGTTCACGCACATACACACGAGCGCATACACACACACACGCATAATTCATGCAAAAACGCATCCAAAAAGAAATGGAAAATTACTCAAAAAAATAACAATAATTGTTGCATGCTTTTAGGCGTGCGTTCAGTAATTTCCGCCGAGTCATTTTATTTAATTCCGTTTTTCTTTTTGCTGACAGAGCTCAGAACAAGTGGCGCGTAATTGTTGCTGCAGCCAACGCAACACCGCCGACAACGCAGCCACCACAGCGGTTAGTGGTGTAATTCTAACATATTCTTATATAACTAAGTGCATCTGAAAGACGCTTTTCCTGTTTCTGATTGGTTGAATAATCATGTTCTGGATATGATTCTAGTTGTACAGTGAAAGCAATCGCTGCACCTCGTACAATGGCTGAAGGTCGTCATATAAACGGACACATTTATCAAATCAAACTAAACTAAACAGAGGAAAATACTGAACAGACGTGCCTTTTGCGTGTTCCTCGTCTGCGCTTTGTATAAGCTTAAGACTATCTCACAAAATAGACTTAAAGGGTCATGAGAGCCTGCACAATGGGCCATGGACTTGAATTACCATGGACATTTGAATGGGTCCATTGGGCGGTCGAGCATATCGAAAATCTATTCGCAGACAATTTCATTGAAAATGCAGTTTCCATGTTACACTCACTCTCAATGGCCCAGTCCAGCTGTCGGCACAAGAAACCATTTGTTATAGTTTGTAATGCCAATTAACGTAATTGATGCGTATTAACCAATGCAGAGGGTGAACACTTGCAAACAATAGCGCATTGTTGGCGAATGACAAGCTCGAGGAAGCTATTCAAGATAATTTACTTTCGATTGCAGTTACTAATTGCGAGAAGCATTTTACGTAATATATTCAAATGGATTGTTCCTTCAAATGTATACCTGATTTTCAGCTAATCACAAATCAATCCGAATAAATCATTTTGCTTTTCTAATTACGCTGCCAACTTTAAGAGCCTAGCGCAGCCAACTTCCATGTTTTTTTTTTTTTTTTCATTTTCTTTTATCCTCTTAATTAACATTATGCGCAGCTAACTTTAAGGCAATCGCTGCTATGTAAATTTGTAGTATTTAAAAATTTGAAAGTATCGATAACTTATTTAAGAATGATACACACGTCAAATTTACGAATTACACATTCCACAACAGCATAATTCCCGTTTAATTGGGATGTGTGCAGTGCCTCTTTGCATGCCATAACAATAATTAATTGGTCCATTCACGAGAGGGTTTTTATAGCAGCGAATGCTGCACAGGTAACGCTTTTCAATTACGACAAAGGGCCTAACTCTTTGATGTGCAAAACAAAAGCATGCCAAATAACAAGAAGTTCCATGCTGTGCTTCTGCAGTAGCTATTGACTGCGACCAATTAGTGCAAATCTGCTTACAGTTCCATTAATAGTAATAGGTGAGGACAAGTTGCTGGCAAAAGACATCTATTAGATGCTTAGTCCTATTACTTGGAGTTGTGCAGTGCAATGCAAGAGGATGACTTTAAAGTGGAATGTCCTCCGGCTACTTGTACTTCCAGATTGTTGTACTTCCACAGCTGTTGCCCTTTTCAATTGCTCGAGAAAGTTTTGCTGCTGGCACCCACAAGAAGTTCCCCCGACGACAACAACTTGAAGAGCTGCTCGCGCTGTTTGAGTTTCTGTTTGTGTTAGAAAACACTTGCGGCACCCGAACATCTCGGAGACGAGACTATTGCAGTCCGGCTACCTCAGCTCAGTTATTTAATTAGCAATTTAGTAGCTTCAGATTTACATAATCTCAGAGGCAGCCCTCGTTTTAGGCACACGTGCCAAGTTGCTAGAGGAGGCTTCTCCGCCAACCATAGCAGGCTGGCCCCCAACCCAGAAGCCAACCTCAAGGTCTAGCTAGACTTGAGGCGTTAATTGATTTTGATGTTCAGCAGCACCTGAACAATGTCCGTAAAATACATGAATTATCCTAGCATAATTTATAGACATATGCAGCTGTTTTACAAGCCTAAATTATTTATGGCCAGAATGCAGCCGGATTGGTCCAACAAGATATTTTGTGGCCAGAGAACAAGACAATGACAAATGATTTGCAAGCATATGTAAATGTCATAGCTCAAACTAAATTAAATGCCTTAGATGAAAGCTCCTTAATGGAAATTCTGAATCTTATTAATTTGATAACTGAAATCCGTTTGCTTTCAGCTCGTGCAGCTAAAGCCTCGAGCACTTTGTGCCAAGTGCTCAGCAAATGTATTAATTTTCATGCAGCTTTTCATAACTTTTGCTATTTATGGCGCAGACTAGAGAAAGTTATATAAAACAAAGGGAAAAATGTAATATAGCTGATATTAAATATGCGAGCAGAATATTTGAAGTACTAGAAATGCATTTAATTTAAATTCAAATAAAATAGCAAACGCATGAAAAAGTTAACTAGAAAGCTAAGAACTTTTTCTCATTTAAAGACAAAGACAAAATGATTGAAAGTTTGGCCAATAAAATTGACAATACCCCCCAACCAACCAAAATTTTTCTTTTGGACCAAAAGGCGATCGAACGCTTCAGCTCGTCAATTAATAATTAAGCAAATGACAAAATAAGGCGAATCCTCCTGTCCTGCTGAAAAGACAAAGCATCAAGTCACGGCCACAAGCGACGCGCGTCACTCATACGCAGCGTGGCACATGCAAAATTTAACAGCATCAGTGGCTGCATCAGTGGCTGCATCAGTGAGTGGAGCAACCTGCTGCCCGTAGAAAGCCACTTCACAGCACATTTTTTGGCCAAAAAGGCCAGCAAGATAAATAGTGAAACAGACACGATAAAAGACACAGCATGGAGACCATTATGTCAACATTGCCCACGCTGACAGCCGACGATGGCAGCCTGTGGATAACGAGCGCCCTCACCGAACTGCTAGCCAGCGGCGCTAATAGCAGCAGCGCCGGCAGCAGCGGCGCCGTCGTTGATGCCACACAGAATGCAACGTTTGCAACAACAACAGCGGCAGCTGTAAATGCTTCAACAGCGACCACGGCGAATGCTACCAAAGTTCATGACAAGCATCCGCATGGTGTGAATGACAGCGAGCCAGATCTGAGGTGAGTCTATGTGGATGCATGGCTGTGTAAATTCGTTCGTTCGTTTGAACTCCATTGATGTCTCTAAAGTTGGGTTTTGCATGTGGGTGGGCCAGAGTTGTGATAGAGTTGCTAGAATACCCTGTAGAGGGTAACTGAAGTTGCAGGCAAACATATGATTATATGAAACAGTATTAAGAGAAGTTTGTATTAGAGTGTTAATATTTTTTTTTTAATATTATATTATAATCTAAATTTATTGTTTATTAATGGAACTAGTATAATTATTTATTATTATTATTATCTTTTTTTTTCCTTGTCAATTATAGAACGAAATGCTAAAGTGCAGCAAGAATAAATTGGATTTAATAACAGGGAATTTCTAAGGGGATATTTTATTTACTCTAAATCAAGATCTGTCTTGTCTGAGCCTACTCCTAGCTCCAATATATATCATAACATCGCACTCACAATTACAGGGTATAGATGTACATCAGCCATTCGATTTGCAGATATTGAATAATATATGCATATAGACTCAGTAACAGATAGAGGGAAAGAAATAAAGAGAGAGAGAGTGCGAGAGAGAGAGAGCGAGTAGCTCTTAATATTTGCATATTTGCTTCGTTTTGCAGCTCATATCCTGGCTATATACACTATCGCGACAAATACGATCTGACCTACATAGCAAAGGTGAATCCATTTTGGCTGCAATTTGAGCCACCTGACACCAGCACCTTCTACATTATGGCCGGCCTCTATTGCCTTATATCGGTGGTTGGCTGCTTTGGCAATGCGTTCGTCATCTTCATGTTCGTCAGCCGCAAGTCGCTGCGCACGCCGGCCAACATTCTGGTCATGAATCTGGCCATATGCGATTTCCTGATGCTGGTCAAGTGCCCGATTGCCATTTACAACAACATCCAGGAGGGCCCAGCGCTAGGCGATGCAGGTAAGTGCTTGAGCGCAGCCCAGCCCACTCTGGGATTGACTAGAAGCCAACTTCCATTGTCCACATGCAGCCTGTCGTCTCTATGGATTTGTGGGCGGCCTGAGCGGAACCTGTGCCATCGGCACTCTGACGGCCATTGCCCTGGATCGCTATAATGTGGTGGTGCATCCGCTGCAGCCGTTGCGCCGCTACTCCCGCCTACGCTCCTATCTGATCATCTTCGCCATCTGGTGCTATAGCTTCCTGTTTGCCGTGATGCCCGCCCTGGATGTGGGCTTGTCGGTGTATGTGCCGGAGGGTTTTCTGACCACCTGCAGCTTTGACTATCTCAACAAAGAGACGCCGGCACGCATCTTCATGGCCCTCTTCTTCGTGGCTGCCTACTGCATACCCTTAACCTCGATTGTCTACTCCTACTTCTACATACTCAAGGTGGTCTTCACAGCGAATCGCATACAGTCGAGCAAGGACAAGGCCAAGACCGAGCAGAAGCTAACATTCATTGTGGCAGCCATTATAGGCTTGTGGTTCATTGCCTGGTCGCCGTATGCCATTGTCGCCATGATGGGCGTTCTTGGCCAGGAGCAGCACATCACGCCGCTGGGCTCCATGATACCGGCGCTCTTCTGCAAGACGGCTGCCTGCGTGGATCCCTATCTGTATGCGGCCACACATCCCAGATTCCGTGTGGAGGTGCGCATGCTGATGTATGGACGTGGCGTGCTCAGACGCATGTCCACCACTCGTTCCTCCTATATGACACGATCACGCTCCTCCTTCACGCATCGCTTGCGTCCATCGAGCGGCGATGCCGAGAATCGCGCCGAACCCTACACGCTCAACAACAACCTGATGATGGTGCCCGAGGAGACGGAGGAGAACGAGGAGATCATCGTTGTGGCCGAGATCAACAATTCCATCTCAGGGGCCATGGAGCAGAGTAAGTTTTAGAGAGAGGGAGAGAGAGAGAGAGATAGGTAGTTTACCATATCAATTGATTGTCTGGATGAGTCAGAACTTAATATTTTTGTACTAGAAAGAAAGAGAGAGGGAGAGAAGCAGATCGAGTATTAAACGTGATCATATGTACCGAAGTATTTTAAAGAGAGAGCTTACAAAATACAAGTATTATTATTATTTTTGTATTACATGAAGCGCATATATATATATATATATATAATCCCTTAGCTCGTATATTCCCGTTGAAAGACTTTTTTGAATTGTTGAAAATAAATTAAAATTCTTAACTTGATACATAATCAAACAAAAGTCTAAGTATAAGCTCGCATTTCAATGAATTGTATATAACAGAGCTTGGCTTCCAGTTCAAAGGAAAATTATAAAAAGATGCTTGGCCATTGTATGACTCAACATGATGAAGGGCTATTATAGCCAGCTTATAGATATATTTATGTAACCTATCAAACATATACATAACTCGAATGCAAACATAATACAATATTGCTGTGGGCAACGAAGTGATAGAGGTCTTGTTGAGAGAGCTTAACTAAACTGTTTTTAGGTATGTATTGGGGAGAGAGAGAGAGCTTAACTAAAATGTTTTTAGGTAAGTATTTAGTATATTGCTCATAGTGAGGTCTACCGTTAAGTAGGCTCTAAGTAAGTCTAGTGCATTAAGTATCTATTGTGTATGAGTATCTATTGTATATGTATATATATGACAAATACAGTTAGCTGTTCAGGTGTCGTAATTGAATTGGATGGCCACTTGTTACATTTCAGCAACAAATGTAACTCAAACTTTGCGCAATTATTTTCATAACGCGAAACGTGTCAAAGCATTAACATTCACAAATATTTACGTGGAGAACATAATATTTTGAAATAAATATATAAATTTAAACAAAAAATAATATAATTAATGCAGTTTGTTCAATTAAGCTTATTAAATGTATAAATATGTTTATGTAAATGTATTAACAACAATTAAGTATACAATATGAATGTGAATTAAATATTCTTATTATGCAAAAAATGTCTCAGCTAAATTTCTGTTTAACCAAGGCCTTGACCGAAGCCTGACAGAGTACTTGTACCTAAAAAATATAAAAATAAAAGATGAGCAAACAAAAGCTATTTTATCTATCAAAATATGAGCAGCAATATGACAAATAGTTATAAGCAACAATATTATACGAATTTATACTATTTAAGTGTTCTGTGCTTAAATCTGTGTATATATATATAAGTATATAGATGTCAACTGGTATAAATAAATATATATATATATATATATATATATATATATATATATATATATATATATATACTATATAAAAGTATTTGTTCGAGCAATATCCTTTATGTGGTCACGAACAAAACCGAAACACAGAACAATGGACAAATATGCTAAAAGTGACCTGAAAAGAAGATTGTAATTAGAAAGAGTAAGGCTAGATGAATGCTTAGTCGATGTCTAAATACACTAACCGAGCTTTATGCATTACAATTTTAAGTCCAAATATGGATTAGTGAATATATATAGTTGAGTAAATTTCAAGTTAAATTTTCCGACTGTTAAGAAAAAATCTCAATTTTCACATGCAACTATGGAGAAACCTCTTAAAAAACAAACAAACAAACGATTGTCAGCAGTGCATGAGAGCATTGTATAAATTTCCAACGGAGAACAATGCAACGACACAGCTACATCGAATGTTTGTTGCAACTGTCCACAAACCAACAAGGAAAAACAATAAAAATTTCAAAGGAAAAAAAAACGAGCTAAACAAAGCAAACCCAAGCTAAAAACAAACCCAAAAAGAAAATAAAAATATATATACATATATAAATAAAAGGAAAACATCTAATTAGCATAATATAAAATGCACTCTGACTGTACTCAAGTTAGTATTTAACTTGTATGAAATGCTTAACCTCCACTTGTACTTGATTGTTTTTAAATGTATTAAATAAATGTCTCTCTTTGTTATATATGAAAACTATAACAAAATACAACTAAATGCTTCGACTTTAAATTGATTGTGGCTTTTGCATGAGTTAGCATAATAATTAATTAAATCAGACCCCTGGCATACTCCTTAAGCCACTGTCCAGGCGTGCACAATAATAATAAACGGCAACAGGTGCACAGACTGCCCGAGGCAATAAATAAAAATAATATAGTTTTAATATGCCTTCAACAAGCACACACCCACACAAATACATTCATACACACACACACACACACACACACACATGTGTGTGTGCGTGGAGAGAGATGGACGGGCTGACCGGCAGCAACAGTGCGTATACTTTATATTTTCAAACTACAGACGCCGCATGCAATTCCCTTTAGTCCAAATCCAAAATTCCCAGTATTTTTCGTGCACTCGCGAGCAGAAATGCCCTAACGGGGGTGTCAACAGCTGAGAGCTGCAAACCGTTATTTTGTTGCTACAGCACATTGGCGAGACAAAGATAGCAACAACAACAACAACGACGCCGGCGCCGGCGTTAGCGTTGGCAATGCTGATGCCGTTGCCGATGCCGACGCGTCGACATTCTCCTCTTTCGGCGTCGTCGACGTCGTCGTTGACGTCGCCGCTGAAGAGCAGAATTTCACACGCAGCTAGCATAACAAAAATTTCAGTCGGCTTTTTCACGACGCGCTCGCGGTTTGTTTGTTTCAACAGATTTTTACACCGATTTCCAAGTGCATTAGCTGAAAAAATAGAAAATCAAAGTTTATTTGATTTTTGTTAATTTTCAATCTAACAAAAAAAAAAAGCTGTGCAGAAAAGAATCGGAAGTCATGTTGCATATGCTGCAGCGCAAGCCATTGGCCAAAGGAGCTTAAAGTGTAAGGCTAAAATGGGAGTTTACGTAGGTGTGCATGTGTGTGTGTGAGTGTGAGTGTGAGTGTGTTTGAGTGTGTGGGTGCTACAGTTTCTCATTCAAAGATTAAGCTGTAAGCTTCTACTGCTACTGCTGCGTGTGGCTGCGACCTTACTTAACCCAACTAAATATTATGGCTACTTAATTTTCTTTCGATTTTTCACCGCTTGTATGTACCCAGCGCCGTTTGCTGTTGTACATTTTGGTGCTATTTAGTAGACATTTAACCGGCTGTGTTGTCTGCGGCAGCAGTCACAGCGTCCTCTCGGCTGGTTCATTGTACTTGTGCGCAACTAACGAGGATGCAGCGACGAGCAGCTGAAGGCAATTCGCAGTCAACACAACACAGACTTGACACAGCCAATTGTAGTGGGTGTGCACAGCGAGCGGGCAGACAGGCAGGTGTATGTGAGTATGATTGAGTATGTCTGTGTGTGTGTGTGTGTGTGTGTGATATCGTGTTTGCAGCCAAAATAAATATTGACCAAACAAATATAGGCAATTGCTCGATATATATGTATATACATATATAAATATATATGGTATTGCTAACGATTTATCCCAGCATAAACGTCAACCGAACACACACTCACACTCACACTCTACTCACACTCACATTCACTTGCTTGCCAGTTAAATATATGCTCATTAGGTGTGCGTGCAAGGTAACGTGCTCAGTGGCCATTATATGATATGCATGCGGCGTATGCGTATTCTATGATGATTGCATATCGAAAGATACTTTAAGGCCCGCCCTTAAATGTTATGCATATGTATATATCAAAACACTTTTATGGCTGCCCAAAAGCAACTGTAAACAACAACAACATCGCCGACAACAACAATGATAGCAACAAGCCGGCGGCTCTGGCGTCTGCCGCTCTTCAAGTAAACGACAACAGCAACAACAACAACAACAACAGCAGCTGGCAACGACAATTGAAGTAGACACAAATGAGCATGCAAGGAACACAACTCAATGACAAAGAGCGACACACCCAGACAGCCCAGGCCAGAGTCGGCAACTGTGTCGGGCGCAGTGGCGTGGGCAGAGGGGGCAACGTCTAAAGCCCAGCGGGTTGCCGAGTGTTAGACTCGCATTACACATACGACGCGTTGCCTGTGCGACAATGCAAGTCAAGTGAAGGTGCGAGCACTGTTGACGGTTTTACTGTCACTGCCATAATTGTAGTTGCTGTTGCTGTTGCTCCAAGTGTTGGTGTTTGTTTGCTTCAAGTTCTCAAACGAATCGCGACATTTTGCACGCGATATTTGGTAGGGTGTCTCTCTGTGTGTATGTGTATGTGTGTGCTCTGTAGACATTTGATTTTATGTACATTTCGTAAGTAGCACAAAGTTTAATTTGATGACTTCGCAAACAAAAAAAAAAGGGAAAAGAGAAAAGGGAAAAGGCGCGAATAACCACTCGAGCTGAATATCCGGCAAGCATTTGACAGCAACAACTAGCTAAAAGTCATTGTGGCTTTCTGTAGAGCTCTTATGATATACATATGTATTTATGCATGGGTGTCTAGGAGTGAAGTGTGTATAAGTGTGTGTATGTGTATAAGGTAAACTTAATATGCTTATTTTCAATGCTACTTCAATAAGCTCAAAGCTATTGACTCTTGCTATTTGAAGCTTTTTTTTTCATATATTTTACATACAACTTTTTAGATTCCATTTAATAAGTTTTCTTAAGAACTTAAAAGTATTTTACAATTTACATATTCTTATGCAATATTTAATTAGGATATGATGATATTTATTTAAATGAAAATACGTTAAAAAATATATAACTACTTGAGCAGTTGATACATCAAATGGAGAGACAACACAGCCGACAGATTTGGCAAGTTCTTCGAGTTTTTTTTTTTTTTAGAGAGTTATCTGGCCTTAGCCACTTACATATGAATATTTAAATAAAATATTAATTGATTGAACATTTTATATATTTCTCAAGAAATCGCTTAAGCTTCACTTTGCCTTTTACATACATATGCATAAGCACATGATACGCTTACTTAGTCGACATCTGTAGTTCGAGTCTAAGTTTTAAAGGGCTTATAAGAGTTGTCAACTTCATATAAGTCTTATGCATGAAAAGAGAAAACTCTAAGGGAAACATCTCTCAATTTAATGAATTTAAAAATGGAATTATTTTCTACACTTAAAATCCCAGTATATATAAAACCAATCATGAGAGTCTTGAAACTAGTTTCAGTTATTTTGTAATTCATATATGTCTACTTATACTATACTGTGAACTTTTATTGATAGAAGAGTCTAACTAGACAACTCTGTCTAACTAAATAAAGCGACTCTAGAGATTTCAAACCATGCCCTTAAATTGAAGTTATCTATTACATAGGTAAAGTAGCTTATCAAATACTAATAGCATATCCAACTTTGATCTACTCGCATGCACTTTAGCTAATACAACATTTAACAATTTGTAATCAGCAATGGCTAACCTAATTCGAAAAAGCAATTAAAATTAAGTATACGTATCGATAAGTTCATGCCAGCAAAAATCAGTTCAACGCAATCCATTCTATGGCAATACTCGCTCTCTCCCTCTCTCTCTCCCTCTCCTACTGTCTCATTCATTTCGTTTCATTCATTTACATATTATAGCACTATCAAGTCTTATCGAACTGTATTAAATACGAATTGGTTTTTAATGCTATTTGCATTGATTTCATATTCTTCGACTATTTTACTTTCACGCTTGGGAAACTTCTTGAACTCGATTTCAGTTATTTTCTTTTTTTCTTTTTCCCCTCCCCCGATTTCTATATAAATTAAACACGCGTAAAAAGTTTTCATTGAAGAACTATGACGTCAATGTGCACGTTGCGTTTGTTTTTATTATTTGTTTTTATTAAACTGTGGCGCAACGGCGAGCAGAATGAAACGAAATGAAGGCAACAATGAAAGAAAAAATAAAACAAGTAGAGGAATGAAAAATCAAATCGAAATACTTTTTCACTGGCAGCTGCAGATTCAGATACGGCATTAATTAAACCGACACAGCACTTGAAAGGGACAACAACAGCAGCAGCAGCAGCAGCAGCAGCAGCAGCAGCAGCAGCAGCAGCAGCAGCAGCAGCAGCAGCAGAGGTTCTGCTGGCTTTTTTTCTGGCCTTTTTTTTTTCATTGGGGGCCTCAACTAGCTCCGCTCGTGCCACCTTCATCAGCACAGTTTGTGGCACTAATGACCGCTCGTTTTGGCTCTCTTTTTGTACATTTGAATTTTGGCAGCCATGCCAGGAGTCGGCTGCTGCATTTGGTTGCTGCGTCTGATCTGGGCTGCAGCATGCATGCCGGCTAGCTGTCTGCCTGCCTAGTTGGTTGTCTTCTCTGCTCTGACAAGCATATGAATTTATAATTGCTTCATTCTCAGCAACAGGCTCGGCCACATCCATTCACTGCTCACACGTTCGCATGTGCCAAAAGAAAATAAGGGACTCCTAGAGCATAGGGCACTGCTGCTATTTATATATGCATCTATATGCATATAAATATTCTGCGACAATTGAAATATTGCTGATTGATAACACTGAGCAACATGTACAATTTTGTTTTGCAAGAGTAAAGATTTTTCTTTAAAAAATAATTTAGTCAGGACTTTGCATGTAGAACATATTTATAAAATTAATTTAAAAATAAAAAAGTAACTTAATCTAGGCTTCAATGAAATCTCATATAAGTTATATAAATATTATTTATAAACTCAATTGGCATTAATTCAGTTTGCAGTTTCAGCAGCTACAATTAACAGGCAAAATCTTGCATTTTGTTGTGCAGTGTAATTGGGCATGACTGCTGTGTTTATTTTCATAAATAGAACAAATTATTTGGCAATGCAAATATTAACAAATTTATGAAAGTATTTTTGCAAATGCAAAAGAGAAACTGAAGCAATATATAGGAGATAGCAGAGAGCTGAAGGAATAACTAGTGTATATAGAGGATTCAATTTGAGTGTAACTAGAGTATAGCTAGCGAGTGATTAGGGTATAACTAGCTAAGCTGTAACTGGAGTAGTAGTTGCTAGAGTATACATAACTCCCTAGTTATGCCCTCATATCAATGGTGCTCGTAGAATATAGCTAAGTCATGATTAAGCTCAACTAGACGATTGTAACTATTTAATGGCAACTAGCGTTTGGCTATGACTACATAGTACTTAACTTAACATAACTATGGTATAAGAACTGTGTAACTGAGTATAACTATGCTATAATTGTTAATTAATTATTAATAATGATTATTATTACCTATTACGAGTGCCATTAGAGCATGACTAGAAGGTGCTCAAATATACCAAGGTATTTTCCTTTATTGTAAAAGTAATTTAATTAAATGAGTTCATCATAGAATAAGCCAATGAATGCCTCAGTAAGTTCTCCCCTTAGCTTGATTAATTTAGATCAAAATTGTATGAAGATATCGAAGAGAAGTAGGCTTGAAATAGATATAGATAAGCTACAATATAATCAAGCTTTTATACTTATGTAGTTATGAGCGCTCTGAGCGCGTATATCCTTTAATAAATTAGAGTAAATGTTTTGCTTATGCATTTCATTTCATTTACATGAAAAACAAACAAAAGCAGAGAGCTCAAAGTTGATTAAAATCTGTGTACTCAAACAGTTTCAAATTCCATGAAAACTAAAAACGAAAAACTCTTTTCTTATTCAACTGCATGTGGACGATGGTCAAAGCTGCACTTCATAGAACTGAGCTGCTAATAGTCGTTCGCTAATGTTAAATTGTTGTGTTCTAAATGTGTGTGTGTGTGTGTGTGCCTGCAGCAATTAAGAGTAGAGAACAACATTTTTTACACAAAACTTTACTTGCAGCTTAACGCTTGGACGATGGACTAATGAGCAGCCGAGAGACAGAGAGAGGGAGAGAGAGAGAGAGACAGTTAGACAGCGAGACAGCCAATCAGCTTGACACACAGACAAGCCAAGCCGCATAGTCGAACGCACCCAGAAGCTTAGCGGCTTTTATTGGCATTGACAGAGAAACATCGAAAAAGTGTGTGAGAGAGAAAGAGAGAGAGTGAGTGAGAGAGAATGTTTGATGTCACCTGGTTGCCCACCGCTTGCGGCTCTTTGGCACCCGCATTGATACCGCCGGCTCACATTGTCATCCTTTGGTACTTTTGGGAGAATTATGCACGCTATGTGGATAGGCACTTCTGTACGTGCTCCTGCTGGGACACCGTATTCAAGGGCCCCTACGAGTCGGGAGTGGCCGCCTACAAGCACATGTACTTCAATGCGACGCCGAATAGCTTCAAGATGTGGATACTTACCGTCTTTGCCGTAATTGCACTTTACGAGTGCATCAAGCGGCTTATCGCATTGATCCTGCAGCAGCGTGTGCGCTACTCAATGCTGCTGCTCTTCCTGCTCTCCATCTTCTCGCACTATTATGCGTGGTGGGCGTACATCAACTACTACAACGACGATTACTACAATCAATGGAATCACCAACTGTTCTTCACGGTAAGCCATCGCAATATTAGCACACTCTAGCACAAACTCCGGCCATCCATGTGTGCTTGTTGGGCAGACAAGTGGGCCTCGTCCAGCAGGTTATTCATAATTTATTACCAAAGTTCAGGAACACAAAAAAATGCAGTAAAATAAAATAAAATTGCGATGCTTAAAACTTGCACAATATGCGCCGGTGTTCGTGTTGAGCTGAACTTTCTATCCGTGCTTCACGTGCGCCACTTCTAAACTTTATAGGCTGCCCAGCCCAGCCACTGAACAGCCACTACTCTAACTATATATATATATATATGTAGTCGAACACAAGTCGTACACAAATTTGTTAAATGCCGCAAAGTTCTCGAGTGCCGCAAAATGGCAACTTGCACGAGTTGGACCCGGGTTAATGAGCATTGCCAATCGGCCAGTTGCACAAAAGTGTACTTAACGCCAAAAGAGCAGCATAAGCATAAAAGGGCAACAAGTTGGAGAAACAAATGGCAGCAGAAAATAGTTTGTTGGCACGACTTAAACACACACAAAACAATTCATAGATTCTATTAGGGATTATAACTTTTCATATTCATTTTATATATAGTAAACTAGTTTATACCTGAACTAAGTTTTAGATTTATATTTTCTGAATCAACTAGAAGAAAACAAATTTAACTTTTGCCTTCAATTTGATATATACCATATCTGTTCATACATGAACTAAAACAGACACCAAGAGATTAGTAAAGCTTATCAAATAAATATGATATATAGGAAACTTTTGCATGCATGAACTAAATCTTTTAAAAATGTTATATATTCCAACTAGGAAAAATTAAGCTAAATTATATGATAAACTTTTTCATTTAAATCAATTTTTTCTATGCTAGCTAGAAGAAGTAAAATTATAGTTTATCATATGAATTTGTTACACAAACGACTTGTTCATACATGATTTAAAATTTAGATCAATTTTTTTCTATGCCAACTAGAATAAATTGAATTAGAGCTAATCATATGAATTTGTGATATAGAAAAGTTATTCATACATGAACTAAATCTTAGATCAATTTGAAAATATTAAGTCATTTGGAATGGTTGTGGATAGTTTCTATGGCAACTAAATAATATAAAATTCTATATGATTATACAATCTGATAACTATAAAGCTAATTAACGATAATTATATATATCTCCTCCTACCTTCTCACTCATAGATAACGGAACTGTTCTCTACAGTGCTGGTGATGCACCTGGCCAGCACAACGAACGTGGTCAAGCCGAAGAAGGTATTCTGCATTGTGGGCATTGCGCTGCTGCATATTTTGGCCGGGAGCTTCGATCAGTTCTTCATGAATGTGGTGCGTGGCGAGGGTGCCGCCCATCAGGTGGTGCGTGACATTGGCTTTATGTTGCCGGATCTGTTACATCTGATCGTACCGCTGTGGCTGCTGCGCAGAGCACGCAGCGAGAGCTTCACAACGCGACCCTTCTACCGGGATCGGAAGCTGCATCGGGATATTGTGGCCATGCTGTGCCTGGTCTCGATGCTGTTTGTGCTCTGCACGATTTTGTGAGAACGAATCCTGTTGGGCGCCTACGAGGAGGTGCACGGCAAAATAAAGCCCGCTCAGGATGCTGCCGTGCTGCTGCTGAATCGCTATCGCATGCTGGCCAATAGCAATGTGCACAACTAGTGGACAATGGCTGGACTGCATGACAGGATGTACTGTGGACAATATGCTGCACTTGCCAGTAAGTGTGTAAGGGGGGAGGGGTGCAGCCACGCCCCTCAGCTTGTAGTTTTGTGCTTTATGTTTTGCAATTTACGATTTGTGATAGTTTTTCGAAGAGAAAGCGAGACAGGGAGGGAGGAGTAAGAGTGAGAAAGAGAGAATTATTTGGGATTGGGACAGATACAGAATATCGAAGCATATTTATATATACATACATACGAGTATCAACTTAATACTTATCCAAGTACATAATCAATACAGCAATCTGTTGACTTCCATTTAGAAATGTTGGAACATATCCCGCATATAACCGCAGTAGACATAACTAGAACAAATATCACGAGTCAGCGATTCGGCTGCGATAAACCCAATAATGATTAGATATTCTAGACACAACGAATAATTAGCATAAGCTCTGGCTAGGCTCGAACTGTTAGCAATTTGGAGGTAGTTTAATGAAGACCTCAATTACAACTTATGGCCAAGTATTGCATACATATATAGATATACCCACCCAGTGTTATTCTATCTTAAATTTAGATGCAATTTAGACTGTTGTTGGATAATACAAATAGCATTATTATATATATATACACAAACACACACTCACACAAACAAACACACACTCACACAAGTGAATACGAAATATTCCAGTATCGTAGTAGAAACCAAAATCCTGTAGTAATCAAAAATAGCGTTAAACGATATTGTTAAACATACACAACGATATATATTATACGAAATATCGAATAGCCTCTAAATATGTATACACCCACAAACACAAACACACATACATACACCCACACACACACAAATATATATATACATATATTTTAGTATACAACATTATATTAAATAAACATTAAGAGACTGAAAAAAAGCAAAAGATCTCAATTTTAGTTTTCATAGATCAACCAAAAGGTAAGTTCATAAAGGATTTTCTCAGTATTTATGTATATATAATTATTTTATTGAAATTTGAAAAATCTTTATTATGTCAGTGTAAACACACAGTGTATATAGTCTAGTCATATATACATATACATATATGCTAAAGTATATTTCAAATATGCCATTGCATTTTCCTAAAATACAATTTCGTTTTTCTCATTTTGTTTAAAACTTAGCACAAAAAATGTTTCATTAGAATTCGTTTTGTGTAAATTAGAAGACATTTGAAATGATTTACATAATATGTAGAGAGACAGAGAAAACTATAACGTATTAAATATAATGGAATGTCGTTGGTGTAGTTGTGCCCGTCTGTCCAGACATATATATATATATATATATATATATATATATGTGGGCAAACAATGCATAAATGTAATTGGCTGGTTGACAACTTAAAGTACAATTGTAACTTAATTTGATAAACAATTTGTGTATAAAAAATAAAGTCAACTAAACAAAAATGGACGGCTTTGTGATGACTATTGAGTGGTCAAAAGTACAAAATAAAATACAAATATTCGATTTGCCATCAAACAAAAGCAAAACCTAATCAAAAATCAGCAACCAATTGTTAACCAAATTCAAAGCAAATGCATTGCTCAAAATAATTGGCAGTGTGTGAAAAGGGAGGGGGGAAAAGCCTTGGATTCTATTATCAATTGTAATTTATAATATTCGTTTCCTAATTCGTTTGATTTTTGTGTGAGTGTTTTTCTCTTTTATATATATAGATTTTGTGTGGTCAGTTGTGGTTTTTTATTTAAGGCGTTTGATTTTCAGAGATTACTGCGTTACTGTCTCTTATTAGATGAAAATCTCTGTACGCTTTCTGACCTGATGGCCAGTGGTTGAGTGCAGTACAGCGTCATCTGGATCATCGGCACCATCGGCGCCATGATCCTCGTGCGTTAGGTAATCGCCCTTGTGCCGATGCAAATAACGACCAATCAGGAAGAACATCAAGAGCAGCAATAGGAAGAGTATGACGAGCAGGACTGCAAATAAAGTTTAAAGTATTAAAAGAGAAATCCCAGCGTGGCTAATCACTCCGAACTTACATGCCAGCAGCACAGCGTTGACTTCATTGTATGCCTTGCGCAACTTCTCTTCATCCACTAGTGGTGGCGGTCTAGTCTCAATTTCAATGGGTGGATGCGTCACTGGCTCAACGCCACAAAAGTCTTCAGTCAATTGAGCTGCAAGAAAGATCGAATATTATAAACAATTGTTTCGTGAGCCAAGCTAAATAAAACTTACTGCCAAGCGATTTAACATTATTGGGCGGATTCTGTTGGAACATAAGTTTCAATGGATAAATATCGTCGAACTGTACACGCGATACACAGCCCACAAATCCATCTGTCATGGAAGTGTTTTTGCCAATGTACATATACTGAATATTATTGAACTGAGCATCCGCCGATTCCTTGATATCAAATTGATACTCCACAGGCTCGTAGTTATCCACATGCAGCACCACTGTCGATCCGCTGTTCTTACGCATAAAGCGCACATCATGATACTGGCCCAAACCGAAATGCTTCTTAGGGAATATAATTTCCTGACGCTCAAAGCCAAAGTCAAAAACGCAGCGCAAATGACCTGAAATGGAAATGGAATATTCAAATGTGTTTAATTTAGAATAAAATATTTATACAATTACCTGAATTGGAAATTTGTATAGTCAGATATTCGCCAGTCAGATTCGAAGAGAAGCCCAGCAGGAAACCCTTGGGTATGGTGGTTGTGAAACCCACGCGAATGTTCTCAGCAATTGTGGAGCGGAACGAGCCCTCGAACTCGTAACGAATAATAGAACTGGAACGCAAATTGACGCCGATTTCTGCAGAACAAATAAGCAATTAGTTAAGAGAGCGAGAGAGTTAAAATCAATTTAAATTACCATCTGCACAAATGGGTCCCTTAAAGGCACTCCAGCGGCAGTCACAGCTGTAGCCATCATATCGTTCAATGCAAGTGCCGTTGTTAAGGCACGGACTCGATTCACAGCGACCCACGCAGCCCGTGCTAATGCCATAGAGACCACGCATCGAGTACTGTTTCAAATCAACCATCTTGCCATTGAGCAGAAGAGCACGTATACAACCCACGTAGCCATCGCGATACTCTGTTGTGGAGCCAATCACCAAGTCCGATGTCAGATGAAGAGCACGCACAGGGCCTGGTGGCTCACGCACTTCGGCCTTTATTGATCCATCAACAACTAGACGAGCTTCCTTTCTATTACGCTCCACGCTCACCGTGTGCCAATTGTTATCGTTCAGATGATAGCTGGTGCCCACATTGACTCCCAGTGGACCGCTGCCTGCTTGATACTGGAATTGCAACTTGTTGCCGCCATTCAGACTTAGTTTGATATAGTCGGTGGGGCCAGTGGCATGGAACAGCACTGCATTCTCTTGTGTGGTACGGAATTCCAGATAAATATCGCCCGAATGACCCATGTCGAAGGGCGGCAAATTAATGGAAGCATCGGCGATACGGAATGTAACAACATTGCTAAACAGATCGTCTCCCTCACAGCGCATGGGACCCAGTGTGTAGCGGCCATGCTTCTCATCCAACGGCGTGCCAGTGTCTCCAAACTTAACCGCGCGCACAG
Organism: Drosophila stalkeri; assembly: GCA_035047405.1. NCBI lineage: Eukaryota > Metazoa > Arthropoda > Insecta > Diptera > Drosophilidae > Drosophila > Drosophila stalkeri. The sequence goes on along the minus strand of JAWNPR010000041.1, from coordinate 13,783,393 downwards.
GCAAATGCTCCTTCTCACGGATATCGCCGCCATCCTCCATCCACTCCAGGCTATTCGAATCGCAGTTGCACCATTTGGTAGGATCGTGACATTTACCCAAAATACCGCACTCGCATTTACGGGAGCCAGGCAGAGCACCAGCCCAGTAATCCATGGGCTGGTTGTTGCGTGAGATCCACCAGGAGAAGGGACGGAAGTTACCAGCCTCGGCTATGAAAATAATTTATAGTCAATATCCATTGGAAATCTTAAGAATTGAATTGAAAATATTTACAAGGTGAGTTGAAGAGACGCGAGGAACGACAGGAATAGCTCAGACGCTGCCAGCAGCTGTGTGAACGATTGAGAAGTGCTTCAATTTGCAGCTGATTGGCATCGTACATGATGGACTGCGCAAATGAACCAGGCTCCTGGAAGCCATCAACGGTGGTCGTATGCTCCTGACTGTGACTCAGTGTGGTAATAACACGACCATCGGCTGAGGATTGCATGAATTAGAGTAGATGTCTTATAAAATAGAGCACAAACACACTCACAATAGAACTCGCAGGTAACGGGGAAGGGCTCTAGAGGACCGCTGCCATCTACGTCGATATTGAGGTTAACGCGTTGCTGCACATGTTGCACATTCTTCAAAGCCTGACAGGACAAGGGATTGTTGGCTACAAAAAGAAAATAAATGAGTTTTATGTACAATTCTAAGGTCTCAATATCTTACAGGTATGGCATACGGCGCCCGCGTATCCAGTTTGTGAGCAATCGCAGAAGAATTCCATGCTGTTCTGATGACAGACACCCTTGTGCTGGCAGGGATTTGGATTGCAGCGATCAATCATTTGACAGGCATCGACAACCACCTCATCGCCGCAGCAAACCTCCTCGCCCTGCACCCAGTCCTGAGGCAGCTTGTAGTTGCCATCCACAGAGATGAGCCGCATGCAGCCCACAAAGCCATTCTTCTCCTTACCGCCAGCTATGTAATACAAACGGCCAGTGGCTATCTGCAGATTCTTGGTCGTTGTCATCGGACGCTGATCAATGTTTAGAATCAGACGATTGCGCTCAATGGATAGTACAAACGAATGCCATTTGCCATCGTTGAACTGCTCGTCATAGTTGTCCAGAATGATGCGAGGCTTGTCTTTGGTCTTGAGATCAATCTTAACCTTGCCAAATTCCAGAAACACTTTAATATAGCCACCAGAGTAGAAATCGTGATGTACCATTACGCCGCTCTCCTCGTACGTGCGGAAGTAGAACGAAACATTCAAGCGCTGAGAATTCTCATAGCCCTTCAGTCGCACATAGGAGCCACGGGTCGTGAACGTAACCGGATAAATGGGAGGTGAGGGGCAGGCATATATTGTGTTGACCTTATTATACAGATACGCCTCTCCCAGTTCATAGCTTTCCTTCATGGTTCTTATGAAATTGGTCGAGTTCAGATAAATGTTCTCCAAGCAACCCGAAAAGTTCTGCTGCACTATGAGACCTTCCTGGACATTGGGAACGCCGCCCAAATACAGCTCTCGATTAAGATTCAGCCGGCTGAATTCGCCTTGAATGCGGCCACGCACTATGACACGATCCACTGAGAAGATGATATCCCGGCGATTACGAGAAATCACAACATCGTGCCACACATTGTCGTCTAACAGACTGCCCACAGAGAGTGAGGTCATAATGCCCGAGCCCAGGTCAAGATTCAACACCATTTTATTATCCTTCAGCTGCAGCGCATAATAATCGCCCTGAGTGCCACGCGAGTACATCATGACGCCATTCGCAAAGGCTGTCTTGAAGCGGAAGCGTATGGACTCCTGCGATGAGGCAATGGGCTCACGACGCAGATCATAGCGCACCAGTCCAGTGCCATTGAAATAAAGGTTCTCAGAGACTAGGTGATAAAGAGATGCAGATTACATATTTGATATAATTTTATTTTACTATAAGTATGCTCACTGTATTCGCAGCCATAGAGCTCGACGCGCATCGAGATGCGATCATGCCAGCGCGTGGGATTGATGCGCACCCACTGGGCTATGATGGGCACCTCAAAGACATTGTAGTGGATGGAATTGCCATCCGTATTGCCCTTGAACATCTATACAAACAGAGGAATAGCAGTTAACATTAAGTAATCATATCTAGCAAACAAAGAGACAGCCTATATTCAGTTAATATTTAGTTACAAGTGAGTTTTTGTTTTAGTTTTAGTATTAGTTGTTAGTCACAGTACCTGAGGCTCGCTCGTGGGATTCACATACGAGCGCCAATATTCACCATCATCCGAATATTGTACAATATATTCCGTGACAAACTCATCTGTGTGCATGCGTCCCATGGTCGCGATCTTACGGACCATGTGTGCCCCGCCCAGATCGAATGTTAGAAAGTGATTATAGGTATTCTCGACGGGTGTCCAAGCAGCGTTACCTGCACCAGTGTTACAATTTGGGTTAAGATTAAGATTAAGATTAAGATTAAGTTAGACAAAGAGTGAGGAGAGCTAAACGAGCCAAAACCAATTCAGAATACAAAATAAAGAAGCATGCAAACAAAACAAAACACAAATGCAAACAAAATAACAAAAAAAAAAAAAGGTTAAATATTAATGAAAATCTGTAAAAATGTGCAGCTGCCAGCAAGCCATCCTGCCAGCCACCACCACTAGCACCACCAGCACCATCAGCGCCACCATTATCACCAGAAGTAACTTATCAAACACACACACACATACAGAGACACACATTCAGTGATTGGATTAGTGTCATATGAAGAGGCGGGTGGTTCGCGCTTACCTTAACGTTGCCGCCGGGCTCTTTATAGTCGGCAAATTCAAGATCTGTGATGCCGTAGCTAATGGTGTACTCGGTCACATATTCATTGCTGTGCGGGCGTCCTTGCAGCGCAATGTGCGTGACATTCTTCACCAGACCCAAATCAATAATCAGACGTTGATCAAAGTCCGAGCTCTTGGCTGACCACGAGGTGCCAGCTATGAGTATAGAGTTCGGTTGCGGGTGGGACGGATGTTGGGCAATAAAAATTAACGATACATCATTTAAAAATGAAAATAAAATAAAAACAAATGCAATTCACAGTTAGGGGATTTCGATTAACCATTGACAAAATGTTGCCCGCCAATTAAGAGGACATAATTTAGAGCGATTTCGTTTGACAGCTGCAAGTGCTGCGACCCTAGACTATATATAACCAGCAAAGGTCCTTCACAGCCTTTGGCACAGGGTAAGAGCCAACCCTCGGCGAAAAATACATATACAACAACAAAACAATTCGCATAGGGGTGTTAACACTAAAAGGACATGGGCATAAACAATTGCTGCATGCGGAGATTTCGCTTTTGTTTTTAAATCGCTGCGCGCGCCGTGACCAAAGATTGTGTGAACACTCTGGGTTTATATATACATATTTATGCAGCTATATGGCATCCGATCTTCTGCGATTTATGTGAGCTAAATTGCCCTCAAGTTGGGTTCAATGCCGCATAAAACTTGCCCCATCGATAAAACTTTGGTTAACAATTCGGGTATAACACAATAAAAATAAATACCAAAAAAAAAAAAGAGGAGAGAAAAAACAAAAGTCGCTGAACCTAGCTACCAAATCGCTACCCTTGCCAAGCCTCGTCCTGTTTGCATATATAAATTTATATATATATATATATATATATATAAAGCAAACAAAGTTGTCTGGCACATGTCTGGTGCCCATTAGAAGCAAATCGGGAGTGCCTACGATTTGGGTTTATTGCCTTTTAAGCATATTTCCGGCTTAGGTATCTGTTATAGTATATGGGAACAGCTGCCTTCCATGCCAACATGATTTGTAAAATCATAAGTAATATATAGGTATATACATTTATTTCAGAATCAAATATTACTAACTAGCTATTCATGTTGTTTACGCGGCTTGAGTAGCGCCTTCTGGCAGTAAGCCACCAAATCGGGTTGGTCGGCTTCGGGGCTTTGCTCGAGCAGCTCCTCGAAAGGTAGAAACTCAAATTTAGCATGCTCCAATGGCAGGCAGTTACGGAATGCAATGGCCGCACAGTATTTGGGCGTTAATAAATGCTCTTCAAAATGCCACTGAGTCATGGGAGTGCCGTTGCAGCAGAGCGTGGTGCCACACAGCGGCGAGGCGGCCTCCTCCAGGGGGTGCGTTGTGTCCATGGCAAAGCTTATCTTCTGCAGATCAACTGTTATGCCTACGCCCAGCTCTTTGACATAGGCTTCCTTCAGACACCAGTGGCGCATGAAGGCCTTCAGTTGCGCCCGCTCAGTGTGCTGTGGTCGGCCAATGTAGCTCCATTCCTGTGGCGAGAATTTGCTCTGCATGAGGCGAAAGAATTCTGTGAGAGGCTTGCCGCCGCTGTACTCGATCTTCATGACATCCGTTCCAATGCCAAACTCTGCATTATCTTTGCTGTCACCCTTAATGCCTGCAAGCAGCACCAAGTTGCCCTGATGGGAGACATTGAAGCTGAGCGGGGGCGTACTCTCTGATTGCTGATCCTGCACCCAGTAGGGTTTGCCGCGCACATCTCTCGCGAATCGCACTTGATGGTAGGGCACGTTGCTGCACGTGCTCACAAATTTTCGCATCAGTAGACGGCCAATTAGCGAGGACAGAAAGTCATCAATAAAATGAAATTTCATCAAACGCATCCGCTCCTCGGGTTGTATGGCAGCCACAGCATGAGTCAGCTGCGGAAGCGTGGGCGTCCATGTGCTTAAATCGAACGCCCATCGCGAGCAGATGTGTTTGTTCATTGGATTAGAGGTGCAAACAATATGCTAGTGCCTTTTTATTTTATTAAATTGCAAAACATTGTCGCCTATTTTAGCTTAATCAACTAATTTGCCAAAGCGCTGCTTCCTCTTCTCATTGGCATTCAGCCCCACGCAGCGACACGCAGCGAGCGAACGAGCGAGTTAGCATCGCCGCGCAGCGAGCAGAGTTGTCAACTCGTCTGGTTGGGCGCTCAATTCAAACACAATTAATAAACAAAAATAAAGACAACGAAATACTAAAGTAAAAACTAATCAAAACTAAATAAACTAAAAATAGTTTTCAACAGTTAATGAAATAATCAACGACAACAAACGAAACAAAGAAACAAATAACTTCATAAGTACTAAAACTTACCATTTAGACGCGCTTTATCTGGTCCACGTTCTGTTAGAGATGATGTTGCTGTTAGAACCGCACGCTCCAGCAGTGGCTGATTGCACTCATAGTCGGAAAAATAATCGGAGAAGGAATCTACAAAGAAATGAGAATTATTAGACTCAACAGTAAATTAGGTAAAATTGTATATAGAATGTTTTCTCTCCCTCTCTCTCTCTCTCTTTCTCTATTTTTTTTTTTCTTTCTCTTCCACACTTAAAATGGGTTGTCACTAGATTCTCTCTACCCCCTTCCCCCTCTTCCACGCTCAATCCTTACCCTTCATATACGGCCTTAAATTCGCTCTCTCCGTCTTTCGATTTGCCTCTCTTTCTATTTCAGAATATATGATCGCTTTATCTATCGCAATTGCTTCTCTAGGCGATTTTCATTAATTCAAGTACCAGACTTTAAATAAACACGTGCCAGCCAGGCAGGTCATCTTCCAGTCGAGCACACTTGATTGTTTTTCTTAAAAAGTTCGAAAAATTGGCTGTCTGACCCAAATAGTCCGTATTGGATAAATGCTCGTACATATATAAACTGTCACTGCCGTAAATAAAATTGAGAAATTCTGACAAAGAAAAGTAAGTAATACTCGCTTGGATAGAGGCCAATACAATTTGAGTTCAAGAATAAATTTAATTATAATTTTCATATATGTATATATTCTTTTTCTATTTCTTTTTCTCTTTTTGGGTCCTTGGCTATAGCATCATCATGCGGTTTTTTTAGTGTTTATTTTTATGAGCCATAAATATAGCCGGAGAAAGCAGACCAAAAGTGTACAAGTATATATAATGCAATTTATTTATTGCAGTGCAATTTGTTGACTCTTCTGTTATCTCTTATTTGTGTAAATATTTGGTTGCCATGACTCGACTGAAAAGCTTGACTGCAATAGAAAAGTGCCCACTTAGACGTGGTGTGGCAACCGTGATAACAGGGCACGGAAATCCTAGCCTCGACAATTGTCTCTGTCTGCGTTCCCCGTCAACCCCCAAAGGTGGCGTCGCCTTTGTGGGTGCAGTTCCTGTTTAAACAGCGCCACAGCCATAAGGAAAAACAACCCTTAGCTAACAACTGTAGCAGAAGAAGGCTAAAAGAGTTCACGTGTGCACTTAGTGTTTGACTTTAAAGTTGAAGCTTCATGATTTTTACACCTCGAGCTATACATTGTTTATCTACATTTTTAAGAGTATGTTGAGTTATTTTCATTTATTTTAGAAAGCTGTAAAAGAAATAATATATTCGCTATCTAAGATATATTTCCTATTCCTGTTTATCAAATGAATCTAATAAGTCGACATGAAACATTTTCCGCATGGAAAACTTGCAAGTTACAGACTTTCTAAGCTTCTTAAGCAACCCTATGCAACAACTCTCATAGCTCTCATAGCTCTCATAAAAAAATAAGCATGAAGCGCACGAAACGCATGGCAAGGACTTTCAGCTTAAATTGTCTTAAAATTGGGGTTGGAGCTGAGCAGAACCATGCATCAGATTAGCTAGAGTCAATCTTGATATATGTTTGCATAGTTAAGTTATATACAATTACAAACATATGCCCAGCCCAGTTCAGTAAGAAATATCCGTGACAGGTTGTGACAAGGAAGTTAGCAACCAGCCAGAACTGGAACACGCACATTTTGTCGAAAATAATCAATAGAGGGAATTCAATTTGAACTACTTTTTGATAGCTCAACTAACTTGAGTTAGTTTCTTACATTATGACCAAAGTACATGCAATTTCATTTCGCATGTTTATTATGATTTAGTTTAGTGGCAATTACAGCATGTTTTAATACATATATATATTTGTGCTCATTAACAATAAAAAGAATCTGGCTAATGTTCTCAATGATATATAAATATGACATGACCGATATATTGAAAAGCAATTTCCGCCTGTTGAAATTTGTGGAAGTGTGTATGATGCGAGCCTTGGCCGGCATATAATTATAAGCATCGAAATAAATTACCAATGAGAATGCTGAGAAGTGTTTATTTTTAGTCATCAAATGTTTGTTTGAATATGAACTTTAAATGTTTATTGTTGTTGCTAGCGCACAATTAATTGCTAATGGGAAGTACTAAATGCTCCATCTCTCCGCTTTCGAAAATCTTTACCAGGTTGACATATGGTTGCAGCAGCCACGTGTTAGCCTATGAATTTATCGTATGGCATGCGCATTGCAACTGCAACTGCAACAACAAAACGCCGGCATAAAATACGCGTCCAATTAGATTCTACACCGCTCCAATAAGCACAACGAGTTAAAAAAATAGGCGTTGTTTGTTAGTTTTGTTTTGTTAGCGCTCTTCGTAAGCAACGTTTTGGATCTCTTTAAGTGGGAGAGAGATGGAGAGCAGAGCTCAGAGAGTGCACGATCGTTACGTTTTGAAGAGCGAGTTAAAAGCGAAGCAGCAACGAAAAGAAAAATGGAAAATGACGAGTCTTCAGCGTTTGGGGAACACGCCCAAAACTTGGCTTAGACGAATTTAACGTTTTCCACATAATGAAATGTTTATTTTTCAATTAATCTATAATATTGGTATATATTGAATATGCTCTTATTTTTACCTGCAAATGCAATTCCCACGCTGTTGCTGCACAGCAGCAAAAAGCAGCATCCAATTGAAATTGTTGCCTGTGTTAAAGTTTCTTGCCTCATTTTGGCGTTTGTACTATTTTGAATCACCGAGCCACGCTTTAAAGACACATTTATACTGAGTAATTTAATGTTTCACAGAAACTTCACAGTCAAACTACACTTTTATTGGTGCAGCCAGCGGGACAATTTGTTTGCCCAACCCCGCGGTTCAAGCGTCGTTAACGTGAATAACCAAAACGTAGCCTTTTTTGTTTTGTTTTATTTATTGCACTACTATTATATTATTTCGTATTCTCTGTTATGATTGTGCGTGCGCCCAGCCCAAACGTCCACAGCGCTCCGTCGTTTGATTAGAAAATAATAATTAACGCTGCGACTAGATGACACACACGTCTCGCTAGATTCACAATGATTTAATGGTATCGATACACTGAGCATTCTATACGTTATCGAGTATAACAAATTTTATAGTCGATAGTATTTCTCTCAACAGCAGTTTATTGAGCGCATTTATGAGTTGCGCTACTCATTTACGCGTTACGTTAAGCGAATCATATTACGTTACTCTCCCTTTCTGCTACGCCAGAAAAATTTGTTGGCGTGTTTGTCAGACGTTGCAAAGTATTTTGGTTTTTGTGTCAAACAGTAGATAGTTAAACAGCGAAAATGTACGGCGGTGATGACTTTGGTAACTCGGTAAGTGATTGGCGAATAAAACTTACTGCGTGAGGTGTATTTGCAATAAGTGCAAGTCAACGAAGCTCCGGAATAACATAACCAAACTTTTCACGACCCGCCACCGTCAACAAAAAATAGTAATACAAAACTAAGAAAATAAATTTCTATTGCAGGACTTCTATGATGATTATGCGCACACCGGTGACCCGCAGCTTGATATGGAGTACGAGCGTAGCTTCTACGCCAACCGCATGCCGGACAATGTGAAATTCTTTCTCATGAACTTCTGCCAGGCGATCAAAGAGGGGAATCTCTATGACATTCAGAACATGTATGAGAATACATTCCCGCAAATCAGCGATCATCATTTCGACAAGAGCGCCTGGCCAGAGGAGCAGGAAGTGGGTGCCATTGTGGACAACGACAAAGTTTTTCTCATTCTCTACAAGGAGCTGTACTACCGTCACATCCACGCTCGTATTCCGGGCGGGCCAAAGCTGGAGCAACGTATTAACTCGTTCTTCAACTACTGCGATTTCTTCAATCTAATCATTTCGGCTCAAAATCCCGTTATGCTCGAACTACCCGACATCTGGCTGTGGGAGTTGGTGGATGAGTTTGTTTATCAGTTCCAGAACTTTGCGCAATATCGGTAAGTACATCATTAATATATATTCTGCATGAAATGTAATGTATAAACTAATCTCCATAGTGCACGCCTGACGGACAAGTCGCAGGATGAGATTCAGCAGCTGTGCGTGAATCATAGCAACGTTTGGAGTATTTTGTGTATTCTGAATGTGCTGCATTCACTGGTCGATATCTCCAATATTAAGAAGCAACTGGAGGCCATCTCGCAAGGCATCGATCCACAAACTGTAGCCGGCGACTTTGGCAAGCTTGGTTTTTACAAGATGCTGGGCTACTTCTCGCTTGTTGGTCTGTTACGTGTGCACTCTCTGCTGGGTGACTACTATCAGGCGATTAAGGTGTTGGAGCCCATTGAAATCCACAAGAAATCGGCCTACTCGCATATACCCGCCTGTCAGATATCCACGTCGTACTATGTGGGCTTCGCTTACATGATGATGCGTCGCTATGCGGATGCCATACGCACATTCTCCGACATCCTGCTGTATATTCAGCGCACCAAGCAGCTGTATAGCACGCGCAGCTACCAAAACGATCAAATCAACAAGCAGGCTGAGCAAATGTATCATCTGTTGGCCATTTGTCTGGTCCTGCATCCCCAATGCATTGATGAATCCATTCAGCAAGTTTTGCGCGAGAAGAACTACCATGATGCCATGTTCAAAATGCAGTGTGGCGACCTAGAGGTCTTCAAATCGTTCTTTGTTTTTGCATGCCCACGTTTTGTTAGCCCCTGCCCACCGGCAGCTGATGCGCCCATGGAGGACTATGTAAAGGACCCCATGGAACATCAACTGCTGGTTTTCATGGATGAGGTGCGCCAGCAAAAGGATTTGCCCACTACCCGCTCGTATCTGAAACTCTACACCACGTTGCCACTGACCAAGCTGGCTTCCTTCATCGATCCCAATGCAAGCGAGGATGATGTATCCAAGCTGCTGATACGTTTGCTCTGCTTCAAGCACAAGATGCGCAATTTGGTATGGAGTAAAGGTCCCAGTGGACTTGAGGGCACTTTCAAATCCGGGTCGGAGGTGAGTAATACCAGATAACCCCTAGATCAAAATATATTAATAGCTTCCTTTTTATTTTATTACAGCTCGATTTCTATATTGACGATGATATGATTCATATTGCTGACACAAAGGTCTCACATCGCTATGGCGACTTCTTTGTGCGTAAGATAATGAAATTTAATGACCTGAATCGCAAGCTGAAAAATATCAACATTTAAACACCGAAACCCAATTACATTGTAATCGTACGTTAACTATATAACTATATATTCCATTTTGGATTGATTCAGTTTTGGTACCAATAAAAGAATAGAGACTTCAAATGCGCAGTGGCGCAGCGAAAGGTCAAAACAAATCGAGGTCTTTATATTCCAAATAATTTTCCGGAATTTCAAACAGCTTTTAAATTTTAACATTTAGTTTATTTTCTTTTAACAATACCATTTTTGTTTTGTTATATAAAATTTTTATTACTATAAGGAAATTCAATAATCTACTCCTATTATGTTTTGTGAGTTTTCTACAGTTTCCGACAGATCTCTCCGTCAGGTGCTCGTAAATTTTGCAAATTCAGCAGCTTAAATTTTTAGTTTGGAATGTGCGTATTATTGTATAAAATTAAAATTTTCATATTTTGTTCCGCTTCTGCTTCTGTTTTATAAAACACCGTACAAATTTCTTTGGTAAATTAACTATGTTTGATTTTTTAATATGTTAAATAAGTATTTAAGGGGAGAGAGTATATAGTTAAGAGTTCAATTAAAATAGGCGCAGAACACGATTAGAAACAGCATTCGCATTTGCGCACAATTACAAGAATAATAGATTATACAAAATTGTGGAGTTAAAATATTTTCAACTTAAGATTTAACACACTTTATACACGAAACAACGCTTGCGTTTTTCACTGTGCTCCCCTTGACGGGCTTATAGGCTAAACACTTAATGAAACAATTTACAAATTACGGACTGTTTTGTGTGGGTTTGTCAGCTAATCTACGTTGACTGTGCGCTGATTAACATCGATCAGATAGATAGCCTTGTGGTTCTGCAGCACAAAGTCAACAAATGCATTGATCGGTGCTATCTCCTCAAGGGAAGTGTTCGTGCGGCCGGACCACAAGAAATTCGGACCGAATACAATGGCCAAATTCGATGAGGTCATCTTGTTGAGATCCGCACAGTCCACGACTCGCACCAGAAAGTCCACAATGTATTTGAATAGCTCGTAATTCTCCTCGGGCAGTTTCTCGCGTATCAACTGGGTAACGTTTCTTGAACGCTCCTCCTTGGGCCAGTCTAGGAACTTGGTCACATCATCGTACAGTTCGAAGGTAAGCAGCGGTTCGGCAAGATCCCGTAGGAAACTCTTGAGCAGACCCGCTATGACATGCACATTAACGTTGCTTAAGTCCACGTCCTCGCCGCGATTGACACGCTCCTTAAGAGCCATAATCTCACCATGATTACCGGAACGACGGAAAATACCCTCCGTGTCTATGACGCCCGTGATCGAGAGCGAGTCCACACACTTGCGCACAATCGGCGGTATCGAGTTCAGGCATGGACTGTGCATAACGATGAACTTCAAGGTCACGCCAAACTGCATCGTTGGCCGCCCATTGGGTGTTGCTGGCTGCGATGCACGGCCACGACTCGGATTCAGTTTATGGTCGAAGTCGCAAATGGTGTCCGGCAACTTGAGCTTGTTCAGGCCCAATGCCTGACGAAGCTCATCGAGGCTGGAGATGTAGACTAGCTTTTTGCGAAACTTGTCGCTGATGAATGGACTAAAAAAATTCCAGATGACGCGTATAAACCACGTCGGATGCACCACATACAAAGTCTTTAAGTTTTTACGAAAATTACGATCCAGCTCCTTGTACGAGTTCCATAGAAATTGCGCCGAAGGCTTGTTATCCTCCTTGAGACCCTGATGAAAGTAGACGAGTATATAATCGTTCTCCACAAATGGTTCAATCTCTTTGATGACTTGTCTAATTAACAGAAGAGTAAGTTTATTAGTTTATTATTTAAAGATAAGAATATTTTCAAAATTTACCGCACGAAACCTTCGAGCTGCGACTTCTCTGGAAAGCGCGAAGCGTAGATGCCAAAAATGTGACGTCCTTGTTTATCAGTGCCAAGGAAATCACATTTATTCTTGTTGCCCTGGAAGTTATCGGACTGCTCACGCAGCTGATCCTCAAAGTCGTCTTCTAGGGGATTGGGTGCCTCTTCTGTCTCAAGCTCGGGATCTGGAAACGAATCTGCAAACAATTACAACGACACGCTCAATTACACCGAGCTTAACTTACCATCGGCTAACACAAAATCACCGACCATAACATCTTCTGTAAATAAAGAGCAAGTGTTTAGTCATTATTTCACTCTATTGTCTGTGCGCACACATTATATTCAAATAGTTCTTACTCTCGAGTGGAGTTGGGGTCAACAGCTCGGTATCATCAAACTCCAGCTTGGGCTCGCAATCATGGAGATCGGATAGACTGGGCAACGGCTCGTCAGAGTTACCCACAATTGAGCTAATGGCGGGCCCTTTGCGTTTTTCGATAAGAGATAAAAAGAATTTATTAATCTCTTAGGGTTACTTTGGGAGGGGTTGAAAATTTCAGATATGTAATCTTACAAGTTAATGCTTTTCACTTAAGTATTTTGTCGGCCTTAGGCAAGAAGTTAGTTCGGATTTGTGTAAGTGAATAAATATGAATTAGAAAGAATTTCATGAGTTATTTCGGAGGGGGCTTTAAAACGTTTCTTAGTTTTAATTTCAATTATTTACAAAGAGAAGAAGACTAAGCCACACACAAACTTCAACAATAAACAAATAGCAAACAGCGCAGCTACATAAAAACAACTAGTAAAATTGTACGTTTGATGCATGTTTTTTTTTATTATTATTTTATTTTGTTTAATGTACGTTCTATATACAGTGAGAGATCACCTGGGCATAGGCATGAGATATTATAGTAAATGCTCAATTTGGGTTAGTCGCACAAACGATGCTTGGGGGCGGGGAGTTAATGGTTAGTCTAAAGCAAGGCAATCTTTACTTGGTTGGTTTACAGTTACAGCTAACGTTTAACTCTTAAGCGAGCGCTAAAGCATTCGAGACTCGTTTTATTTTAGAAAGCCAAAAAAAAGCAAAGGTAGGAACGTAAACAAATTGTTAACATATATTTTTGTTTATATAATTACAAACTGAATTTAAGAAATCGGGGTGCCTACGGACTGTTAGGCAGCGGGTCTTACCTGGTAATCGCGTTGGAAAACGTGAATTGACATCCATTGCCCCAGTGAGAGGTTTTTGTCGTTGTGAAAAATTCGCTGATTAACAAACGGCGACACCTGGCCAAATTGAAGAAAACAAATAAATGATGGTTTATTAGAATGTTAGATACTCTGTTAAGAGAAATAATAGCTACTCTGTTAACAGTTCAAATAATTTAAATTTGAAAAGTGAGTGTAGTTAACGATCAGCTAGTCGGATATAATGGAATTTCTAATACTCCATTTGCAGTATAACAGTTTAAAGTGGATAAGTTAAGTTGTTTACTGATAAGATAAGAATTCTAATCACGAGAATAACTACATTTCTTTATCAGGTTGTAAATACGGTAATAAAATACTCATAAATTTTTTTAACAGTGTATTGCAAAAAGTACATATCGAATACATTAGCCAAAATTGGCTGTATAAAAAACTATTCGAATGACGTCACAACTTGCTGCGACTCTGTCGAATTCATAAGAACTACAGCAGCAGCCAGCAACAACATGCTAATAAACTCGTTTCTTGCTCTTATCGCACGCTGTTCCCACCTCTAACGTCGCTCTTCTGCTCTTACTGCTGCTGATGATAATGTTGATGAGCGCTGATTCATATTCAACTTTATCACCAATACAACAGCAACAACATCAAAAACAATTGATTTATGTTGACTGGCAATAGGTTATTCTTGCTTCGTTAAAGTTCAAGTCGAGCCGAGGCCGAACCTAAACACGCAAAGTGGAAAGAGGGAGAATGGCGGCGACGCCTACGCCCACCACCAAAATAAACTACAGTATTTGCATGTACATATGTACATACAAACACACATACTTGCACACACGCACACAGTCCAAAACTTGCTTGTGGTGATTCGACACAAGTATTTAAAAAGTAATTAACTTTTAGTCGTGCTTAAAAAAAACAAGCACGAGCTCCTTAAGATTCCCTCAAATCATTATCAAAATCTTGTACCGTTCATACTGTTTTTTGCGTTAGTGTATCTGCATAGAGACATTAGAAAACATATACATTATTTGCAGATGTACATATGTGTGCGTGTATGCAAATGTAACAATTTGCAGCTTTTCGTTTTTCACAAATTCATTACGCACAGAACAATGGGAACATCAAAAATCACTTATCATTTGGGAATTGCGCATTTGATACTACCTCAGACTGACACATATAGTATTATTTACTTTATTATAGCCAAAGAGCTTTTTATCAGCAACAGCGCAACGGCAAAATGAGATGAAAATATACTTCACAATATACAATTTGACAAATTTAACTAACTGACTTAGCATCACTTTTAGTTGTTTACGATTGTCACTTGAACATTTACCTTTTTCTTTTTTTTATTTAATCTTCAAATATTCCAAAAACAGAATGGCAACAAAATTTCGAGTCCAGACAAAAAGTTTGTATGTTTAACTCTGCGCCAGAGCAGGGCTGAAAAATGCTAAAGAAATATCTTCTGCCAGGGCTGCAACGTAGTTGGTACTGATAGCATTTAGTACTTGTATATTTAATACTTATATACATATTCACATAAAGCACATTATATAATAAAAAATCATTGAATTGTAATCTATTATTTATTATTTTAAATTGCAAATATAGTAAACTTTCGTCAAGTTCCAATCGATAGTATCGATTAATTAAATATATATGCTACGCCAGCCCTTGTTTTGACTGACCGACGTTCACGTTATTTTGGTAAAGCACAATAGCGTAAAATTTGATAAAAATGGTTGGCTGGAGCCGTTTGCTGTTGCCAGCGGCACAATTCGCCAAGAATAGAGCCGTACTACTAACACCTGCCACAAGAAATGGTAAGTACAGCTTCTAATATACCAAATGAGAGAGTAAACACAGTCTGCATTACGCAACCACAATATGTTTTCATTCATGTCCATTTTAGCCCTGCAGCAGCAATTGCGCCGAATGGGCGGGGATCATGGACACGATCATATGACCATTAAGCCCTCACGCTTCCAGTGGGACAAGTTCAAGGATCTAACGCACTTTTACGTAATGCTTGGCGTACTGCCTATCACCGCCCTGGTGTTGTACGCAAACATCTTCGTGGGTCCATCGCAGTTAGCCGAAATCCCTGAGGACTACGAGCCCAAGCATTGGGAATACGAGAAGGTACTGGGAATATGATTTTTATTGTACTGGATCATATTAACGTGTGTTTTGCAATTTTAGAATCCCATTTCCCGGTTTATTGCGCGCTATATCTTAAACTCGCAGCAACAGGAATACGAGAAGGCGCTTCACAACATCTTCGAGGAGAACGAAAAGGCGCAAATTCGGTAAGGTCCTAAGGATTTTGAATAAAGCTTGTATTATAAACATTTCTCTCCGCAGCCTGCTCGAGGAAAAGATTCGCAACAAGATGTCCGAACGCAACGATTACCAAGCCTACTATTATCGCCCATCTGTAGCCAAATATCACAGAATATCCAAGGAGGCAGCCGATGAACTGGAAGCACTGCGTGGCGACTAAGCCATTAGCCTATTTAAATCTTATTGATTGCAATAAATTTTGTTTTCAAATGTGG
This sequence comes from Drosophila stalkeri, assembly GCA_035047405.1. Classification (NCBI taxonomy): domain Eukaryota; kingdom Metazoa; phylum Arthropoda; class Insecta; order Diptera; family Drosophilidae; genus Drosophila; species Drosophila stalkeri. The sequence goes on along the minus strand of JAWNPR010000041.1, from coordinate 13,767,382 downwards.
TCCTTTAATAGACGTAATTAAACATCTTTTTGAGGAAATAAAAATGTGAAATTTTTAAGATTTTTCCAGCGTCAACTCCTCTATACAATTAACATAACATAACATAAACATAAACGTACGCAAATAAATACTTATTTAAGTAGTCAGCTGAATGTCCAGGTTTAACCCCACGCCTGATTTTTGCAATAATATAAAACCAATTTGCCATTGGTGCCATGACATTCGTATAGGTTCTTAATGATCTGATCCGGCGCAGGTGCAAATGTTTGATTTACATATAAAAACTAATCAAATAAAGATGAGAATTAGAAACAGGAAAATTGTAAAGATCCAATTGCTTACGTACAATTTGTTCATTGGCGTCGAGTTTGAGGAATTTGTGTATAAACTTTTGAATCCAACTGACTGTCTTGTTGGGATCAACGGTCCATGTGCGTTTCTTTATAATGGGCACGTTGCCAGTTGCATTTAGCAGAACACAAACTAAAAGCGATAAGAAAAACAATTACTGTGCATCGAGCAGGTGTTCTAGGAAGCAATGGTTGCATCTTACTCTTTGCTGCGTCCTTGTCGGTGGGTGTTGCAATGGATGTGGTTGACGTTGTTGTCGTCGTAGTAGCTTGTGCTTCTTCCGTATCCGTCATTTTTTGGAATGTTGTAAATCACGTTATTTTATTTTCTAATTTTGTATATAAATCAGCTCTGCATTTAGCACCCTTTGTTTTAGTTTTATTTTAACCAGGGCTGCAACGGGAAATGAAGTAGAACTAGTTCTTTTCGGCATATCAGAAATACTAGTTCAGTTTATTCAATAAAACCAGCTGAGTTTACTCAACGAATACACGTGCTGGCATTTTATGAATAAATAAATCAAGAATTACCGTTTAATATGAATAACAAATTATTTGATGGTTCCGATGACGATGCGGACGATCTACAATTGTCCACTAATCAGGATTATGCAAATTCGTATAATGTTTTACGCAAAAAGGAGTTGTTACAGAAGTGTAAATTAGCTAAAGATATAGTGTGCGAAGATCTCTTTAGAAATTTCAAATATTCTTTTTTTTAGATAAGGATCGTGGTCTAGATATATCTGAGTCGGAGCTGGACAGTGATAGCGAGTCCTCCGATGAGGATGAAGTGGACGTTAAGTTTGATCAAGAGTTTTTCAAAACTCTTGCTTCATTGAAAGCTAAAGATCCTCGCATATACGACAAGGAAACGCGTTTTTTCAATGAAAAGTCGGACAACGAGAGCAACGACGATGAAGATACACCCAAAAAGAAATCTACCAAAAATAAACCGGTAACCTTAAAAGATTATGAGCGAAAAGTTATATTAGAGCACAATGGTAAGTTTGAGAGCTCCGACGATGAGGCACAGGCGGAGAAGCAATACGACCGGGCGCATTCGCCCACAGCTGTAGAAGAGGAGAGACGTCTCAAGGCCGAGTTTAGGAGCGTGATGAACCGTGAAGATGATGAAGAAGAAGATGAGGAATTCGGTGGCATATTTAAGAAGCGCACCAAAACTCAGGCGCAAACCGAAGCCGAGGAAGCAGACTTTGCCAAATGGCTGGCCGGTAAGCAGGCGGATGAAGAGATCGAGGCAAGTACAAAGCAACAGTTGGCGCCACTCAAGCAATACTGGAGTAGCAATAAGTTAACTCAAGGCGAAAGTTTTCTACGTGACTACATACTTAATAAGGGCTATGCCAACACGAATGAATCCGAAATTCCTACCTACGATGAGATCGTGGGAGAGAGTGCTCCATTGTCGGATGACGAACAGGAGTTGGAGAAGCAGGCGGAGTTTGAGCAGAAATACAATTTTCGATTTGAAGAGCCAGATGCAGAGTTCATTAAGCGCTATCCAAGAACTATTGAACAGTCGCTTCGTCGCAAGGACGACTCACGGAAGGAGAAGCGTAAAGAGATAAAGCAGCGCAAGGAACAGGAGAAACTGCAAAAGATGAAGGAATTGGATTTGATTAAGGAAATGAAGCGTAAGGAGATTGAAGAGAAAATTCGCAAGCTAAAGGCAGTTACGGGCAACGATGAGCTGGGTTTTAAAGATGAGGAACTGGAGGAGGATTTCGATCCGGAAGCACACGATCGGCGTATGCAGGAAATTTTCAATGATGAGTACTACCAAGTGGATGAGGGCGAAGAGAAACCGGAATGTCCTTCAGATATTGAAGAATTGGCGATTGAGGATTGGGATAACTATGATCCAAAGCAGATTGAAAATGATGAGGTGCATTGTGAAGATGATGATTTCAATATGGACTGTGATTATGATCCAGTCTCCTCTAAGCAACAACTGCAGCAGGAATTGATCGAGAGTACACGGAGTCGGAAAGGACGCAAGGGACGGCGCAACCGTTTTATGGAAATGATTCAAGCAGACAAGCCACCGTTTAATCCAGATGATGAACAAACATACGGTGACTATATCGATGAATATTACAAGCTGGACTATGAGGACATAGTCGGCGATCAGCCTTGCCGCTTCAAGTACGTGGAGACGACGCCTAATGATTTTGGCTTAACAATCGAGGAGGTTAGTTAGTGAAGAGTAATTATGTCTTGTTTGGAATGTTATTAACCTCTTTCTATTTTTTAGATACTGCTGGCGAAGAACAAGGAGCTTAATCAGTGGGCTAGTCTTAAGAAGGCAGTGCAAAATCGTCCAGAGTATGTTGAGAAAAAGGAGCAGCGCTTGTACAAGCTAAAGGCGAAGAACGAGGATCTCAAGCGAAAGATTTTTAAAAGTTTATACGGCGATGGGTAAGCAAATTGACTAAAAATATAATATCGTGCTAAGACTAAACATTTTTGCAGCTCCGATGATGAAGAGGAAAGTGGCACACAAACTGAGAACCAACTGGTTGTTAAGGATGACCTCAATCAACAGTCCGCTACGCCAGTTGCCGAGCAAGCACCCACAGAGACTCTATCGAAGTCTAAGAGAAAACGTCTAAAAAGAAAAGCGGCAGCTGCAGCTGCAGCGGCAAAACCAAGTACAACAGCTCCTGTCCATTTCAAAAATGAAAAGCAGAAGACTACAGAACTTGTCCAGAAGGAAGAAGCAACCTTAACTGAAGTACCTTCCAAACGAAAAAATATTGAAAGCGATGAACAGAACAAAGAACTGCCTGTATCGAATGGGGCGCCGGCAACGAATGGAGCGCCGCCAGCCAAAAAGAAAAAAATAGAAAAACAGAAAAAGGCGCCGAACGTATTGAATGGGGCGCAGTCAACAACGAATGGAGCGCCGTCAGCCAAAAAGAAAAAAATTGTAAAACAAGAGCCGGAAAAGGCGAAGCAAGCAGTCAAGAACGATAACCTGAAAAATCCATTTGCTAAAAAGCAAATACCTAACAAAAATGATGTCAAACTTAATGGTGCACGCAGCAATCCTTTTAGCAAACAGCAAACTCCAATACCGCTACAGACTCCACGGCAGCAACAAGTTTCAAGACAGCATAAAGGTCCAAGACATCCAGGTAAAGAAAAAGCTTCAAGAAAGCAACAAGCTCCAGGACTGCACCAACCTCCAGGACAGCAACCAGCTCAATCAAGTGGCACAAATCCCTTTAAGAAATCAGGCAACAAACCCGAAACACCACGTCCTAAGCGAGACTTCAAAGCCAAAGGCAAAGCGATTGGTTCTAATCCCAATGGTATTAGCGACGATCGGCTCAAGGCCTATGGTATTAATCCACGCAAATTTCACAAACGGCAAAAGTATGGAAAGAAGGCACAGTGAGCAGTCTGTAGAGAATAGCTGGTATATGATCATAAGATATATATCTATATATTTATATATATACATATACGGGGCACTTGGTGCTACGATATAGCCTTATTATGTACATAAAACATATTAAAAAACATTAAACAGATTCAAATTAAAAACAATAAACTTTACAGTGGTTGGGTTACGTCGTGTCCCCTGGTTCCATTGCATCCTCAGAGTCCTCCGCATTATCATCCTCTCCCTTATTCGCCTGCTTGCTTACATCACGCTGTTGCTGTTGCAAGCGACGCTCCTGTATGCGCACACATTTCGGGCAGATCATGTTCTTCCGGGTGAAGCAGACACGATGGTAAATAGAATTGCATTGATCACACTTAATGCAGCCATCGTCAAAGGGAAATATGACTTCGTTGTTGCTGCAAATTTCACATATGTACGCCTTCGCTAGGCACATATCACAGCCTCGTATATGGGCGTTAAAGACCTTGAAGACACTTTGTAGGAATTCAGCCAAGGCACCCGATTCAACCTGCACGAGATCGCCAATTGAGTAGAACTCATTGGACTGCGCTAAATGCCGGCGTCTGCCCAACTGTTGGTCCACGAGCTTCTGCTCAACGGCTTCTTTGCAGGCAGCAAGATAGTGTCGCATATGCACTAGATTCTGACGTAATTTCTTAACAGTGCAGAGCTTCTCCAGGAAAACAAACAACTTGGGATTCTCCTCCTCCAGGCGAATGAGCGGCTTGTCAATAAATAACTTAATCTCCTGCAGACCGGTACGTGAGACTTTCCTCGGCGTAAAATCCCAGTTGTGCACTATGCGTGCAGGCACAATGAAGCTATCATTCCAGTGGCACGACGGGCAGTAGTAGAGACCTCGATAGTCGCAGAGGCGTGGCTCAATCCAGGAATTCTCTGTAAGAAATATAAATGATTAGGTGGATTATCAGTAGACTAAAGGTGCTTCATTACTTACTAAAGTTAAGCAGAGTAGAGCATTCGGCGCATTTATAGCGCTGCGCAGCTAAACCAATTTCTGGGCAAATATCGGCAATGGGATATTGTCGATCGGAGGCCAGCACATGAGCGCACACACGCAGCACACTGTCAATGCATTTTTGGTGCACCAGGTAGCTGCAATCGCTGCAGATGTACGCTGCTTGCACCACTCGCCAAATAATTCCGGCGCAATGATCACAGTAGTAGCGCTTGGCTGCTGCCTGCAAGCGATTGCGTGTGTTCGGATGATGTGGCACAAAATGGTGTCCCACTACCGACTTAATGGCATTCAATACCACTACATCAGTGCTGGCCACCGCCTGTGCCTCTTCTAGCTCCTGCAGCGAATAGCGCAAGTCTACCAAATGCCGCACCAGCCAACGACGTTCCTCGCTGCATTCGTCACTCAACAGGACAAGGTCGCGGCAATGCGCAATGGCTGCCTGTAAGTCCTGGCTATTGGCATCTGAGGTGAATATCAAACGCCATTGTTCCTTCACCAGAGACGCGGGAATGGGCAACGCCTTGTAATCCGTATGCTGTGGAGCACTCTCCTCGGACACTGTGGAGCTTGAATGTGGCGAGTGCAGATAACTGGAAGCACTTGATGCACTTTCGTTGACAAATTGTGCAACTGCAGTGGGTAAACTGGTTATACTCTCACGCCAGGAGCTCATCTTGCAAACAAATAGCGCAGGAAGTACAATTTATTTACTCATGCATTTACGCCTTTGTTTAGCAATAAAACAGTGTTGCCCTATTAAATAAAAGTACAAAAATACAAGAATGTTGCTAAGCTAAAAATACTATGTATCGATGTCTGTCATTCAAATTATTACGCATAAAATCATTAAATTTTAAAATTTTATTACTATCTTATCTTTATTATTTCACAATCCATTGAAATTTATTAAGTACTTTTGATTCATATTCTGGCGCATATTTCAACAGCTTTAACAGCACACTGCAGCTCTGTTACTTAACATTAACCTAACAGCGTTCATCGTTTGTCATGTGAATGACTTATATAAGAAGAAGCACTTCAATATTCCATACAATTGAGGATTTTTGTTGGAGCGTGCGTGCGTTGTAAATCGGCATTTGTTTAAGAGAAAAAAATAATTGGATTCGGTAGTCGCAACACCATTATTATCCTAAACAATAAATAATTGTGCGCGTGACAACGTGTTGGTGATATTCTCGTGCGTGGTTTTAACCCAATCAATTCACCACATTGACGCTCGAATAGCGACGCCGCTGCTGCCGCAAGTTGATGCTACAAACAAATATAGTGTCAATGAAGAACATTACTGCAGCGCAACCAACAATTGCAGTTATCTCGTCGTTTCATTATTTAAATAGATTGCCGCATAATCATTTATTGAATAAATGCAATCACTACAGCAGTGATTCAAATCGAATTCGTAATTGACACATTTGAAATACATAAAAATCGGCCGTGAAAGATATATGTACATTGTATGTAGACAGGTAAGTTTGTGAAACATACTGCAAAAAGAACCGCATTTTTCTGCAAGCATATATGTGTACGCGAGTGTGAATGTGTATGAGTGCGTGAATGTCTGTTATGTGTGGGCCGTGTGAATGCTTGTTGATATGCGGCTCATAACCAACTTTTGATTTGTCCGTATGCTTAGATTACCGCTGGGATTCTCTCTCTATTCACACCAATAGCGACAGTTGTATGCATGTATTCGTGTGTGCATCAGCAGCAACCACTCCACCAATATCCAATCCGCCCCCACTCTTCCATTAATCACTAATATGCATGTATTTATAGAGCACCAGTCCATGTGCGTTGAATTTTTCTTTTGACACTTGTGTATGGGTGTATGTTTAAATATGTATTTATACATACATATGTATATGTTGTTTCTATACGAATAATTAAATTTTTTGTTGGTTTTGTTTTGCAGTTCTAAATTTATTTTATTTCACTATTTGGGCCAACTGAATATGCTTTATTTATTGCAAGATAACACATTGCGCATAAATATATGTATTAAGTTGTATCTTATCATTAGATTAGTTGTCTAATTTGGTAATACTATTTACTGTGTGGGTGTTTAATAAATATGCAGACATACCTATACATATGTATGCATCGTGAATGTGTGTATGTGTGTGCGTATATGGAGCATAGTCGCCTATCGGCAATGACATATTTATCATATCAACATGTGTTTTACGTTTTCCAAATGTATAGAAAGTACTTTTTAATGCTCAACATTTAGTTCAAAATTGTTTAGTAATAATGTGTGCATTGTATATATTTTTAAATATAACAAATTATTTATATGTGCTTGATCAAGATAAACAGTCAAATAGTTTTCTAAGCTACGAAAAATTTGCTCACACAAATCCATTTCATCTCAAATTCTTTTTAATTTCCTTTTTAAATATTCCCCATTTGTCGACCATATTTTGCTGATAACTATTTTTGATAGTTAAATTCTTGTTTCAGTTTTCAGGAAATATTTCATACTCGTTCAGCTTTTGGCTGTCAAGTTCGTATAGAAGTATAAAGAGCATTATCTAGCAACTAGAACACTATCTAGAAATTTTTAAAATCTTCTTTACTACCTCTAATACTTAAGCTATTAAAGATAAATTGTACTTTAAATAAAAAAGAGTATGTAACAGTTGATCATTCTATACGAGAAAGCTGTGCAATAATTGTATATATGTATATGGAACAATAACCGAGCTGAGTGAAATTTATCAATTGGTAATGGTCATGGAACATAACAATTGGCAATGCTTGCAACAAGCGAATATAGTATAAGCAAATTCACTAATAATCAAAGTGTGAGTGCAACGAAATGAATTACTTAGTTCATGCAATGCATTTTAACGAACCTATTTTAACGCCACCTGATCGGCCCTCGCATTTTATCAGGAAACATTGGGGCATTACAATGCGATAGCCGCATGATTCTCGATATAGATCTTAAATGAATAATTTATCGTAATGAGTAGCCCTTCAATAGGGTTAGTATGTAGCCGCAAATCTGTATGGGGTACAGGTACATATACATAGGTAAGCCAAGTGTATAGTTGTCACAGTAGACCCTCGTAATACACTATTTACTATGAGTGCGGCGTAGTCAATGGACATGGGAAGGTCACTCCACATTCGACAAATGACTTCGATAGCGGCAGGCCAAGTCCGCGACAGCACCAGTGGCAGCGGCATCGGCTAAAGACAACGTGAGCGGCACTCTAAGCATATTTGCTATATATACATATATATATATATATGTATCAACTTGTAAATCTTCAAGTTAGCTGTTATTCAGAACATTTAGCTCGCCCATAAAGTTGATATACCCTGCACAGATTCTGCAGTAGTGTGTATCTATCGCAGCTGTTGTTTAAATATTGTATTCGAGTGAGGATTGTAAGGGGTTTATGTTGCAAAGGACAATATTAAGCATTCTGCTTTACCTAGCTCCCTTTCAATTGGAAATCATATAGTCTAATGATAATTGGCATTTTTTTCTAATCCTAGAACTCCGTTTTCAAAATCTTCATTTCGTTGTTTCTTTTTTTCTCTGAATTTTTAAAAAATTATGTATTTTTGTTACTTTTAATTAGTATTGAGTTTAGCAGGGTATAGCGACGGCTAGCATTGCCTACTAAAGAGCTCGCAATTTGTTTGTTCAGTCATATGAGTCGGCTTATGTGTGCTGTGTTCATATCTACCTAACAATATCATTAGCTGGCAGCTGAAATTTCATGTTGAGCTCTTTGCGTCTGTTGGAGCCGAACGACGCTTTGAATTGTTAGTGGCTTCTGGCTGAAGTGGAGAATTGGAGAATTGGAGATAACGTTTGTTACGTGAAACGAGTCGACACGACGGCGACTTCGTTTTGCGGACTCGGCAACCGTCAACCGGTAATAATACCTTTCAGCCAGAATTTTTGTTTGCTTATGCTGCTGTATGGGTTTTGCTATCGCTGCGTGGCTTTGGGTATGAAATTTCAGTTTTCAAAAGTGCTAAAATGGAGATTCAACGATAAAAAAAACGCATGACTCAGCTCAGAAGTTTATTGGCCCTGAAGATTTAGTTACTTCGTGGAAATGATTTATGATTTATATTTTGCCAGCACAGCAATAACGATCAGCAATAAGTTTTGTTTCTTTTGATTTTTGAAGAAGCTGGAATTTAGAATTATAAATTTTTTGTAAAAATTTTTTTTATAAAACGAAGTATACATTTTTTTTGTAAAACAAAACTTGAGGATCTGAGTTAGCTCATCAGAATATGTTAATATTGGTTTAAGAACCTCAAATTGATTATTGGGTTTATTGTAATATGATCATGTTAACGAACAGCTCATTCAGATGGCTATCGATGTTTCCTTTTTCTTTTTTTTTTTTTTTGAATGACAGGAAAATATATGTTTATATTTTTTTTTTTTTTTGATTATGGTGATTACTGCTTCAGTATTTATTTATATACATTTTCATACTTAAATAATTTGTTTCCATTTACTTTATTTAATTATACATATATCCAATTAAGATAGTATCCTTGCCAATTTAATATCTATAGGCGCTAAAAATTTTAAATTACTTTCACCAAGCGTAAAAAGCGTACTCAGTATTCATACAAAATCTATGTATTTAAACAAAATGTTATATACTAACAGACCTTCTAGTTTACGATCGATTTTTTATATCATATAATATATATGTATATATAGATGATTTTTTGTTAACTACAAGCTAATTTGACAATCTGGTCGAGTGGAACACGCCTCATTCCCTTGTTTTGATATAAGAGTACTCCAAAAGATTACCAACCAGACGGAAACTGGGCGCGACATCAATGTAACAGATCAACAGGGAGACCCGACCCACACACATACTATGTATATAATGAAAAAAAAATACACTAGTTGACTATATAAACCCGCTGAAAGCGTCGCGCGTTACTCAGTCAAGTTTTGTTTGAAAGCGCGTCCAGAGCTTGGCCCAGTAGCTGGTGGGTGTGCGGGTTGCACTAAAGTTAAATTAGGCAAATTATATAACAAGAATATATACAAATTATACAATGCTAAACTAAAAGTTTGTATGATTTAAAAATGAACTTTATACTTATGCTTGAACTAACAGCTGTTAATTTCGCTCAGTGTTTTATTATCCATCTCTGTGTGTGTGTGAATGTGTGCCTGTGTGTGTTACAGTGGTGCAAAATACGTAAACAGATCTATAAGAAATAATCTGGAATATTATCACATATTTCTTAAAGATTTGCATTTAAATTTTTATCAAGTACAACTAACTTACAATTTCTCTCAGGGTTTTAAAATAAGTTTGCTGTTTATCAAAATTATCAAATTAATCACTATAGATTTTATAAAATATCCCAAAGGAAAAAAAACATATGGAACCCTCTTACTATCTTTTAATTTCTCTCAGTGGAATTGTAAAAAAATCAAAATTATATTCTGATTTATTCATTGAAAGAATAAAATCTATCAAAAATTGTATACAAAAAAAAAAAAAAAAAAAAAAAAAAAAAAAAAAAACTCAGACTACTTAAATTTAAAATAAATGTTAACATTTGTAATAATTTGAAAAACTTTATTAAATTTCTACCTTTCAATTTCTCTCAGTGTTCAGTGTCTGTGATTTCATGAAAAACATGCAAACTGAATTTAAATGAGCTTTGATTACAAATAAACAGAAAATACAACAAAAACAACAACGATTGGCGGTCAGCACTTGACCAATTGACTGGCCAGCCGAATTGATTGGCAACGGCAAATTGACAAATTGACAAATTGCAACAATAAAAAAAAAACAACAAAAAAAAAGGAACATCAGAAACAAATTCAATTTTAATAACATAAAAAAAGTTAAAAAAAAAAAACTTTTGTGTGAGAAAAGTCTTTCGTTTATTGAAGCGTGGTTTCTATTTTAAATATTTGTCGTTTTGTTTTGTATTTTTATTTTTTTATTGTTAATTGATTTTTATTGTCATATAATCAAGTTGTTGCAGAGCTCTTTTCCATTTTTTGCTTGGCAACAAGTGTACGTTCGACTTCAACCTTTCACCTTCAGCGTCGCCCGTGTCGCTTGTGTGTCCTTGTCATTGCCCAAGTGCAATGCCACGCCCACTTGCCACCCCCATGACCTTCACGCCAGCAACTTCATTGCAGCATGAGCGACATCGGGAGCGGTAGCGGCAAACGGTGACGTTTCCCTTTTATTAGGTCGATGATAGTTGGTAGAAATTGCGTAGGTGCAAAATACGCCTACCCATGCAAACTTTAGCCCTACGTAGTCATAAATATATTTTGACAAAAGTTTTATCAATAATTGGGCCGCTTGTCCGCGCGACCGACCGACCGCCTGCCAGCCCGCTGGTTTGCAGGAAATCAAACTAATTGTCTGGTAGCGTACTCAGTGCGCAATTGCGAAATTGTTCAAATGGCAACAACAAATAAAACAATAACAACAACTGCAGCTAGTTAAAGCAATAACAAAGCAATTTTCAGTATTGTGTTAACTTATTTTTATACCCTTAACCCAATGCAAAGGCATACGAAAAAATTTAAGGTATATTGATTTAGCTAACGCTTATGTAACAGATAGATAGAAGCATGGATAATGCCATAACGTTGTAATTATTCATGATCATGATAGTCGATCTTGAAATCAATAGTCGAAATGTCTAGTCTTGTGCTCTAAGGGTCGAAAAATATATATTATACTATATAATAAATAATATAATATAGACTATCTGTCTATATCATGCGCATCTTAAAATCTAAAAAAAAAATCTATACGAACCCATTAAAAAATTTAACTATTTAAACACAACTCGTAGATTTGAAGAAGTAAAATCTAGAATCAGTAAATATAAAGGCTGTGCCTCTCAATAAGGTACTAAAGTTCTTCAATAAAGAGCATTCACAGGACTTTCAGAGTATTTGCTAGTCGATCATTGCCCATTAATATACTTTGATTTGTTATTTTGGTCTGTTGGCGTTGCGGTAACATTTTCTATTGCTATTGCCATGTCTTTCACTTTTGCCACGCGGCAAATGTGGTTTGCATTTTGTCTTGTTGCAGTTATTGTGACGTTGCCATTGGCTTGGTGGGTAGAAGGGGAGATATCTATAACTCCTGCACTTTATATAATCACGGCTCGAAGCTAATTAACATTTGACTTTACGTGTTGTTTGGCAATCGCAGGCAATGCATTAAGGTAAAAGCCGTTTAGCTAACAAGAACAGCAGAACTTGACTTGAGTAAATTTGAGATAGTGTGAAGGAATATACATATATAAAACAAATAAATGTAAATGAGTTAAAGTGCAATTTCTCTGTCTCAAATAATAAAGAGTTTATCTTAGCGCTACATCAAATGATCATAAACATTGCCAAGTAATGCACTGAGGTCTGCTAAATTTGTGTGCACGTCTCTAATAATAAACAATAATAATTTTGCATCATGTTAGACTAACAAATACCGTGTGTTTATCAATTTGATATTGATAGCAACAAGAGATGGGCTGTTATTTTTATCAGTATATAATTTCTGCTCTTAACAGATTAAAAACTGATAAACATACGTATTTATACATTCCTATATTTGCGTAAATAAGCCTGAAATTGTATCTCCTTATTGATCTGCGGGTAAGCAAATATGCCTGGCTCAGCATTTCTCTTTTGTGACTGATCTAGTAAACAAGAATTTTATGGCTATGGTTAAGACTCCTTCTAACTGTCACTGGCAATAACTATATAAAGTATAGAATTATTAATTGCACCTACACGCAGAACATTTATAAGCTGCGATTAGAAAACTTGTCTTATAACATTTTCACACTTACTTAGAAATGATTGATTGGCTAAATATGATGCCAAAGTTGACTTGAAATTGAATTGGCAGCAAGAAATGCAGCCGCAAGTCTCCATTTAAGGCTACAGCCAATGCTGTTGGGTGTGTGTGTGTGTGTGTGTGTGTGTGTGTGTTTGAGTGTGGCATAACAATACGTGGCCATATTTGGACTCCTCATCAAGTGGCCGCCAAATGAACTTGAACTTCCGCTAATTTGCTGGGGCTGTTTGTTTCTGCTGCTGTTATTGTTGTTGTTGTTGTTAATGTCGGCTTATGCAATGGTTTTTGTAATTTGCGATCGACAGAGACATGCGTAATGAGTGTGGGGGTATTCAAAGTGTCGTCCAACACGCTTCATTGAGCCGGCCAACAGTTAGCTAATTCCAACTACTTTGTTTTTCACTTGCTTGCAGATTCAACAAAGCGCTGGAATTGCTGAATATATAATGAGCCGATCGGGCCACAATATACAAAAATAAGCCAGACACACAAATTGGTAGACAGAGCGGCCACGGGAACGGGAACCAGAGCTGGATCGGCAGCGGGATCAGTGGCATTAGAATATTCAACAAAATTAGTATTAAGCATCGAGTGTCCACGATGGCACGACACATAATGGCCGTATGTGTAGTGTGCCTGCTGTGTGCACAGCGTTTGCATTGCCAGGATCACGATGCTGCTGACAAGCTGTGGGCCACACAGCGCACAGTGATCAGCCTGAATGCACATTTAGCCAATGGCAATCTAAGTCCATCCAGTGAGATAACCACCGAACAGAGGCAGCTGGCCGATGAGAAAGATACCCAAAACTATAGCACAAGTCCGCCCTACAGGAGACACAAGCGACACGCAGATCACGACCATGAGCACGGCTCGCTACAGAAACATGTCCCGCAGATTACGCAATATTACCTGCAGCAATTGATGCAGCTGCAAGAGGCGCTGAATACCAGCAGCATACGTAGCCTGATGCAACAGCTCGGACTGCAACAAATGGTCAGCAGCAATGATAGCGTAAGTAGCTACTGGTTTTTATTAAATTGAAATTTTAATTGATATTCTCTTTTGCATTTTTTGCAGTGTGTGCCAGTTGAACGGCTGGTGCATCATGTGCAGCCGCATGATCTCAGCCATATCGGCGATAAAGCTGCGGAACAGCCACTTCTGTTGACTAACTGCACGCTGACACCCAACGGCACGAGCACCAGCATAGCCTGCAGCTCAGTTGACACCACTGCAGTACCGCAACCAGACTATAAGCTAAATGAACGAGAATTGATGTATCTGTGTCCCGTGCTGCTACACGAACTGGCTACGAATAGCGGTGGGTGCATTGCACCCGAAGTGCTTGCTGATATTGATAAATTCGAGGCGCAACAGAAAGATGATATTTTGTATGGTAGGTTGCAATATTCCGATGTGAGAGATGCAATGTATAATGTAGACAATTGTCTAAGCTATTCTAGGCTCATCATGTAATGTAATATGAAAGTCATGGTTGATATGAAAAAGTCACATAATTTTTAACTCCAAATATAGTATACAATATGTATTATAGTGCTTCATATAATATAAATGAATGTAATTACAAGCTATCAGTCGAACTCTGTAGATTTTCTATATATAGATTTTGTATATATTTAATCTCTATATTAAATATAATACGTTAATATATATAGTCAAGTGTCTATAGCGTATTTCTATGGAGCCTTCTTATCTGTAATGTCATATATAATTCAAATATTTCTATTTTACAGTATGGATTTATGCATTTTCATCTGTGTTTGCCTGTGGTATTTTGGGTCTTGTGGGCGTGGCCATAATACCATTCATGGGTTCCCGCTATTACAAACACATCATACAATATCTCGTGTCGCTGGCCGTGGGCACCATGACCGGAGATGCGCTGCTTCACTTGCTGCCACACGTAAGTTACAATTAGAAAAACTAAAGAGATAAACAGACTGTATTAATATACTAATCTATATTATTTAGTCGCTGGCTGGCCAGGACGAGCGCGGCATGATCATGAAGGGTTTGGGCTGTCTGGGCGGCATTATATTCTTCTATGTCACCGAACATGCGCTGACCATGATATCTGAGTGGCGCAAAAGCATTGAGAAGAAGGAAACAAAGAAGCCGTCACGTGCCAAGGTGATGCGCGATCCGGACTCATCAGTTAACAATTCGGTGGCTGGCGACAAGATGTGCAAACAAAAGTATAGCTCATATCCCTACTGCTATGACGAGATCACTGTGAATAATAAGCAGGATGTATGGATGCATTTGCCAGATGAGGGCACAGTGCCCGCTGGGCCCACAACTGCTGCAGCTGCGGGCGCTGGCGGCGATGCGTCCAGCGGCGAGTGCACCAATCGGCACTGTGACAAGACTGAGCATGAAGGATCAAGTGAAGCGATAGCGGCCGCACAATCGCTGCTCTCTACCTCGCACAATAACTATGCCGAAATGAACCATCATTATCACAATCACAACCATAACAATCATCAACAGCAACCAGAAAGCGGCAATACGGCCACAACGGATTTGGACGCCAATGCTGGATCAGCATATGTGGCTAAGGATATGAACGAGCACGTGACTGTTATATTGCGTGAACACGAATCATCCCATCATGGACACAGTCATCGCCATGGACACGTGCATTCGCCGCCGGAGACGCTGAGCGCTGTTGCCTGGATGATAATTATGGGCGATGGTCTTCATAACTTTACCGACGGTATGGCTATTGGAGCTGCATTCGCTGAGAATATTGCCGGTGGCTTCTCCACCTCGTTAGCTGTCTTCTGTCATGAATTGCCGCATGAACTGGGCGACTTTGCCATCTTGATGAAGGCCGGCATGTCAGTGAAGTCAGCTGTGTACTATAATCTGTTGACCGGAGTGCTCAGTTTCATTGGCATGATCTTTGGCATTGTGTTTGGACAATCACAGGAAGTGGCTCAATGGATGTTTGCCGTGGCTGCCGGTCTCTTCATTTACATTGCGCTGGTCGACATGGTGAGTGTTGCTTGTAGTTTTAATCAGCTAATCTTTATGCTAAGCTTTGTATTTTCTTTTTCATTTACAGATGCCGGAAATTTCGGCTGCTCACAAGTCTCTGTCACAGTTTTTGTTGCAAATTCTGGGCATGCTCAGTGGTGTGGTTATTATGTTATTCATTGCCATCTATGAGGGACAATTGATGAACGCATTTGGAACTGCGCCCGCTAGCTCAGTTCATCATCAGCATGTGCACTAAAGAAGCAGAAGAGGATAAGAGATGGAAAGCTAGTGCAAGAGCAAGAGCAACGAAGAGAGAGAATAATCCACTGTCTTCAGAGCCAAGCAGAGAATCTAATCTATTATGTGTATTTTTCGAGAATAGGTTTTTTTAGTTTTTTGTATAATTGTAGTACTCTATGTTATATATATATTATTTACCTCAGTCCGCACTCAAGCACACAGTTTGACACACATGCATACAAAAGAGACAATGCAAATCATTAAGTAATTAATCCCATAAGATTCGCATTTGTTAAACAGTTTATGAAACACACACAGATGGACATTTGTTAACTGCCACTGAAATGATGTCCGCAAATTGAATTTCGTTCCTAAAATTCTTATAAGCCAATTTGCGTTCGTCTTCGAATCAGTTTGTATTGATTTTTATATATACATACCCACACTCACACACACATACATACATACATACAATCAGCACACATATGCACGGACACTCAACATACATACATAAATACACATTTAATGTAAGATAATTTCAATGTGCATAAGCTATAAAGTGATTATGAATTTAAAAAACGATAAAAAGCAAAACGAAACTTGCTTAAAAAAAGTTAAAAAGTATAACACAGAAAAACACATCCAAAAATATTAAGATGAGAAACAATAATTGAATTGAAGCAAAGGTGAGCACTGATGAATATGATAGAGCCTAAGAAATACATGTAAACTCTATATACGTTAAGTCTTTGAAAAGAACCCCAATCTTACATTTATGAAATTGCGATTCAATATTGTAGCGTGTATATTTTTTAAGGTAAACAATTATATACACATAGATTTTTTGTATTCTGTAGTCTGTAGGGTGCGCACGTACAGAAAAAAAACACATTCGATTAAGCAAAATAATTCTGTATACCCTTTATATATGTATATGTATATATGACGGTATATATGTATACATATTAATACAAATTATATCGAGCAGTACTTAACGTTTTGTTTTGTACTACTTTTTGCAATCCACAAAATTATTTAAACTTAATTTATTGCTATCATAATAGGACTGCTTATATTAATTACCTCCTTTTTTGGCATCGAAATTTATATGTTCGTTTACTTTTTTTATGTTGAAATAAACAAAGTTTAAAATATACTTTGACTTATGTTTCTCTAACCAAAGCGCATTTTGTGTTTCATTTTTATTTAATTGCGCAAACACACACAACTAAACGTAAGTGATTGTGATTGAATATTGAATTGAGTAACTAACATTTGTAAAATGATGCGAGAGTCTTGGATAAGGGACTGAGAAACAAATACCCACAACATTTACAACACTGAGCTAATTATAACATCTTTTTTAGCTGAGCAAAACAATAAGCCCACACTAAATGCTAATGAGGCAGTAAAACCTATATATATAAATATATGCTAGTTGTAAGCTCAAAACTAAACAATACTATAACTATGAAAACATTTTTCAAAAATTAAAAAAAAAATACATTCTTTGGTGATATCAAGCAAAAGGCAATTGAAACGAAATATATATACGAGTATAATAATAAACTTAAGTCGATATATAGAGAAACCGCATTCTTTACGAACATATTTAGATATATGCAATGTTCGAGCAATGCACTTTCGCACTTCCACTCTTTAAAATTTCCAAATAAATGTTTTCCACATCATACAAACTTCCTCACATTTGCTATAATTGAACAGTGCGCGCGCAATTATTATCGAAAGTTACATCACTGTTGCTATCGATAGCTTTCGATAGGCGAGCTCTGTATTTATTTATATATGCCGAGAGCTTGACAACTCTTTGTATGTTATTGAAAGAGCGGGCCAACAATAGTGGCGCTGTCAAACTGTGAAAGATGCCAGCGACCGGGTCGAAATTACTGCTGCCAACAATTTGCAAATTTCTGGCTATTTTCTGCATAATTATTACACAGAACAATGTGGCTGGCAACCTGAATCCCCCCTCTATCGGCGTGCATAGACGGTTCGAATACAAGTACTCGTTTAAGCCGCCATATCTGGCTCAAAAAGATGGGACTGTGCCGTTTTGGGAATACGGGGGAAGTAAGTAAATGGAAGGGGGTCGCAGCTCCACGTCAGTTGTTTTGACCACTTGCGCAGCTTGGCATGCGTGCGAGCAAGACAACAAAACGGCCAGCATCAGACAAAAAAACTACGAACAACGCAACGCAACACCAAAGCAACAAAGTGTACACGCAGGCACTTTGTTTAAATCCAAAATTGTGAATAAACTAAACGCCACCTGTTGCCTCTATATTACAGATGCCATCGCCAGTGCCGAAAGCGTACGCGTGGCGCCCTCGTTGCGCTCACAGAAGGGTGCCATCTGGACGAAATCACAGACAAACTTCGACTGGTGGGATGTGGAGATTGTGTTCCGTGTAACGGGACGTGGACGCATTGGTGCCGATGGTCTTGCCTTCTGGTACACAACAGAAAAGGGTGACTACAATGGTCCTGTGTTTGGCTCCTCCGACCGTTGGAACGGTCTAGCCATTATCTTCGATTCGTTCGACAACGACAATAAGCACAACAATCCCTACATCAGCGCCGTCGTCAACGATGGCACCAAGCAGTATGATCATACCAATGATGGTGCGACGCAGTTGCTCAGCGGATGCCTGAGAGATTTCCGTAACAAGCCCTTCCCCACACGTGCTCGTATCGAGTACTATAACAATGTGCTCACCGTGCTCATTCACAATGGAATGTCAAACAATAACGATGACTACGAGATGTGCCTGCGCGCCGATGGCGTGCAGCTGCCCAAGCATGGTTACTTTGGCATCTCTGCGGCAACAGGAGGCCTGGCCGACGATCACGACGTGTTCCACTTTTTGACCACGTCGCTGCATGCTGCGGGCCAGGTGCAGGAGCCACCAAAGGTCGACAATCAGGAGAAGCTGACGCAGGAGTACAAGGAATACCAGGATAAGCTGGAGAAACAAAAGCAAGAATACAAAAAGGAACATCCAGACGAAGCGGTAAGCAATCTAATCAGCGAGCTCCACTCAAGGCGTGTGGCTCTAATGCCGTAAATTGTCTGCCTAATCCACGTTGACACTCAATTGTGTGATAGACAGGCGTTATCTGCGCCGCTGATAATGCTTGTTGAGCTAACGAGGCTTTTCATTTTACAGCACAAAGACGAGGAGGAATGGGAGGAGTTTTACGAGTCGGAGAATCAGCGTGAACTGCGTCAAATTTGGCAGGGACAAAGTCAGATCGCCGAGCACTTGCGCGAACTGTCGCGCAAGGTGGACGAAATCATTGGACGTCAGGAGAACACACTTTCTTTAGTATCGCGTGGCCTGGCGGCCAATGCTGGCCAGGCTTTGCCTCCACCAGCAGCTGGTCAAGCGCCTCTGCCGCAGATACCTGCTGGCTCCGCAGTGACACGGCAAGATGTGGACTTGCTGATTGCTAATCAAAACATTTTACTAACCACCATACGGGAGATACGTCAACTTGCTGGCGAAATCAATGTGCGCACTGATAATATACAAATAAATCAGAAGAATGCGCCCACTGCGCAAATTCAATCCACAGGCTACGATGTGCAGTCATTGATAACCGAGATGCGCGATGGCATGAATCAAGTCAAGCAGGGCATCTCCCACGTGGGACAGAGGTTGGTCATCTGCTAAGTCAAATCTCATTGATTGGTGATGTTGCTAAGCTCGGTAAATTTCCATTGCAGATTGGGTATGCCTCAGGCTGGGGCACAGACGGCGCCTTGCCCCACCGGCAACTGCGTGGGTGTCACGTTGTTCCTAAGCGTTACAGCTGTGCAATTGCTGCTAGTATTTATCTACAATATATTCAAGTGAGTCGATCAGTTATATAGTCAGCGTGCCTTATCTAATTTGGTATTCTATTCATTCACAGAAACCGCAGCGAGGCGCAAGCGAAAAAGTTCTATTAGACTTTCGGCTCAGCTAACCAAATCAACATCTAAAACGAACACACACACACTCAGCACACACACCTGATTAGGCGGCAACTAAATTTAGTTGAAATGAAATACTTAAGACTTCAGCATAGATTGCTTTACACAATATTATATAATTGTTCGTTTTACGTAGATCGAATGAATTGAAGAGCGCCAAGGTCCCAAAAGAAAAGAATAATAATAATTGTATGTGACTTAATTTGATATCAACAAAAAACAAAAAACTGAACAATTAAACTAGAACAATGAAGAAGCCTCATGACAAAAGCCACAAGACAAATTTCATGCACTGCTCGGACAGGATCTAGTAGAGCTAACCATATCCACAATTCTATCTTTCCTCTTCCATATATATTGTGTTTGTAACCTATCTGTTTTTTTTTTTTATAGCCAAGTCTAAAGTTTCAATCTATTCTCAAAAACTGTGCATATCAAACGTGTGCAGTCGCATTTGAAAAGCAAAAAGATAATGAAAAATATATAAGAAAAGTAATTTAAAATGTAAACCCCCCATGAAAATAATATACATAATGAATTCCGTAAATTTAGCCAATAAATACTTTATGTTTTTGTATACATTACTTTGAGCTGAATGCGTCTGAGTCTTCAAGTTGAAATTGGCTTCAAGTTCTTCCAGACATTCACGAATTCTCCATTTAATGCGACTTAGCAAACGAGTTCTTTCCAGCTCTTTTGTTACTAGCTTGAAGATTATCGAATGTGATGAATGAATTTATCACAATTTTTGTTTACCTTGCATTAGACGTGTTTTTTATACTGAATATTTTATAATAATTATAAATTATAATCGAAATGAACAACGTGTTTTTTGATATGTTCCATTCCAGTCTCAATGTTTAAAATGAAAAAAAAAAAAACAAATAAATAAATAAAACAAAAAAATTAAAATAAATTTGTAGAAAACTGTACGTAAATATATAAAAACAGATTTTTTTAATTATGGGGAAAGTAGATAAATGTATATATAATTTTGATTTGTTACTAAATACAGAAATTTAAGGCTAATAATTATTCTTTTTTTTTTATATATATATAAATCGATATGTATATACTCAAAGAATCTGCATGACAAGTTAATGTGCGAGATAAGAGATTATAAAAATCTATCAGCAGCTGGTTTAGTAGAACCCTCATATAGAAGATTATATTTATTCGCGATTAATTACTCAAAATTAATATCAAACCACTATAAGTTGAGCTCAACCCGAATTTTTTTTGGATCTATTCATTAAACTTGTCTGGCAGATTTTTGAGAACATATTTAGCTATCAAGTACTCGACTTATACTACTCTATTATAAGCTAAATCAAAGCTTAATATATGTATAATTGTTGACAGATTTCCGACGATTGAGTAAAGTATATAGATATATATTGATATATATCCAAGATATATTATAAAGATTTAAGTTACCCATTTATAAGGCTTACAGCAGCTGCTCGCCATTCAGTTCTGGGCATATTCTAGTCGTGTATTCCCGTCTTCATCAATCGTGTGTTAATGTTATCATAGGGTATTAAAAGTTGTTCTATAGGAAAAAGTTTTGACACTGCGGCAAAAATGGCGCCACTTTGGCGCATTTGCTGCCCAGAGCTGACGTTGGGCGTTCAGAGGGAAGAGGGCAGCAGAAAAAAGTTTGCCCATAAAATTTGACTGCCATTGGTCGCATCTCGAGGCTTGAGGTTCTACCCAACCGAGCGAAAAAACCCCAGATCCAAAGATAAATGGACAGAAGCCAACAGCAGTCGGCAGCTTCCATGTAATAAATATATGTATATATATGGATTTTTTTGCTATTCTCATGGTTGGGGTTCGAGTCTGGTTGGATGGCAGCTGCGGTTGCCGGGTATATAGAGTCAGGCACTTATATAAGCCCTGCGCATATTATGTACACGCAGCAGCAGCAGCGTGACATTGCGCAGGACCAGTAGAGCGTGTGACCTGGAGGCAGGGAGCCATATACATGGCTATTAGGTTTTCATAACAGCCAATCGCAGTTGGCCAAACGGGCGTACAAAATGGCCACGCGCTGTGGACTGAGGTTTTTATTCTGAAAGAATAATATTAATATCTATGACTCTATACATTTTTAATAAATGTTACACAAATTTAAAAGATTCTCTCATAGAACAGTATTTTGTTTATATATATTAAACTGTTTTTTGTTTTTCTTACTTTTGTAATCCAGGCAAATTATCACTTAAAAGGAAAAAATAAAATTTCATAAAAGCTGTTTTCCTGTTTTTCACATTAGAACTAAACAAAAAATTTCATATGAAATACATTTTGATAGTTCTATATTAGTTTTACATTTTAACTTTTCAATTTTTTGTTTGTCCGAAGCTTACGAATTTTAGCAATTGCCATGCTATTAACTTTATATATTTTTTATTCTCTTCTTTAAAATAAAAAAATCTATGCTACAATAAATAATTAAAATAGATATTCATTTTTTCTGTTTATTTGACTTTGACTACAATTTTCTACAATTCTCTTAGGATAAATCAATTCATCATAAAGATGAATTATTTACAGTTGATACATATTCCTTTTATTTAATTCTAGATTAGATTATGCATGGCAAATTAAATGTTTTAATTTTTAATTCCCTTTTTTTAATTCACTATAAAAATAAACCTAAAAACATTTCATAAAATATAAAACATACATATTTAAAACTTTGCTTTGAATCATATTTAACCTTTCGCAGCTCTGCACTAAATTCCTTCTAAAACTCTCAGCATTGTAGTTCAACATTGCTTTAATAATCCATGGGAGCTAGCATATTTGGACATCTGTGTATTTTTCGGGCGCTTACCACAATCCATTAGTAAATGAAATTCATAAATTCGCAGACAGCCAACGAGGACAGTTTTTGCAACATTTGCCAGGATATAAAATCAAAGTCAAAGTTATGTTATTACAATGTTACGGGGTGGATAGATGCTGAGTGATACTCCGATGCTTATACTCCTCATACTCATTCATCCAGGCCTTGCGTGACAAATGTTGCGCAAACAAATGGATATTGCATTGCAATGGGTTTCGTTCGCGAGTTGCGAAAAGTTTTCCAGTTCCAGCTCAGATCTCTGGCAATGAATCATAAATTTCCATAACTGTCAAACGAAACCAATGTGGAGGACGGTTAGCGATATATCGCATAAATTCGGGATTAAATATTTGTTGCAATTTGTTAAAGTGAATTGGACCGTTTGAGATTTTTTGTAATTAGCAAAAAACCTTTTAGCTTGGGATGTGCAAATTAATCATTAAGTTAGGCAAGCTATATAGGGAAGGTATATATGTCAATTCGAATAATATACTTATAAGATATACTATTTTCATTAATCAGATAAATAGATCTGAACATGAGTTTATAAAGGAAATCCTAAATTCAATAGCATATCTATACAAATAATTCTTTCCTTTACTTCTAAATATTCTTACATTTAATTCAGTTTCATGCAAACCTTTCTCTAGCTCTCCTCTCCCAACTAGCTCATTTAAAACTTAATCAATCTATCTATTCCCCTCCTCCTTTCTTCATGACACATTTGTATGGAAAGTCCAGAGATTTTGGCAAATGCATCACATGTTTAATGTTTCTCATGCCATTTGATTCGAATCCCGGAAAAGCCAATGACAAAAGGCTAGTCCATTAGAAATGTGCAGGGCAAAGTTCTGCTCCACCCCATTCGACAGCCTTTTGTGATGTTTGCGAAAAACCAGAACAAAATTTTTCGATACTGGATAATATTTTGCGCTTCTTGGTATGACGAATTCACATGTCACACTCGAATCGAATGCCAGGACAACTACTGTTCGTCCTGCCCCTGCTTTTGCTCCGGCACATCCGTTTAGCGGGCAATCAAGCGTGTAGTGCAATTCAATAAGCGGATGCTGGCTGGGTTAGAGATGCTACTACCCCCACCCTCTCGCTATCTATATCTCTCTCTCTCTCTCTCTCTCTCTCTCTCTCTGTGTATTTCTGTCTGTCGTTTCTCTTTTGGAGAACTTTATCAACACCCATGTCGGCATTAGTTTTGTTTACAAACTTTTCCGGTTGCCTTTTTGACAGCCAGCCCTCTGACTTAGGGTGGCTCAACGCTGGCTACGCTTTGGGGTGGTATTTTTATTTATGAGCACTTAAATCGAAGCGCAAACTAAAATTGCATTTTGCATCTACATAAATATGCAATTGCGGCCATGTGAAATTCAGAAACGCGTCTCGCCCGCTGTTAAATGCTGACAAAAATTAAGAATAAATGCGAGTAACTCCCCAGCCCAGCCCAACCCAATTCGACCCCAACTCTCTAGTTCTAGATGACAGCTAGCGATAATGCTGACATCAATTTGAGACTCAATTGAGCTTGGGCCTCAACTTGTTGTTGTTGTTCTTGCTGTTACAAGTTGTTATTCGTTGATAAATGTTGCGCTATCAGCGACGTTTATCGTCCGAGGGACCTTTTCACTGGGTGCGACAAGTCAGCGAATTGGAAACTGTTCTCTGCCTCCCCCCACACTCACATCCACACCAAAAAGGTAATGAGGGTGTACTATACACACACACACACACACACACATGTACGACGTTGTCGCGACTCATCACATCTACTGCCAGCTACTCCTGCTCCTTCTGCTCCTCCGCCTCCTGCTCTTGCCTACTCTCATCTCAGCTCATCTCATCGCTGGGGCGTTGCGAGCAGTTACATGTTAAATGCTCGCTTAATTGCTGTTTTGTCTCTTGTTTAAGAGCTGACCGAACTGATAAATGACCCTGAGATAGCAAAAAAAAAAAAAAAAAGAATGAATCCACTCTCATTTTCATTTCATTATATAGATGGTATAAGCTGACAAGGCAATCGGTTTATTTAGATGTTCTTATTGTGATAGAGCAGACATGTAAGTTTATAAGTAAAGTATCTATAAGTTGTAGCCTTAGATTATTCTAAGCTCATACTATGTTTCTACTTCTGCAAATACTACAGATACTGCAGACACTAAAAGTTTAAACATAGTTTTTTTTTCTCATACTTCAAAATTTCCAAATTTTATTATGAAACAGATTTTTGATAGCTTTTATAAGATATACTTACGAAACGATTTTTGTTACCTCAAAGCCTAGTTTCCTTAATACTAAAATTTTTCTTCTTTCATATTTAATTTTGAAACTAGCTCTGACTTCCCCAAAGTCTTATTTTCTTCTTTTGATTTTGTTTTCTTCTGAAAAATTCGTTTTTTATTGTAAGCTGATCTCTGAGCATTGAATCTAAATCATAGCTTTCCTGAGCTTAGTCTTATACCTTAGTTTATTGTCTAATCCCGAATTTAGACAACAACAATACTAGATCAAATTATATTTCCATGCGTAATTCTCAATTCTCTCATTCACTATATCTAAAAAAAAAATCAGTTTATTATTCAAATTCTTGCTACAAACCCTCAAAAATTCACCCAACATTTCTCGCAATAAACTGACTGTGCGACAAATTTGTTGAGCACTTGAAACGCATTCGCATTTGCATATAAAACATTATATTGAAGACAATAAACATTTATGAAAACCCATTAAATAGAGAAATTAGAGCGTTGCAGTCGGGCATAACGGATTGCCCAATACACGCTCACGCTTTAAAAATAACTTTAAAAAAACATATTTTAGAATAATTAGTTTTGTTTCCGCATATTTGACATTTGAACTTAGAGGTAGAACTGCGGCATAGGTCAGCAGCAATAGATCTTTAAGATTATGCAAAAAGTTTAGTTTTTCTCTCAATTTAATACGCTCAGAAATTGAGTATATATACATATCAGTTTTAAGTAGGCTATGGAGTAACTGAACTCTTCAGTTGTCCAATTATACTATGGGAGACTCTAAGCACGCTCTTGCAGGATTTTATATATATGTAGATCTATAGCAAACGCTGATCCACAAGAGTATATAAACCCAAGATTAAAACTTGCTCACCATTCGGCTTAGCACTCATGGGCAGACAGACAGAGAGACATCTAGGCATATTAACGAAACCAATATACTCGCTCGCTTTTCACTCTGCGAGCGAGCATAACAAGGCAATGACTACAAATTGCTGCCAGCCGTTGGCCTCTCATCAGTTTACCCCTTAAATGCGTTTAGAAAGTGAAATTTTGATGTTGGTTTTTCGTGTCGCAAGGGTTCGAGAGCGAGAGCGAGAGCTAAGGCCACAAATTATTTTTATAGCTGTGCTCGAGCCCAGACAAATCCAGAGCGTTCAGTTATGTGCATTATGATCATGATGATGACGATGATGATGATATAAATAATAAACCCTTGAAGCGAGCCGGAGAAACGTGCGCATCGTAAAAGATGGAACAACTTATGCAAACTCACTGTCTGAGCGAGCAAAAAGACGTAAAAATTTTAATTGATGACAATTTCATTAAAATTGTCGTTGCAGGGCAATAAAAAATTAAGTAAACAAGCCCGAGTAGCGTTGGCGATGTCCTGCCAGCCACAGCCGCAGGACGATGATGCTGCGGGATTTCCGGCGTGCAGCCAAGTGTGAAGGATGCAAAAAGTTAATCGCACAGGCGGCCACACTTTGTAGCAGCATTTTAGACAGATGTGTTAATGTCGCTCTCTATATATCTAAATATATATATATTTTTTTTATTGCCTCGCCTGTGTGCACTTGCCGAGACTCAAGCGCAATAAGTAAATTGCGTAAATTTATAGCTGTGTAAATTGTTTAATGACTCAACAGTCTATTTATCCCAGCCACGGCATGCGTCGACATGGCCCACTGCTTGTCGAGGTCCTTCCCATGTGGAGTCTGAATCTAAGTCTCTGTCCCAGTCTCAGTCTGAGTCCGAGTCGGAGTCCGTATTCAAACAGATTTTTACGACTGCCAGCGTTGAGTGAGCCTGACAAATAGAAAAACCATTTAAACTAGTGTTGGGGGAGCGAAAGGGATTCAAGGTTGAGAAGTCAGAGAGCAGCTGGATTTTAGATAAATAAAACTAGGATTGCTTCAAGAAACTACAAAAAACTGGAAAATATAGTGGTAGTTTAAAGATGTTAATATTTGAAGCTAGGCACTGAGCTGTTGTATGTAAAATAAAAATGAAGCTGGACTTCATATTGAACACTACGAACATGAATTTCGATTTTTAAAACTCAATTATCTTAGTTTTCCGCTCATTATAGGCCAGCTTCTCAATTAGTTATCTTCTACTAAAAAAAAAAAAAAAAAAAAAAAAACAAACAACAAAGTTCTAAAAACTTCCACAAACCTTCAAGTATCTCATGTTCAACATAAAACCTAATACTCAAGAAAAATTAACATGTGTCTCCCTGGCCAGCAATTGAGAACTGGTCATGCAATTAGAGAGCAATAAATCTTGACAAGAAGAATAAATCTGGCGAGAAAAACCCTTAAATTTTGGTTGATAAAATGCCGAAATTATCTCAGCTCTTGCTCAAAGTGCACATGATGATGATATATGAGCTAAAGTCCGAGCTCTTTTAACCCATTAGCCAACCGGAAGATCGTTCAATTAGCGCGGCTGTTGGTCAACACAAGTCTCCAAGTCCCAAGTGGGTCACTCCACGTCCGATGTATAGGAAAAGGCTTACGGTTTTTGTT
The DNA here is from genome assembly GCA_035047405.1 of Drosophila stalkeri. Taxonomy (NCBI): domain Eukaryota; kingdom Metazoa; phylum Arthropoda; class Insecta; order Diptera; family Drosophilidae; genus Drosophila; species Drosophila stalkeri. Next base: position 13,739,845 of record JAWNPR010000041.1, on the reverse strand, counting down.
GTGCCAACAAAGTGACATAAATCTTTTTTCTTTGGTGGAAACTCAACCGGAACGAAAGGCAATGACGCAGCGGGCGCCCAATGGAAATACATATATGCTATATATCTGCTCAAGAGTCATAATAGGAAAGGCAGATTTATAGATTTCCCATAGTACTAGGGCGCGTGCGAACCTTTCTATCTATCTATGTGTAGCATCTTCGGAAGGGATCGAAATGGGCATCGATGCCGGATGCAGAGAAACGACAGGCGTTCGATTGAAATTAATTGAATTTGCCGCCCAACATGAAGCGCGACTACAACTTGACTTTGACTTGGAATTGGAATTGGAATTGGATGATGAAGCGTGCATCGGAGTAGGTTGCTTCCTGTTTATGCTCGAGATATTTTTGTAGCATAAATTACGCATATGATATGGGTGGCTGTCGTCGTCGTCGTCGAAAAACAGGAACATTAAATTTATTTTTATTTCGCTGGCTTACAACCCCAAATGAGCAGAAGGACATACAACAGCGTTAAGCGCTTAGTCAAGTTTTTGGCTGAGCATCGTCCCGCACTCCGATTTCTGCCCGCTGCGAATGTCGCACAATATGCGGTCCGTTGAGTTTTTCGCCAAAGTCATGAATTTTTCTTATTTTTATGATTTCTATTACATGTTATTTTTCGCTAGCCAAGATTTTAGTTTTGTTGTGTTTTTGGCAACACATCCGAGATTTCTATCTTGGGGTTGAATTGAAGGCCTAGCCAGGCAATCGCAAAACAGAAAAAAAGAAATAGAAATAAAATAAAGCACAAACTCACGCCGGAAGCGCTGATCGCAGGAAAGGCAGACAAATTTATCAAGCAGCCATGTGGGGGTGTGCGCAAGCATCTGTGCTATCATTAATCATGTTGTTCTTGTATACACCAATCGTATATCCAAATTTAAACATCTTTAAGTTGTTTAACAATTTGCAGTCGGTAGTAAAAATTTAAATATTGGCGCGTAATGGGCACCTGCGCACTCATTCATGCGTAACTATCGTCACAGTGCACTGCCGCTTATCGCCCACAACTTCTTACTTATATCGATAGTTGTCCACAGTGTTGCACCGCAAGTATCGAAAAGCACGACCCACTCTATCGTCCCGTTTTATTGTGTTGTTTTATTTATACATTTTTAACTATCTTCGCACCTGATTTTCCATACAATTCTGTAAGTTTATAATAATTAAACAAACCAAGATTCATGTGCAATTCAAGGAAATTCAGTTTTTGTGTTGTGTGCAAGCAAACAAAGCCGATGCAAATTCAGCTGCAAACTTGTGCTGTTGTTGTTGATGTTAGTGTGGCTGCTCATGGTGCTCCCTCCTTTGGGGTGGACAGCGGCAGCGCCCCAGTTGGTTGCCCTTTACACATTTGTTATGATGGTCACGCGAATTCTGACCCGTTTTTGTGGCGCCGCTAGCAAATTTAATGCGCTTAAGCGACCAGCTGGAGTTTATTGCGGCTACCGCTACTGTCATCACCCGCATGCTGTCTGTGTGTGTGTGTGTGTTCGTTTATGCTAATTAAGTGCAACTTTATTTGTCACCAAACAGTGTGAGCCTTGTTTGCAGCACAATTCATTTGGAACTACACACAGTTGGAGCCTATAACAACAATAGTAATGTATTCTACATGTAATTCAATTAATGCAAGAACGCAAGCCACATTCCAACCAGCACTTGACCACTAGGAGTGGGAAATGTTGGAAAAATTCAAAAATATTTAAATTTATCCTTTTATTTGACTTGTGATAAAATATGCTAAATAAGTCTGAATTGCATCTTATTAGATAATTCAATATCTGGTATATTTGTATGACTCTCAAGTCATCGAAAGTGTATTCAATACTCGATCTGTCTCGAAACTTTGTTATTATTGGTGTCTGATTATAGCTTTATTTACGCGCCCGATTACTATTCGAAGCTAGCGATAAGATAAGTCTGGCATCGTCTTCGCTATATTGTATATAACTGCTGTATATACTGAAGGAAAATAAAATAAAAAAATTTTAAGAATGCAGCAACAGATTCTGTCTAGTGTTTAGAGTCTCAGCTGGCAGCCAGTTAATCAGACAATTGGCGAATTGACTTAATTAAATGCAATTCCAACCCTTAAGAGTCCGGAGTGAGCTGTAAAGTCAGAATCGGAGGCGCGTGTGGATCTCCCGCTGGCTTAAAGATGTGAAATCTCTTTCAATTTTCGGTTGTTAGGTGGAGAGGGGGACAGAGAGCAAGAGTCGACGCGTCGCTTCATCAATTGCCTAATGACTGTGTCAATAATTGAGCATAATTGAAAAAGAAGGGGACGAACGACTCACGACTCACGACTCATCATCATCCACCGAAACTCGCCTCATTTGTTTACACACTTTTTTGTCTCTGTATATATACAGCTATTTATACAAATTGCAGCTTGCAATTTAATTCAATTTACAGCCCACGTTGCAAGTGTGACAAATTTGTTGCTATTGTTGTTGTTATTGTTTACGCACACTGGCTATTGTCGTCTACTAAGTGTGTTCCAGCTAATTGGAAAGTGACTAACACTTTTCAGCGTCTTGACTATTCATTCACTTCCATTTCCACTTCCACTTTACCGCTTCCTCTTTACGTCTTGCAATAAATTTGTAAAACGAAAAAGCAAAAGCAAAAAAAATTAGTCATCAGATATAGTTGTTGTTGTTATTGTTTTTGCGTTTGTTATGCACCCACTGGCAAGGGTCCATCCCAGCGGCTCTTGATTTAACTGCTCTCACTCTCTTTGGTCAGTTTTGCTCAGTTATTTGTTTTGTTTACATTTTCGCCTGCCTTGACGATCAAGCGCCAAAGAGCGAGAGAGCGAAGCAGGTGCCGCGTATGGCGCTCATTTATATATTTGCGTTCACTCTCGCTCTCTTGAGCCGCTTGCGTTCGACGCACATCTGTAGGCGCGCCTCAGTGCTGTTTTAGCTGTCGTCGGTGCCGATTCGTGCCGTCGCCGATATCGATAAATTCTACGCGAAGTATATAAAAAAATATTATCATACATATATTTATGTGTTTCTTTGTGTGTGTGCATATGTGCGATATTTAAGTTCAAATATCAAAAAGCAATAAATATAAATTTAAGGCGCCAGAAAATTCAGCAGAAGGTATATAAATACATACATACATACATATGCAGCAGTTATCGCCGAATTTTAAGCTGCTGTACATGTGAGCTAATGTATATATGTGTGTTTGCATGTGCGAATGTATGCTGCGTGTATTAGTGCGTGACATATGGCGTTATTTCCATGGATAACATACTAAACGGCAACAACAACAACAATACATAAGCACAAATAAGCAAATTAATTGTGTAATCTTGAAATGCGCCCACGCGCCTACATTGTGCTTGGCGCCTGCACATCTCGAGCAAATCACTGCAAAACTAATCAAACTGCAGCCAATAAGTATCCTTGACTCCTACAAATAAGCCAACGGCGTATAAGTGTATATTTTTCATTCCTCCTTTCTTTTTATGTGATGATGTTCATAAAGTTAAAAACAAGCACAAGCAGGCGTATTACCTCATCGCGCTGCCGCTGACGTAGCCGCTGCTGCCCCTGACTTTATTTTATTAGTGTTTTTTTCTTTTTTAATTCTATATTTCGTTTTATACATACATATTTGATACATGTGTGTGCGTGTTTGTATGCTGCGCTGCCAGCTAGTTTGCCTAGGCAGCTGCTACTGCGCGTCGTCCTCCTCCACTGCCTGCGTAACTTTATTTATTTATTTTGTTCGTATATTGTATATGTATGTATATGTGTATCTTTGAGATACGTGCGCGCCATTTGCCGTTTTTGTTTTTATTTCGTTTGTTCGCTTTTTATTTGCATTTCAATCTGTGTGTGCGCTCAGTTTTTTCAGCTTTTTTTGTCATCTGTCATTAGCCAGTCGCAGTCTCGGTCTCAGTCGCCGCCGCCGTCGCCGTCGCAGTCGGCGTCGCAGTTGATATCGGCATCTCAGTTAGCGTCACAGTCAGCGTCTCAGTTGATGCCCTCTTTTTTGTACGATCGTTTGGCAAATTTCGCTTCTGCGGCTTTTGTGGGCGTATCTTGTATACTCTCCATTATCTCTTTACAAATATATCAATGCTCGTTTCGTTTGTCTTTCGCGCTACACACATTGCTTTTGACCTTATTTATAAGCCGCAGTTATGGTCTGGCTGGCCACATAAACAAATCACATATAAAGAAATCAAAGCTCATTTTCACTCCATGTCAACGCTCTCAAATTGTCTCGCTCTCCATGTTGTTGTTGTTGTTGTTGTAGTAGCTGTTGTTGTCGTTGTGTGGGCTTCCAATTGGATTTGTCCGACTTATGCATCCGCTGCGTGTACACACACACAGACACACACGCATACATGCATACACGCATACACACTACAAAATTTCATTGAGTAAAAAAATGTAAATGAAAAACTTAACTCGATTCCAATTTGTATCTGGGCCAGTTTTGTTGGCATTGTGGGCGTCTCAGCTCACAGATTTTTTCTGTTTTAATTTCTGGCTTAAATAGCTTTTCGCATGCTTCATTAATTGAGTTTGCATTCGTTTTGCATTTACTAAATATTTATTACACTTGTTTTCCTGTCTCTGTGCTCCATGTCCAAATGACATCTCAGCTACCAAAAAAAAAAAAAAACCAATTGATTTGTTGTCCCACAACTTTCGAATTGCGTTTACGCGTTTTCTCTATATAGCCTATACCATATATATATATATAGCTTCTTATATAGCTCAAGACGTACTTTATTTTATGATCTGTTATTGTCTGTCTGTATCTGTCTCTTCTTTATAGTTTAACACTAATTGAGTTTTTGCACGTGTGAAATCGGCTTAATCGCTTGCAATTACGTGATATTTTTCCTTAAGCGCCAACTAGATAAAGCTTAAAATCTTGAAATACCTTATAACAATATGTTGAAATTAACTAGGCTTTGAGATTTTCATTTATATTTGACAAATACCTATAAAAGCTTTGCCTATAAGGGCTGCGACAAATATTAAAAATTTCATAAACACAGTTTCACAATTTCAAAATTTCATTGTTGTTTTGTGCCTACAAATTAAGCAAACTAGAATTATGTTGTTCCATTTAAAATCGTTGTTAGCTTCACGAAAGACTGCCGAAACCAAAGAAAACAAAGTAAAAACGACTAAAAGCAAATGTTTGCCTCATGTTCAAGCTCAATTGAAACAAATTAAGCAAGAAAATTGAAAATTTTGTATCGTATCAAAATTCACTGCTACAAATGGGCAACAGCTACAACAACAACAACAACATCCAACTGCAACAGCAACAACAACAATGTATACAGCAATAACAATTAAAAATTTATAAAAATAACAACTGTGTGTGCTCTATTTTTTTAACGCCTCAGCATTTTTATTTGTGCACTGCACACAGAAACAACAAAATACATGCATTCACACATATCTAAGTACACAGACACGCTCTGTATGTGTGTCTGTGTGTGAGTGTGTGGCAATATATGTATGTCGATACAGATACAGATACAGATACTTCTGTTTCGTTTATGCCGCCTTTCAAACTGCTGCCGCACACATGTTTCAAAAACAACAACCCAAACACAAAACTACAGAAAAGCACAAGAAAAAAAAAATCAAAAACAAAACAAGGTGTTTACAGCAAGAGTGTGGGAGTAATAGATACTCAGTAAAATTTAAAAAATTTATACTTCGAAAAATTGTTGCTAAAAGTAGTTAAACAATCCATATATTAAGAACCGATTGAGCATGACCAATTTTTTTGGCCACCAGTGTATAGAACAATCTGGCCAGTTAACATTTTCTTCTTCGTACTCTCTTCAAATCAAATTTGATACTTCTTGATCTTATTCTTAATGTTCTAGACAACTTATCCCATCTGTTCACATATACCCTAGCTGTTTGTGTTCAATAGATATTTTACTATATATATCTATTTTTAAACTATAAAGAATAAAGGCTCTTACATAACTCTGCACAACTTCAGCATGCCTCTTACTTACTTGGCAATTACAGGGTATTTTGAAAAACGCAAAATAAACCAAAAATACAAGTTTACGTTTTGAGCAAGAACTAGAAATTCAGTATTTCTATTGAGTTCGATAGCGCTTTGGCCATATTCTGCTACATAGATATATATTTTGTGATATGTATGTATATAGAGATATGTATATATATGGTTTATTGTTTTGGAATGTTTCTTAATTACGCGGAACTCAAGTGGCAAGTGGCAAATGGTCGAACTGGAGGTGAAGCTGTTCCAAGACAGTCAAAAAGAGAGAGAGAGAGAGAGAGAGAGAGGGAGTGAAAGAGAGAAACTGAAACCAAAGCGCAATCGGATTCGTGTGTGTGGGGGGCTAACTCATTGGAATTTCGAGTATTTCCCTTTTTGCTGCTGCTGGTCACGCCCCGTTGGCTGGCAGCCCACTTTTTTTCTGCTTTGCCTGTTTTGCGTCAGCCAGTCGCTTAGTCATCGAAGGAAGTCTTATTGTTGACTCTGAGCGACCTGATAAGGATTTATTATAATCACTTCAGTATGCATTTTTGCATATGCATATATATTTTTATATCTTGTCTATATATAGACAAGACTCTCGGTCTTGAGTCTCAAGTTTGTCGCCTTATTGAAATGATGAAAAGATTTAATTATGCGAAATGGAATTCGCTACTCGCATACGCTTTATCTACTCACTATACAAATATATATGTATATATTTACTCGTATATACAAATACCTATATAAATTCTCATAACTGTTTACATTCCTGGTGTTTATCACATTTAATCTGAGACGCTTCAGGGTAGGGCTACTATCATAAAAACTTTTTGCTTAATTACGTCACTCGTTCGCAGCTAGAGTTTATATATATACATATGAATGTGTGTAAATACTATAAATATATATTCATACAATCTGTCAGTCATTCAATACTTTATTTGTAACTAGATATAGCCACAAATACTTTTATTTTCTATTTATTGTTATTATTTTTGCATTCGAAACATCTGTCAAATGTTTTTTATTGCACAGCTGTCTGCGATTCTAGGGAACTTGTCTAACAACTTTTTCTGAGCTTTTTTGCTGTAGTATATATATTAGTTATGTTTAAGAGCTCTGAGACTGAAAGATGCATTCAGCAAAATGAATAAAGTTCGTATATACTAATCAAATATATTCAAAGATTTTAAGATCAGATATAGCTTTGTTAGCAAAGATATTGAATAGTTAATAGAGAGATCTATGACTCTATTAAGATAAAAAAAAAAAAACTGAATTATGGTTAAACTCAGCAAATATTTAAGAACTTGTAAGTAGAAAAAATAGGTCTTGCTCTAGAAATACAGTGTATATATAGAGTTTAAAGATTAGAAAGAGAGAGAGAGAGAGAGAGAGAGAGAGAGAGAGAGAGAGAGAGAGAAATTCTGTACACAATTTTTTTTTTTTTTTTATTTCTATATACTACTATCTAAACTATCTAAATTTCTATTAAATTTTGATCTCATTGTACGATATATACATATATATATATATTTTTATTTTTCTTCTTCTTTGCGCTCATAAATGCCAAGCTAAACATTAATTTACTTAAAAGAGTTCCCCCTCAGTAGGCTAGCTCTGTTTGTTGGCCCAACCCCTGAGTTTAAAAAAACGGAAAAAAAATAAAATTTGCGTGCTCCACTCATAAACTGTCAATGCTTAAATACCTCGCTGCTGGCACCACTGCACCATCGCACCACCCAATTAAATCTTCATTCCCCTAAGTGATTTGATATGTTGCAAAAGGAAAAAAAATAAATACAGAAAAAAATACAAATAAAATAAAATAAAAACCTCTTTTCCGTCTGTTTGGGTGTGTGGCGTGTCCATTGGCAGTTATCGCGAGTTTTCTCGCCTGGCCTTGATGGGCGTGGCAGGGGCCAGGGCGCAGGCTTCAATCAATGAAAGCCTTTGTGCCAATCCGTTCGACAGTTTCGTACCCTGTCTCTCCGTTTCCTCCTTCGTATATCTCATTTTACGTCTTATTCCCAGTTAGTTTATGGATGCAATGTGGCATTCAAGTACGCAAATCGCATGCCAAAGTCAACGTAGCAACGGGAGCCGCCCAAGAGCTATATACTATATATATAAATATAAAGTTATATAGATGTGTATGTGTGCACTGAGCGAAATTAACTAGATATTCACAGTCAGATCATGTAGGAAAGTTTGTTAAAATGAAGCCAAGATTAAAATCTTTTAGAGTGTGAAGAAGGCGGCTTAAAAGAGAAGTTTTTGTATGTTTAAACTTACGCGAGGGTAGTCTATAAAATTGTGAGATAATAATAATAATAATAATAATACAGAAGATATAGTAAGAAATAAATAAATAATACTAAATTAGCTTAGAGTAAATAAATAAAAAATAAAAATATATATAAACCTATAAAATAAAATAAAAAATTAATAATGTGTTATGGAAAATTATATATATCTATTATATATGAGTGATTGATATATAATAAATGATAATGCTTATAAAGCATAGAGAGAAATTTTTTATTTTATTTTTTTTTGATACTTTATTATAAAATTAAATAATCGACGAGCTACACTGAAGTGTGAAACTTATCATTAAATAGATAACAATATTTTGATTAAAGTAAATTATATATATATATTATATATTATTTATATATATGTATATATATATATATATATATATGTATATTATTTTTCAGTAGAGTTCAAAGCTTTGTGTTTTTTCTCTCACTGCATTCGTACGCACATATATACATATGTATATATACATACAAATGTATTTATGTTTGTCTCTTTTGGCACTCACTTGTGCGAAAATCACATTGGAGCCCGACTGGCGGGAGCCTAATTTTTTTGCGACCTCTGCAAAAGGAGAAGGCGTAGCAGCAGAGCAGCAGCAGCAGCAGCATCTCTAGCAGAAGCATGAAGAAGAAGAAGCAGTAGCATCAGCATTTGTAGCATTTGTTTCACATTAAAGTAGCTTGGAACGAGAAGTTTCCTCTACGTTTTTTTATTTTTTTTTTTTATTTTTTTGGCAGCCAATCATAAAATGCTTTCTTGGCATTGGCCTCAAGTGCTGCTAGGAAATTGCGTAGACTCAGCAGCGACAGCTAGAAATGAAAGGATATTCCCAATGTGACTCAATTGATAATCTTTGAGCAGCATAAGTGAAACTTAATTAGAGCTAAGCTGTAAGCAAAGAGTCACAAGGCCTTTTAATTAGCTCACTGATGTTTATCTGTTGACATAATTTGTTGTCATTATGAATGGGATGTGTGTGTGGTGTGAGTGTGTGTGGTTTCTTCCCCCTTTTATTCTTGCCCTTTTTCCACCTTGATGCAGTATAATTGAAAATTACAGGGCCACTCAGCCAACAGCCACTCAACCACAATCCATCCACCCACTATATGCCACGCCCATTGTGGGCAAAGCAAACCTTCCCTCAATGTGCTACGAAACGTCATTCGATTTGATTTGTTTGTTTGCTTTTGTTTGTGTTTATTTATTGTGTATTTTGTTACTTTTAATGCATCTTTTATCTGGATTTTGCCATCAATAAGCCAGAGAGTGAATGCTCATTGTTGTTGCTGCTGTTGTTGTTGTTGTTGTTGATAGTGATACAAAATTTGTGCGGCATTGTGTACGAAGAGTTGCCCGAGTGACGACGTCTCCGTCTCAAAGTCTTGTTTACTCAAATTACAGCTGGGGTTATCTGCAGTTACATCCAGAGTGCCATTTCCCAAGTCTCAGTCGATGTCAGCGAGTCAAAGTTCGCTCTTGTCTAGTTGTCTAGTTGACCCAATAGACTGCTCTCTCTCTCTCTCTCTCTCTGTCTTTTTCTCTGCCTCTTTCTATTGCCCACTCGTTCTATCTATCTTCCTCTTTTTAGCTATAGCGTTTATTTGCTTTAGCCCAGCTGCTTTGTTTATCTCGCTCCACTTTGCTTTTACAATTTGCATTTGGAAACTTAAGCGAAATCTTATCGCAGCTGCCCAATTCGAAATGTTTACTAAAATATTATTAATTGTTAAGCAGCGATCAGCTGTGCGATATATAAGGTTGAATGACTTCTTAAATAGGTTAAATATATGTATTCATAAAAGAAGACGAAGATCGTACAGCTAACGTCGTACAACAAAAGTGTTTGCTATCAGAGTTATGAAAGTTAAAGATTTTATCTAAATTACGCGGAGATTCTTAAGAATACATAACTCAATTTTAACAGCTGCAGAAGCTCTCTCAAAGATTATTTCAGTAAATTGTAGAAGAACTTAATGGTAAACTTTTAGGAACTACAAGAAATTATTATTCTATTTCTATTATGAACAATTATATTCTAGATGCACTGGCAATTACCTATATATAGAATTTTCTCCAAATTTATTTGGAAACAAATAGCTTTTGTTTCACATAGTTCATACAGTTTCATACGTCGTTACCTATTCTAATATATATGATCTATTTCTATGTACCATATTCATTTGTTATAATTCCAAATATAATATAGTCTATACATATTTATTTTCTTAACTTGTTTTTCATTGAGAAATCAAGAAATTGTGTTTAATTGAGTTCTAAGTCTGTGACACATTCAACTGGCATTATTTTTGATGTTAGTCAATGCCTCACAATTTCCGCTGACATCAATTGTGTCTTCAGCTAATACTGATATGATTCTATTTGCTATACCATCTGGTCGTACACCTAAAATGCATGAAATGAAAAATCTAAAAATTCAACGATGAGTCATTCGCGTAAAAATCAAATTAAAAGCCCCCAAATGCTCACAAAGAGAAAGACCCAGACCCAGTGCCAGCAGAGTAAAGCAAATTGTCTGAATACACAATTTTGTTGTATTTTATTTTTGGGGGCGTTCAAGATTTGCCAGCATCAGTGGGAAATGATCATTAGGGAAAATTACAAATTAGTCAGCCAAAATGAATACATATTATGAACACAACAGCGTGAACTGATGATCATTAGCAATGATCAGTGATGAGCAGTGATCATATCACGTAGATAAGTGCTCAGCATGGTCTTACACACAAAGATCAACTGAAATGTTTGTCGCACCTTGTTTTTTTTTTTGACGTCAACTTTAGCCGGCATTTTATGGTTGCTCTGATCTTGTACAGCCTCCGCCTCGTAGATTTCGTTCTATTTTCAGTCTGCCATGAAATTTGTGACAGCAGAAGGCAAGAGTAGGTGGAGGAGGTGGAGCAGTAGGAGGATCAGTAGGCTGTTTTCTTTCATTGATGATGAGCCCAGCATCTCGCAGAGGGAGGTATTAGAATAGAGCAGATCAGACCAGCATATTGGGCATGGAAAATCCATTGGATCTCTCAGCGAGAGATTTATGCTACTCTTCGAATTATGCTTTGTTTACCTTGAAAAAGTTTCATCGTTGATTTTTCTCTATTTTTAGTTGCCCGTATACTACATTCGCATATATACATAGACTAGCTAGTCTAGCTGCTATAGCTGTTTTTTTTTTTTTTTTTTGGCTTAATTAAAATCTGTGGGGCTTTTGGCTTTTATTCGTTAGCCAAACTTTTGCGCAGTTTTTATTATTTATAAAAATAACTTTTTTATATTTATGATTTATCTTGTGTTATGTGATTTATAAGATATATCAGTCAACGGTAATGTTTTTTTTAGAGACTGAAATTATATGTAAAACAAAATCAATTTTCAGCGGATGTGAGCAAAGAAATTTGCTTCGAAATTATAAATAATTTGAGATTTATTCTTTTGCAAAGTCGTTAAATTTTCTTCCGATTCATTTAATTCTATATTTTATGTTTGCACTCTTTTCTCGTTTTTAAATAAATATATATAAAATTTGTTTCTTTTAAAAATATTTTTGTATATATTTAAAATTACCAATATCTTTTTTTATTATTTGTTCTATTATTCTTTCTCTTGCTATATCTTCTTTTATTGGCCTATATTCGTTGCCTTTGGTATATTTTTCTTCTTTGTTCATCTGTATTATTTATTTATTATTTTTGGTTTTGTTCCTTGCATTGCTAATCATGTTAACCATTGTCTGAAATTGTTAACTTCCAATGTTCCAACTTTTCCATTTCGTCTCTTCTCAGTCATTCCGATTAGAATTCCCAACTAGTTTAGTTCACTAACAGTCATTAGCTCCTCTGCTCATAGGCACATCCCGCTTCTTGAGTTTCTTCTTCTTCTTGTGCATTGAGCACTTCAATCATTGACCACGCCCACGGATCGTACGTGCCACTGCGCCACACACGCCTAACCAGATATTAAGTATTTTTTAGCGATGATTGTGAGAATCGTGCCAAGGTCTCAGATTGTGTTCGCTTTAACTACGTGCCTCGTTATCAAGCGCTAAAGTAACAGCATCGACTTCAACCGCTGGCCAAACACAATCAGCCTACAATCAGTCAGTCAGTCAGACAAGTTGTCAAGTGGAGCTGCTGCGCCCACACTGCAGCCACAATTGGTGGCCCACGCCACAAATAGTTGACAAACAAAATGCGGCAACTTTTGTTGTCAGCTGCTGCTGTGGCTGCGGGTGTCAATGAGCCGCGTAGCTGATTGCACCTGCCATAGAGCTGGGTCAACTCGGCTCATTTTCTATTTCATTTCTCAAAAACGGAGCTGGCTTGTTAATGGTTTCTTGACTCTTGCCACCTGCCGCATTCTTGGCCGCGCTGCATGCAACTGCTATGCCTTGTTGGTAGCTAGCCAGACTCGGCCTCGGTCTTAGCCCATTTTTGGTCACGCTTTGTTCAGCTTTTGGGCTTTTGGGTGTTGATTGATTTTTATAAACAAAACAACGCTAATGGAAAAGTCGGGTGCAACATTCTTTAGCTGATGCAGCTAGATGTTGATGTTGCTACTGCTGCTGCTGCTGCTGCTGCTGTTGCTAGCTGCTAAACCCGGCTGCTGTCTGCAACTACTTGATGGCATTTGCCCATATATGTGCCTACGTGCAGCATGTGGCATCCACTGCTGCTGGTGAGGTCGCGCTTCGCTAATATGGAAAATGAAAACAGGAAAAATGCGTTTCAGATGCGTGCAGCAAGTTCTGCTGCTGCTGCTGCTGTCAGATTGTGGCATGCATTTTCCATTTTCCTCTCTCAAAAACTGTTGAAAGATTTATATTACATCAAGCATTTATCGCACTTACGTCTATAACTCACTTTTTTTACTTACAGATTTTTTAAACAAATATTTTAACGACAGCAACACTAGAAGACGAAGAAGAAGAAATATAGGTAGCAAAAAAAAAAAAACAACAACATCGAAGCAAACGCAACAACGACAACAATTAGCACGAAACTTTCTAAAGAAAAACATTAACATTAACAACTTCATTTTTACTATTAACAAAACGAATCCACTGCAAACTGTTTCAAAATTTAAACCTGGCACAAATTTCGGTTAATGCGAATTGAGGTGAGTTTTTCTATTCAAATTTATATATATATAAATCAAATCTATATACATATATTAATATAAATATATAGCAATTTACTTATATAAATATATAATAAATTTTTAATGAATAAAATAAATTACTCTTAATGAATAAAAAATACCGAAACCACCGGAGAGAGAGGACGCGAGACACTCTCTAGAGAGGAAACGAGAGAGAAACAGAGAGCGACAGAGATTACATACCTTAATTAAATATCTTTATGCAACAGAGAATACATACAAGTTAATCACATACAATCAAATATGCTGGGTATATTCTAGTCAAGCATTCCTAGCTATATAGCGCTTCATAAACATTTCATTTTAGCTGATTACAAAATGCTACCAAACTGCCATAAAAGATAACTTAGTGATGCTAAAAAATAGGTTTACGAGCTACTCGCATTCAGTAGTTGGCTGCTCAAACTACCTAGGAAGTCGTTTCATTTAACGACTGCACAACTTTGAATACCCTACAGTTTCGTTAGATATTAAAACAATATAATTTTCATAGAGATAAATTTTTGTTTTCTCTTTTTTCCTTTTCGGAGGGGGAAATTGTGATTCAGCAAATTTGACTGCACGAATTTTGAATAGGCTTCGCTGTGGCTCTCGATGGTTTTTATTATGGATTTGATATTGTTCTTTTCATTTCTTGTTCTTGTTTTTATTATTTTTATGCCTCTCTGCCTCTGACTATTTATGCGCGTGAAATTCTTTCTTTCTTTCTTCTATTTTATTTCTTTTCATTTGCTCGCAAACACAAAATAAAAATTGTGGAAATTACATAAAAGGCTCCACATTGGCGCAGTCTACATGACATTCTGTTATCCTTTGGCCGCCCACACAAATAGACGGGAGTGGAAGCAAAGCAATCAGAGGGTGATGATGGGCATAGCAAATGATGGACTGGGCAATGCCCTGGCTAGACTGTGAAATGAAGTATGTTAAGATGGCAAGATATATTGCTTATAGACATATATCATAGGCTTAGGCATTTCTAGTCTTTGTAGCGTCTGTATTATCTGCTGCCTGTTAGTCTTGCATACCCTATTGTCTCCTTCTCTCATATTCCAAGTTTTTACTTTATGCTGAATCGAATCGCCGTTGTCGTCAAGCACAGCAAAGTGTTAGCTGTGCAGATTCCTTGCTAGCGCAGGACTCCTACGCACACGCGCCAACACATACACACACAAACACACACAGTTTTATGTGGCCAGACAAAATGGAGGCTGTGGCGCCAGAAAGTCGCGCCAGTTGAGTTTTTCCATGGCGGCAGCGTTTGCTGAGTTGACTTGACTTGGCTGATGGCAGATGGAGGCTACATATACCATATATAGAGAGAGATATATATCTGATTAAAAGGGGCTAGGGGGAGCATTTGTGCCTTTACTTAATTTTTTTTTCTCTCTACTTTAGCTGCATTTGACGTATACTTAATCTAGCTGACTGTAATTAATCAAAGCTAATTAAAACTTCAAGTCAAGCTATCCCGCAGCAAGCATACAAGTTTGCATAATATACATATTTATATATATTTGTATATAATAGAAAAAAAATAAGTTAGTCTTGCCATTTGTACAACTTAGTTGTATAAAGAGAGGAGGTTGCTGATGCTGCTGCTCCTGCTGCTGCTACTGCTGCTGTTTGTTGTTGTATATAAGCAGAGCAGCGCAGCCATTGGTGGTCCTGGCCCACCCATTGGGCGCACAGTTGGTGGTTGTTGTCGCAGTTGCCCAAAAATATACATATATATGTATATATATATTTATACAAAAATAAAAAGGCAAAGTGGCAGCAGCAAAAGCAACTCCAACCCCCAAGCTGTTGATCTCTGCACCCATCCCTCTTGCACGTGCAGCCGTTGCCCATAATTCGGTTTCAGTTCGAAAGTTTTTGGGCTTGGAGCATGCGCAGCAGAGCTCAGCATCCCAGTTGGTGTTGGATTTTTTGTGCGTCCGTTGAATTTCATAGTGCTTACGACTTGTGGCATGAATGATGTTTGCATCAGAAGCGCACGATGTGTCGCCGGCGTAGCACATCATTCTAGGCCTAGCCTCCGATCCGGGCAGGACACAACCAGCCAGGCGCTGACATCATCGAGTCAAACAACAACAGCCAGCCAAGTCAGCCAGTCACCTAGCCAGCCAGCCAGCCAGCCCAGCATCCAACTCTGCATCTGTTCATTCAGTTCAAGTTCAAGTGTTGCTTTAAGCAGTTGTCACGCGTCACCGTTTTGTGCCTTGTGTTCAAACTGAAAAGAAAAAGTTGTTAAGTTAAATTGTTATTGTTGCCTTTACGCGTGCCTTTTCGTTTTAGTCTTTACCATCAAAGTGCCTTCAAAAATTATTAAAAATTTATAATAATTTTATTAACTATTCGATTTAAATGTCGCGTTATTTGGTTGCATTTGTCGTCGTGTGCCTTAGATTTTCAATGCAACATTTTTGATAGCTTTCTAGATATTTAGGCCTTAGGCTCGAACTCTGCCAATAATTTGCCTTAGATAAAGAAACAAACACCAAATTTGTTAAGATAATATATACAAAACGTTTTTAATCCTAAATATATATATATATATATATATATATAGATATAGATATATACCGTATACAAACAGTTTTTAGCCGTTATTTGTTATACATAAAGATGAATATTTGAATATATTGAGATTCGTAGTAGTTGCGTTTTTTGAAGCTACTTTTTAAACAGATTTATATAGTTATTGGGAGTAAATTAGGCTCTCTCGTGTTAGTCGTTTTCTCTGTTTGTGTTTTATTTTACGCTCAAACTTATCGGTTCCGTACAATTTCTTGTACAAAAACGTGCTGAACGGGTATCCGTGCCGCCGTTTCAACACCACAAACGTGCCTCAGCTCGATGAGCAGCAGTTGCCGCCGCATTAAGTGGTGTCAGTCGGGCTTTCCGATCGTCGTGCGCTGCCCGTCGTAGTCAACGATTTTTAAAATCCCTTCACTCCCGTGCCAAAAAAAAAAACACTATATTTTAAAATATAAAACAAACTACACAAACACACTCACATAACGTACACACAACACAAAACACGAATCCTGAGTGCCTTTTGAAAACCGAAAAGGAAAAAAAAAACATAAAATATTACGTAATTTTAAACGAAGATTTCTTTAACGAGCCTCAAAATGTGCACGACGAGTAAGTAGAAAATATATAAAATATAAAATAAAGAAAATATATTGAATTGATTTTCTCTAGCTACAATGTATTATTAATTATACTTTCGTATTAATTATTATTATTTTCTAAAAGAATTTTATATAAAAGATTGAGGTTTTAAATTATATTTTATATTTATATTATAAATATATAAAAACCTTGATTTTATTTTATTTCTAAAAATTAAATATTGTTTATATCTAGTTGTTTATTTGTAGGCTAGCTTGAAGCATAAAAGCTGCCTGCTACGCAACTCTCGCTGTATAAGCAGCGCAAAGCAGGACTGACTGCTACGACACACAGTCAAAAGCTAGTTTATTTTGAGTACTCTGCATTTGCAAAATATTTATATTTATATTTATATTTTCTAAAGAAAAATGTATAAAAATAACTACTAAATTAAATATATTTAAATTTTACATAATAAAAAAAAAATATATATTTATTATTATTTATAATACATAATAAAATGTTATTATTTTATTATTATTTTATTAATACTAAATATTTAGCTTCATTATATTATATTTATACCTTATGGAAGCACTTAATAATTCCAAATTGATTCATAAAGCCCCTATAGGCGAACAAAACCATTAAATCGCAGACCCTTTAATTGATTTTCAAAACTTTTATCGTGAATAAATGAAGAAAGCAACATAACAAGCGTTAGCTTTATGTGTGAATTCCAATAAACAGGCATTCCAAAGTGCACTTGGCTCAGCATTGAGGCAATTAATTAGTGGACCCATAGAAAACTTGGCTGGCCGTAAATTTCATCCATTAGTCGCACAGTGGGACTTCTCCCAGCGAAAAGTGCTTGCCAATTAGTGAACGCGAATGAAGTAAAAGTGGGAGAAGTTAGAGTTGGGCAAAGTCTATTTGCATGAGCCAGCTAAGAAAATCTGCGGGAATTGCAAGCAAGTCTTTGATGCTAGCGCAGTTTTATTAGCTGCCATAAAAATGGTTCTACAATTGAAACCTTAGACATTTAATTTTAGATGAGTTCCTTTCTCTCAGTCTGATATTAGCTTTAAATATGTGTGTATATATTATTATGATATATGTATAGATATATGTATATTTGTCGCCTAGCTGCTGCCCTCTGTTGTTTGTCTTTCAGCTCTATAACATCCATCTGCTTGCCCTGTCTGCTCTCTGTCCTTTTATCTATTTTATGGCACATTGTTAGCTTTGCCCAATCCATCTCTATCTCTATCTATATCTTCCTCTCTCTCCCCTCCCTGTCTCTCGCTGAGTATGTGTTTATTTTGAGGTTATGTCTTTTTATAGGGTGGACTTCAGTTAATTGAATTAATGGAGGGTATTGAATTACACATCAAGTACTTCATTCATTCACAAAAAGCTGGCAACGGCGACAAGTGACACGAGATAATAGATATATTACTAGCGGCATACTTGTAAATGTAGATATTTGGGTTGGTAAATGTCAATGAAGCCAAATATTAATTGCTATATATGTTTAATACATTATACAATATATATATATACAATTATATATTATAGTATTTAAAATAAATTCCATGGAAATGTATATAGGCGTACTTTCTATCTAATAATTTTGGTTCTAAACGCGTTTTTAACTTCTTTTTAAAATACAACTAAAGCTTATAAAATTAAAATTTAAAATTATTTTATGTTCTATTCGTAACTCCTATATCAGTTGTATATCTACATTTTACATTAGTCTTATATCATTTTTTATATCATCTAACTTTATTTCTTAGCGTAACAGCCATAGCAGCATTTGTATTTATTGAATTGAATAAGCTCTTTATGTAACGCCCTTTAAGTAAACCCCTATATCTCCCACTTCTATTATATTTTTTGATATTTGCAATTCCTTTTATAAATCGTTTTTTGTTAGATTTATCATTAGTTGTTTTTATTGCTACATCTGTCCATTCCACTCGCAATTTCCTTATCAGCATGTTTTTCATTTCGTATCTGCAACCGCAAAACAGTCAAATATTTCATGTATCCTGTGGCCAGGCCCTGCGCACGCTCAATACTTGTACTCGTCCAGCGTTGCCTGGCTGCCTAAAAAGGCATTCCCTCTGCGCAGCGCGTATCTCAGTTCGATCAGATTACGCCCTTTGTGGCTCTGTGCAATTCGCTGTCCTCTGCCGTTGTCGCTGCTGCAGCGCCGTTTAAGCTGCGCAAAACGCTGACATTTTGACGGCTGGCGCCATTCGGGCGAGCAGCGCAGAGTCTACAGTTGGGAGCGAGAGAGAGAGAGAGAGAGCGAGAGAGTAAAGTCTACAAACGCCGCTCTTATGGGGTTGCTGCTGCACCCTTTGAGTAAACTTGAGCACGTATTGCGCAGGCGGCGCTCTCTCGCTCTCGCTCTCTCGTTATCTATCTCTTTGTCACCCTAGCTAGGCAGACAGTAAAAATGCGCTTGGCAGCGACGTCGACGTCGCAGCATCCCCTAGGCTGGTCCACTTTTGAGGTAACCTTTTTCAGTTACGTGCCAGATTTCGTGGGCAGCAGACGTGCATTCTTCAACAGAGCTCCACAATAGAGAAAAAGAAAACAGAAAACAGAGCAAAGTCAAGTCAAGTTAACATTTTCTATAACGCCGCCATATGGATGAGCAGTTGACGTTCTGCCAACAGCTCAAAAGTAAAGTTTTATTTAAACTAGTGTGTGTGTGTGTCTGTGTCTTATTTATATATATATATTCTCTCTGTGTCTGTGCTTGTGCCTCTTGTGTGTATGGCTGACAGTTTTTGCCGGATATTTCAAGTGCTTCCGTATGCCGGGGGATGCGACAACCAAAACATAAGCTGTGCAAAATATCGATTTTTACATAAGAAGAAAAAGAAAAAAAATAACGCTATATTGTGTACCGGATAGACCAAGCAGCAGGCATTGGGGCTGGGGGCCTCTGACTGACATACATTGCCCCACAGCAGGATAGAAAATCAATTAGTGGCGGGGCCATGGGTGTAGCCAGTCGAGCATTAAGTGAATTTAGCTAAAAATCCAGGCATTAATGTCGTATAAAATGGCGCAGCAGACGTCGCTGCTTACGCTAGCGTCGCAGCTGACGTCGCTGCTTGGCATAATGACAGCAGCAGTGAAGACGGCAGCAGCGGCAGCGGCGGCGGGGCAGGCTGTGTAAGCAAGTCAACCCCCAGCAGCAGTGACCAGGCTTTGATTTCAACACTGAAGTGGGCACACATTGTCTATGTGTGTGTGTGTGTGAGTGTGTGTGTATAGAAGATTTTCATCAGCAGCGCAGCGACTTTGTCTGCCTTTTGGGTGGTGGCTGGGCCCCCGGTTGCTGTCCCGTTCCGGCTATCTCTTTTGCCTGTTTTTTTTGGGGGTTGGTTTTGGTTTTTGATTTAAGGATTTGCTGTTTTCCGTTTCGGGTTTTTTTAAAGGTTTTTTGCTCCGACTATGCTATTTATTTAACACTTGACTGGACCATTTATTTAATAATTTCGTATTGCTCTCTTCATTGCAGTGCCTTTTACAACATTTTCTACTACACCTAATATATTAAGTTTAAGCCAACGATTAAGACTAGATTGTCGACTGAAACGTAGACGACGCAAATATGTCCACTTTGTCGCTGCGCATACAGCTGGAGGGTGGTCGAGTGACAAAGACCATACAATTCCAACCAAATACAACAGTCTTCGATGCATGCAAAATCATACGCGATAAATTTGCTGAAGCAGTGCAGGGACAACGTAAGTAGACACTTACTTATGTCGATTAAATTCACTATTTCTGTATAATTTTTACTTTTGCCAATGCTTGCAGCTAGCGAATATGGACTCTTTATTGCGGATGAGCAGAATCAGAAGGGCATTTGGCTAGAAGCCGGACGCTCATTGGGCTACTATATACTGCATAATCAGGACACGCTTGAATATCGACGAAAGCTGCGCACTCTGCGTGTTCGCATGTTGGATGGCGCCGTCAAGACCATACTGGTCGACGACTCTCAGCCCGTTTCCCAATTGATGGTGGTGATTTGCACCAAGATTGGCATTACCAATCATGAGGAGTATGGATTGGTGCGCGAGGACAATGAGGCGCAGAATGAGAATCTGCCGGATAATAAATTTGCGACGCTCACGCTCAAGCGCAAGTTCACCGAAAAGGATCGCGATGCCAAAATGGAGAGTTTGCGCAAGAAACTGAAAACCGATGATGAAAGTAAGTTCTCAGCGGCATCTAATGACTGTCGGCTTAACTAAAATTAAATTGTTTGTTATAATTCTAGTGAATTGGGTTGATGTGGGTCGTACACTGCGCGAACAGGGCATCGATGAGTCAGAAACGGTGCTCTTGCGTCGTCGTTTCTTCTTTTCGGATCAGAACATCGATTCGCGCGATCCGGTGCAGCTAAATCTGCTCTATGTGCAGGCCAGGGATGCTATTCTCGATGGCACGCATCCTGTTACGCAGGATAAAGGTAAGTCTTACCTGCATTCTATGCTAAACTCTATAAATTATAATTCCTTTGTCTTATTTTTTAGCTTGCGAATTTGCTGGCATTCAGGTGCACATACAATTCGGGCCGCACAATGAAGCGAAGCATAAGCCTGGCTTCTTGGAGTAAGTGAATCATTAAAGAGTTTTTTCCAATCAACTTTCATTATATTCAACTCTTGTCCTCCTCTCCACAGCTTGAAGGACTTTCTGCCACAGTCTTATGTGCGCGTCAAAAACATTGAGAAGAAAATCTTTGCGGAGCATAAAAAGCATTACGATCTAACGGAAATCGATGCCAAAGTTCTGTACACAAAGACCGCTCGGGAATTGCCCACCTATGGCGTTACCTTCTTTCTGGTCAAGGAGAAGATGAATGGCAAGAATAAGCTAGTGCCACGTCTGCTGGGTGTTACCAAAGATTCTGTGCTGCGTTTGGATGAGCGCACCAAGGAGATCTTAATTTCCTGGCCATTGACAACAGTTCGTCGATGGGGCGCCTCACCGAATACGTTTACATTGGACTTTGGAGACTATGCGAATCAATACTATTCGGTGCAAACGACCGAAGCCGAGCAGATTGTCCAGCTCATTGCTGGCTATATTGATATCATATTGAAGAAGAAACAGACGAAGGATCACTTTGGCATTGAGGGTGACGAGGGCTCCACAATGGTGGAGGAGTCCGTGGCGCCATCTAAGTAAGGGATATAGAAAGGAGAAGTTAAAGTTTTTGATAATAATCTTTATTTTCTATAATTTAAGGGCTACCTTCTTGCAACACGAAACGAATCGCGTAGAGAAGCTGAACCTGGAAAGTTTAGCACATCCGGGCATTATGCGGCCCTATGACGGTAAGTCCATATGATATGATTATTTATATATGATACATCTAAGATATTTGCACAAATGCTTTGGCTTATTTTAAAAAGTAAAATATGTTTTGACCAACTCTCCTACAGACGAGACTTTTATTAGTCTAAAGAAAGTTAGAAATTCTTTTTCTAAATAAATCTTGTATATAGACTGTGTGCCCTATTGCTTTTTACTTTTTGTGTATGCTTCTGATAATTTATAATTTCTTAATTTTGTAAACTCTTTGTTTCTCTCTATCGATGGGACTGACAGGTGAACGCACCTTTACGCAGAACGAAATGCAGACCGTGCAATATGGCGCCTTTGTCGGTCAGGTGAATCATGCGCATCAACCGCCCACGGTAAGTAAACTAGAGAGATCAACATAGTCAACATTGTCAATTTCATCTAACTTTCATTTCCTGCCATTTTTTCTAAGTTGCCATTGCACCTCTTAACTGAATACATAAATTGAAAGCTCTAAACTCTTGACATCTTAACTGAAACTAACTTGAAAATAAATTCTTTAATCTTCTAACATGCTGCAAAAACCATTTAGAAAACGGTCATGCCGAGTTTCACGAAGTATGTGCCAAAACAGTCAAGATAAATGTATCATTATCTAATTCTTTACTTTCATATTATCTTTGGTTATTAGACTAAGGAAGTACGCATTAGTTCTGTGAATCTAACTGAGCCGCAGCGTGCGCTTATTGGCTATATATCGGCCGGACAGGATGTCTTAATTCGCGCTGACGAGGAGCTGCGCACCAAGGTGACTTTGTGGCTAAGAAATATTTTTATTAGGCCTTTTTACGAAGCTCTGAAACTCTTTGCAGGCACCCATTCAGGAGCTGGGCAGTGATTTGCGTTCGATTGAGTGGCGTGAGAATACGCTGGATACTTCCAAGCAGGCAGTCAGCTCTCATGTGGCCACAATGAGTGCAGCCACGGCTCAGATTATAACTGCTTCGCAGCCGGATGAAGTCGATACGGAAGCCATTTCCGCATCGGTCTCTCAAATTGCACAGACCATACCGGAGGTAACCAAGGAGGTGCGTCTAATTGCAGCACTCATGGAGAACGATTCGAATGGCGATCAACTGCTGGAGGCAGCACGTAATCTGTGCAATGCCTTCAGTGATCTGCTGAAGGCTGCCGAGCCGGAGAGCAAGGAGCCACCACAGCATTTGATAAATGCCGCCAGTCGTGTGGGTGAGGCCACCACTCATGTGCTGAGCACCATTGCCGAGGAGGAAGCACCAGAGAATCGGGATTTGCATGATATGCTCGTGGCACTGGGCAAGGCGGTGGCCAACACCACAGCCGCCCTGGTGCTGCGTGCCAAGAACATTGCCGCCAGCTGTGAGGACGATCAGGCACGCAATCGCGTCATTGCTGCAGCTAGCCAATGTGCATTGGCCACCAGTCAGTTGGTGGCCTGCGCCAAGGTGGTGGCACCCACTTTGCATAATGCGGCCTGTCGCGAACAACTGGAGGCGGCGGCCAGAAATGTGGCTCGTGCAGTGAACTCACTCTGCGAGGTCTGCAACGAGGCAAGCACCGATCCCAAGCTGAAGGCCGATCTGATGGATGCGGCACGTGATGTGTCCAAGAGTCTGATGGATATGTTGGAGCATGTGAAGCTGAGCACGCGGGAGCATGCCTATCGCACCAGTCAGGAGCTGAGTCCCGTGGAGAATGTCATCATTGGCACTGACGTCTTAGTGTCCACCAATGATCCACAGGAAATGGTGCGTCATGCCCGTACTCTGGGACAGACCACAGCACAGCTCATAAAGAGCATCAAGGGCGAGGCAGATCAGCAAGAGGATGCGGACATGCAACGACGTTTGCTATCGGCTGCTAAGCAGTTGGCCGATGCCACAGCCAAGTTAGTAGAGGCGGCTCGTCTGTGCTCTTCCAATCCCCATGACTCGGACAACCAGAATGCGCTGCGTCGTGCCGCTGAGGAGCTGCGTGAGATTACAACCACCACGGCCAATACGCCGGCCATGAAGCGAGGACTCATTCAGCGTTTGGAGTTCCACTCCAAGCTGGCCGCCTCTGCGGCTACTCAGTGCATCTCGGCTGCCCAGAATGCAGTGCAGCACAGCCAGGATCATCAGACCAAGGAGTCGCTGCTGCAGGATTGCAAGCGCGTGGCGGACACCATTCCACGATTGGTCACATCGGTGAAGACGACACGTGCTCAGCCAGACGATGCACATGCACAGCTGAATCTGATTGAGGCCGCTGAGCAGTTCATTGAACCTGCTCTTCAGGTATCCAAATCTTCGCGTGCCTTGCGACCAACTGTCACGGACATACCTTCGGCTACTCAGCTGTCCAAGAGTGCCTTGCATCTGGGGCAGACTGTTTCGGAGCTGCACTCGGTGGCGCAGCGTGCACGCGATGCCTGCGGTGGTCAGGAATTGGAGTCAGCTTTGGAGGCTGTGCGTAAGCTTCATCATGTGCTAGACGATACGCGCCAAGCGGCCCTAGCAGGTCAACTGCGTCCACTGCCCGGCGAGACTGTGGAGAATACAGCTGATGAGCTGCGCAAGTCGGCTAAGAATGTGGGCATTGCTCTCAGCCAGTTGCTGAGCTCGGTGCTGCATGGGCAACGCATCTATGCAGGTGCCGCTGGCCGGGACACGGCTTTGGCTCTGGGTGACTTCACAAAGAGTGTGCACGGCGTGGCGGCAACTACACAGAATGCGACTATTATTGATTGCGCCGATGATGTGGTCACTAGCTCTGCTCAGTTGATTGAGCAGGCGCAGCGCACGCTAAAGGGCGTCTCAGATCCGCAAGCATTAACTCAAGCGGGACGTGATGTAACTGGCGCCTTATCGCGCACCGTGGACTGCATACCCGGACAACGTGAGGTGGATGCTGCCTTGCGCAATGTGAGCGATCTCAGCGAGATTTTATCTGTTAGCGAGTTTCCACCATCGAATCGACCATACGCCGAGCTGCAGTCGGAGCTGAAGCAAGTGGCCGAGCAGCTGAGCACGGCTGGCGGACAGATTGTCCAATCGTATGCCAGTCCTGCTCAGCTGGCTGATAGCAGTCAGCAATTTGCGGCGAATTATAGGGATCTGTTGTCGGTGAGCATGCAAATGGCTGGACAAACCCAAACGGATGAGCCCGTACGCTCCCAGATGATCGATAGCTTGCGCAATGTGTCGACGCAGTCGTGTTCGCTACTCTCTACGGCCAAGTCCATTGCCGCCGATCCAGGTCAGCCAAATGCCAAGAATCTGTTACATGCTGCGGCACGCAGCGTTACGGAGAGCATCAATCAGTTGGTGGATGCCAGCATACAATCTGCTCCTGGACAGAAGGAATGCGACAATGCTATGCGCAATATTGAGGCAATGCGCCGAATGCTCGACTATCCGCACGAGCCGATCAATGAGATGGGCTACTTTGATTGTGTAGACCAGGCAACGGCGAAGTCACGCAATCTGGGCTATGCCATCTCCGAGATGATTAACAATGCCAAGCAATCGCAGCACGTGGAGTTCAGTCAATCGGTGAACAATGTGAATGATTCGATACAGGGACTGATGGAGAGTTCCTCACAGGCGGCCTATCTCATTGGTGTCTCGCATCCCAGCAGTGTGGCCGGACGTCCGGGAATCATTGATCAGGCGCAGTTGACGTGGGCCTATCAGGGCATTCGTCAGCATTGCGACATTGTGAGTAGCCCGCAGTCGGGCAAGCCGCAGATGATCTCGGCCCTGACCGTGATTGCCAAGCACACGAGCTACTTGTGCTCGATTTGCCGTCAGGCGAGCATGAATACCAACAATCCGGTGGCCAAGAACGAGTTCATTGTGCTGGCCAAGCAGGTGGCAACGGCTACATCGGATCTGGTGCAAGACATCAAGGCCATCGAGGATAATCCAACGGGAGGCAACCGAGATCGTCTTGTTGAACCATTGCTCGAGGCTGTCAAAGCAGTGCGTCAATATGCCTCCAGCCCGGAGTTCATATCGATTCCAGCCAAAATCTCAGCGGAGGGACGCAAGGCTCAGGAGCCGGTCATTCAGGCTGGACGCGGTGTCATCGACGGTGTCGTCGAGATGGTCAAGGCAGCTAAATCGTTGGCTTTGACTCCAGATAATCCTCCAGTGTGGCAGCAGTTGTCCATGCACTCTACACCAGTCTCTGAGTCCGTGAAGCGACTCGTCGATAATATCAGGGACAAGGCACCGGGCCAGGCGCAGTGCGAGCAGGTGCTCCACACCTTGGGCACTTGCACACGTGAGCTGGACAGCTGCGCTTTGGCTGCCAATGCTCAGGGCTTGAGCCGCCGTCGGGATAACAATCTACACGGTTTCAGTGGACAGACCATGAATGCTGCTGCGGAACTCTTGGATAAATTGGAACCGATTCGCGTGGCTGGAAAGAATAATGCAGAGCAACTGGGTCATGCAGTGGGCGAGATCTCGCGTTATGTTGTGCCCATGGTGAATGGAGCCATTGGCGCATGCACTCACATTGTGCACAGCCAGCAGCAAATGTCCCTGATCAATCAGACCAAGTCAGTGGTGGAGAGCGCCATAACACTGGTGCAATCAGCCAAGGATTCGGCAGGCAATCCGCGTGCAACTCACGCTCATCCACGTCTCGATGAGGCCATCGATGGCACACGGGAGGCTATTCAGGAATTGCAGCAGGCAGTGGAGAAGATCAATGCTGAGACGGGCATCGTGACTGGCCTCATGGAACAAGTGAATCGTGCGATAACCCGATTGACAGACAAGCGCCAATCGTTGCTGAACGCCTCCTACTCGGACACCTTTGTCGACTATCAGACGCGCATGGTGGCCACGGCCAAGGAGATTGCACGCCTGGGCAACGAAATGAATGCCAAGAGCAGCGTGGAGCCTGCAGCTCTGCCACAGCTGGCTGTCGAAATGACCCAACACTATCAGCTGCTCACCCAGGATTCGGTGGGTGCCAGCACTACGACCATGTCACCGGATGTGGCGATGCGCATACGCAGCACCGTCATCGATTTGGGTCGTTCGGTCAGCTCGATGATTCAGTCGTCGGCAGGTGGCGCTAGTCCCAATGATGCCGTTGCCCAGAAGGAGATTGCACGCAATGCTCGCGAAGTTTCGGAGAAGGTGGCTCAAGTCTTGGCCGCACTTCAAGCTGGCTCTCGCGGCACACAGGCCTGCATCAATGCAGCCCATACTGTATCGGGCATAATTGGAGATCTTGATACGACAATTATGTTTGCCACTGCCGGCACACTGCACTCGGATGGCGACGGCAGCTTTGCCGATCATCGCGAGCATATTCTGCAAACGGCCAAGGCCCTGGTGGAAGACACCAAGGTGTTAGTCACTGGAGCAGCCGGCACTCAAGATCAACTGGCCAATGCGGCACAGAATGCTGTCTCAACCATAAGTAAGTAGAAACTGAGAAGATTCCTGAAGTCCTTGCTTATAAATATTATTCTATTTCGTCTTTAGCTCAACTTGCGGAGGCCGTAAAACGTGGCGCCTGCTCCTTGGGCTCCTCGCAGCCCGACTCGCAGGTCATGGTCATCAATGCCGTCAAGGATGTGGCCTCGGCTTTAGGAGATTTGATCAATTGCACTAAATTGGCATCGGGCAAGCCCATACACGATCCGTCGATGCAGGGCCTTAAGGAGAGCGCCAGGGTAAGTCCTACCTCCCATTCCTTAATATCTACCCTCTATGTCTTTTCATCTCTTTCTAGTTTTTTTTTTTTAATAATTTCACTTTGCTGTAAAGCTTTCGTTGTTGTGGCTTCTTTTTAATAGTCTATAATATATATAGAAATTATTTAATTTTTCGTAATTTTTTTTAACTGTAACTGACTTTAACGTGGTTATGGCTTTTTGAATTTAAAAATGTTTTAGATGAGATTAAAGTTACACACAGACGGGACCTGAATGTATAGAGTTTTTAAAAAATAATAAGAATGCAAATTTAGAAAAGTAAAGAAAAAAAGCTAAATATGAAGAAAAAATGCTCTCACTTGGAAGCAGCACATATTAAACTAGGATTTTATTAATTTTTTGTGTATGTATTGTCTAGCTAGAATCAAAAGAATTTCCCCATACACCCACACAGACATAAAAGCATACATAAATGTTGTTTGTGGCATTGAAAGTACAGTGAAGCTACGCAATTTTTAATATGTTCTACTTTGCGAGCGTTCACTGTATTAAAAGTAAATACTTACACTTACATGGCTTTGGCACTCACATATAAAATACCACACACAAAAAACTACTTTTAAGAAATACCCTATAAAAATGTACTATTTAATACCAGTTTGCTGTTGCTGTTGCCGCTGCTGTTTAATTGCACCAAACGAGCTTTTGAAGGCAGCTCGTCGCGGCTGTTTCAACTCCAACTCAACCTGAATCTCTATTTCAAAGTGAATCACCTGCTGCTCCTGCTGCTGATGCTGTTGGCTGTCTCTTTTTGTATACCTCTTAAATGTTATTAATTATTTTCAATGTATAACCTCACATTTACACACAATTACTCTCTGTTTCTCTCTCTCTCTCTGTCTCGCACACATGTGTACAAACCGCCCCTTCTACAATATGTTTCGCACAATTTTCTCATCCCGGCGTTATCTCTGCTCTAACTCTTTGGTTAAAAACATTCAACAATCACCCACTTACCCTGTTTACCTGCTGCTCTGCATGCATTTGATGTGCGCTCGCTCTCACTACAATTGTCTCTCTTTGTCGATCCACCACCACCACCGCCACTGACACCCACAACTCAAACAACCACCCACATTGTAAAAAGCAAACCAAAAACAAAAAATCCATAAAATGTATATTTTCATTTTCGTTTTATGCTAATTTGTGCGCGTTCGTCGTCTCTGCTCTTCTCTCTCTTCCCATACACACACACACGCATACACATACAAATGAAAAACAATAAACAATCTCTCATGAACTGTACAAATATGCAAATCGTACTCAAAACCAAAAATTGCTCTCTTCATGCGCTGCGCTCGCTGTGGAATGTATATAAATAAATATATATATACGCCATCTATCGATTCGAACATGCATCTATATACAAATTCGATTTCTCGCTATCGATATCGAACACACACAACTACAATGCAGACGCTTCAAGATGTTTGCCAATCAGCTGCCAGCGCCCAAACAGAAACTAACACACACACACGCCCCCCTCAGCAGCCAGCGGCAGCAGCGGCGGCGGTAGCAGCAGCAGCAGCAGCGACAGCAAATGGAATCATGAGTCATTAAGTGGGCTGCTGATAGGGGGCACCACCCACAAAAATTTGGAAACTTGAACGAAATTCTTTTCTGCAACATTATAAACATTAATCATTGCACAAAAAAAAAACAAACATTATTCCAAAACGTTTGAAACTTTTGTAAAACTTGTAGATGCACGTGGAGAATTTACTTTGGGAAATGTATATACATTTATTTGTATATATAGTATATGAACTAGGCAGAATTGAGCTAGATTGATTACTGTTATAAAGTATACAACATCTTAAATAGTTCCCCTTTAGATTTATAGATTTCTACTGGAAGCTCATTTAAAAATTTCTCTCAAACAATTGCAATTTTTCAGCTCTTTTAGAATACTATTTCTTATATCTGCATATCCATTTCCATTTCATTCTCTCCATGGCATCTACAGGTTCTTTGTCTTTTTGTCGATTGTTATAGTCCCTTAATGAATAATTGTTGTCTCGAGGATAGTTTTTGTTATCCATACCATTATTTGTCAAATTTACCAAATAAAGATTTTTATTACTCGTCAAATCAAGCATCAAATGTTGTTCCTCAGAATATTGTTTTAGAGTGCCAAAGCCATTTAGAAGTAGTCTTATAATTTGTAGATCTATTTTGTATTTTGTAGTCTGTAGAGTTTAGAGCTAAGTTATTCCTACTATATCAGAATGTTTTACTATAAAACTTTACATTAATCACTAAACATTTCTGCTCCAAAAAAACAACAAAACACTTTGTTATTGGTATTTAGGTGATGGTGCTGAATGTTTCCTCATTGCTGAAGACCGTCAAAGCTGTGGAGGATGAGCACACGCGTGGTACACGCGCCATGGAGGCCACTGTGGAGGCCATCTCACAGGAGATGCGCGTAAGTACCGTGATGAAGGCCTGCTTAAAAACTTTAATTAATTTGGAATTTTATTTATAATCAGGCTATGCAGACACCTCCACCAGTGGGCAGCGCTCAGGTGGGACCTGAGGATCTGATACGCGTCACCATGAACGTGACTGCGGCCACGGCAAAGGCTGTTGCCGCTGGCACTTCCAATCTCCAGGCGGATATTGTGGCTGCCGCCAATCTCGGTCGTCGTGCCATATCGGATATGTTGATCGTTTGCCGTTCCGTTGCCTGGAACTGTGCCGAGACGGATGAGCTGCGCGTACGCACCCTGGAAGCGGGCACGTCTGTGGCCGAATCCTATCGTGAGCTGTTGAATGGCATTTTGCACAATTGCAGTGCCGATGATCGCATGCATTTGTCGCGACGCGTGGCCAAGTGTGTAACAGATCTGGTGGCCATGGCGCGTTTGCTGAAGGGCTCCGATTGGATTGATCCAGAGGATCCCACTGTCATAGCTGAGAATGAGCTGCTGGGCGCCGCAGCTTCCATTGATGCAGCTGCCAAGAAATTGGCATCGCTGCGACCACGTCGTCAGGCGGATGTTAAGGTGAGCCTCGAACGATTTCTCTTCCTATTACTTTAAATCTAGTTTTAATGGTGAATGTGCTATGGTGAATTGAAACTAACTGAACAACCGCTCGCTCGTCTCCTCAATCAGTTGTCATCTGTTTAACAAGCAACCAAAATCAATCAATCAAACTACCTATCCACTACCTCATCTAACGATTCCAGTGAGATATGTTTGATATTCTTGGTTGTTACATTCAAAAGTTCACCCAGGAATCAAACATATTATTACTGTGATCGCTGAAACTCTACTAAAAACGAAACTAAAACGAAAATTAAAACCAAAAAAAATCTAAAAAACAAAAAAAAATAAATAAATAACTTAACTAAACTCAAATGGTGTTTGCTTCTTACTAGTTTCCAATTGGACGCCAATCAGAATTTATTACTGGAACTAATCCATTTCTTTCGTATTCACAGATCGAGCTGGATGAGAACATGAAGTTCGACGAAATGATTCTGGAGGCCGCCAAGGGCATTATGGGCGCTTCGGCTGCTCTGGTGCGTGCTGCCAATGCAGCGCAGCGCGAATTGATTGACCAGGGCAAGGTGGCGAGACGTCCACTCACCAGCTCCGATGATGGCCAGTGGTCGGAGGGCTTGATTTCAGCTGCTCGCCTGGTGGCTGCCGCCACACACAGTTTGGTCGAGGCTGCACAGAATTTGGTGCGTGGCGTGGGCACGGAGGAGATGCTCATCTCCACAGCCAAGCAGGTGGCTGCTTCGACAGCACAATTGCTGATTGCTTGCAAGGTCAAATCGAATCCCAACTCGGAGGCGGGCCGCCGCCTGCAGGCTGCGGGCAATGCAGTCATCAAGTCAACGGACAATTTGGTACATGCTGCACAGCAGGGCCTGGAGGCCGAGGAGGAGCATTCGCTGAAGATCAACACATCGATGGTGGATGGCATGGCGCAAGAGATTAATGCACGGTCCGCTGTGTTGCGCAAGGAGAAGGAGCTGGAGGAGGCGCGTCAGCGGCTCAAGCATGTGCGACAGGCGCAGCGCTATGCCAAGAATACCCAGGGCTTCACCACAGACGAGAGCGATACGGAATATGCCTACGGCACGCTCAACAGGAGCCAGAACAATGTATGAAACAAGTTTCCATTTTCGACTTAGACTTAGATTTTAGAGCTTAGACTGCACCAATGAATTGGCATTGTTGAGATTCTCACGTGGTGTCGGTTGTAGCTGTAGTTGATCCTAATCCTAATCTCTAATCTCTCTAACCAACCAAATATCTCTTTCTCTTGCTAACCTTTAACAGACTCTGGGTCGTGGAGGAGGTGCTTACTATGGCTCACAGTCGGGCGATTTGCCCAGCTCGCCGAGCTATTATACGGGCTCGGGCGCGGGCAGCCAGCAGAGGCATCATTATAACTATGCCAGCCCGCAGCCTCAGCATTTCCATCATCCGGGCGCTGTGTCGCCACCGCCTTCCAATTATGCGGCCATGGATGATGTCAATGGAGATTTTCCACCACCGCCGCCGCCGTTATCGACGACCATTTCTAATATGCAGACAGCCACGTCGACTCACAGTTTTCGCCCTAATCCCAAACTAACAGCCAATGCTGTGCCACGCCCCTACCCGGGTAGTCCAGTGGGCGGCGTGGGCAGTAATGGCTTCACCACCACATCCGCAACCACACCCACTAACGCCAGCAACTACCAGCAAAGCTTTGAATCGTCCAGCATTAAAACACAGAATACATCCACATCGGGCGCGCCCCCCACTGTACCACCACCGCCACCACAGAAGCCCACCGGCAATCGCAATTTGGAGGCCTGTGTACAGGATCTGCATGACAAGACGTTCGGCCAGGGTGGCGTAGTGGAGTTGACTGGCGGCACTGCCTATCCCGGCCAGAACTACGAGGGCTACACATCTAGGTGAGTCGGCATAGAGATGAGGTGCACACAAATGCTAATCTTTAGCCATGTTCTCTTTAGCAGATATGAGACGCGCAACTTCGACAAGTCAGCCAACACCAGCAGCAACAGCGAATCCGGCCTGGTCAAGCCGCTCGAATCGAGCTTCTCGCAGATGACGCTCAACACGGACGGCGGCAAAATTAGCATTGTGGATCAGGGCTCCGAACGGCTCACCTCAATGACGCAGCGCGTCATGGAACGCAAATCGTTTACAACCACAACGGAGTCGCGGTCCGAAACGAAAACGGAAAAGCACAGTTTTCGCCTGGAATAGATAGCCTTAGCATGAGCAGCAGAAGCAGCTGGAGATTGAAACTAAACGATAATGTTTGCCAAATGTGCTTTTAACATTTACATACATACTAATAGCAATAATTTAACAATTAATTATAATTAGCCACTAGCGTTAAAATGTCTATATATACACATATACACACGGTTTGGATTTCTTTTCATAATTTCCATTTATGCGTTTCTTGTGTATATTTGTTGTGCTTGTCTATCTGCCATTTATATTGCCAATTGTTTATACACACTTTCATACACACACACACACACACTTCTCTGAATATCCGTCGAAGCAACAACAACGTTTTATACTAATCATCAACAAAATTACTCTTAATCTGTAACCAGAACTAAATGCAAATGGAGTTCAACGATTTAAGTGCTAGTTCAATGCAATTTATTACTGCGCACCTAAATACAAAAAGCTGTCAACTATATACTATATAATCGAGTAATCTACATTTAACGCGATTTTAGTTAATTCAATTCAAATGTTGTTCACATAATGTTTAGTTCATAAACCATCTATGTACGTAATAATTGTTCTATGTTCTTCTATAAAAACAATACAGAGTCTTCTATGCTCTTATTATTTCGTTTTTTGTATATACGAGTACATATGTATATGTGAGCCGTCGTGTATACGTAATTAAATATTTCATAATTGTGTATTTTTTGTAAATTAATAAAAAGAAAAACAATATTTTAACAATATATGAGTGAATGTTTTACTGGGGATATATTTATATTTTTATATTATTCTCATCTCGGCTAGTCAACTCAGAAATCAGCCCACAGATCATATCTGAAGCAACACTCCAAAATAGTTATATATATCTATATATATAGACAATATTTCCATCAAATAAAAAAATCTAAATATATAACATCAATATTCACAATTTTTATCAATTATTGCACAAACAATATCTACACATCCACAATAAATTTCTATAAAAAATAAATGCAACAAATAGTCTTTCCGTTAAGATTGTCTTTGGGATTAGCTTCCACCAATTATTTGTATTCCTGGTTCAATTGACGACCAATCAGCCAACGTCTGATCTCCGAGGTGCCAGCACCGATCTCGTACAGTTTTGCATCCCTCAAAATGCGTCCAGTTGGATTCTCGTTGATATAGCCATTGCCACCCAGAATCTGAATGGCGTCCAAGGCCACCTGGGTAGCTTTCTCTGCGCAGTACAATATGACGCCGGCGCAGTCTTTGCTGCTGCGAATGCCCGCATCGCAGGCTCGGGCTACAGCATACAAATAGCTGCGGCTGGCGCCCAGTGTCGTGTACATATCAGCCATCTTACCCTGCAGCAGCTGGAACTCGCCAATTAGTTTGCCCATTTGCTTGCGCTGATGGGCATAGTCGAAGGAGACATCGCAGGCGGCCTGCATGAGACCCACTGGTCCGGCAGCTAGAACCAAACGCTCGAAATCCAGACCTGACATGAGAACGTAAACGCCTTTGTTCTCCTGGCCCAGAATGTTCTTTGCCGGCACCTTGAGGTCCTGGAAGACGAGCTCACAAGTGCTGCTGCCACGCATGCCTAGTTTATCCAGCTTCTGGGCTACACTAAAGCCATCCCAGCCTGTTTCTATAATGAAGGCGGTAATTGCGTGTCTATCTGGAACACCGCTTGCTCCAGTTTTGGCATACACGATCAGTGTTTCCGCATCGGAGCCATTGGTAATCCAAAACTTGCTACCGTTCAGTACATAGTAATCGCCCTTGCGCTCCGCGCGTAGCTTCATGGAGACAACATCGGAGCCCGCTCCAGGCTCCGACATGGCCAAACCTCCAATATGTTCACCACTGCACAGTTTGGGCAAATATTTTTCCTTCTGTTCCGGCGTGCCGTTCTTGGTTAACTGATTGATGCATAGATTGGAATGTGCTCCGTAAGAAAGAGCCACACCTCCAGCAGCTCTGCAAGTACAGAAATATTGATATAGTATAATACAATAGTCCGCGGATAACATAAGTTCAGTTACCTTGAAATCTCCTCCATAATGATGCAATGATCCAAATAGCTGCCACCAGTGCCACCATACTCCGGCTCCGCTGTAATGCCTAGGAACCCAAGATCACCCATCTTCTTCCAGAATGAACGCAGATCTCTGCAGATAACAAAAATAAGTATAGTTTCCCTTACATATTTTTAGCCAGACTCACTTGAAACTATCCAGCTTGTCGATCTTCTTGGCATGCGGTGCCAATTCTTTTTGAAAGAAATTGAACGCAATTTCACGCAGCTTCTGCTGCTCCTCATTGAGGCCGTAAAGGGCATCATTTATGGGGTAATGTGTTAGTGTGCGTATCCATGGCGCAGCAGCCGGCAGACGACGTCCGCTATGTTGCAGCAAACTGTTGCAAGTTTGGGCCACGAAACGCAGAGCCATTGCAGCGAGAATGTAAAAACAAGAAACAAGTGTTACCTAACCTTTGATCAGCTGTGTGGGGGAGTGCTGCCCTCCAACAATGCAACAGATGGCAACGCTTCATGATCGCATTCCTATTTAAAAAAACTATCGATTAACCACCTATCGAATTCAAATATAATGAACTTGTACTCATTCAATCTTATTGGACATAGAAAACGAAACCCGCTATTATTCAAATATCATTTGATTTCGAATTTTCCGTTACTTATCAGATACAGCAACCAAGTGGTGAATTGCGCATGTCTCTACAATGGCCAACGTTTCGCTTCGGCAGTGCACTGAGGTTCGCTGCTTTGCCGCACGCCGACCGCATCCTGGCGACGAAAAATGCCGACATCAACAAGAGCAACAACAACAACAACAACATCAAGAGCAGCAGCAACAACAATTGGAATGAGGACGCAACGCAGCGATAAACAAAAACAGCGCTACGAGCTCCTGTAATGGGAATTAAAAAAGTAAAATACCCAGACAGACCCATCAAATCAGTCCAGTTGTTGACGCTCGTACGCGCGGAGCGTGTCCTTGAGTGTAAAAGGATTTTGATTGCTTTCATATCCAAACATATAACTAAATTTGTTATTAGTGTGCCACTGTCTCGCTCTCGCTCTCGTTTACCCTCTCTCTTTCACACTCTCTTTCTGTCTGTGCCTTAAATGTGGATGCAAATTGAAGCTGCTGCGTCTTGGAGTGCTATTGAATCAATAAGTGAGCAAATGCGTGTCTAATGGAATATGCATATAGAACCATTTCAATACAATTCGGCAGGCCAAATCGATAAATGCCTCTTTAAACGTCTGTATCGTTATGGAATGTAATGAACACCCACACACAGACACACACACGTGTGTGAGTGCGCTTCGATTAACGCTCTGACCATCCGTTCCACCCCAACCATTGCATGCCAGTGAGCTGCTGCTGCTCCACTACTACTACTGCTATATCCTGTCAATCAACTCTACTTGGAAGCAGTTTCTATTGTAGGTACCTCGACTACTACTACTACTACTACTACTACTACAACTCCTGCTCGTTTACAATGTCTCTGTCTGTGTGTGTTACTTTTTATACTATTTTCGTGTGTCACGTTCCATCGACAGGAACTATTGTTATCCAGCTATTGTTGTCGATGTTGTTATTGTTGTTGTTATTGTTGTTGTTGTTGCTAAGCACGCTTTTGTATTTGTTGCCATGTTGCTGTAATTACAGCCTTACCACCCAATCATACAATCATGCACACGCACCCCATCAAAGGTCAAATATCAATGTTCGCAGCTCGATTTATGATAAGCGTCCGATGTAGCTGCCATATACTTAATGTTCGATTAATTCTAGTTTTAATGACGAATTTGGGGCCAAGCACAAGCTTACATGAAATGCATTTAGAGCTTGCCTGTTTGGTTGAGGGATGGCCTACGGGTCGTATGCGTAATCAGAGCTTAATTATGTAGGCAAGCCAAGGAAAAACTGGCATACTGGCAGACTCGCAGACTGGCAGCTAGTGCTCTTTAGCAGGCGACACTTAAATGCCGGCTAGCTATAAACAGATCACATCTCACTGTCAGTGCCGTGTGCTGCAGCATTCTTGAGATGTTTCTAGCTGGCGCGCAGCTGCTTAATGCCAAGTGGAATGAACTTGATGAACAGCAACAAGAATATACAACTTGGCCTGACTACTGGCAACTGCCTACTTCTGCCACTTGAGTGCATACAAAGGGCATTTGATGAGGCAGGCAATTGAACTTTGTCAGCAAACATGTCTGAACATGCAAAACATGCAACGCGCAGAACT
Source organism: Drosophila stalkeri (assembly GCA_035047405.1). NCBI lineage: Eukaryota > Metazoa > Arthropoda > Insecta > Diptera > Drosophilidae > Drosophila > Drosophila stalkeri. The sequence continues at coordinate 13,702,563 of JAWNPR010000041.1, read as the reverse complement.
TGAACTTGTCGAGTGGCATCATAATCAGCAACTATATAAAAAACTTTTGATTAACTTTTGTTTTGAAGCGAAGCAGCAGCTGCAAAGACAATGCCCAATGTCTCTATATATATATATATATATATATATATATATATATATATATATATATATATATTATTAATGCTAAGCTGTATGTGATAAGCAAATGCAATTGCTCTCCAAAAAAAATAAAATTAAACTGCGAATTGCGCACACGACTGGGACAACAAAATAAAAGGCAATTATATAGACGGACTAGCGAAACTATGCACATACATATATGTATATATATGTATATACATATATATTTGTGTGTGCGTCTGTCCAACGAGCGTGTGACCCAGCCAGAGTGACAGTCCAAAAAGTAAAAGCTCTCGTTGCCAGTGTGTCGCCCATTCAGCCAGCCATTCAGTCAGCCAGCCATTTAGCCATTAGTCGCGCTCGGCACGGCAAACGATCGACGACAATCGACGACGGCAGCAGATAGCTAACGACAACGCATGGACGCGACGGTTAACCGTGCGCGATTTTCATTCAATTTTCAACTCAATCGAGTTCTAAATACTCTGCAGCAACAACAAGAGAAACAACAAATTTAACAAAACGAAAAACCTTAACGCTAACGACACCGGGTTGCCTCGCCGTAGGCCGGTTTCCAAATATAGTTGACGAAGAGCAGCGGCAGCGGCAGCAGCAGCAGCCATAACAATTGCCTGATCAAAAATTATACAAAAAAATAAAGTTAGTAAACATAAAATATTAAAAAAAAATCATATTAAAACTCGCGCAAGTTTATCATAAAAAAAAGTTGCAAAAAGAAATTTTAAAACATAAAAAGTTTTTTGATGAAATAAAAAATCTTTGCTGAAACGAAAGTAAAAAAAAAAAAAGTGCCACAAGTGTTTATTTGCCTGTGTGTGTGTGTGAGTGTGACAAAAATTAAATCACCGCATTAAAAATAACTTGAGAAAATCTTAATTTTCAATATATATATATATATATATATATATATATGTATATGTATATGTATATCTATATATGCAGATATAAGTAGAAATATATATTCTATATATATATATATATATATATATATATATATATATATATATATATATATATATATATATTCCGCGCCAAGTAATCAAAGCGACAAAAAACGCGCGGCGGGTGTGTGACTATCTCTCTTTCTGTATGTGTGTGTGTGTGTGTTTGCTTGCCAAATGTCACTTGTGGCCACTGTGCGTCATTCAGTGCATGTGTCTGTGTGTCGGACTATAAAACATATATATTAATTATATAAAAAAAAATATATGTATAAATATATAATTTTAATTTTCGCGCGTGTATTTTCCTAGCTGAAGTAAAAATCGAGTCAACCGAATCAAGCCACAAAATGGCAACCAACGGCAATGGCAGCGGCAAACGCAACAGAAAAGGACGCAAAGCGCGCAATACAGCATCCACACAGCATCATCCGTGGGACGAAGGTAGGCAGCGCGCTCGACTTTGGGCCAATCCACATGATTAGTTGGCAAACGTTGCGTATACGCCGCATGGGCGACAGCCTTCACTGCGAGTAATGTTGCTCACAATATTGCCCTCTCTCTCTACATATATATATATATATATATATATATATATATAGCACATTACTTATTATGTGGCTGCCACGCCTCCTGCTCCTCCTCATCGTCGCCCAAATGCTCAGCTGTGCTCAACTTGAACAGCTGCCAAAATATGTCAGTCACAAGTTGGCGCCGCGAAATGCAGCGCATCTTCACAAGATTCTCAACAAAATCTAACGGCAACTGTAAATCATCTTTAACTACAATAGAATATGGAATTTGTATAGCGCCCATATTGCGCACATATACATATATTTACATGTGTGCTGCAACAAAGTATCTTATTGTTGTTTCAACTGAACCGAGAGTTTTAAGATTTTTACTGTCGGCTTTAGTTGACTGCGCAAAGCTGCTGCTTTCCGACTTGATTTATAGAAAGCTAACAATTCATGACTCTAGGTGTAAAGCATATAATTTATAGTGGTATAGTTATATAGTTATTTATAGATAGAACTATCTATCGCTCAGCGGACAGCAGTAAACCAACAGCAGAACTTTTTGTGGTTTCAGCTCTAAGAGTATAGAATATATGAGGATGCAAAATATTGGAGACATGGGCAAAACATTTATATAGAAGTTGTACAGTTAGATTGTATAATTTGAGTATATAGATCACATATATATATATATATATCAACTTTAATATGTATATATACTAACATTTTCTTGTCTTACTCTAGCATTTGTAAACAATTTTATATTATTTATTTAATTTGATTATATATTACACATACATATATCAAATCAAGAACTTCTATATAAAGATATTCAAATTGCTATGTACCCCTAGTGGGCGTGGCTGTTTATGTAATCTGCTGTTATCTTTTGTAATATACTTTTCAAATTGAATTAATATCATGTCATCAATAATGACGTCAATAAAGCTGTTTGTACTGTAAAATATATAATCTTTGCAATTTGCCACTTCCCCCATGAACTATAGTAAATATATATATATAAACAAATTATTTATTAAGCTGTCGAGCTTTGAGCTTTTTAGCCAGTCTAACTCCAAACATTTACGAAGGCTAAAAAAGGTTTTTTTCTGTTCAGTTTAATTACTTTATAATAGCTATATATAAATAAATAGATACATTTTCTTTGTTTAAAAAGAGTCATATCTATACTTATTAAGATTCTACTCAAGTGCAATTTTTTGAATATATTTATATACAATTATATCTATAAAATATAAATTTTCTTTGTTTAAGAACAAAATATTTATATTTATTAAGATACTACAGCAATTTAATTATTTACATACATATATAGATAGATAGCAGATTTTTTTAATTCAAATGAAGTAACTCCTATATTATATACTTCATTAAGATTCTATTGCAATTTGTTAATATATTATAGCTTAGAGTTGCATTGAAGAAATATTTCATTTAGAGTTTATCTTAGTTCATAAATGTTTTTTTTTTTTTTTTTTTAAATTTTCATTAATAAATCATTAGCCAAATTCTAAAAGAGTTAATAACAGTTTCTACATACTCAACTATATTCTATAATTTAAAATCAATTTTTTAGCTTTTATTTAACTTCTTTCGTTCTCAATATTCTTTAACACAGCAAACTGCATTTCCATTCCTCTGTCCAACTGCGTAGAATAAACAGTTAAAACATCAATAAATTCTCATTATTGCTGCCATATTTTAGAGTTATCTCTAGCCCATGCATACGATTTGGCTTTCAGGTTTTTTTTGTTTCTGTAGGTTTCATTCCGCTAAACTTTGAGCTGGCAGCTGCTCTGCACCCAGGGGCGTGTTTCACGCTGTGTGAACTAACAAACGGGTTTTTCTCACTATTTGCCGTTACATCAATCAAAATGCAAATGAGCTAGAGAAAAGCAAAAGAAGAGGCTGTGGCAGCAGCAGCATCGGCAGCTGTGCCATATATATGGCTGGGCATTAGCTAAACGAAAGTGAAATGCAGCTGCCACATCAAGCAAGTGGATGATGCCACAAGCTCGACTGCACTGATAACAAAGCATTTCTCATTTCAATTTAGGCACTTGAACGGGGCACAGATTGCCACTTGAATAGAGAGATAAGAAGTCAGCGCTTTGCATATATGTACATATATATACATTTATATAGCTGTGTTCTATTATATTGCATGACTTAATTTACGATTCCAGTCCAAGTTCATGCTGCACACTGGGAGTACAGCACGTAGACCAGCCCATTAGCAGCCAGGCATATGATCAGTTCCAGTCTTATCTTATCGCTTAAATATTTGTCTTGCTGCGATAAGCCTTGTCTGCAAGCACAATTGAAATTTTATGATTGCGCAATATTTTTTGTTGGTATTTATGAGAGTAGGAAAGTCGCAAGCGCAAAACTAGGTGTCAAGGTACAAAATGTTTTAAGCCAGTTAACAGAAATGACAAATTAGCCAGGCATAAATATATCTTTCGTTTATATAAATGCAAACTTCATTATCACACATATCTGTATATATGTATGTATATTCATATATCTACTCTTCTTCCTTTGTTTGGAATTCACATATCTTATTACTTATGTGCCGAAGTTGATTTAGCGCTAACAAAATGTGCTAAAAAGAGCAAACCAACGCAATGCTACTAATCAATCATGCTCTTCACTGATTAGCATGAATCTCACAGTCGGCCCCGATGAGTCAGTGTCGTCTCCGGCACAGCTTGGCCAACAGCAATTGAAGAACGTTTAATGGAAATTTGATTGATTTGCAATTAGCAGCAGTCGCACAGCATCACATGAGTTCAGGCCCAAATTCTAATCACAAGCATTGACCTAATTGCAGGCAACACAGCAGCAACATCTGTAGCGACAACAGCAGCAACATCTGCTGCAACAACAGTAAATCGCATTGCGTGCACGGGCACAGCTTTGACGCGTTTTCTGGTCTGCATGGCACCTGTACTTGGTAATATTCTACCTTATTTTTGGATCGTTTCCATACTGTTCGTTCTGTCTACGTTTTCATTCATGAAGTTTAAGACTTCCAGTCAAACAAGCGAAACCATCAACAACAACATTAAGAAACATTTTTATATGTTGTGCTCGCCATGTCTTGTCATTGAATGCATTATATTTAGTTAAATATCCGTTCCAATACATGCTTATCTATACCAATATATATATATATACATATATATACATATATATTTATGTATATGTTTGTATACACATATCATTTATTTATATACATTCAGCGTGTGTTTTTGTCTTGTGGCAAAAGAAAAAGAAAATTTGTTTTTGCCCAGTCTTTAGCGTGATTTTCATGTACATCTGTGTGGCATACGGATATATATATATATATATATACTATATATTTGTTGTATATTTATTTTCTTTTTTATCTGTGCTTGTTTGATTTTTGATTCTATTTCGTCTTCTGTTCCACTGTTCTCTGCTCCCACGTCTAGTTTCTCTCCCTGTACTTTGTCGTTGTCGTCTGTCAAACGTCGTCGCGTGTTGCTCTTCTTATGGAGGCAATCGTCAAATATGACGTAAAGGAAAATTATTGAAGTGTGCGTGAGAGTGTCGTCTGTGTGCGTGTGCTCGCCCTGAACTATATTTATAGGCATATAAATTTAAAATGCCAACAAGTCCAGTCAAGGTCATTGTTTACTTAAATATGCGCTTTAAGTATTCATGCCAAAGCTAAACCCAAAACCATTTATTAAAATGCACTTCAAATTGATTTGAGAACAAGAAATAAACAAGCAAACAACAATAATTACAATAATTAGGGTGCCTAAGACACACACACACACACACACACACAGAGCAATTGCACTCACTTGCAATCTGTGTCACAGATTTATTTTCAAACAACAATTTGCTGGCTCGCCGCATAACGCATACGCAATGTATGCCAGACGATTGAGTTGACTTCTGGCAACAACTGTTGGCTATGGCATATAAAAATTGTATATAATTAATATTGAGCATCCTGTTTGGAAGTCTTTCTGCTTAAATGATTCTATATATAGTATATAAACAGAGTAAACTAGCTAAGGGCGACCTTGGCTATTGATTTGATCCGCAATGCGAATTTCGTTCAGCTTGGACTGCTTTACGTCTCTGTGAGTGTGTGTAGAGGGAAAGAGGTTGCACATACGCTCTTCAGCGAGAGCAACTGTACGTTAATGACAACGTCAAACGTGAAAAGTCGCTGTCGCAGTTGACGTTGTTTTGCTTTGCTTTGCGTAGTATTCCAAGCGCGATTAAACGTCGAACATGTGAAGCTCGAGAGACGCCTCTCGATTTTGTTATTATTTAACAACTTTTTTGTTATATTTTTTTTTGTTTTAATATTTTAATTTGTAATAATTTTTATTTTAACTTGATTATTATGGTTTACATTTTTCTAAGCGTGGCTGGATATTATGGTGAGTTAAGCGGAATATATCTACATATGTAGAGACCGACCCGGCCTGGCTTGCCATCGATTCGCGTGCTTTGTTATGCAATGCGAAAAAGTTTAGCAAACGTTGAATTAATCAAATAAGTGGACAAACTGTAATTGTGTAGCGTTTTTATTTTAGTTGTTTTGTATTCGTGTGTAATTGAAGTGCCAGTGCGAGTGTGCGCCTATATTTAGCTCTAGCCTCAGCTTGGCGCTATTAAACGCACGTGTTGCGTATACGCCACGTTCCACATCGAACATCGAGCGACGAGCGACGAGCGTCGAGCGTCGAGCGTCGAGCGTCGAGCGTTGGGTTCAAGCAGCCCTTGAACTTGCATGCAAAGACTGAAAATTGTCAATTTTCAAATTGTACGGGAAATTGAGTTTGATATCTTTTTATGGGAAAAGCAAGAAGCCAAACCAGTCAACATATACAAATATACATCTGGTGGCCATGCAAGCCAAGCATGTCAGTTACGCTCGAATTGTGTTGAAAACTTACACAGCTATGAGATATAGCTACGTATATAGACTTTGACATAAGTACAACGGCGGCTGGCTAAGTGAGCAGCGTACGATTGTAAATTGAAAATATTTATATTTAGCTCTTAAGTCAGTTTCAAGATGATATCATGGCGCTCCCTTTAGTTGTTTTTTGCATAATATTTTTTCTAAAATATCTAGGAATACATCATGTAGAGCCAATCAGCCAGACAAAAGCAAATTAATTACTCACTCTCTACGTCATTGTGACACAGAGAAATATATAAATCTAGAAAAAAAAATTTATATATCTAAATACGCTTATATCCATCTACAAATCTGAGCGCCCTCATTCATTGAGAGGGAGCGCGCGCAAAAACAAAACAAACGGAAAAAAAAACTGAAAGGCGTAACGAAACAATTTAACAATTTAATTTTGCGGCTCTGTAATAATTTTTTTTCGTAATTACGTTAGACGTCAGCTGAAAACATATGTGGCCAAGCAGCTACAAGTGTATGTAGTTAGTATTAAATATATGTGTCTGTACGATATGTATATTTTGGCCAAAATACAAAAACAAACAAGGCAAGTCTTGTGTATGTTAGCCATAAAATGTAGTCGAACGGCTCATCAATGAAAATTAGGCACATCAAATGTTTGATGCATGCCGAGCACTTGAATTCACTGGCAAAGGGGTAGCTTGATCGATGCGATCAAGATGTTTATAAATTAAATATGACATAAAAAATAACATTTTAACATTTAACATAAATTATGAATATACTTTACAAATTTTGATTTTGATTTTGATTTTTATTTTTATTAAATTTTGGATTTGCTTTTATTATTAAATAAAATTTTAATTGAAGACATGAATTGATATAAATTAAGTGAAATGTATTTTTTTTATTATATTTTGTTGTGCTTATAAGTCGCATATGAGCAATAAATTATAACTGGCAAAATATATAGAAGAAATTTTCTTGAGTCAAATATTGACCATGAACATTTTTTTTGGGTTAACTAAAAATAAATATTTAAAAAAATGAAAAAAATTGAATTATAAAATTTAAATGAATTTATAAATTAAAAATCAAATTAAATAAAAAAATATATATATTTGTACTTTGTATACATTAACTTTGCCTGCACTCACAATCAGTTTTATAGAATATAAATAATTTTTTTAATTTTTCAGCTAGCTGCCTATTCACAGCCTAGTATTACAGGGTATATTTAAAGTACAAAGTATTGTATATTTAGTATCTGTTTAGCTGTTCGACTGCAACTAGTAGTTGCTCTGGACTCTTGGTGTTTTATGGAGCACAGCTAAATTAGCTATAATCTGAATTTGTGTTTAAAAAGTAAACTGAAATTTGTTTACGAGTTGAACTCGTAGCCGATTTTCCAGTTTGTGTCTGCAGCAAGTTCTTTAACGCGGCCAAAAACCAAGCAAAACAAAACAAAACAAATCGCAGCACCGACAGACGGCCACAAAAAGCCAAATTCGAATTGAGCACAAATGCCAAAGCGAAGGCAAAGAGCAGGCAGCCAGGCAAAAGCAAAAACCAAAAACTAGAAAATAAGCAGAACTAAAACAATTTCAATTTCAAAAGCAAATTTTTGCTGTTTAGTATTGTATTTTAAAACCAAGCAATTGTTGAGAGTATGAAAATGTTGTTCAGTTCAGTTGGCTGCCAGGTTGGGTTGGCGTCTCTCTGCAGCTTTGCGCTCGATGCCAGTTGGCCCCGGACAATTTCAGTGCACGGCTCGCGGCGCTGCAAAACAATTCGAGAATAGTGCAAGAACCAAAATTAAGAACAAAATTATATTTCAACTATAATTAAACTATATGCAAATTCGAACAATTTTACGTATGTGTAAACTTTTGGAAAAAAAATACAAATAAAACGAAAACGAATCGAAACAAAAAACGAAATTATTGAAACTGAAAAGTGGAAGCCATTTTTGGTAAATATTTAGCAAGGAATTCTACAGATTTCGTAATTGCAACATTTTCGAATACATTGTTGCTCTCGCAAATCTCTCTCAGGTACTCTCACGCGCTCAATCTTTCTCTCTCTCTCCTTCTCTCTCTGAATCTGTCTCTCTTGTTCTCTTTGTCTCTGTCTTTGTATCTGTCTATGCACAATTCTCGCCGTCTTATGTAATTGTCGATTGTTGCGAATTGTTGTTGTCGTCGCGAAGGAAAACAAATATGTTCACATTATTTTTAGCACCTGTGAAACTGTTTTGCATTCGCTTGTAAGTAAATAAATCTCTGATCATATTCTGTTTTGCGCTGAAACTCTTGCAGTGTCGCTGCCTGGCGCTGGAACTGGTCCAAGTGAGCAGCCAACCATTTTGCTGATCAACGGCATCAGCGACGACGCTCCGCTGCAAGAGGAAGAGAAACAGAGCAAGGCGGCACTGAAGCTGTCCCTTGAGAATAACAACGAACCGGATTGTGATTTAATTCAGCCCACACAAGTGCCCACAACGCCGGGTGGTTCCCATTTGCTGGATTTTGAATCTCATCTGATCGAGGACGTGAACAGATCAGAGGAGAGCGGAGTGGGCATTAACGAACTGCCGCCCATCGAGCAGGAACTGCAGACGGGCACATCGAAGATCGAGGCTGACGGAATCTCGCATGCCATTGAGGTGGAGCCGGCGGGCGTCAAGACAAAGCAGCCCATAGAAACTCTCGCACCGTCGCATCAAATTGCCGAGGTTGACGAGACGGCAACGGCTACGGTAACAGCAGCTGCATCAGCGGAAGCATCGGAGGCAGTGCGTCAGACTGCCGAGCAGCTGGTGAATGAAATCGAGCGCGAGCTAATTGAGAGCTTTAGCAAAGATGTAGCACAGGTCAAGGCGGAGCAGGAACAGCAGCTCAAGTCAGAGCTAACCGCAGTGAATTCACTCTCACAGCAGGTGGATGCCCAACTGAATGAGCTGACCAGCATACTGAAGACCAAGCCAGCAAGCCAAGGAGCGGAGAATAACTCAACGAAAATTGCTGCCAACGAGCTGAAGCTTGTCGAAGTGCCAACACCCAAGTCTGAGGCAGAAGAACAGCAACGCAAGGAGTTCATCGATTCACTGCCACAGATCGAACAGGATCGCCTGGGTACTCACACGGATGCGGATGCCAAGCGTCTGTCCGCCGACTGCAAGCGCGAGTATTACCAATCGCTAAAGAAGTATCTGTTGCAGAGCAGCCTAGACAAGCCGCCTGTGCCGCTTCAGACCTATCGCTGGGAGGATCTTCGAAGAGCTAGGGAGCGGGTAAGTCAGAGATATTAAAGTCCATATATCTTACCTTATATATATATTACTTTTTCCACTTGCAGGGCGGCTATCCTTGGACACATCTGTACAAGCGTCCCTTGGGACCGGACGAGGAGCCCGAGATTGTCTTGCTACTGCGCAAATCGCAGGAGCTGCGCTTCAAATCCGAATCACCCAAGTCGCTGAAGAAGGTGCGCTACGACGAGCAGGTGCTGGTCAAGGAAACAGAGCGCTACATACAGGATCTGTCGGAGGACGAGGTCGTAGGCAACACAGACGACGACGACGAAAGCAGCGAGGAATCTGAAGATTCCGAGGATTCAGAGCGCGGTACCCACAACGAGGACACGCTCAGTGAGTGCATCTCTTGTGTCTCCGATTCGGTGCTTGCAGTTGGAGGTCACGCGAGGCCAAGGAAAACGAATCGCCTAGCACAAATCCGTGACATCATCAAGCGCAGGCGCAGCGGACGCACTCAGGCCGACGCTCAGTCTCTGCCTGGCAGTTCGGCGAATCCTAGCAGGCAGGGAAGTCTGCACGAACTAGCGCCGCCGCCAGGATCGTTAGTTCCGAATACAGACAAGCCGCCCAAGAAGCAGCAGAAGCCAAAGAAAAGCTTCGACATTATGAAGAAGCTCAAGAGCTTGGCGGAGCGCCAAAAGAAGCGTTTGAACATCAAGCGCATTACGCTCAAGAAGGACGAGAAAATCGTTCTGGGTGAGCAGCAGAAGATTATGAAGCTAAAAGCCTCACCAAAGTCGACCCGCGGCGAGATACCGCACTTTATTGAGAAGCAGGACTCGGATGATGTTCTCGAGCTGGTGGAGTACGACGAATCCCCCTGCAGAAAACGCACCAAAGAGGAGCAGCAGCAGGATGAGCTGCCCAGCACTAGTGCAGCTAGCGTACCACAGCCGGATGAGATCATTGAGCTGCCGGTGGAGCAGACCAAGACTGAGACGCCAGCTTTGGAAGTTAACGAGCCAAAAATAGAGCCTGTGGAAGAGACCATGGAGACGGAGGTGGAGACGCCACCCAAGAAAACGCCACGTTTGCGTCGTGAACATGTTTACGAAGAGATTGGCCAGGCGGAGTCACAGCTGCCACTGGAAGAGCCCATCATGGAGCTGGATGCACTTAAGAAATCGCTAATACGTCAAGATAATCTGACTGTCGATGACATTGAGGCAGCCAAGCCTGTGCCTCTGGATCGCATGGGCAGCAGCGAGGAGGATCAGGTGGCCGTGGCTGCTGCTGAGAAATCTGTGGGTCTTTTGGCACCAATCTCATCCATTGACTCCACCTCCTCGGATGATGATCGTGCCCGTCTGGCCCAGCTGTCGCCCGTTGTCGAGGAAAGCGACGAGCCGTCAGAGATTACTGAGCTGCGACCCGTATTGAAGAAGGAAGCCTCGCCGGCGCCATCGGACAAGAAGGTGACATTCTCCCACGTCGAAGATGAGGCCGAACCGCATCGCGAGGATATCGAACTGCCCGAAGACGTGCTGGAAGCAGCCACAACGGCGGCCAAATTAAAGAGCGAGAGGTAAGTGCGGGGTTTGGGCCAGAATTATCCACAATATTCTTTGCACGACACTAACACAGAGCACAACACAACGACGTCTTGCAGAAAGTCTAACCTAATTGCCTTGCTTATGAAATTGTTACTAACCCTCGTGCCGGGTGTCGATGGCGACGGCCTGCGACGTCGTCTGCACAGTCTCCGGTACAAGCAACACAAGCCCTACTATCGCGACTACCACTACACAGACAACGACACAGACAACACCTCCACGTCCACTCCCACGCACAGAACCTGGCGATTGAAGCTAACCAACACTTGGACGCTCTGCTGCTGCTGCAGCAGCAGTGGAGCCGCCAAGAAATATTGGTAATGGGTAGCATTGGAGACGGCTCTTAACTCTTAACATGATATAGACCCAAGGTAAGAATTTCGATATGCAAGAGGAAATTTCTAAGCGTACGTGTTGTCCCCCTTGATCAGAAAATGGTGTTGGTAAATCTCACAAATCATTGGTGAACTGCAACTAGTTCAATTGAACAAATTTACTTTAAGGCGAACGAATTAGTGGTGAACTGTAAAGGTCAAAATTTTTAATCTAAAGATAATTAAAAGCACATTGAATTTATGAACCAAGTGCAGAACTAGTTCATTTTATGTTTGGAGACCCACCTATACATATGTATGTATATATATATATGTGTTCATCGTTTACTTTGCTGGGAATAGATAAAGAAATAACAAATATGTATGGAAAAGGTGATGAACTTGTGGAACTAGTTCATCAGAAAATATGCATGGGTATGCATTGCTGTTCCAAATTGATAAACTAATCCTGGAACTAGTTCACAAAATTATTCGAAACCAGCAAATTCTGCAGTTCCAGTCTTTTCTCTCTATATGTATTTACTTCCAACTGATTCTATTTGAATGAACGCTGCTGTGACATGAACTTACAATAAAACACAAATAATTCAAACATCTTAAAGGTCAACGAATGACAAGAAGATTTCCGGCAGGCGGCGGCAACGCATTGCTCAAAATAGAACCACTAAGTGCAGGCCAACAAATTGTTACTCCTGCTGCTGCTCGGCCACATCCCAATTATGAGCAAGCAGCGCAGTCGACGTCGGCGTCGCAGTGGACGTCCCAACTGAAATGGGGATTTCAAACGAGGAAACTAAAGACAACTACAAATTCAATTCATGCTGCCCATTCGCAATGTATTTGTCGCCATGAATGTATGTGTGTGTGTGTGTGTGTATGTGTGTGTATGTGCTTTTTTGCTAATTTTAAAGAACAACATATTCAAAAACGAAAAAATTTCGTAAAATTTTTTTGTGTCGCGCAAAATGAAAAGCTCTCAGTCCTGGCCGAAAATCGCAACGATGTAGACGCTCGCTTCGAACGGGCCGCAGTGCAAAATAGAAAAAGAAAATAGCAAGAAAAAAAAAAGAGAAGAAAATCTAGATCAAGCATCTGAAATATATAACTCGAGACGGCGGACTCGTTATCATTGCTAGCATAAAACACATATGTGCTGGAAGCGCTTGAAGACTTGGAAAAAGCTCAATTCGCAACAGAAATTTTCATTTAGTGCAAAAATAGGAATTAAAAGCAAAAGCTAAAGAAAATCGAAAGAAAATTATAAATTCAATGTCCAAAGGCGACGGCGGCGGCGGCTGCTTTGGTGATGCTTAAAAATAGACAACGACCACGAACCACACAAAACGACAACGAAACCAAGACGAACAAAAGCGAAAATAACAACAGCAACAACAACAACAGCAACAACAACAACAGCAACAACAACAACAGCAACAACAACAACAGCAACAACAACAACATCAGCAGCAACAAAAACAACGAAAACTACATCTAGCGGATTACGGACCAGGGCCAAGTAAATAGTAGGCAAAGCTGCAGCGACAGCTGTTCAGCTCATCTCAACTACATCGCTCATCCCATCGACTCTGAACGATGCTCAACTCGAGACGCTCTGCCTCGGTGGGCGCTCTGCCCGCTGATAAGAAACATTTTGTGTCGCGTGTGGAGAGCGCTAGCGGCGCTTCGTTGGATGTGCGTTGCGCCTGTCAGTTCTTTCAGTGCGATTCGCTGCTGCCGGAGCGTGTGAATCCCGTGGATTCGCGACCTGGTTCCAGGCAGGGCCAGCACAGCGATGACCATTATCATTTGCAGCCGGATGATTTGTCCATGCACAGCTTTGAGGTGATTAGCCATGCGGATGTGGCGCCTTCGGTAGATCTGAGTTTCATGGAACGCTATCCGGAGCTGGAGCAAACGGCTCGTTCGCGTGGCCTGGTCGTGCGCAGCATCTCGGATGCTACGGAGCCGGATATGCCGGGCAGTCATGGTGCCCTGATTGCGGGTCGACGGCGTCAGCTGTCAGTGGGTGGATATTCCTCGGGCAGTGTTGGACGCTTTGGCGACACTTTGTCCATGCGCAGTGGCACCTCCTTGCGTCGCATCTCGGCGGGCAACTCTAAGACGGATCTTTATTGTGCGGACATTAATATACCCACATCCATGGGTCGTGCAGGACCTGGAGGTCAGCGTTCGGCAAGCGTCAGTCGCCGTACTTCCAATGCGGATCTATTTCAAGCCAGCATCGTGCCCGGTTCACTGCAACCGCCTCAGCTGAATCTGATTGCCGCCACGCCTAGTCCGGGCATGTCAGACATCGCACCGCAATTCCCATCACATCAATCCTCGCCAGCGCCAGGAGCTCCCGACTTTCGCAATGCCAAGCCGCCCTTGTCGCCGGATTACATGCGTCCCAGCGCTGCCAATAAGGAGAACCAGGCGCCAGACGCTACGCTGCCACAGAATCGTCCCATTGACGTTTCCCGCTTCTGCGGGGATACAGTGCGTCCAACGTTTTTGCTAGAAGCAGATTTAAAGCAGCAGCAGAGTCCTTACCAGCCTACAGTTACGCCCATTGATCCACTGGCCGAGACTGTGGCGGAACTGGAGCAAATCGCCCAGGAGCATAATCTGGTGAATATCAGAGACAACATACAGACACAGACAAGACGTCCGCCGTCCATTGCCAGCGAGCTGAGCGCCAAGCCGTTGCAGGTCGATGAGCTGACTCAAATTGAGATTGTGAATGATATACCTGTTGTGGACATTGATGCATTAGTGCGTGATGAGGAGCTGAAGGCCGTGGAGCATCGCAGTCGTAGTCCCAGACCCTCAAGGCGGCCAAAGTCGCCGCCACCACCACCCACTACTTCTGCTTCAGCTCCAGCTCCACCCGTGATGGCCACGCTGCAGTTGCCGTCAAGTCGACCCACCAGTCCTGCTCAGCCAACGACGACGCCGGCTGTAGCCACTCAACTCAAGCGTCAACACACACCCGAGCGCCAGCTCTCGCCGGAGCGTGCCTCCAAATGGCAGCCCATGTCCAGCGCTCCGCCTGCTACCATTGCAGGTGCCATTAACGTGGAAGCAGCCTCGCCTGAAGTAAAAAGTTCCTATGCCTCGCGTTTCAAGTCCATGTTTAGTCCAAAGCCTCAGGAGCAGCGGCAGAAGTCGCCTACTCCACAGCGCTCACGCTCTCCATCCCCATTCGTGGAAAAATCCCAATCGATCATACGGGAGAAGTCTCCTTCACCCAGCAAGTTGACCTCTGTGTTCTCCAAGAGCAAGCCGCAAGCCATGTCGATTGTTAGCAGCACGTCGAACGTAATGAAGCGCCAAGATGCCGAGCCGCTCTCCGTGCGAGTTACGGAGACCTTCTCGCTGAAGGTTGATGAGATGGACCAGTATAGCTCTCAACCACCCAAGCCATTGGCGCCACCTCCCCATGCCCAGACTATGTACAGCAGCCGAGAGGACTTTGCCGCCTCGGAGAGGGCATCTGTGGATATCAGCGAGGCTTTTGCGCCAGTTGTCGTCTCAGCTGTGCCTCGGGGCACCCTCAGTAGCATTGGTGGCGTCAGTTTTATGGCAGGCAATCGAAATCTGTATTCAAGCGAGATTGAGATGCCTGGCATGAGCTGGTCGCAGAGTGAGTCGGAGTTCCGGCACTCAAGCAGCAAGGATCCATCGATTGGCAGTCGTCCACTGATATCCGTGCCCATAAATATTACGGGCAGTGGCAGTCAGGTATATCGGCCGTCGGAGCAACGCTTTGGCTTGCGGAGCAGCAAGCTGTCAGTTAGGGAGCCACGCACCCAATCGCATGATCATCGTGGCCGATTAGCCGGCTCCCATGAGCAGCTCTATGGGTCGCCGGCTCGCATGACAAAGACGGTTAGTTTCAATTTTGATGAGCGTAGATCGCGTCTTACGGAATTTGAGTCCGATTCGCCCCTAACCCAAAAGCAAAAAGATCACATCGACTTCCTCGACCGGACCTATTTCTCTCGGTAAGCAACAGCTACCCCACCGTCGGCTTAGACCAACATCCGAAACCCCTCCAGACACACACAACCACCCAGAAATTCCAAAAACCAACAATGAGAACAGGGTGACGGCTTATCTAATCTTCGCTTGCAGCAAACCACAAACAACAACAAACTGAGCAACATCTATATGTCGATTGATATCTCTATAAAGCTAGATTAATAATATGTTCCATATTTTTTCGCCTTTCTCTTTCCTTTTGCAGTGATCATGAATACGAGCCAGTGGGTGTGTCGCCGGCGAGAGAGATTGAAGTCGTGCCAGCAGCTACGCCGGCGCCCGCCCTTAATAACAGCAGCCTCCAGATACCCATGGATGTTGACATTGAACTGAGCTCAGCTGGAACCACGCCACGCACCGAATCTCGCACGGACTATGAGATACATACTAGCCAAGTGGATTCGAGCGCCTTAGAGGAGCTGCCACTGCAGCCGGAGAATCGCAAAAAGAGTTTTATGGCATCCGCCCAAGATCGCACGCGCAAGATGCAGGATGGCCTTCGCAATCAGGCGGGCAAGTTGCGTACTAAGCTACGCACACAGCCCAAACCGAAACCCGTTTCGGGCAGCCCCAAGGCCAAGGCCAAGGAACGCAGACGATTTGCGCCAGAGTTCTCTAAAATTAAAATGCCCGAAATCAAGCGGCCCGACATGTCCAAGCTGAAGGAGATTAAGCGACCGGAGTTCACCAAGTTTAACAAGCCCGATATGTCCAAGTTTAAATTGCCCGAGAAGTTCTCTACACTCAAGCTGCGTCGCAGCAAGAGCTTCAAGGAGAACGAGTCCGAGTTGCCCACCGAGTCCACGGAGTCGCCAGCTACAACGGCTGATGCAGCGCCTGCGCCTGCAAAGAAGAAGTTCGAATTTAACTTTGGCACCTATCCACGCGCCTTTCGCAAGAAGAAACCCGTCGAGGAGACGCCACCACCCATGGAATCCTCACTGGGCACAGACCGCCTTAGTGTCAGTGTTATACCCAGCACTGAGACACAGCCGTCGCAGACCTCCACGAGTTCGCCACAGGGCGATCGTGGACCAGGTCCAGTACGCTCCCGTTGGGCGGACAAGTTCTCCGATGTGAGCTATAATGATAGCGAAGGCTCACGCTATAGACGTTACGGTAGCGAATTGGAAAGCTTTGATAGGGAATCCTCGTTGGAGCGACGCATGAAGGAGGATTTGGAGGGCGACACGGCCAGCGAGGCGCAGCCGCAGCCCGAGATGGGCATCCTTGGCGGCGTCACGGACAGCAAACAGTTCGCGGAGTTCGATGAGGAGAATCGTGCCATACACGAGATCTCCAGTCAGCGAACCAGAGAGTTCAAGCGCCGACCCATGGTGCACCAGGATTCGGATCTGCGGTCTGAGGATAGTCACGATGCAGAGGGCTGGACAGAGAAGGATATACAAAAGAACAAACTGCTGCGCAAGGCCGAAATGGATGCGGAGGCCAGTTACTATAAATATCATGAGATGCAGGATGCTCAGTCGACGGCCAGCTCCGGCAAGAAGGTCGTCATGGAGCAGATCGACGATGACGAGTTCTTTTTGCGCAAACGCGGCATCTCCGAAGACAACATCCAGCTGCGTCAATACATCAGCGATGCCATACGCGAGGGCTACGAGCCGCCCAATGCCCTGCAGCACGTTGGCCACTCTGCACAGCAGGGGGAGCGCGCGAGGACCGAGGATTATGGAGATTACGATGTACCGCCGCCCAAGCCGCGTCGTCTGCATCGCAATTATCGCCCCGACTTCGAGGACTCGCAGGAGTTCCAGCGCAGCGACTACGGCGACGATCTGTCCATGTCACAAAATGGCAGCGACTTCATGCCCAAGCGTCCACTCCGCAAGGCGCGCAGTCGCAGCAAATACTCCATGGAGGGCAGCCAGGACATACCGATGGCCGATGGTGGGAGCAGCATTCAGTACTTCGACGACGATGAGGACTACCTCAGACCGCCCATGCACGAGCAGGCAACGGAATCGGAACAGGCACTCAACAATCTCAACTACGCTGGCCAGGAGCAGCCCAATCAGTCTCAGACTCAGTCTCGCCCGCAGGCGCCCAGACGGCAAAAGAAACGCACACGCGACGATGCGTCTGTGGAGAAGGACACGGATTCGTTTATCAACGGCTTTGGTGGTAGATCAGTATCGAACACCTTTTTGCAGCCACACGAAGATGTGAGTAAAACATGCATGAGACACTATTTAAGAACTCTTTAGATTATTTCGCTAGTATTTATATATAAGTTTTTTATGTCTGAATATAATTCTTGTTATATTATTTCTAGCTATATTATTCAAGCGTATGATTTATATTCTAGCTGCATAATGAGATCTGCTCCAATCATATTATAGAATACAAATTAAATTTGAAATTTTCATAAAATAATTCCCTTGGCAGCTATAATAATATAGTAAATCCCATAGCACTATCTAATATGCATTTAGCTAAAATTATACGAATTCAAAGAATTTTACATTAAAGTAGCTATTAAATTGAGGCACTGTCTTGTATAGCATTCTTTGACGCATAGCTACAATATATATTCTGTCACTAAAATGGATCGATGCCAATAAATTTAAATTTGGTATTTAGCAATGAGTCTACTATAGCTAGAGCTTTACGCTCTACCTTTTTCATTTGCCAGGTAATTGTTTATCGCACTGAGCACGAATATCAGCATCACATACCGCTAGCCACGCCCGACACCTTTACGGACGGCACCTCGGCCCGCACTCAGCGCTCCGAGGATGAGCGCACCTCGCGTGGCGCCGAATCGTTGATCCTGGATGTGCACACCAAGCCGGAGCTGCTCAGTAAAGATGCAGCGCCCCGAATTGAAAGCGAGGAGAAGTTCGTCATCGACATGCTGGAGAGTGATGGGTGAGTAACGGGGGTCGCATTAGGTCTCATCTGGCCAAATTGTTGCTTAGGTGTGCGCTCTCTGCTTTCCCTTCACTATCTAGCTATGCTGTGGTGCGCAAGGAGACAGTGCCAAAACCGACGCCCCCAGCGCGTCGCAAGAAGTTCACACGTTCGCCCGGAGAACGTTTCGCCACCTTGCCCAGCATACGTGGCTCGCGTGGCTCTCCGCCACCGGCCCGCCCGCCACCGCCAGAGCAGTATATACCGAGTGAGGATTCGCCATTGCCGCCACGTCGCAGATCGGCCGCAAGTCTGGAGGAGATGACCACAGGGCTGCTGCTCAAGTCAAAGTAAGAACAGCTGCTGCTGCGACGCTTGCATTGAATTATTTTTTACTTGATTTGTGACTTTTTGCGACCTTTTCTTGAAAATTGTCTCGAATGCATTTTTGTTAAGTTTTGTTTTTGTTGTTAAGTTATTAGGCTTAAGCGCCGTAAGCTAAGACCCAGATATACTGCTAATTAATACTACTCAAACCAAGATATACCTTGTAGACACTCGCATACACACTTACACACACACACACACACACACACACAAACAAATAAAACCTAAACATGAAACACAAAACGCACTCACACGAGTTTGCCCAGCTTTTATTTGCCAAATTCCTTCTGTTTCCGTTTGCCGCTTGCTTTCACCCGAGTCCGAGACCAAGCGTTTCTAATGCTCCTTAAACCCTATTCCCTAGCTACGCGACTTTGCCAGCCGTACAGCCTGATCGGCAGCAACAGCAGACGCAACTGGTGCAGGAAGAGGATGATTACGAGGAACCGGGTGCACTTCAGCGACCCGAGTCCCCACGCTCGAATCTGCAGTCTGGTGAGGTCATCAACAAAATGAAGTTCCGACCACTGCCACCGCCGCCACGCCCACCGCGCGAAAAACGCTCAACGAGGGGCGGCAGCGGTTTGGATAGCTACGACGAGAGCGAGCGCGTGGCTAGCTCCTCCACGGCAGACAGTACGGAGCAGGGTGAATTCGAGGTAGAGGTGTCTACACAAACGGACCCATTGCCAGACGATTTTGTTTGTGAGGAATTTGAGATTACGGAGGATATGAAAATCATTGAGCCACGACGCGCCCCCAGTGGCAAAACTACGTTGGAGGATTTGCTGCGTAGCACACAGCCCCAGCAGCCAGATGAGGTGGATGGCGCACAAGTGCTTACCGAGGATGAGCAGCTAGCCAAGGGATTGCAACGATTCCGCGACGCCAATCAACGCAGCTTATCAGAACGTTCGCGAGCATCCTCACAAGCGGATCGCTCCAAGTCTCTGAGTCGTCCACAGACTCCCTCCTCAGCTGTAATCATAGAGCGACGCGTGCCCACGCCTAGCATCGAAGGAGATGCCACGGTGCAAGCGTCTCTGATTGTGCGTCCCATAAGCGCTGCCGATCTGGAGGATGACGAACTGCGTCGTGAGGAGGAGGAGCTAAGGCGCGAAGGACTGCTGTCCGACAGTTCGGTGCAAAGCAAATCTGACGTGGAAACAGCTGGTGAGGAGGATGACCATGGCGAGGTAGCTCTTAGCGACTATGCAGCCAGCTCAGCTGACTTGGATGCCGCCGTGGAGCAGCTGCAGCAGGCGCAGCTCGAGAGCGATTACGACAGCAAGCTGGAGGACGATGAAGTGGAGCGAACGCTACGAGAGAGCGAATATGATGAAGACGATGGGGAGAAGTACTCAGATCACTTCGACGAGGAGGAAAGTTCACAACAGAAAGGAGAAACCACAGATCAGGAACTGGATGAAGCACTGGAGAAAGAGTTGCAAGAGGAAATGGAAAAGATGCTGGCCGAGTACAGGCAAGCTGAGATAGCAGAGGAAAGAGCAAAGGCACTAGCCGACGAGCAACCCACATCCGAAGAGGAGCATGTGCTATCAGAAGAAGAGCGCATAATATCTGATACAGAACAGCTGCTGTCCGAAGTGGAGCAAGCTCCATCCGAAGTGGAGACTTTATTATCTGAAGTAGAGCAAACAGTCTCCACTCTCTCTGAGATAGAGCAAGAAGAACAGTCACAAGTCGAGCCAATAACAGTGGAAGAAGCACCCGCTCGGAAAACCATTGCACATGAGCCCACTGAAGCAGAAGTCGATGCCAAATTCGTAGCCTCTCTACCCACCGAACCGGCTACCGACTACAGCCAAGAGCTGCCCGCGGAGGAAGCAGAGCCAGAGGCAACGCCGTTGCCGCCACCACGTCGTAAATCCACCACACTTATCGAGCCGACTGCTAATTCAATATTGACCATTGCCGAGCAGGTGTGCCGTGAGCTAACGCCTGTTCAAACGCTGCAAGCGTCTACACCACCACAGCTACCCACCCATGTGGAGGAGCTGGAGGTGGACCGACTGCGCGTGCATGCGCTGCAAGCTGGACAAATTCAAGTATCGCAGTTGCACGGCGGCCAAGTGACAGCCGATGAGCTGGCTTGCAACTCGGGTCGGCTGGTGGTGGAGAACATTAATCTGCCACCAGGTTTCATTGACGACATCGTGGAGCGTGTCAAGGAGCAGCGTCCATCGTTGTTGACTAGCGAAACACAGACGAGCCGTCAGGCCAGTAGTGAACCCGCCACTAGCGATGTCGAGCCACCCACCAAGCCACCACGTCAAAGCAAGGTCAACGAGTCGACGAATGCAACCACTCAGAGCAACCTCGACGAACAGACTCAAACGGAAGCTGCCATGCTTCCGTTGCCGCCACCGCCACCAGTGTATCCCAGCGTAGAATATTTGCAATCCCTGGCACCATTAGCCTTCTATAACTTGCAACGCAGTGCTGAAGCGGAGCAGGCAGAAGCAGCTGCTGCTTCTGGTAGCTCAGAGCGCAAGGCGCCGCACAAATGCCGACGTCGCCATGTGCAAGAGCAACAGCTGGATTCCGATTCAGAGCTGGAAGAACAACTCGTTGAGAGGCCACGTTCTCGTTCGCGATCTCGTCGTTCGCGCACGCGCAGCGCCACACAGGCAATGGAAGATTTCGATGATGATCAGCCAAAGACTGTGGCCCAGGCGGGTCGACAGTTCCTTTCCGTTTGCAGCCTAGAGCTGATTAATATAATCAACCACCTGACCCACTTTGTTCGCGGAGAAGTTGAGCCGGTGCAGCAGCCCAGAAACATTTCTTCGCTGATGGTGCTCTTCATATTGATCACTTTTGCTGTGATCGTCTTTCTGCTGACTGGTCGCCAGGTGCATACGCACCATTGGGACTACTTTAATCCGCCTGGGAACGAGGGCAGACAAACGTGAAACCTAAAGAGCTCCTCAGATTTTGGACATTTTGTAGCTTGGATTTTGTATGCCAAATGATATTTGGTCAATTTTTCTTTGCATTTTGGAGCATGAAACGAATTTAGAAAGCGTCGGACAAAAGCCGAACGCTCGAAACCAAAGGCCTTAACATTAATGATATATACTACATACTAACACAAAGTACTTTAGGAAGGATGCAAAGTGAGAGGCGTTGCCTGTGCTACTCTAGTCGCAGCTTAACAACTAATCAAACGAACAACAACAACAATCAGTCAATCAATCCCAATTCAGCAACAATTACACAGACTTATAGAGAACATATATCTCATACTAACCGAAATACAAGAACTATATCATGTTTTTCTACAATACTCACAAAACAACAACAATAACAAAAGGTCATGTATTAAATATGTACTTAAACTAAGTAAAAGAAATCATTTATTAGCTACCTGATATATGGTGAGCGATCCAGAATGGGGCTCAAGTTTGTTGGCGAACAGACAAAGTCTACTTATTTATGCTAATATCTAAATATTGTTCACTCATTTTTCTATTTTTTGACTTGTTCAATACTTAATGAATCGATTGTTGTTTTATTTATTTATTTTTATTTTTTTTTAAATATATATATTTTATTTAGACCTGAGTTAGGTATAATACACATATAAATATGAATTGTTTTACTTCTCATGAATTCATTATATTCGCACGTTTTTCTTTTATTTACAAAGAGCAATTGATTTAAACCGCGCGAGGGTATAAAAATGTAAGTTCTTTATATATCAACTTATAGAGAAATGTATTTTCAATAAAGCAAGAAACTATATAAACAATATTATAAATTTGCTGACTTACCAAGAGTGTAAAATTAAATGAAAGAAATTATGAGAAAAATTAATTACGTTAACGTTTAGCCTAAATGGTTTACTTTAAGAAATCATCATCATATTGAACCATTTGTCGCAAATCTTTATGACTTCCCTTTTGCGATTTGCTAGCAGCTGCAAGCGAAACAAAAATATGTATTTATATGTACATAAATCAAATTAAAGCTACTTACCTATAGAAGACCAAACAGCTGACGATGAAGCATCATTGATGGGCTCTATTTGTGGCTGGCGGCGAGCCAGTTGCACCTGTAGCACAATTCCATTTACGTTCTTGCCGTGCATTTCAGCTATGGCGCGATCCGCTGATTCAGGCTTGGCAAACGAAACAAAGCCGCGACTGCAAGGCATAGATATTATTAATATATTCATATGAATTCACCATTGTTAACAATTAAAGACGTACCTCTTTTCAATTTCCATCGATACATTGACTATGGTGCCATAATCGTTAAACGTTTTCTTAAGGAATTCTTCTGTAACCTTGTTGCCCGAGACGAATATTGTATTGCCTGCGCGTGGCTTCTCTGGCTGCGTGGCATCTAGCGTCACCTTCTCTGTAAGGCCACGTTCCTCACGATCACGCTCCGTGGCAAAGTGCTGGTACAAGTTCTGACGACGTGGCTCCTCTTTAATAATTTCACTGATTATGGTCTCCTGTGCCACATCGTTCTGTGTTGATGAGAAAGGTTGGTACGCAGCCACGGTCGTCTCTGACGTAGAGCGTTTGGCACGCTCCTGACCCTTCGGTCGCTTGAATGAAGTTTGGTCCTGCTTTGTTTGCTGTTTTTGTATTGCGGGAATGGCTCCGCTTTTGATCAGCTTACGAGCCACTTCCCTCGCGTCACGCGCATCGGTTGGCCGTTTTAATGTAAGAGCGCTCTCTGGTTCTTGCTTTGGTGCTTTGTGAGCTTGTAAGGCTTTTTTCTGTAAAAAGAATATATATGTATAAAGCCTTTACTTAAAACGCCGCTTAGCTAGAAAGCCACCTTTTTCTTTAGTTTTTGATATTTTGCTTGAAGCATCTGTTCCTCCTCTGTTAAATTATTTGGAAAGTGTATGTACACCATTTTTGGGAGCTCTTTATCTATTTTATTTTTTCTTTATATATCCTATTATTTTCAACAATATTTTAATAGCACAAAAGTATAAACACTATTTCCGAAGGTGCCAGACCATTCCAGATGTGATTTTATGAACATTTCTGTTAACATATTGATGTTGCCAGATCATTGGATGCATGTTTTGTAGTGGCAACATTTATGTTAATATATATATGTTAAAATGTGCCTATAGACAATCAAAATTACCTAAATATTTTCAGGAACTTATACTATCAACCGTCAAAAATCACTTTTAAATCCATATTTCCTTTACATATTTAAAATGAGCTAATTTTGGCACTGTGGAGATAAAAAATATTTTGTTAACGATACCTGATCTGTAAATTAAGAGTGCTGTAAAGCATATTTCAATTGCAACCCTGTCACAGTACACACATTTCGCCATGTTGACGCCGAGCTGTCAAATTTGTTACGTTCCTTCTCTTTCTTTCCGGTTAGCGTCATGGTAAGATTCGACGAAGTATTTTCCTCATTTGGATTGAAAATGTGAAAATAAAAAGGTTTAAAGTGCTCTTACTGAATTAAGAAATTATCGGCAAAATCGCGTTGTGCTAATGCTAAGGAAAAAAACCAAAACAATTGATGTTGTGATAGCATTAAAAGCTTTGAAAATATTTCACGTGGTGACCAGAATGGTCAACGCGCAGTCCATACTTACGCCCCGCAAATTGAAAACTCAAATTTATATTAATATAATTTTTGTACGTTGTGTACTTGCAGCCTTTCGAGAGATTCGTACAAACTGGTCGTATCGCCAAGGCCTCCGCAGGTCCCCTGAAGGGTCGCCTGGTGGCCATTGTCGACGTCATTGATCAAAACAGAGTAAGTGTCTCCACCTCTGCAAGAGCGGCAGCAACAAAAAAGTATGTTCGTTCGAGGCAATAGTCATTCGCACATGATGATAATATGTCTTCTTGATAGGAAGTGCCAACTGACACATAAATGAAGCTAAGTTACTTAACTGAAAGCAATAACTGTTTGCCAAATGCGATACACACAGAAATGTTGCTGCCCAGTCATTGAAATGACATGTAACTTATTTAAATATTATTTACAGGTTTTGGTTGATGGACCTCTGACTGGTGTTCCACGTCAGGAATACAGATTGAACAATCTGCATCTGACCAAATACCGCATCAAGTTCCCATACACCGCACCCACAAGGATTGTGCGCAAAGCCTGGGTGGATAGCGACCTGAAGGCACAATGGAAGGTCAGCGCCTGGTCCGTCAAGGCGCAAAACATCTGCAAGGTAAGCGCAACACTCAGTCGAATATTGTTTTCTGTGTGCTGCACATGATGATAATTGAAAGTTCTTGATAGGAATTGCCGGCTGATACATACATGAAGCTAGCTTTTATTTTAAACTGAAAACAGATTAGAATCGAATAACGTCTGAAGTTGTTTATGTTTCTGTTCACTAAACTATAAATTCTATTCTATTGCAGCGCTCGCAATTGAACGACTTTGACCGTTTTAAGCTGCGCTATGCCAAGCGTCAGCGCAACAAGTTGCTGACCATTGCCTTCAACACATTGAAGAAGCGCACCAAGTCCGATGGTACACCACGTGTCCTGAAGAAGGATCGTCGTGAGCGTCTGCGCGCCGAAAAGGCCAAGCCCAAGGCCAAGAAGTAAAATGGATAACATAAACTTATTGAAAGTAACTGCTTGATGAACATCCAACTCAAAGGAGCAAATAAAAGAAGTGTTATTTTTAGGAAAAACACGAAGACCCATTGTTTAATCTATTTCTACATCAAAGAAGTATATTTATATTGTATATAACAGTTTTATTTGCTTTTGAAAAACAAAAAACAATTTGTGAGCAACTAGCACCAGTTCGACTATGTAGTCTTGTTACAATAGATGGTTTTCCAATTGTTGGGATGGTTGTAACCCAGCAGGACAGGCAAATGTAGAAACAGTGTGATATGCTCGCCTTGTATCGACGTGGATACCTTTACCCAGTTGCGTAGCCATTCAATCATCTGCTCGGCGCTCAGGTTATCCGGATTTAGCCCCCGTAGATAGCAGGAGTACCGCAATGCAGCCCAGTTTAGATTGTGGACTCCACCCTCACGAGTTATAGCCAAGTCCATAAAGTGCACCAGGAATGCGTGCTCATGCAAGCGGTGTCGCTTGAACAGACTGTTGGGTAGTCCATGCATCTTGACTAGACATTTCTGCAAGCGAAACAATCTTCAGCTTAAACAAAACAAATTTATAAAGGGAAAGCATTAATGTTTACTATGTGTTTACGCGACATGCCCAACAGTGAGTAGGGTCCCTCGGCGAAAATATCTTTGACTGAGATGAGAGCCTCTGGTGTAGGATGTGTGCCGCTGCCCAGTTGTCCCAGAATCGCCTCAAATTCTGCGTACTTATGATGACCCTCAACCTGCTTGAGTTTAGCCTGGAGGCAACGGAGCACGGACTTATTGCACTGGAGCCGGCGTTTCGTATAGTAGTTCTGGAACTCGATACGCTGCGATGCCGTCCAGAAGTGCGACGTTAGAAAAATGCGTGGATACCAAAAGCTGCAGGCGATTATACACAATTAGTTTTTGAGATAGTCTGCTTATCAATTAACTTACACAAGCGGAAAAAAAGCATAGCCCACCATGGGCAAGGAGCAGCCAATCAAGGCAGGCGCCACTTTCATCATATCACGCGGCATTTGCATGTACAGCTCGAGTTCTTGTCGATTCAGTGCGCGAATGCCCTGTGGTGCATGGTTAGCAATGCGCGAAATCTTTAAGAAACGCTTCATGTCAGCGAAAAAGTCCTTAACTCCCTCGAAGAACACTCGATAGAGCTCCATAGCCTTTGGAAAATTCTTCTCCAGTACTTTGTCATAGTTTTTCACGTAATTGAAGTAGCGCGTGAAAATGTATTCTTGCATGTTGTCGCGCATCTGTTCGCGCTTCGACTTGTGTGGTTCCTGATCTTTCTCCGTATCTTTTTCTTTGGCTTTATTGGGTGACTCGCCGCTTGGAGTAGTTGAAGTTCTAACTACTATGTTCCCAGTTGTGTTAGTTTTTGTTTGCGAGCTTACGCCTTTGGAATTCTTGGCATCCCAGCTAGTCTCATAAATGACCTTTCCAACACTTGTTATCTCGGAGGCAACATTTCGTTTAATTTGCGGTGGAGCCTTTGTTGCTTTAGTCGTTGATTCCTGCTCTTGTGTACTGTAATTCATTGTCTGTCTGATAGCGAGGTTGCAAATTGATTTTTAATGCCGGCCGTTAATTGGGTTAATCATGTAATTACACTCACCTGCCCTGTTGTCTAGACCTGCAGCATAATCGCAGCAATCGGCGGCGCTCCTGCGGCCACCTGCCCAAATTGCCACTGCCGTGGGCTAAGCATAACACTCGTAATGCCAATGCCATTTTTATGTTACAGTCCCAACCTATCACACCCACAAGCGTGCGTAATTACGCAACGAGTGCAACTCCGATGCAGGAGCCAGCCTATAATGTTGCACTTAAATATATTAATCTATGTTTTATTTCTTTTTTTAGGTGAGACTGGCCACAGCCAACTTCATGCTATTCAATGTTTTAGCTACATGCTGCTTCAAGTAAATGTTGCGGATACATCTTTTTATAATCTCGATAAGTCGTATCAGAGCGTTGCCACGTTGGTTCATTTTTTGCTGCATAATTTTAGGCAGTATGAGAAAAATTATTTATATTTTGATTGAGATCATTTCATTCAATTCATGTTTGGTAAAAGTTTTTGCCTAGGCGCGAAATTCAAATTTCTTGAGTATGTCGTCACAAATTGTGTCAAGAGGCCTCTAATGCATGCAGCTGCGCATGGCATTACCTCAGAAATTTGTTTGTAGCTTGTTTTCTAGCTACTTTTCTCTTCAGTTTATCCGCAGCATTTCGGGGCAACAGTCGCTTGCACGCATTTCATGCTGTCACGCAGATTTTCGTGTTAGTTAGTTACTTTACGCTACAAAAATGTGTTTAATTAATACTAGTAAACAATAAAGAATTTAATAAAAGTTGAATAGAGCACTTTTCATCGCCTTGTTCTTAAAGCGAAAACGGAAACGGAAATAGTGTCTCAGATGTTGATAGGTATCAAAGGAGATTTGACGCGCGAGTCGTACGCACGTGTGCGTGTGCGTGTGCTTGTGTGACTCTGTGTGTTTGTGTGTGTAAAGACCTTCAACAAGAAATATGTAAGAAACTTACTTTCACTTGTGCAAGCGCAGAGCGAAGAGCAGGCAAATCAAATAGCGGTAGCATCCTTTATAAATATGCCTCAATGTGTAGGCGCTTAAGCTGTTTTTCAATATCGAATTCATTGCTGCCGCAAATGCGGCCAGTAGTCTAAGCTATACGCTCTGTAGTTAGTCCACTCTAGCATGGCTTGTGTTACACTATTTACACTTGTTAAGTATACGAAGTGTGTGCCCGAAACTTTAACAATTTGTTTGTTTACCCTGCAATTGAAGCCAACTCAAAGGTAAACTTGAAACTGCCCTTACTCAAACAGAAACAACAAGGACTATAAATAACCTAAACGAAGTGGCACGTGGCGCGGACCTGCACAAATTCAATTTTGCAAATTGTATTGGCTTAAGTGCGTGTCCGTTAGAAAGAAACAGCAGAAGATGTAGCTATTTCAACTATTTCAACTATTTCACATATATATATATATATATATTGAAATACGTAAAGTTTTTCTGGTAAGCTCTTGTAAGCCAACTATTTCATTAACCTTTACACGCAGTGACTTGCATGCTAAATATGCAAAGTTTGCTTCAGCGCGGCAAAGTTCCAACAACTATTTGACATAGGATATACGCGATGCTATGCAGACACTTTGCCAATGTCTTGCGGCTGCAAATTACAAACACCTAGTCTCACAGGTGTCCCTATCTGTGTGCACATGTGTGTATAGCTGCATTCCTTTGTAAGATGTTCATGTCTAAGGCCGCGGGTCTTGTTTTAATTAATGTGCATATATCCTTGCACTTACATGCGTATGCACGGACTATACTTCGTAGAGGCCAAAGGCTGCGGCTGTGAAAATTAATTACAAAATGTGTGCAGAGACGCGTATAATTATTATCCGGTTGAAAGCAGCTTGATTTACAGTTCTGAAATCGTAGACAGAACAACCAAAAAATAAATAAAAATAAATAAATATAATTAAAAATACATAAATACACATTCGTGTTTATTTTAATTTGACTTTCTTAACAAACAAATTTCCTAATTAAAATATATATTTAAAATAATTATCATTCTCTATACTTAATAATATCATACTAATAGGAAATTTATGAATAAATTAAAAACAAAAAATTAAATAAATAAAAAAACAAAAAAAATATCTAAACTAAATTTTAAACAAATGTTAGTTTTTTATTTTTATATTTTATTATATTTTATTCTTTATTTATTTTATTTGTTATTCTTTATATGTATTCTATTCTTTTCCGCTCAACTCGACAAAATTCAAATAGAATAAAACACGCGCAATCAATAAATTTCATACCTTTTATTACATTTAACAGAGGTGCCAAAAAAATAGGTAAAGTGTTAATAGCCTGGCAAAGTGCCAATTGGCCCAAATACGAAATGTAAGCAAATGGAAAAAGAGAATTTTAAAAAATATACAGGATGAACAACAACAGAAGAAGAAAAGACTGAACAGGAAGCTCTAGCAATTGGAAGCAGAAACCCCAAAACTAATCGACAAAGTGTTTAAGCCAAGTCTGTTAAAATGGCCATCAATATTTGGGGTTTGAATCACTTTGCCATTAGCGCAATTGTGATAACCACAATGCAGCTGTTATTTTTCCTATTGAATGCTTTGCTACACTTGGACAAACTGTCTGATTTTGCTGGCGGCGTTAATTTCATTGTTATAGCATTGCTGACCTTTTTCATTGGCCAATTGGATCGTCCCTCCAAGGTGAGTGTAAATCTGGCTGTTAAACTCGGCTACAAATTAAATGGTTTAAGGCTTGTGTTTGGGATTTGTCGGTATTTTGTTGCTGACATTGAAAAAGCGACATGCACACGCTCAGGCACACACACACACATACACAGTGAGTATGGGAGAGTGTGTGCGGGAAGCATCTGTAGTTGCAGTTGCGGTAACAATAGGTAAAGTAAACGCCCAACTGGCCCACAGTGGCTGTTGTTGTTCCTTTTCTCTTGTTATTGTTGTTAGTTTGACCTTGTCTGGTGCAGGCAACTGCGACGGCCATGGTCCTTCGGCCAAGTTGTTTGTCGTCCTGTCTGCTCAACTGTTTGCAATTGTGCATTTTAAAGCTGTTAAACAAGTTCAAGTGTAAAGCAAATGGGACTCACAAAAACATCTCTTCCTTCATCATATTGAGCTGGCTCTGTTCACACTTATTGCGAAATTGTGTTCACTTCTGGGAATCTTTTACAGCTTTTGTAAGCACTCTGATTTATTGTATATGCCAGCTGCCAATCGCGCCACAATAAATAAATGAATTGCGTTGATACCTCTGGGACCAGTGCTCATTTATCACAGCATAAAAGCTGTGCACAGCCAGCACCTAGGTCAGCCATGCGGCATTTCAAAATGGATGACCATTGCTGCGGTGGCTTAGTCAAAAATGAAAATATAAATAAAAAAACATTCGAGGCACAAACGGGTCCACAGAGAGACAGGGGGAGAGAAAGAAAAAAAATAGAAAATTTACTGAATTGCATTCGGTTAACCGGGAATTGCATAGCAATTTTTTTTACTGAGCGAAGCTAAATAAATAACTAAAAAAAAACTTTAGAAATGCAATTCAATTTGGCTGGAAGCAGCTGGGCGATAAATTCATAGGGGAGTTCTTTGCTTGAACATTGACAGAGGAGGGCAAGGCTAGCGCAACGAAAAGTTTTTCTTTGCATATTAAATATGTTTCTCTTTTCTGTGTGATTTTCATGATGCAGTACAACATGTTGACTTAAGGAAACAAAGTTAATTCAGGTCTCTCTGTGTACAGTTGAACAGCAATTTCATATGACTAAAGTTTACTTACATTATTTAATATATCTAAGTTATTTCTTCTTCTCTTTCATGCTGCCTAGGCCTACGAGAGTCGCCAGCTAATGGTAACCGTCTTCGTCTGTCTGTGGGGCGCTAGGCTCTCTGGCTATTTGCTATATCGCATCATCAAACTGGGCCGAGACAAACAGTTTGAGGATACGCGTCGCAATATCATACGTTATGCTGTTTTTTGGACCTTTCAGGTGAGTTGCCATGCAAATGAAATGAATATCAGACGAGCTACTAATATGAGTGACAGTCATGGACTGCAGCTGTTGGTAATCAATGAATCTGCCAGCGCATGCCAATTTCCCATCTTGTTTTTGTTGAATATTTCAATGGCTTGTCGATGGCGCTGGGCTCTGGTATGCAAATGCCACTCGGTCTCTCACTAAATGCTTGTCTCGACTGCCCATCGAGTGTGTGGGTTGGGTGGGGCTATGGCTATGGCTATGGCTGTGGCTGGGGCTGTCCTTCCACATTTGTGGCGTGTCGCAGCGATTTGATTGCCAGCACTTGTTGGCTCTGCTCACCAGTGTTGTCAATTTAGCCGTTAACCGAACATGAACTGAGCTCTCAATACTCGTGCATGATTTAATAAAAGAGTGGATTGGTTGGTTAGTTACATAAATATCTAATCTATATATTTCCATGCCATCACATTGAGAGCTCTCTAGCACTTTTATTACCTTTTCAGTTGATTTGCAATCTCAATTTTCTCTACTCCTGCAGGCCATTTGGGTGTTTGTCGTCTCGCTGCCGGTCATAATAATCAATTCGCGTCACACCCAGCCACAGGCTGTTAAGGGCATGACCACATTGGATTCCACTGGCACGGGCATGTTTATTGTCGGCCTGCTGGCCGAGACATATGCGGACCTGCAGAAGTTCTCCTTTCGTCAGGATCCGGCAAACCACGGCAAGTTTTGCAATGATGGTAAGTGAATTTTAAATATATATACTCGCCGTATATTCATATACCTAACTCTTAGGTCTTTGGGGTTTGTCTCGGCATCCGAATTACTTTGGCGAGGTTATTGTTTGGTGGGGTATCTTTGTTATATCCCTAAACGTGATCAGTGGCCATGAGTGGGTGGCCATAGCATCGCCCATCTTCACCACGTTGATTATACTCTTCTTGTCTGGCATACCGCTACGTGAGCGCAGTGCAGATGAGAA
The DNA here is from genome assembly GCA_035047405.1 of Drosophila stalkeri. Lineage (NCBI taxonomy): Eukaryota > Metazoa > Arthropoda > Insecta > Diptera > Drosophilidae > Drosophila > Drosophila stalkeri. The sequence continues at coordinate 13,670,349 of JAWNPR010000041.1, read as the reverse complement.
GTACAAAAAGTATGCCAATGGATTCTTCTGCAAGTCAACCTTTACTTAATTATATTCCTTCTTTTAGCCAGGTGGATTATCGCAAATACAAGGCAAGCACGTCGCCGCTAATACCTGTGCCGCCGGCTATCTATGAGGAGGTGCCTGGGGCACTTAAGTTCATACTCTGTTGCGAGTTTCCCATCTACGATACGATGCGTTTGCATAAGGACACGAGTCCCTATTCGCTGTCGATAGCTCGCTCTCACTCGCACATATAGCAGTCAGTGGCTCACTCCAGCAGCGCAGCTGCTGGCGTGGGTCAACAGGTGCACACGCACTCGTCGAGTCAGTCGCAACACCATCAGCAGCATCAGCACCGCGGTCACTGCTATGGCGCCGATGGTGGTTTAGCTGAGAGCCATCATAATTGTGGTGGCAGCTGCCGGAACGTGCATGTGAAGTCCAATCCGTATCAATGCGAGGCGGGCTATGGCAATTATGGTGGTCATCAGCTGGACGCTGAGGACACAGATGATGGTATTATCTATGTGGCCAGTCACTCGGGCCACTCCAGCCACTCAGGCCACGCGGGCCACGCAAGCAAGGCCAAGACACACTATTTTCATGCAGTGGACATGGATGAGCGTCCGAAGTGCAGCTACCTCGCCGAGGAGGAGCTAGCCTCGGACTACGACGAAGATATACCACCCATCGATCTGAGCAAAGTGAACAGCGTCGAGAGCTTTACCAATCGGGTGCAAATAGCCACCGAGCAATCCCTGAATGCCGAGGGCAACCCCGTCACAGTGACAACAATCTTGTGATTGTCATTGAAAACATTTCGCTCTAGCTCAAATTTATGGCTAAAAACCGCTCTCTAAGTGTGCTTGAATCGAATATGCTTGCCAAATAAACAAAAACCAAAGCCAAAAGCCAGTGCCAAACGTAATGCAGAATTACTAACAGAAGAAAATCGCTGTATTTTAAAAATTAACAAATTCTACAATTTATTTGCTCAAAATTAAAAAAACAAAAATGTGCCTCTTCTAAATGTTTTCTCTTAGAATGTTGCACGCCTTCAAAGTTTATTAGTCTCTTTATAAATTGGTCATATTTCTATTTAAACAAAAAAAAAAATAATAATAATAATAATAAAATAAATAAAACTTCATCAACTATATCAAGTAATAAAGAAGTAAAAGAAAAATGCCCCACCAACAGGTAGCAAATCGAATCGATCTAAACAGAAACATATCCCAAGCCAACACCTACGTTCAATATATATATTTATATTTTTTCTCTTAAATATACAATAATAACTCTAAAGTACAAGAAATTTGTTAAATAATATAGACAGCTTTATCATTTTATATTTGTACAACATAATAGAAAAAGCAGAAATATAAATGAATATATTGATATATACGTTAAGTATACGCATATTTCTGGTTGAAACTGTTATCAAATGAAATTTTAATATATATAATACAAAGCAGTATTATTAAGTGAATTCAAACATTGTACCTAATTAACAATTTAATGAGCTATACTAATTAAAAAAGCAAATGCTTATAAAAATAAAATTTAAAAAAAATGCTTAACTATATAATCTCTAATTTTATTATTTTCATATTGAATGGGTTTTCAATGAAATTTATATGAATTCTAATTTTGTGTAGTTAGTGATTAGAGTAGGCTTTCAGATGGACTCATCCGAATCGTAGATGGCCATGGATTTTTGAGCTTATTGATGCTATAGTCAAAATTCAGACTTACATCAGTCTCTGTTAATGTATTGTTAAGTACATATCGGTAAACAAAAGAAATTTATAGTATTTACAAAAATTTTTCGTTTCTTTTTTCGTTTTGTGCCGAAAAAAAAATAAATATATAGTTTTTTTTCTCATTATAAAACAACAAAATTTTTGTGAATTTCTTATTAAATAATTGGTTATTGTGAACATATTCCCGTCATGTTTGGGCTCACCCGTCGCGTATTCTTTCGTGTTGTAAGGCCAAGGACGATATGTCGTCAGTTTGCCTCGCAAGCTATCAACCAGATGCTCATGCTCCAGCAGATGGACATCTGTGCAGATCAGCCTTCGCGTGGTCTGGTCATCGGCGTCTATGCCGACGAGGAGGACAAGAACGATGCGGGCATCCTGACCGCTGCTGGCTGGCGATACAATGTCCAGAAGACAAACGGTCGTTTGATTGAGGTGCTGCGTATGTCTGGACCAATGCCAAGGCGGGGAGAGGCTCGTCTCCTGTTTGCCATTGAACCGGAGCGAATTCCCTACTATTCCGTGGTAGCCGTTGTTGGCTTGGGCAAGGAGTGTCTGGGATACAATCCCTATGAAGTTCTGGATGAGCAAAAGGAAGCCATCCGACGCTCCGTGGCAAAGGCCTGCCAAATCTTAGCTGAACTCGATACAGACAGAATTGAGGTGGAGAATTGTGGACATGCCGAGTCTGCGGCGGAAGGAGCTGCCCTGGGTATTTGGGCCTATCAAGAGATGCGTGACCCCAAGAGTCGAATCTATGTGCCCTCAATCGATCTGTATGCACTCAAAGACGAGCCCTGTGACATTGAAGGCTGGCGCATTGGTCTGCAGAAAGCTGCGGCACAGAACCTGACAAGGCAACTCCAGGAGATGCCTTCCAATCTACTAACGCCTACAGCATTCGCCCAAAATGTCGTCGAGGTTCTGTGTAAATCAGGTGTGAACGTAGAAGTCAAAGTAGAGGGCTGGGCAGAGAGTCAGTCGATGCATGCCTTCCTTGCAGTGGGCAAAGCTTCCTGTGAACCGCCCATCTTCCTCGAATTGAGCTACTACGGCACTTGCGCCGAGGAACGTCCCATTGTGTTGGTCGGACAAGGCATCACCTTTGATGCCGGTGGCTTGTGCCTCAAAGAGCGCGGAGAACTGTACCATATGCGTGGTGATATGACAGGAGCTGCTGTTGTGGTGGCCACCTGTCGTGCCGTCGCAGGGCTGCGTTTGCCAGTCAACATTCGCGGTCTCATTCCACTTTGTGAAAATGTGGTTGGTTGCAACTCGTTCCGTCCTGGCGACATGGTCAAATCGATGAACGGCAAGACCATTGAAGTTCAGTGTACCGACCACGAGGATGTTCTAGTTCTAGCTGATGCATTGCTCTATGGCCAGAACTTCTGCCCCAAGTGCATCATTGACATTGGCACTTGCTCGGGCTACATGCGCCAGGCCCTAGATGAGGCTGCATGTGGTGTCTTCACCAACTCTGAAATTCTGTGGCAACAGATCAAACATGCCAGCATGCATACTGGAGATCGCGTCTGGCGTTTCCCCCTATGGAACTACTATAGCAAAGCAGTTCGTGCCGGACAGCGCAGCGATGTCCAGAACTATGGTATTGGACGTGGTGGACGTCCCTGCAAGGCGGCTGCTTTCCTGCGTGAATTCGTGCCTTGCGGACAGTGGATGCATATCGTAAGCACATACAGAGAAAAACTATTAGAAATATTGATTTAAACTCAATTTACTGTTTTCTTTTAGGATGCGACCAATGTGATGGTGACAAATGGCATAGATTTCGAATACTTGCGCCGTGGCATGGCTGGTCGACCTACCCGGACGTTGATTGAATTCATTGCCCAGACTATCTGCAAGGATACTGCTCCGAAGATGGGAAAATAGAAAAGTTTTTACATTTCTTGTGAACTTCAATTGTACATCATTATTCAGATCGTAGGTCGTGGTTATCAAGTTAATCATACTCAAGTGGACGGAAGTGTTTTCTAGTGGATATGTTTAGTATTTCGTTTCCCGTTTTCCGATATGTTGATAAATTACTAGTTAAATTTATTGTAAACACTTTCCCTTTCATTGACACTTAAATAAACTGTTTTGAATAGAGCTATATCACTTCTTATTTGTCCATGGGATTTCTGTTTTGGAATGATATTGTATATGACATCGATGTTGTCCAGATTTAGTAATCTATTTCGGACTGACTCTGTTCGATTAGTTGGTCTTTGCCAAAAGAGTTGGCCGGTGAATATGGGAGCATAGCCGGAAGTCTATTAATAATCAAACATTACTCAATTTGATCATCTACAAGTTTGCTATTTCTGAAAATAGCAAACTTTAATTGAATTTAATGCATTTGTAGCTTGGGTAAAATATAGTTTTTCTAATAGAAGGTTATTGATTCTCAAATACAGATCAAATTAATCAATCTTTGATTCCGCTAAGGTTTTAAGTCGATTTTAGATATGATTTTGATATATGTAATTGCTTTGACACATTCCTTAATGCATCTCGTAGTCGTAATACATTTAAATATTTATATAAAATATACCCTAGGGTATTTCCTAAGTAGTAATTTTTCATATTTATAAGGAAAAAGGTTTTGTTTTCGCACAGAACTTAGGGAATCTCATAGTCTTAGTAAATTGAATCGATATTTTTGTACAGAATATTCAGATCTAGTAGCATTGGAAGTTTGTGAGTTTTTGTTTAAAATGTGAACTCACTTCCTCATTCTCATTTTCAATTATTTGGCGACAGAACACGCATCAATTTGAACTATTCCGGAAAAAATCTTTCTCTTTGTGCCTTCAAAGTGCAGATACATATCATAAAAAGTTTTCATAAGTTTTGATTGGGTTTTTTTTTTTTTGTCTGTAAAAATAAATCGAAATGTTTCGTGTAACGCAGCGTTTTGCTTCGCGTCTAATGCAAGCGCGTGTTTCAAAAGGTGTCATCAAGCGAAACTATTCGCAGATGATAAACCAGATGCTGCAGATTCAGCAGATGGAAATATGTGCCGACCCTCCCTCTAGGGGTCTTATTATCGGAGTATATGCCGATGAGGAGGACAAGAATGATGCTGGCATCCTAACGCAGGCCGGCTGGCGATATAACGTGCAGAAGACACACGGACGATTGCTGGAGGTTCTGCGAATGTCTGGCCCCATGCCTAAACGTGGAGAAACACGCCTTCTCTTCGCCATTGAACCGGAGCGTGTGCCTTACTACTCGGCAGTGGCTGTCATTGGCCTGGGCAAGGAGTGCCTGGGCTACAATCCCTACGAGGTTCTGGACGAGCAGAAAGAGGCCATCCGTCGCTCAGTGGGCGATGCCTGTCGGATTCTGGCTGAGCTGGATACAGACCGAATTGAAGTGGAGAACTGTGGTCATGCCGAGTCTGCAGCTGAAGGCGCCGCTTTGGGTATCTGGGTGTACCAGGAACTGCGTGATCCCAAAAAACGTATGTCTGTGCCATCCATCGATCTGTACACCACCAAGGATGAAATATGCGACATTGAGGGCTGGCGCATTGGACTGCAAAAGGCTGCAGCACAGAACCTGACGCGACAGCTCCAAGAAATGCCGTCTAATCTACTGACGCCTACAGCATTCGCCCAAAATGTCGTCGAGGTTCTGTGTAAATCAGGTGTGAACGTAGAAGTCAAAGTAGAGGGCTGGGCAGAGAGTCAGTCGATGCATGCCTTCCTTGCAGTGGGCAAAGCTTCCTGTGAACCGCCCATCTTCCTCGAATTGAGTTACTACGGCACTTGCGCCGAGGAACGTCCCATTGTGTTGGTCGGACAAGGTGTAACCTTTGACGCCGGAGGCTTGTGCCTCAAGGAACGTCAAGAACTTTATCACATGCGTGGGGACATGACGGGAGCTGCTGTTGTGGTGGCTACCTGTCGTGCCGTGGCGGGGTTACGTTTACCAGTAAGTTTACTTAAGAAAAGTCACTTGAAAGCTATTAGTTAATTTATCGATGCTTAGGTTAACATTCGCGGCCTCATTCCACTTTGTGAGAACGTCATTGGTTGCAACTCGTTCCGTCCTGGCGACATGGTAAAATCGATGAACGGCAAGACCATTGAAGTTCAGTGTACCGACCACGAGGATGTTCTAGTTCTAGCTGATGCATTGCTCTATGGCCAGAACTTCTGCCCCAAGTGCATCATTGACATTGGCACTTGCTCGGGCTACATGCGCCAGGCCCTAGATGAGGCTGCATGTGGTGTCTTCACCAACTCTGAAATTCTGTGGCAACAGATCAAACATGCCAGCATGCATACTGGAGATCGCGTCTGGCGTTTTCCCCTATGGAACTATTATAGTAAGACGGTGCGCGCTGGTGGACGTAGTGATGTTCAGAATTATGGTGTTGGTCGTGGTGGACGTCCCTGTAAAGCCGCTGCCTTCCTGCGGGAGTTTGTGCCTTGCGGTCAATGGATGCACATTGTAAGTGATCTATATATATTTTTATATATTAATAATACTTACCACTTTCTTTTATTCATCTAGGACGCATCCAATGTTATGGTAACAGTAGGTGATGAGTACGAGTATTTGAGAAGAGGAATGGCTGGTCGGCCGACACGCACATTGATAGAATTTATTGCACAGACTATTTGCAAAGATACTGCTCCAAAGATGGGCAAGTAGGCATACGTTGGTTAGTGTTTGGTGCGAACAGAATTTAAGTTATCATGAGTTTTCCCATGCAGCGAAGTTATTTTACTACGGTAGACCTGCGACTTTTAAGTTAGTGAGTTTTAATTTGGACAGAGAGATGTTAAAATTCAATGGTTTAATCAGGTTTATAAAATTAAATGTTTTATCAAAAGCATGTGTATAAATACAGACAGTTCTTAGTATATGGAACGTGCGTTTTGATACATTTGTCAGTAATTGCTTTACGTATTGCTCATCCGAATATCGGTCGTTCAGGTAATAAAATATAAATTGCAAGCTGTGGCATAAATTCGAATTGGAGTTCGGCAAATGCTACGCCAACGAAACGGCGTGCGTTAGAACTATGTTAATGTCAATGGGTGGATAGTTTTGCAACAGCTTCACATTCGACGCAAAATCATTCTCTAGTATGGCCTCTCGTTGAATTCTATAATGAGGATTAAAACTACAATTGTTGTCTACATTTGAATTGGCATGTCTCTGACTTACAATATCATTGAGCAGCATATTTTGATGAGGAAATCAAAACGATTCTCATCCGAAAATATTGAGTCCCATATACGTAACACATCAGGCAGTGGAAATTCTTGAGAGAGTAATAAATTGATCCATCGGAAGCTGTAGTATTGTGGATGCAGTTCCTGGCTCTTGAGATGATCGTAGATGCTTAGATCTTTTGCTTTTAACATATTCGATAGCCTAGACATCATACATTTTATGCCACCCTCCGCATCGTCCAGTGTTTTTATGAAAAAGTCTCGTATCTCACTCATCAACGCAGTAAAACAAAAGAAACAATCCGCCTCGGCATGTGCGCGATTTGAGAGATCAGGATCCGAGGCCATAACATAATAAATTGGTCCAACTATTTCATTCATGCCCTGTACATAACCCTGACCAGGGTTCAATTTGGCATATATAAATAATATTCGTTGCACAACCTCCCAATGAGCTTCTTGACCTTCTTCCATGGCAGCGTAGTTTTCCGCCGAACGTTTTGTAATCAAGTTTATCTGTTTGAGAAAAAAAATTGTCAGTTTTCTATTTTTTAACGTTCATCCAACTTACTTGCTGCTAAATTCCGCATTGAATGCATAATGGAATATGTTTCTTAAACTCTTATAACAACGAATGTCTTTGTTCTATTCACTCACCTTAGTCACGCCCAGCCCTTTGCGTTCAACATTCGCCGAGCTCAAAACGGAGGGAACAACTCGTTCGTGTAATCTTCGGCCCTGCTCTCCCTTGCTGTGGACTACGATTTCACATGGAAACTCTGTCGGCTGCTGAAAGAACGATATATCTGGGCATAATCGTCTCACATCTTTATCAATTTGCAGTAAAAATTCGTTATCGTTGAAAAACGTATTCCAAGCGCTTTCCGGCCCCTCGCTCAGTGGATGGTCTTTTAAGCCTACGTCCTTAGATTCATCACCATCACCTTCGCCATTGTGTGTATGACCAGGCGGAAGCACAAGCTCCATAATGAATTGTTTATAAAGCGCACGCTTCTGCGCTAACGTTGTCGACCAGTTGCTACGTTTGGGACCCAGATACCCTAACAGCATTTTCCAGCTGAGCGCACGAAAACTGAGCACATCGGGGACACCTGTGGATTGAGTGTTAGTCACTGTTATTGTGGTAACTACATCATACGAACCATTAAACGTATGCTGGCGCAGTTGTTTCAGGTCAATTACATCCTGTGCAAAAATATCCTCGAATTCCTTTACGCTGCGGAAAGAAAGAAAGAAATTCTTTTAGTCAAGGCTGTTTATATAGCGTATCACATCTACACACCGTGCTTTAAATATTGCCATGCTGTTCGGCACTCCTTACTCTCTCCATACAGATGTAAGTGATTTTTGTCGCTTTTCTTTCAATTGCTTTGTTGTTATTTATTAGAAATGTTAGCAGGGGCGTACAACTGCATGTGCAGTACGCTAATGAGTGAATGGGCAACTTAGCTGTGTGGCAACGCTGTGGTCACGTGAAGTTGGTCGCACGCAATTTTGAACTCACGTGAAGTTGACGGCGCGCAAAATTTGAAAATTAGAAGTCTGCCGTTTTTTGGAATAATTCTTTCACTCATCAATTGCACTTGTTACTCTTCGCCAATTTAGCCGATAAGTATAATTATTATGTTTTTTTGTGCTCATTAGGCGAACGATAGTTTGTTCTTTTTTTTGTTTGCTTGGGCCGTTTATATTACACATACGCGTTGGCGTGAGCAGACGTATGGCCGTATAATAGAAGAGCGAGAGCAATTCTAAATTGTTTATATGGTTTTTGTGGCGCATTCCATTTGTTTACGCTAGTCGTTGGCCAGCAATGACGACCAACAGATCGTCGTCATACGTTCGACCGGCTTTTTGGAAGGTGCCCAGTTACAATGGATATGATATAGTGTCTAAACCAACGAGCACATTGCCTATTTCCACCTTACGGCGTCGCGGCAGCAGCAGCGGCCACAAGAAGCGTGTCCACTTTGCCGATGAGCTATATAATGGGGTAAGTGACGACACCAGCCCCTATCGCCCCCTCCTCACTCTCTGACTATGCTTTGCATTTGGCATATGGCATATGGCTTGTCAATCGTCGCTGCTTTGGCCCCAATACCCTCTCGGTCAGCGCATCAGAAATCAGTTCAATAACATTTTGCACTTGGCGACTCGTAAATAACTCGGCCACAATTTAATTAATTAGCCACTGATGCAGTTTCTCTTTAATAAAATAACATAACTTTCGATATTCTCAAACTGCATTTAGATACATATAATTTATAAATTTATGCACGAAGCGTAAAATTGACGCAAATGCTTTTAGCTGCCGCTGCCAAAAATCCAATAATTTTTGGAATTCAATGTTTATGCATTTACTGACAGGCTTTGAACAATCTATGACGTTTGCTAATCACTGACTTGAGTGGACAATTGCGAAATTGATTAGACTTTTGTCTGTCGAAAGAATGAAAGATTTTCAAGAAATTCAAGCTGTAAATAGTGAAAACATTTCAGAATTTGTGGCTAAAATGAAAGAAGACCAATTCAAATAAATAGGTTGCAAAAATAAATGCCTGTCCATATATAATGCATGTATATTCGAATTATACGAAAAACGACGGGAAGCACAAAAATTTCCGTCTTTTCCGTTGTAAGCGAAGTAAAAACGGCAATGCCAAAAACAAAGGCAAACGAAATTGTTGTTTGAATATCTTTTCAACATTATATAGCTATCTATATATATATATATATATTAATGCCCTACCATTTCAACTTGGCCTGCTCAGGGAGCTATGTAAATCGTCGTACTGGAAAGGGCCAAGATCTTCTGTGCATACGACGCGTTGAATGTTTCATTGACTAATGCCGCAAACATTTTGATTTGTTTATTTTGAATGAGCGACTGTTATTGTTGCTAGTGCCGCCATTTGAAGCGTGCCAGTAAATAAATTTAATTACAGCCTCTCATTTGCTTGGCTGCGATCTAGACACTGAGCAACAAAATAATATGAATGTTGAAAAAAAAGCCAGCAAAACACATGCCCCAATGTTCGTCATCATCGCTGAGTGATTATCATGTTGTATGCGCCCAGATGAGGCGACATGTGGCGTCGATATTCAGGGTCAGTTTGTGTCTATGCAACCTGGATGAATGAAAGAGCTGAGCAGAGAACGTAGTCGATCTGGCTGGAATTTATGTTGCTGTTAAGTATGAAAATTTCTCAATAATATTTCAATTGCCTGCAATAGCTGTGGGCGAACCGAAATGCTCTTGCTTGTAGAGCATGATGAAAATTATTGGCATTTGGATTGAGTTCATGTTTCTCAGCTGCTGACTACATGATTGTAGCGCAATGTATTCGTAGTATACCACGATCATTCGCTGCCATCGCTGCAAAAAGGAATACAAATTGTATTTTAAAATTAGTACTTGAGCAGCATTGCGATCGAATAATACGCGAAAAAATCGCGCTGCACGCGCTACCTCCGCCTCGGGCTGAGCACTTTGAGCCAATACAAACAATAAAACAATATCGCGCATCAAGTGTGAAGAAGGCAATTCGTTTCTAACTATGCTCAATTGAGTAGCTGTTGTGGAAACATCGGTTTTTATTTTCAATTTCAATCAATATCGGAATCTAACATGAGCCCCAAGCTCCATGAGTTTGCCGTGCAGCTTCAGCGCGATGGCCAGGCCACGCCCTGGGGCATACGTTTAGTTGGTGGCAACGATTTGGATACACCGTTAATCATCACCAGGGTAATGTGAAGAGTGTGGGATGTGCGTTATGTAACTAGAGCACCAACAGCTGAAGAACTGAAGAACTGGCAATGATGCTCCTCTGGTTTCTCGCTGCGCGCTGCTCTCTGCTCGCCTGTCGCTTTGTGGTTGAATGTCGCCTCAACGGCCCATTCATCACAATTGTTGCACAGAGTGGGGCGGCAGAGAACTATCCATTATCGTTGCCAAACTGCTTTGGCCTTTGGGTTCTGCACTACTTAGTGACAAAACAAACCGCAACAACAAATCAAAACAGTAAAAGTACCAAGAGATGGCACTGAACGACTGTCATATACTCTGCAGCGACAGCGAAAGAGAAGTAGAATCATGAATCTGTTTGCTTAATGGCAGCAGAGCTCGTTAGCGAAGCAAATATTAGAATAGAAACAGAGAATAGAGATGCCTCAATTTGCTGTTCTATCTAGCACACCCTTTAACCCTTTTCGCAATTGTAGGGTATTAATAGCAAAACTGGCACGCACTCACACTCGAGATCTAGGAGAATGTTGCAATGGCAACGTTGCCAAAGATTTGCATATTGCGAGACGCCAGTAAAACTAATTGAGGCGCAGCAGCACATAGAAGAGGACGCATGTAAACAATGCAAAGGGTGTGGGGGAATAGAAATGGCTGCCGTCATAATAATGATGTCTACGCATCTATGTCAAGGACGTCGTAGGTCTGTTCAAATGCCTTAACAAGCTGTTCTCATGCGCTTAACCTTCGCCCACAGGTGCAAGTGGGCAGCCCATCGTATGGGGAGCTGCTGCGTGGCGATATTATAGCCAAGATAGGCGAGTATGATGCACGCGACCTGAGTCACGCCGATGCCCAGCAGCTGTTCCGCGGAGCTGGCAATGAGATACGTTTGGTGGTGCACAGGTGAGCTGATGACACATCTCTGAATTTGAAGAGCTGTTTAATTAATTGAAATCTCTTTCAGGGACAACACAATTGCCTACACGCAGGGCGTCAATCAGGAAGCTGGTGCAGGCAGCAGCTCGAAATTGCCGCCGGCTAGTTCGGAACAATCGCAGCATCCGCATCGCGGTCCATCACCTTTCCTACCCGGACCCAGTCATTTTGAACGTGCGCTGCAGCTGCCCGTAGATACCTTGCCACAAACGGTATTTCCGCAGCTGAATGCTTCGGGTGGCTATGTGACACCCGCCAATGTGTTTGCTCCAAAGGCAACGCGCGATCATCAGCAGGATGTTGCCGAGGAGCAAGCGCTCATTGTTAATCAGGTGAGTGGCGGAGCGCCGAGGGCAGGCTACAATTAACACTTCCGCTTCATATAAAGTTCTATATAAAATTGTTTGCTTTTACTTCATTGTTTACTTTTTCAAAATATCAATACTATTTCCGCTTTACTCACTTGTTTACTTCTTAAAATTAGCAATACTTTTTTTACCTCTGCATTATTTTCTAGCATGTCATATTTGGGAAATGATTTATTAATTGTGGCGCACAAAACTATGCAATGAAAAATATCAGTACAATTTCCTGTACATGTTACATGAATATCTGTCATATTTGGCAAGCATTTATATTTCGCTTGCGCTTAAAAGTATGCTACGAAAAACTGCGTTGCACTTTGAATCTATCTCCCAGAAGTAGGCAATAACTTTTGTTATGAAATAGATATGAATTTTGTAAAAATCCGTCTGCCATCTGCTGACATCAGAGGATAGACATTTTGTGGTCAAGGTTTGACTGTTTACACAATCTAAATATAGCCAAAATAAATATATATATACAAGTATTAGCTGCGAAAATATGTACGCTAAACAGGAAAGTCTTGTGACGCAGTCTGCAGGTGGAAAAATTGGCAACAAAATAAACAAAAAGGCAAACGAACGCCCTTTTTTTATGAGCAAAATGAAAATAACAGAGGCGCAAATAAACAAAAACATTAATTCGAACATTTTCGCTCAGCTACAGGCAGGTGAGAAGCGTAATTATACTTAAATTTACATATATACATATATATGTTTATCTGTAGTACTTATGTATATGAATCAAACATGTGCCAAGTATATTAGACTATGTGGGAATGTGCATTGCCTGTTGTCGGATGCTACCTTGTGATATTCTTCAGGCAATGCCAATGAAAGTGTTTCGCCCAGCCCACCTCACCGGCTGATTTTGCCACCTGCCAAGGTTGCCATATTGTTTGTCAATGTAACATAAATTTAAATCAAGGTGTTCGTCTATCTTTTTTTATGAGTTCTCATCAAAAATATGCTAATGTACATGTAACATATTCTAAAGTAACATTATAAATAGCGAACATTAGAATTGATATATATTTTTCATAAAAAACTCGTCATATATATTAAAATAGATTTTTCTTGAGCTGCCAAGATCAGTTTGTTATTCCTTTCCGAAAAACTTTTTGATCAACCCACTCAATGAATGTTCTTCAGTAAAAATACCTAAATGACCTTCAGTTTTGGAAGAAGACTAAATAAACATAATTTCATGTAAATTATGAGTACCTTGAAACTTGAAAGTTCTTTGACGCCTCGTCTAGCCTAATGAAGGCTAATTACACCTCTCTCCATCAAGAGTCCAGTGCCAATTGATTTTTTGACAGCAATTAGTTGCAGATGAAAATGTCAATGTTGAATCTATAAATATCGAAAATGTATAGAATATTTCTAATAAACTGAAACACATCAATATTGTGCTGCATTGCAATATTTCTGTGGAATTATTTAAATTTTATGATGAAAACAAATAACCTCGTTTCGAAAAAAGAAATTGCTCCAAAAATCGTCAATTAAATTATATGGATGATGTACAATTTTGTTTTGTGAATAGGCAGGACAAACAACTGACAGCACAGCACATATGTATCTAATATGTATAGAAATATATGTATATATTTATATGAATGCCGTTATAGGGTGATGTCGGGGCGGGGTTTTTGCTTTCGGCGCGTGGGCGATTGTGAAAAGCGCTCACGGCAGCATCCAAGTCCAAGTTTATATGTAAGTTGTTGTTGTATTTAAATGTTACGCTCGGTGAATAATCTATTTGCACAAAAACATTTAGCGTAAGAATATGTATCTTTAACAAATTGAGAGAGAGTGTGTGAGTGAGTGAGTGAGTGAGTGAGTGAGAGGATGTGGCCATCTGTGTTGGTGGTGCGGTGGTGTGCGTGGGTTTGAACGGCCTCTGACCGTCAGCACTCGCACTCTGGCTGTTCTATATGACCAAACACACACATACACACAAAGACGCACATATACATACATACACATAGGCAGCTACAACTCATATATAGAGACTCTATATAGATGGATTGGAATTCCGCGCAGTCGAAATAGCAATAATTCGCCAGCATTTGAAAATTTTCAAATCAGTTGCGTTCGGAATATTGAAAAATAAACAACTAGATACAAGATCCATCCCAAACCTAGTGAAGCGATCTCCGCAAAAGTGGTGTACAAGAAGAAGAAGTAGAAGAAGAAGAAGCGTTCTTTAAACGTGCAAAAAAAAGCAAGTTTTCCCAATTCAAAATAAAAAAAAAGAAAATAAATACAAAAGTATAAATAAATAAATAATTTGTATAGAAAATTTAAATTGTGTTATTTAGCAATTGCTTTTTAACAACGTTACGTAAGAGTTTTCTATAATTTTTCACGTTTTTATTCCATTCCAAATTTTGCTCGAAAAATAAAGGAGTTTAAAGTTTAAATACCCAAAACCTCATATAAACACACACAAAATAAAATGGAGTACGTTCAGTTCAAAAATGGATCTCCCGTCTACTACAAGGAGCAGCCAGACCTCAATGAGTGCATTCAATATCAAGTAAGCATTACGAACTCAAATAGTAAAGAGAAATAAATGCAAATTAGGAAAAGATTCTGCAATTAAAAAAAAAAAAAACAATTTTTTTAAATTTGTTTAAAAAGAAAATAAATTATACAAATTTTTTAGAAGTTTATTAAGATTATTTGGAGACGAAAAAACTACTTTTAATTTTTACAAAAAATAATAATACTGAAAAAGTTTCTTTAAAAATTAACAAAAAGTGCCTTCAAATTTCTAAACTGTAATTCAAAAATCATAAATATATATATATATATATTTTTTAAATAATAATAAAAAAAAAAGCTATACTACATTTAAGTTCACTTGAAAGACGTCACCTTTACTGTCAAAATAAAAATCTATAATTCAAGTTCAAATACAAATGTCAACGAAAGCAACAGTTGGAAAACTTTTTTTTCAATTATTTCTAAAGTTTTCCAACAAATGTTCTAAGACAATATGTATGTACATATATTATTATATATATATATATTATATATATAGGATTTTTTCTCTCACGCTCTCAGTCTGCTTCTTCTATGTATACACCCACCATTTAGCTTATTATTTAAACATATTTGTGTGTTGAAAGCAACAAAAACAAATTTAACATTTTTGCTGAAACATATTTTTCATAGCTCTTTCTCGAATGTAATTCAAACCAACTCAATGGATATTTTTAGATGAACAAAAAACAAAAAAGAATAGCAAAACGTTGAGCGAGAATAATAAACAAAATTATTCGAAATGAAATTAATCTAAAAATGACTATATAGCAGACGGCATGAGCGATAATTAGTTTAATGCCCAAAAGCAAAAAAAAATCTGAGACTTGATTTTTGGCATTGCCTCAAATAATGGCAAATAAATGCGCAGCGAAAGTGAACAATTGTTGCTAAACATTGTTTGCTAGCATAAAGAGATATATATACATATATATTGCAAAACTAATTTATTTGTAAAGTTGAACACTATTTTCTTAAGAGCTGTGTGAGAGTTTGTCAACATTTTGTATGGATTTTGATATAATCAGTGTTTGATGTATAAAATTAATAATTTTAATTAAAAATATTCGAAAGTGACCCTCAAATGTATATTTCGAAATATTTTTCTTATTCTCTTGTGCCAGCAACAAATTTTAAATTTAGCATGAACAAAAATTCTAATTTATTTTTGTCTATCTCTCAAAAATTGTTCGATACGTTCTTATTGCCAAGGTGAGTGAATAAATTGTGAGAAATGCGCACTTAACTAAAACAGCAATGAAATGGGCTAAAAGCTTGATTGTGTAAAGGTTATCTATTATGATGAAGATCATGATCCGTCGTCACTTGGCCAGGCAGGCTGTGTCGCTGAGAATTGACGCAATCAACTGTTTGTCACTCAGTGCTGCATGCACCTCCTCCTCATCCCACTGCAGCACGACTTTGTTGAGGCGTGGTTCCTTCTTGCGTATTATACGCAGAATGCCTCGCGTCTCCACCAGATCCACAGTGCCAGCAAACTCTGCCTGATCGAGTGCGAGTATGTTCCTCTTGGCACACACTCTCCTATACACCTCATGCAGGCGTCCCATGCTGATATCTTTGTTGCGCTCATTACGCAGCATTAGCACGAGAGAGCAGAGCATTAGCTTCTGTTGCAATGGAAAGGCAGCTTCGATGTCCTCCTCTAGATTCTGTGAGGCGCCATAGACCTTGTTGAGCACTGCAGCCACTTGGCTAACCTGTACGGGCTTGAGAGTGTCTGTAAACGGAATTTATTATTTTAGCTGTTTCATAGATCTTTCAGAGCATTCATTTACCTTTAGGCTTTTCGCTGTTTCCGTCCAGTTCGAGCGCCTTTATATTGAACTCCTTTTCGCCAGCCCGCTTCTGTTGCTCAGCAATTTCCACAACACGTCGGCCGATGTCTAAAGCGCGTCTCACATCGCCGCTAATAGCGCTCACCTTGGCCGCGAGCAGCTGCAGCGTAACAGGTGGAAAGACATCCAAGACTTCCGCTTCGGCTAGACGGGATTTAAATATTTCAACTATCTGTGGTTTGGTATAGGGTGGAAAGTGCATCAGTCTTGGTTTTAGTTCGCAACGCGCATTCAAACGCATCAGTGCACGATCTGTGAGATCCAAGCTGTTGGCAATGCCAACGAGCAAGATGCGAGCGCCTGGCAATGCGGGCCACTCGAAGATCGTATATAAAACCTCCTGCCTGGATGTGCACAGCTGATCGATCTCATCCAGTACCAAGAGCAGCATACGTTTAGCGGTGCGCAGATGACGTTGGATGGCCGCCAGATGGTCTCGCTCTGTGCGCCCCGCTGGCTTCAGCTGCAGCTCTGTGCACAGCTTCTTGTAGACAGCGCCAACGCTAGCAATGCTCGTGCAGTTGATATAGACTCGTTGCAATTGCTGAGCAAATTCTGGCGCTCTCAAGAGTAGCGAAAGGCAGGCTGTCTTGCCTGTACCTGGTTGGCCAGAGACATAGAGACTGCCCGAGGTTTTCGACTCCAAATGCGAAATGAAGAACTCTCGCAGCTCCTCCAACTGTTGCTCTCTTCCAGGTAGATTAAGAGTCTCGGCGCTGTTCAGCACCCGACGCGCATTTTGATATTTGTTGCGTGGTGGTGAGGGCTTTGACTCCTTCTCTACCTCCTTGGTTTCCGCTTCAGTCTTGCTCGGTTGCTCCTTCTCATCCTTCTCCACCTCCTCCACACGTTCATCTATGCTCAGTCTGTCCAGCAGCCGCGATGGGCTGATCAAATGCTGTGGCAGTGGATGCGTCTTTCGCTGTTTTGGTGGCGACACATGTGCTGCATCATCCTGCTGCTCTTCCTCGCTGCTGCTGCTTCTGCTGTCATCCATCAGTTTTGCAGCACGTATATTAGCGTCAATGCTTTTGGCTCTGCTTGTCAAAGCTGCAACCGAAGTTTTTTTTGTCGTTTTCTTGCTGCTGCGTGGCGTCTTTAGCTGCCCTTCTTTGATCTTTGCCGCAGTGGCTGTTTTACGTTTGCTCGCCTTGTCCATTTGATTCAACAGGTTGCTGTTTTCGTTATTCTCTGAAATTACACTAATTATGTCATCCTGATCCTCGTCGTCGCTATCTTCAATTCTTTTCGTCTGCCTCAAGCGCCAAATTTCTGAGCGTCGTGGCGTTGAGGGCAACGGCGACTGAGGCAGCGCTGCCGTCGCACTTGCTGCTACTGCAGACCTGCTAATACTGCTCAAGCGCGTGGAACGGCGTACGGCAGCCATTTGTTAAGCTTTGTTAAGTTTGTTGATCTTATTGATCACTTAGTATGCAATTAGAATTGTTTTTTTTATTTGTTTTAATTAAGCTAGGTTTGAGTTTTCAGCAACGTGTGAGAAAGCAAATGTAAGCAAATGGCGCGAAACGCGACTCAGCTGCGCTTCACGATCAGCTGCGGCTGCCGCAGTCTGGCAGCGCCATAAAGTACTTAACGGCATTTTACAGCACTGCATGAAGAGCTGCATTCGATAATTGGCGCATACATTTGAATTTTGTCGCCATGAATATTAAATTACTTACGCGCTTGTGCGACTGCGTGTGACCGTTGATTTTCAAAAATAAAACAGCAAGCAGAAAAATGAAAATATTGCTGGACGAAGGCGAAAACGCTTACGTAAGCACCTATAAATATTAGTCTAGCCTCGCAACGCTGAGATATTTTTAAAATATATGTATGTGTATAGACTGAGGCAGGCGATCACACTCTCGTACATAAAATGGAATTTTGGTAAATAAAGTTTATACAGAAATCACAAACACACACACACACACAAGCCAAATACACTGAAATTTTTTAGCTGTCTGTTAAATAAAGCATAGCTAAATTGTTTTCGATACATTTGGATGCTGCCGCAACGAACTTTGTATATAGTATTTGATTATTTATTTGGATTGCACTAGTTTGAAAGGCAGTGGCAAATGTTTGCATACTGCTTGGCATAAACAAAACAATAAATTTAACCACATATTCCATTTTCTTTTTTTTTCTATGTATGCTCGCATAGCCATACCGAACAACTCCACTGGTGCTGCCCGGTGCCAAAGTGAAAAAGGATGCGCCCACAACAGAATCATATCTGAGACATTATCCAAATCCAGCTGTGCGCGCTCATCCCGGACACGACTACCATGACAGTATCATGAAGCAACGCGTTGCCGATACCATGTTGCACAAGGTTGTTGGTCAGGATGCCGACTCTGGCAGAGTAAGCAAAGAAAACTCGAATATTTAGGTAAAAATTTTATATTTTATTAATTATTTTCATTTAGGTTTTCCACAAGCAATTCAACTCGCCAATTGGTCTTTACTCCAGCAACAACATCGAGGACACCATCAGAACAACAGTTCCGTAAGTTTACCACTCACTTGGATATCTCTTTAAAGCTACTCAACTGACAATATCAAATGCTTAGTTACAAAAGACAAATACACTAACCAATAAATTTTTTGAAATTCTGTTAACAACCAACAAATTAAGATATTTTTTGGAAAAAGAAATTTTTAATAAAATACTTTGATTTGCTTAGTTTTTTGTCAACAATTTGTATGAAGCTCTAAAGATGCGCCTTAGTATGCTTTCAACTAATATACGTATATACAGCTATTATTTTTTGATTAGTCGAAAGTCCGTGCCGATTGATACCTAGTTTAGACCTAATCCATTAATTATAAAAAAACAAAAAATAAAATAAGATCAAAATTTACTAAATCTACAATAAGACACACACACATATAAGACCCAAGAGACCAGGGAGTCTATAGATGTTGTATGTCTACTACTTGCTCAATGTTTCTCTATACACACACGTACATATACATATGCTCTCTCTATATATATACACACCACATACATATATCTTTAAATATATTCTATGTATATTGTTGTAGCTTTGCCACAAGCGATAGCAATCGCTTGAAGGAAAGTCCTTTGCATCGTCCTTTGCCAACAAAACTTGACGGGTAAAAGTAAAAATATTTTGAGCACAGCCTGATATATATATAAACACTTATATATACACCTTTATATATATATATATATACTTTGTAATGGATTGATTGATTGATTTGCATTTACTTGAAGATCGTAAACAAACAGAGGCCAAGCATTCGGTCTTCTAGAAACTTGATTTTTAGGCTTAATTGGAAACTTGGAATGTTTGCTACGTACACAAAATTTTCCACATATTCAAAAATTTCTCACATGTACACCGTATTGATGTACTACTGTATGATATATGTTCACAAATTATACTGCCTGCCAAAGAACAATTAACCGAATTATTGTTGTATACCCAGCCACGACAAACTGCAACCTGTGTATAGTCCTAATCCTATATCAAATATACATATATACATACATAAGTGTCCTATATATAGACCCATGGACATGACGTGCATGTGCTGTCTATATGTTAAATGTATGAATCTGAGTGTTTGATTCCTCTTCCTAACTCAATTAAAAACTCAAAATCAAACTTGGAGACAAGAATTTGACTTTCTTGCAAAAAGAGAACAAAAACCTCTCGAAATCTGAGTTTAAAGTTCCAAAATTTTCGTTTTCTTGTTGATCTTTGACCGAATATCTTTTAGAATGGCATATGAGGCGCAATTGTGAAAGGTAAAAAAGCAATTAGGACAGAAGCTGTAAATATGGTAGATGATTTACTCTTAATAAGAATTAAATCAATTGTTTTAGTTGGATAAGATGCCTAACAAAATCAAATTCTCTCTATATATATTTAAATAATTATATTTTATACCAACAAAACACAATACTCTAGCCAATATATATTACCAAACTTAGAACTTAGCTGCACGATTAATGTTAGAATTTTCATCGATCTATCTTTCCTGGAACAAAAACGTAAAATCCTGGAGCAACAAAAGCAAAAAGATCAACTTGCCGAGCAACAGCGTCAACAGCGGCAACAGCAACTGCAGCAGCTATATCAACAAAAATAATTATGAACAATATAAATTGTTTTTTGATATTAATGACAAAATTAGCAACAATTTTTACTAGAGCAATGACATACCCCTAGCCAATACCAAAAGTCCCCTAGTCCATGAACCGCCCCAAAACGCCACTAAACACAAAATCCCCCAAAAACAAAAGTTCCTGAAAGACGTTTGCTGAATTTATCCAACTCAAAGTGTCAAAGACAACACACAACAAGTTCCTAAATTCCCACTAAGTATTAACAGTAGTTACTGACTAACATGAATCCTACAATTAATATACTATATATTATCTTAATTTTTTTTAATTATTAATTTTCAACTTTTTGTTATGCAGTTCTGTTAAACAATTTACATTTAATATTTAGCTTTAAGAGATTTGTTAAATTTGTTCATTAATTAATAATTAAAGTTGTTTGAGAAAGTGTCGAGTTTGAAGACAACGCCTATTCGATTAGAAAATAACTACAAAAAAAGAATTAAAAAATCACAAAACAACAAAAATAATTCTAACGTATTTTGTGCACATCCTGTTTTCTCTTTCTATTCTCTCACTACTCTGTCTCACGCTACTCAACCGATGTATAAAAAAAAAAAAAAACAAAAAACAAAACAAAACAAAACAAAAAACCTCTAAACAAATTCATATATATTATATATGAACTTAACCAAATAATAAAAATGGCATAACGTTAAAATATTCTAAAAAAAACCAATCGCATAACCTTAAATATTTTGACATATAATATTTACCACAATATGGCGCTTTCAACGATCTCAATAAAAAAAATCAAAACAATCGATAAAAATGAAAACTCGATAAATCGAAACGACGTAACAGTTATAAGAAAACTGTTGTTTACGATCCAAGGAATAGCGAAACCTACAGAGCCATTCAAGAGGAGGGCGGCTACAGCAGCTATGGCCAATCCTCGCCACAGGAAGTAATCATACCTGTGCAGACAAAGGTCTATCAGCCGAATAGATTGGTTCCAGGAAAGGTAAGAGATCGCGTCAACTGTCAAATCGAAATCAAATCGAAAATGTTCTCAGCTCAAAAAAAAAAAAAAAAACTTGTATGTGAGATATATATCTGTGTGCTAGGCACGATATATATTTATGAATACTACTCGATTGTCCAGTTCATTGCGCACTATTTGAATATCTTTCTATCTCTATCTTCTTTTATCTCTAAATGTATTTCGCCGTCTCACATACCGTCAAATCAAAATTTTGTTATCTAGTACAGTCACAGCATTTTTTGTTTCTTTCTGTTGCCCTCTCTGTGTGTCCTCTGTCCAATGCTATATAGTCGTATGCCTAGCAGAATGTTAAGCGGCGCTCGTATGTTTAATGTGCTGTTAGGCAATGTAATGTTAACTAACCCAAGCCGATTACTAACATTATCTTTTTTGATTTTGGATAACTTGTCATGGAATCTGCAAGTCGTACAGCATCATCATTAATCACATCTCTGTGTATATTCTTCCGAGTCACAATGAGCTTTTTATTTTTGGCATAACATAACGGACTAACTAACACAAAGCACGCTCATAACATTTAAAGAAAAAACGAATCAAACTGGAATATTTTTCTATATTAAGCAAATATTATGTTTTTTCTACATACCTTATAAATACTTTTACAGAAGCCAGTATCAGCGCCAGTATCCCGGCCGCCGTACAATGTAAGTAGCAGAAGCTCTAATTAACAGCTCTGTTAAATTGTAACATATGTTACTTACTTAACAGGTGGTAAACACACACGATGAAAATATACGCCAGAGCGGCTCGTTTAATCGTCTGATGTACAGCGTTATTGGTGCCACTGACTACTAGAGCAACAACAACAGCAACAGCAACAGTCGACAACAACAACAACAACAGCAGCAACAGCAACAGGCGACAACAACATTAACAACAAACAAACAAACAAACAGCAGTTGCTAGTTAAGCGTTACTTAACCAATTTAGCGGATTTTTATTAAATTCTGTTTAACTTATTTAAAAATAATTTATAAATGAAAACCAAAGAAACAAATACTACGACAAAAGAAGCAACTAACAAAAGGAATACCCTTAATATATATTTATACATATTACGATTCGGTAAAGAAATTCAATGGAGCTGATCTAATTATTATTATAAATTAAAAAAAAAAAAACAACAAGAAACTAAAATTAACTCACTCTTAGCTGAGTTCAATTATTCTCAAACCTTTTTGTCAGCCTCCCAGCGCAATAGTCAATAAAAATAATAAGAGAAATGAAATTTAATTTTAGTTAAAGATTTTTATTAAATATATTATTTATGTTCATTTCAAGTTGACTTCCTTCGAAATCAACAGCGAGTGGTTCTAGTCTTTACAAATGTATGAAAACGAATAAAGCAAAACAAGTAAGAGTGCTGGAGTCGGCTATGCCTGACTTGCAGCTACCCTGAATCCTCTGTGCAGAGCTGCTCTTTTTCATGATTTTTCAGATCTTTTATACATATTAATGGGGGTGAATAGAAAAAGAATAGGAAATATTTTGTAGGAGGGTATGCTAGACTTCATACAACAAATTTTTTTGGTCTCAAGTTCAACCACGCCTTCTTCTGCCTCATTCATATATTTTCCCATCTATATTCATATTTTTCTTTAAATCAAGAAAACCCATTTATAATTGCATTTAATTAGAGCTAAATGACTTTCAATTCGTCAGTTGATTTTCCTGGCTTTCGATGCCGTAATCAGATACTCCAAAAAAATAAAAACTTTGCATAACATGACTCGGCAAATCTCTAGATATATATTTAAATAAATCTATTTACCACATTTGAAATCCATCAATCACGCAGGCAATTAAACACATTTTTATTGAAATTATGTGTATGCAAACGCAAACGTAAACACACGGACATCACATAAACTTTTCGACTCTGGTAATTGTCTGTTATACTACAATACATAATGTACTTTCACTTCACGGCTTCGGTAGTCCACGTTTTGGATAAGCCAAATAGCGCTCGCCCCCATTAAATGGTCAACGGCTGACGAAAATCGCACAAGTTCCATGCAAAAAAAAAAAAACAGACTTCAACGACCTTGACGAACAAAATCCTTCATGTGTGTCATCAAACGAAACTAAATCGAAATCGAAATCAAAATCAAAATTTAAATCAAAAAACCCTAGAGCGTAACGCAGTTATTTCTCTGCAATGGATCGCAGCAATAGTTGCTCTTAAGTAATCGCATCAGAGACGCTTACAAATAAACGTACATTATTGGATGGGTGGGTGGGCATTCGTTGGGTGGGGCAGGCGGTGGCTTTATTGAGATTTAATGACTGCGTAGAGACATGTGTGTGTTTGCTACGTGCGATCGCATGGCAACAGCTTTCTGGTACTTGCATCTGGTGTAAAGGTCTTCAAATGCAAAAGATTTGGCAATCACATCAAAAGATCGCTGGCATAGTTGAAGCTATTCAACCGCAACGTGGTCGCAACAGATACAGATACAGATACACATATACAGAGATACAGATACACACATCTGCATAGACAGCCAGCGAAACGTTTTCGATATCGAGTTTGCTGTGATTTAACAATTTGGGTCAAACTCTATGAACAATAGTCTTTTGCACTTGTCGGATTAAATTCAATAAATTGTGACTGAGGCGGAGCCCTAAACGCATTGAACTCAAGCAATTGACCTACCAAATGGCTTAAGTAGATAATCTAACGACAATTGCAGTCAACGAGTCATTTAAATGTTAGCTAACAGCGAGGTACAGTTGCTAAGTGCTTGTCAAATGTTAGTTGATTAACAGCTGTTAATATGTTAGTAAAGGAAATGTTAATTAACAACCAAGTACAGCTGCTAACAGTTAGACGAATGTTACTTAGCAATCCATCAAATGTATTACTTAATGTTAACTAACAGCACATGAAATTTGATTATTTAGCTGGTTATTTAATAATCAAATGTAAGCTAAAACAAAAATGTTATCTAAAGCAACTTAACTAACAAGTAACATCAAATGTTAGATAACAGCAGGCTTGCTTTAACAGCTTTGGCTAATGTTAACCCAGTTGGAGGATAGCACGTAATGTTTATGAATGCAAATGAAGCAAACGTAAACTGGAGCAACAATTTTCACTAAAGCAACAATGACACACAGGTCGAGGCGAGCTCTAAAAATCAGCTGAGCTGATGAGGGGAGAGTGCGAAGGCGGTACGCACTGAGAGACAATACTGTCCATGATATAATGGCAACGGAAGTGACAACTATGCCAGCCAACAGCTGTAGTAAATCAAAAAAGAGGCTACCAACAAAGCGCAGCACCAAACGGCCATTAGAGAGAGGCCAGAGAGACAACTAAATGCCGCTCTAGCTTCGACTCTGACTCTGTGGCTTTGGCTTTGGCTCTGGCTCTGACTGTGGCTCTGGTTCGGCTAACAGAGATCGTGAGACGTATTCGATATAAAAGTGCAATTGGAGTTTGCAGTGAACGCAGATAGTTTTGTGACTTGGAGTGGGACGTGCGCGTTTTATATCGATCGTCAATAGTAAAGTGGAAGTGTAGTTCAGCAACAGCAACAGCAGAAAAACAAACTCGTATCATAATGCAGCTATTGCTCGTGGTGGCCACGGTCGCGATTTGTGGAGTCGCTCAAGCGCAACAGGGCGTCGATCCCGCCTATTTGCGTCAGTATTACCAGCAGCTGCAGCAGCAACAGCAGCAGCAGCGGCCCTCCGATGGCACGCCCATTTACGAGCAGAACTCCGAGCAGACGCAGCAATATGTGAGTTCTGGCCAACAGATCAGGCTGAAGGATACGGTTGCTGAGCAGATACGCGCACAGCAACAGCAGCCGCAGAGTTATGTGGCGCCAGCGGTCAGAGACTATTTGCAGCCACAGGTGGGCAGAGTGGAAAGGTAACTAAGAGCTGCAGCAACTCAATTGCTTCTCCTTCTTCTACTTCGCAGTATCAGTCACAGCCACAGCAGAGCGTCTATCGACAGTCACAGGCAGCGCCTGCTCCAGCCCCACGCCGACCCAGCTATCAGGCGTCGTCCGCTCCGTTGCTCGGCAAAGGACAACTCAAGCTGCAGTCGCACCAGCAGCAGCAGCAGGCGGAGGAGGAGGAATACGATGATGTAAGTTGACCATAACGGGTTCGAACTCCGCTTTCGCGCACTTTCGTTTTCGTTTTCGCAACCAACTAAACAATGTTGCCAACCAGCCAGCTAGCTAGCCAGACAGCCAGACAGCCAGCCAGTCGTCAGTGCATAATTACAATTGAAGCATGAGAGAGATTTACCCATAGAGTTCATTAACCATCCAACACAATGCAGCTCTAACTGCAGCCACTTGGCCATAGCCATGACCAAAACTTATCTCCTGGCTAACATTTATTTATGGCCCACTCATGCGGAAGCTACGGATGCTCGTTAGCCAAATGTATCCCATATACAAATTCGCATTAATCCCCAGCCTTAAGCCAATCTGCTTTGCATATACTATGAGCTATGTATGATGCAAAGTGGAACGCGTAGTCGAAGAAATAGTTGTATGGCTTCTTTTGGGTGAAAGCTGTGAAATCAATCGTGGAAGGGGGGAAGTCATCTAGAATATAAGCATATGAAGTGGGTCAGAACTGATTTATGGATTAGCTAACTGAATAATGTCTAAACAATCATATATTGCTTGGCAGTGCAGCTATGGTATATAAATATCTGAGAAGGGTTTTAGATGAATATATGTTGAAGTGAAGCCATAGAATATATAGTAGAAATATATAAAATATAGGAAATGTGGAAAATTTAAAAAAATATATGTAAGTATAGAATATATGAAAATTGGAATATATAGTTTATATGATATATAATGCATTATATATGTACAATGATATATGAGCACCTCAAGCATATATCATTTGTAGTATTTCGAAGACATACAGTCTATTGTGCCTTGCAGAATAATATTAATAAAGTTAAGAATGTAGGCTATATCATATTTTAAGTGAATCAAAAAATACTGACCAAATCTTGCTTTGCTGTCAACTGACAAGTGCTGCCCAATACATTCATTTCTAGTTTGCCAAATCTCCAAAAATGGTGTCACTCACACACTCATACACTCACACACTCTCACACCCATAGAGAGCAGCAAAAAATGTCAAGCTGCATGTCACGCGGCACATGCGCCGCAGTTACAATCACTTTCAAATGCGACCCATATAAATAGAGCCACAAGACCCAAAAGACACCCAAAACACGATCAGTTCCGAGTGGACAGTGCACGCATTAGAACCGGCTTCAAGAAACGAGATTTTTTTCATTTTTGGCCAATTGCCTTTCCAATTTTGCAGCAATGCAGCAATTGCAATAAATTTTGGGTTGGTTTTGTTTTTTTTTTTATTATTGCTTTTTCATTTTTGGGCCACGTCAGGCTAAGAACAATTGCTGCTTGGCGAACACGCCTCTTGGCCACGTTTTGTCTTTGGCTTACCTTAACCCAGTTAGAGCTTAGCCTTACTCTGTGGTCGCTTCCTCGTCAAATGTGAACGGGGCAATGCAACCTTGTGCATAATTTATGCGCTAGATATCAATAAATATATAGTTATGTATATTAATATCTATGGGCAGGCCTCGTTGGGCATTACGTGCAAAAGATTTCTGGGGATTTGAGTGGACGGTTGCATAAGACAACATGCGATCGCTGCATGCCCCAGCGATCGGTTGCATTCGTTCGTGTCATTAAAAATATGCAAGTCGACTTCAAATTACTTTCACTTGTGCGTGCGTGTTGAGCAACCCGATCTGGGCTTGAATATTCCAGTCGTTGATACCCACACACACACATACACACACGCATAGAGACACGCCCATACGCCCACACGCATGCGCAGTCAGTCAGAGTGTGTTGTAATTTACATAAAACTGGGTCACATTGCGCTACGCATTTGAAATGCACAACTTTATATGCAAATATCTATAATACTTTATATAACTCTATATGTATGCATCTCCCTCCACACAGCAAAACTCCTCGTATCAGTTTGGCTTTGATGTGAAAGACGATGAGTTCACCAACTATCAGAATCGCAAAGAGGTTCGTGACGGTTCGGTAATTAAGGGCAGCTACTCGGTGGTCGATTCGGATGGCTTCATACGTACCGTCAAGTACACGGCGGATCCCAAGGAGGGCTTCAAGGCGGAGGTCATACGCGAACCCACTGACATCGTCGTGAAGATTCCAACACCGCCGCCACCAACGCAACTGCTACGCGCCGGCGGCCACAAGGCTCAACAGGATTATGGCCAGGCCAAGCAGCAGTATCAGCCACAGCAGCAGCAGCAGCAGTATCATCAATACCAATAAGGATGCTGCATCCTCTCTTGAAAGTTCCGCAAGTCCATGTCTACGACTACATATGACTTTCGACCTTAGTTTTTAGTGCATTTGTCCATCTCTGTGTATGGCTCAAGCAATCGAAATTCCTTGCTAAACTCAATATATATATATTTTATTGATTTTCTGATTTAGAATATTTAATTAAACATTTTTTATAAAAAAAAATAAAATAAAATTTTAGAAATATTGTGTTTGATTTTTAAATGGGCAACAAGTAAATTACAAATTGATGAACTTTTAGATTTATATTTATAATTTGCATTTCTATTATCTTAAGGGATTTTATGCATATTTAAGTAAATCAATTTCATAATGGTTAAGTGCATTTAAAATAATTTGTCAAATTTTTTTAAGCGTTTAAACTTTTTTTTTTCTTTTTTTAATATTTAATTTAATTTTTTTAATTAAAATTTTTTTAATATTTTACTATTTTACTAAACAATTGCAAGGCAGGCAAACGTATTTTTTTAATAATACTTATCTATCTATATTTCATCGACACTTTCAAAATATTCTTGAGCTACTCTACAGAACTTTGCCTAGCCAATCTCTGCTGTATACTGATATGCATTTACTCTCACACAACTCTCAAAGTACATTATTGCTGTCTCTGCACTCTGACCATTTTCTACTGTCTAATTCTTATGAGCCACATGGTTGGCGTGTAAACAGAATTTAATTACGCATAAATCAATGTGCTAACCCTTAAGGCATTGGGCACAGACATGATCCAAGTCTAGCGGCCATATGACAACCCGTTCGGCCAGTTGTTGGGTGCTGACAAAGGCCAGCGTAAATGTGGAAGTTCTCACAGCGAGCGTGCGTGGTCACCGAAGATGCTCGCCAGACAAAGCTTGGGCCGGTCAAACCGGTTGGCTACATACGCTGGGAACTCTGTGCAACTCACGCCACATCAATCGAGCATTTGCTCTGGCAATAGTGTCCTTTTGCAATGTCCTTGCATAAATTAGAAGCAGCAAGAAAACAGTGTGAGAACCAGATGAGAGCCAAGGGTTATCACTGTCGATGATGACCTTATCGGCCAGAAGAACCGAACTGTAACCGGTTCTGGACAATCGCTGACTGACAGGCCCGCATGGCTAGATCACCAAATGGGTTGCTTACCCTACCTGTATGCATGGCTCGAGAATTGATCTTATGCTGATCCCGGGCCATGTAAGTTGGTCAGCTGTGTCAGCGTGTCAGCGTGTCAGCAGCATGTCAGCATGTCCTATATGCGATACCTATAACAAATAATAACTGGACATTGCTGGCCCGAGGCATTTGTGTCACTTGAACGGCGCCTCAAGCAAACATAAATGCAAATGAGCTGCAACCCTTGAGGTCACCGACTTACAAGACTCAAGACTCAACCAGCCTGCAACAGCAGCAGCAGCAGCAACAACCCTCTCCTGTAAGAGAGCTCAGCCCATTTGCATATGACCCGCATTCGTCGTCTGATGGACTGTCTGACTGTCTTATCTGCTCTGTTCTGTTCTGTTCTGTTCTGTTGTAACTAAGTAACTGCAGGACATTTCGGGTCATTGCTTAGAACCAGTTCTTTAGCGAAAGGATAGTTGTTTGCGTTGACCTTTTTCCATGGGCCAGTGCTGGCGACAACAGCAGAAAGTCGTGTAACCGGACTGTCCACTTTTTCTCGTCTAGCTGTGTGGCCCGTGAGAAAATGCTGCAAAGGCTTCCACATGGCACTGACCTAAGATAAGAATATTATGAGAATGCTTTCTTATGCAAATCTTTTGCAGGACCTTTCGAATTTCACGCCAAATCATTGCCCTTAAATAAATAATAAGCCAAAATTATGAAAAGTCACGATTTACTGAGCAGTTGTCAAGACAGAGATAGAAAGATAGAGAGAGAGCGAGAAGGAGAGAGAGAGTGTGAAATGGAAACAGTAAGTCAAATATAGTTAAGGCATTTGATTTACAGCTCAGAGTTTGCCCTGCGCCATGTCCCAGCGATGCTCGCCATGAGCACCACGACGATCCGTCCAAATGACCTGGAAGCATGCATTTTAAAAGCTGTTGAGGATTGCGCTGGAAATCTTAGTTACCTCGCCCTTGTAACGATTTGTGCCGCGTTGTGACTCGAAGCGTCGCTCGCGCGCTTTTGGATGCTCCAACACATGTCCATGACTGCGCGCATTGGGTCCATCGAATCTCATGAAAATATCACTAAATTAAATAGTTAAAGAGAGGAGATTTGAGAGATAAGTTATTGGAAATAAGTTGAGAAAATATATCAAATATTATAAGTGAGGATTAAGTGACGAGATAGAGTGTGCGAGAGAGAAAGATTATAGAGTGATTTTTAAAATTGAAAACTTTTTGATTACTCAGGAAATGAGGCCAAGAAGGACTGAGAGAGAGAGAGAGAGAGGCAAAAGCAGGAATTCCTGTTTACCGAAATTTTCGGAAATCTTGTATGAGTGTTAGTCATTAGAAGAGGTTTCTATCCAAGAGCAGAGTCTGCAGTTTAAGTTTAAGTTTCAAAAATTAGGTCCCTCTTAGAAGAGTTTTGGAAAGAGTTAGGTTGTAGAGTACACAATTCAAACTTCACACTTACTGAAAATATTTGGTTTCCTTTGTGGGTTTTTCACTGTCCATTCTGGACTCTGCGGCCACAGCATCCGCATCCTGCTTGGCCACAAAGCGACGTGAACGTTGAGCGCCCAGTTGCTGTTGCTGCTGGTGCTGTAAATGTTGCTGTTGCTGTTGCTGTTGCTGCTGCAGAGCTGTGGCAGCTCGAGAGGGCACCACATGCAATACATCGCTGGTGAATAGAACTGGCGGCACATTGTACAGCTGATCCTCCAAACGCTGCTGTAGCTGTGCCTGTGGCTGCGGCTGTCGTTGCGGTGCAGGCGCCACAGCCACGCGCTGCTGCACGGGCATATAGTTGCCCTCGTAGCGATATTTGGCCAGCTCGGCATGCGGTGTCGAAGAACGTTGCAAGTACTGCACACTCGGCTGTGGATAGAGTGCTGGCAATGCTGCGGCTGGCTGTGGTGCAGGTGGCTGCTGTTGCTGGTACTCCAAGGCTAGGGACTGATAGCTGGGCCGATAGTTGAGCAGTTGAAAGTTGGGCGTCTGTTGCTGGTAGTGTGCGGCAGGTGGCGCTACATAACCGCCCACATAGGGCGTGGCGACATACTCCAAGCGGCGCAGACGAGGCGGCGCATCGTAGTAATGCAGCTGCCTGTGCGGAAAATAATGTTGCGGCTGAGCCGCAGGCAGCAGCAGCAACAGTTGCAGCAAGGCTAGCAATGCAGTGGGTAAATACGTGGTTAGCAGCTCCATCTCGGGGCACGTTCGTCAAATTTGTGGCTGGATTTTGACAACAACATTGGCATTTATAGCTGGGGCAGGTGACTCGACTGGGCTTTGGGGCTTGGCTATGGTCAGGCCCAATGCCGGAAGTTGAGTCGTTGCCGCCGTTGCTGCCCAGGAGTCAGCGGTGTGTGAAATCGATTCAACGCTGCCCCAGTCCCTCAATATCGAAATTGTGCAATGCTCGAACGATCGACAAATGTTACGTCGCATTATATAAGGTGAACCCAGAGAGACAAAGAGACAAAGAAAGAGAAAGAGAGAGAGAGCGCGCGAGATCAGACCCAAAGCTCTGGCAAATAGAGCAGCTGCTGTCCATTAGCCATTATCAAGGTCAGAGCAACGGCTGCCTAGGCAAGTTCAAAGCTTAACTATTTAGCATATGAAAAGTTTTTCGCACTTCCTTTGTGACCGTTATAACGGCCATGTCCAGGCAAAGCCCTGCTGATTGGCTGTTCAACCGCCTGTTGCCCTGGCCATAAGGGTTGCTTGTGCTTTGGCTGACCTATGGCACAAAGGGCTGTGCGCAACCCCCATGTCAGCAACCCTTAAGATTAAGCCTTCCTCGTTGTGCGCCGAAGGACAGCAGCTCATTCGACTTCTGAAGTTGAAAGCCTAAGCAACAGCAACAGCACATCGAGCACTCGTTAGAGCCTCCTTGAACGCCGTCTGAAGCCAATACTAGAAGACTTTCTCTCCGTCTGAATAAACGCACTGGAAGAGCCGTATGTATTGTAGATAGCCATAAGACAATTAATATTTAATTAAAATACATAAGGACACGAGGTCGTTTCAACATTTCAACATTAAAAACTCCAGATCTACCAAAGTTTGTAGAGAATAGAGGAGAGCGCGCTACACGATACGATTATAATACAAAGATTGTGGCCTCTATGAGACTGCTGCAACAAGTTTTCAGTGCTTTCGATCGGTTATATCATTATATATATATATATATAAATATCTATATATAGTTTATCGGAACTAATCGGCCATGTTGACATTGTTCATGCGCATCTTGGCAAAGTCCTCGAATACAATATTATCATCGTCGTCCTGATAATAGCCCTTGACATTGCGATGCTGCTCAATGGACTTCATTTTCTTCATGGCA
This sequence comes from Drosophila stalkeri, assembly GCA_035047405.1. Lineage (NCBI taxonomy): Eukaryota > Metazoa > Arthropoda > Insecta > Diptera > Drosophilidae > Drosophila > Drosophila stalkeri. The sequence goes on along the minus strand of JAWNPR010000041.1, from coordinate 13,637,921 downwards.
TTCGAGCGTTTCTTTTCAATGGTGCCTGGCGAGATAAACCCAAAGGATGAGCATGAAATACAATTATGGATAGGAATTGGGGCTTACCAGGTGCCGGTTGGAGCAGCTTGAAGGGCACATCCGTTTGCATCTCGCCTCCGAGCGTGCCGCAGTTCAACTTGATGCGCACCGAATACGAGATGACAATACCGCAAGCATCTCCCGTGGATTTGCCTTCCTGGACCATGGTGGAGGAAGCCAAGTTGACATCCTCATCCTTCAAGTGGCCATCCAGAGCAATACCTAAGGAATCAAATATATGGAAAATTGAAATCTTGCCCAAGCAACTCATAGCTCATCTTCCGCTCTCACCATGACGATCCTTGTTGTTGGCTGCCAATGGAATCAGGTAGAAGGTCTTGGTCAGATTGGCACCAGGTGTAATGGGGCAGCCCTCCTTGGTCTCCAGCTGTGCCACATGCTTGCTGAACTGAGCATTCACCATGGTGATCTCGGTGTGCTGCACAATGAAGCACTTGATGCTCTTCACGGACTTCTTCGAGTTGTTGGAGACTTGTACCGTGGCCGCCACCTTCTCGCCGTGATAGTAGATCTCACGGTCCAGTGTTACCTCCAGACTGATTTTGCCATTGGAGAAGGTGAAGCCCTTGCTGACCAGCGAGCTGGGCAAGCGCTGGCCACGATTCAGCGGAGCATACTGCAGCTTCTTGATCACCAGGCTGACCATGCTGCGCTTGTGCTGGCGATCGTCCTCGGAGTCACCGACAAAGGCGCGAATGGTGTACTCCACGCCCAGTGGCTTGCCCATGTCGTCGCCCTCCTGCTGCAGCGTGACGGAGCTGGGCGAGTTGGGTGGGAAGTGGAAGGTGAATGGATGAGCATGGCTGCCCAATTTGCGCACCAGCTTCTCCTGCATGGGCGTCATCTCCATGTTGGGATTGGTCATGGGTACAATTTGCTCACGCGACAGGATCAGCTCCTTGGAGAACTTGACGCCCATGACCTCGTCCTCTTCGCGGCCATAGCGATAGGTGGTGGCCAATTGGCCAAATACTTTGCGATTCTTCAAATAGTCCGGCTCCACAACAATAACGCCATCGACGGGATCACAGTAATCCAAATGATCAATGAAGTCACGGCGGCCCAAATAGAAGGTCACCTTGCCGTTGGGAGTTGCCTTCTTAAATACCTTCACGGAAACAACCATCTTGTACTAATTCTATTGTGGATGCCTACTAAAATAATATTCCTTTTCTCGCGCCCGGAGCTGGAAACGTTCTGCAATTCGTCGTTGGTCGAGGAAAATGCAAAACTGAGCTACGGCCGTACCTGCTTATATACCTTTCCACTGGCCCTGCCCGTGGGGTTTCACTGTGTTCACTAAATGGATTTGCCCGTTATGCATTCGACTTGTGTAAACCAAACAACAACAATGTTCTTTTGCGCAGTTTTCCATGCCATTCCGTTTGACCAGCCAAATTGGCTAATGTCAAGTAGCGTTTGCGTTCGCATTCGCATTCGCGTTGCGTTTGCGACCTCGTGCGAGGTCAGCCAAATGTTTGTTCGCCGTAAGTTTTGCTGGAGGATTAGCATTCGATTAGCTATTAGCACAGAGCCAAAGCTTGAGGTTCGTGCGTAAAAACCTTTTTGCCTAAATTTAAGGCAAGTCTTTGTGGGGCGGGGTTTTCTTTATTTATTTTTGCATTGGGAAACCCTAGAAGTTAGTGGAGCACTCAGGTAATGTGTTAGAGTAAATCAAATATCAATATATTGATTTTTATTTATTTAAAGTGCAAAGTGGAAATGTTGAGCAAATAAATATGCTATATGGGAAGAGAGGGAACTCTACAGTGTGATAGATCACTGTTTGAATAAGTCTCATATCTTATATTTGTTGAAAACTCTCCAGCAAACTTGATATTAGTTCGAATCTTCACTATATAAAGAAATCATCTAGCCAAAGAAAATTATAATAATAAATTGATTAGTTAAAAAAATATATAAGCTATCCATACATCTCTATCTAGTCTAAAATAAAATATAATATATATATATCTCAATTTTAATTCCCTCTCTCTCCTTCTCTCTCTCTCTCTCTGTTTCAGTTGAGCAATGCAAACACAGAGCCACACCACAACCGATCGTCATGGCTATAGCCTGCGCTTCTCGCCTTTCGAGGCAAATCACATGCTGCTAGCTACTAGGTAAATCCCATAGACACCCCGCCTCTTAAGCCCTAACTAATCTAATCTATTTCCATAGCCAATTGTATGGTCTTGCTGGTGGCGGTTCGCTCTTTCTGCTTGCCAAGAATTCCACAAAAGACACTCAATTGAGCGTCAATGAACAGAATATTACAGAATTGTGTCGGCTGGAGTGGTCGGATGGGTTGTTCGATGTCGCCTGGTGTCCATATGCCGCTGATATAGCAGCCACTGCCTCCGGCGATGGTTCACTGCAGATCTGGTCGGGCTTGGATGTCGAATCGGCGGCGACAGAGCAAACACCCAAACAACCGTTGATCTGCCTGCAGGAGCACAAGAATGAGATCTACAGTCTGGATTGGGGCGAGAAATGGAATTATCACACACTCCTCTCGGCCAGTTGGGATTGTACGCTCAAGCTGTGGGATTGCAACAGGCAGAACTCCATCACGACGTTTGTGGGACACAATGATTTGATATATTGCGCAAAGTATTCGCCGCTCATTGCGAATCTCTTTGCCAGCGTAAGTACCGATGGGCATTTAAACTTATGGAATTCTCTTGATTTTGCAGGTAAACCCCTGATGAGCATCGAGGCGCATGCCAGCGAGGCCCTCTCCTGTGACTGGAGTCACTTCGATCGCAATGTGCTGCTGACCGGTGGATCGGATGGTCTGATACGTGGCTGGGATCTGCGCAAGATGCGCACACACATCTTCGAGCTGTACTCGGGAGAATTTGCGGTCAGACGTTTGGCCTGCTCACCGCACTCGGCAACAGTGCTCGCTTCAGCCAATTATGATTTTACAACACGGTAAGTTGGGGTGGGTGATCTATGTGTGTATATGTGGAAGAGCAGAGCGGTCACATAAGAATGTCTGAGCTGGCATGAGATGGGGGATGAGAAGACAGGGATCTAATGAGATTCTATCTATGGAGATATACACTTATTAGAGCTGCTCACTACTATCGCCTTGACTCATGTATATTGCTCTCTTTTATAGAATTTGGGACTTGGCACTCGGTGTATCCGCACAGGAAATTAATGCTCAACATACAGAATTTGTTTGCGGCTTGGACTGGAATCCACAGCGTGCTCATGAACTGGCCGATTGTGGTTGGGATTCGGTGGTGAATGTCTATACGCCCAAGTGCCTGGCCTAAAGAGTTGCCATAGATGCTTCAGATGCCTTAATGCTGCTGGCCTTACATCCAACTGGAAACAAGAACTGGAACTGGTACTAGAACTGGAAACGGGAAACTGGCACAGGAACCGGTAACTCCAAAAACTGAACGAATGTGATAAATAGCCAAACTAAATGGTGGACAGGACACCTGGACTTGAATAGCTGAGCTATACAAAAAAAAAAAAAAAGAAAAGAGAAACGATAAAAGAACCTATAAGGAGACGGAAATGAACTGTAAATAGTTGTGATATACCTATATGAAAGATATATGAAGAAAGAGGAGAGCAAACACGAAAAAAGAAAACGAATACCCAAAAATGTACAGGTGCTTGAAATGTCAATAAAAAGCTTACCGATTATATATACATATATGTATGTGTGTATATATATATGATATATATTTATTTAACTAGCTGCAGGCTATAATTTGATTGTGTTTCTCTCTCTCTCTCACTCTCTCTGGGTTTGGTTTGGGACTTTAACAAGAACTTAACGGCATTCGCTCAGCTGGCTGGAGGCAGACGTTGAAGTGGCGTTGCTTCCATATCAGCCGTGGCAAGCCAAACAAACATGCAATAAAGCGCTAATTTGCTGCAACGTTTTATTGCCCGACTGTCAGACTGTCTTCGGGCCAACAACTGACATTCCCAGAATTGACACAGTCAACGAGCTGCTGTGGCAAAAGGTGTGTCCCACATCGCACCGTCGCACGTCGACAGCTCTGCTGATGGTGTGAAAAGGAGCCCGCAGCCAATGCCAAAGCCAGCTTCAGAGCCAGAGCCAGAGTCAGAGCCACTGCCACTGCCCATCTTCAATGGCCGTGTCCAATGTGTCTGCCTTTGTTAGCTGAGGATCACATTGCTCATCCTGTCATTAGGCTTGAAGCTTGTGAGCTTTGGCTGCCACCTCGGGCAAATATTTGTTTTGATGCCAATTTGCGCTGATTCCTTTGGACAGCCAGCCCATCAGTCAGAGTCGGGCAACAGCTGCGGCCACTGTAATTATATAAATGTGTATCGAGTCAAGTGAAAATAAATCAGATATTAATGCCTTGTTTGTGTTAATAAAAATCGCTGCGCAAAATTCTTATAATTTGATACTGAGAAAACGAGGCGATATTAAGCAGCAAAATGTTTGCGGTGTTTGTTCTGTTAATAAGTGCCGCTTGCTACATTAAAAAAAAATAGTTTGCGGCTTATGGGCGTGATCTTTGCAATTTTCTTTACAAAAATAATTTCAGTTAATTTTTGAACCAAATAAACATTAATTGTTGAAATAGTATAGCATGCAGCTTGTAGACGTCAGCTTCTGCGACTGACAGAGCTGCCAGATAGTTTTTGCTTAAGATACGATTTGCGCGAGTCTCATAGCAGTCAGCTTGTGCTGCATAGCAATTAGTGCCGTAGAAGACTGAAATAAATTGCGCGCGACTTTTAAAATTTAACACAAGCAACAAATAAAGATAAGGGTTTATTGGTTTATTGTTTTATAAATAAAAATAAGTATTATACATTTTACATACTATCCTTACTTTTAGTTAACATATCGTATCCTAGTTTTCTATTAGGTTCTCGAATTAATACTGCCATCATTTTGAGTTGCGAACAAATTACTTAAAATGACCCCCGCAGCAATTTTGCGCTAATTCCGTGCAACGAACTATAAATTAACACCGAACAAAGTTGCAACGTGCTGTGGCAGCTTACATAGTTGAAGCCTAGACATAACCTTGACTTCTTTTCGCTGCCCATGGCGCAACGCTGCTGCTGCCTGTTGTTCTTCTTGTTGTTGTTTGTATCCATGGGCAGACAGCTCTTGTTATAAATAACAGACGAATGCCAAATTTTTCAACACCCATCACGCGAGTGACAGCCACACTCTAGCTCTCCCTCTCTCTCTCCCCCTCATGCTGACGCGCTCTCTTTCTCTGTCTGTTTTAGCAGCAGGTTCTGTCGCTGCACGCGCCTTACCGCGCCTTGCAGCTTCTGCTCCAAGTGCAGCCACCGCCGCAGTCTCAGCGTCAGCCTCGGCCTCAGCATCAGCTTCAGCATCAGCTTTAACAATTTAAATTGCCTCCACGAGCATTTTGATGGCGATCACGCGCCCCTTTGAAATCTTGGTACTCAATCTGCCTTTGCGGCTGCCATCGTGCGGGGCCATAAAGGATCACAGCTTTGGCCAGTTTTTACGACTGCCTGCCTTTGGTATTAATTTTGTTTTAACGTTTTGTTGTAGCTGCTGTTGTTGTTCTCGTTTTGTTGTTGTTGCTTTTTTTCTTCTTTTTTTTTTTTTTGCCTTGGCCTGGCTTCACTTTAATCGTCACTTTTGTGCCGACAAGCGACGCGCTAAGATCGTGAGTGTGTGTGAATCATGCCCATTGGACGCTCTGGTGGTCAGCTCAACACGTGTAGCTGCACAGAGGAGTTGCTGCTGCAGTTGCCGTTGCCGTTGCCGTTGCTGTTGCTGTTGCTGTTGCCCACCCCCCAACGTGCTGCACAGCTGGCGGCTGTCTGAGGCATCACAGAGGACATACCGCAACTGAGGACGCCTAACTAGGATGCCAACGAAATGATCGTTTGGTCACACACAGATTTCACAGAGTGGGCGTGCATTGCTGGCAATCTTGATAAGCAGGCATTTCGTTTGAAAACAAAAAAAGAGGGAAAGAAGTTGAAAGAAAAAAAAAACAAACGCCGGAAATAATTGTCAAGGGCTGTGATGGCTCGTTGAGAGCTACCTGTTTGGCATTTGAACTAATGAAGCGAGAATCTCTATTTATTATTATCCTGGCAATTAAAATGCGTTCGTGTGGAGCTGTCGGATGTAGCTACCGTTAGAGACGGACCTCAATAGCGACGACCGAGAGCGGGAGCGGGAGCGAGAGCGAGAAGATAGTGTGAATTTAATCACCTGCCTTTTTGCATAAATGCATGAGACAACACAGGAAACTGTCAAAAGGTGTTGAATGCTTTAGACGATTATCATGAATGTGATGCGACAGAGACAGACGAAGAAGACGGGAGAGAGATGGAAAGAGAGAGAGAGAGAGCGTCGCTTTACCTACATATATACATATATACATAAGCGTGATCCTCTAGCCCTAAATTCTCGTCCGTCCATTGTCTCTAGCTCTGCTCTCGCTTATGATATAATTTTGCGTAAGGTCAACGACGAGCTACTTGGTAAGCCATACCTCGAAAATCCCCGTAGACTAGGCCAAACGCAATGTTATGCAATAGCTGCCAGGATCATAAAAATCTGAACGCAGGCAGTCAGACAGACAGACCTGAGAAACCTCTCACAGAGTAATCTAGGTCCCTTGATCTAGAGTGGCCATAAAAATGGCCACTGCACCAGTTTCTCAGGGTCAAAACCAAATTGCCTAAAGCGCAAAAAAAATTGTAAGATAAAATAAAACTTTTTTATTTATTTTTCAGCTGGACTGGGCCAAACACATTAAGAAAAAATAAATCTTTAATTTATATTTAAAATTAGAAGAGGCAAAAGAAAAAAAAACAAGTTGTTTTCAACAACAATTTTATTTACATGAGATGAGTAATTCGGCTATATTATTATGGGCAGCATTCAGAGTCTTTGAACTGTTGATTGATAATGCGAGGGCGGCTCTCAAAATGTCGAAAAATAGATTCAGAGAGAAAAGATTTACAATATTTTTCACATTTTTGATTCGCAGCCTTATATTTACAGCCTCGATATATTATTTGAATTAATTTTTCATTTCAGCTGCTAGATATATATATATATATATATAAATTTATATATATATATATATTTGATCTATTTTTGGCATTATTAATTCATAATATTTACAATTTTTAGATTTGGCTCAACTCTGTAACACTTTAACACTCTATATTAAGCTGTTATATAATTTTGAAGCATTTCATCTAACTTCGGCCTCTACTTGAGCTCACAATACTTACGATATTCAGCTACTGTATACCTCTCTTCAACTATTCTGTTTAAACTTTTCTACAATTACTTACGATATTGGGATTCTACACTATTTACGATATTTAGCTTCAACATACTCTCACATAATTTACGATATTCAGCTACAGTATGCCCTCACACAATCTACGATATTCAGCATTTCCTCTTTCTTCAACTCTTCTATCAGCCTTAGCATTGCCTCTCTTAAATTTGTATATTCAGCTCTTATTTATCCCCTCAATAATTATCTTCTCTTTAGCTTCTAAATACTCTTAATATATTTACGATATTCAGCTATAAGAATATAATATCTTCAATCTGATTAACAAGCCAGTCACTCGCATAAACTTCGATCTACTTTCTATTCACTTCAAGCTCATCCTCGCCTACATTTACTCTTGTTATTATTTCGACTTTGATTCCGCAATTAAATGGAAATTGTAATTAATTTTTTCTTTGTCGCCCGCTGTGACAAGCGCCTGGCATTCAGCTCAATTCCATTCGAATCAATAAAATTTTTGGCTGGTTTCTTTGGTATGCGCATATTTCGTTGGCATTTATGGCCGTACAAATAATTGAGGGTGAAGGACGCTTTTGGCTTTGGCGTGCTCCAAGTCGTAACAGCTACAGCAACAACAAACAGAACAAGATCAACAACAGCAACAACAACAACAACACGAACGAACAACTAGAATAACAACAACAACAAGGTCGTCTCGCAGCCGTTTATAAATAATTCCATGCGATTTTTGCGTCTAAATAATTTGTTGGAAAAATAAAACTGTCCGTCTTGCTTTTTTTTTTTTTTTTTTTTGTTTTTGAACTGATGACCAAAATACTTAAGCGGCTCGTCTCATGGCTAAAAATAGTTGGCAACACTCGCACTCTCATTGCCCCGCAATCCCCAAATGCCGTGCGAGATCCACTCACCTGCTCCAGTCCCCTCCCCATGCTCGATATTATATCGACTGACGTGCGCCCGATGACGCGCTTTGGCCCAACTGATTCTAAACAGGCAAACAGCATACGGAGAGCGAGCTCCAGAACCAGGTGATGACGATCGTGCACAAGACAAGGCACGGCACGGCACGGCACGGCACGGCAGGGCAGGGCTGGAATGGGCGCGCCAACATCGGGGTGGGGCGGGACAGCTAAGATTGGCAATAAACAGAGGCGCAAATAGCCAGTAAATAATAATGAGAACAATTGCTGGGCCCACAAGATCTGGCACCCAGACAATGCCAAAAAGGCGTCAGCAGACAAACAAACAACAACAACAACAACAACTGCAAGAGCAAAAGCAAAAGCAAAATTTGTGTTTCAAATATGATCTTTCGTTATGGTTGCCCACATGCATAAATACACACAAATGATGTTCTATAGAACGATAAGAATTGAAAATATTTTTTTGGGAAATAAAATGTAGAACGAAAGCTAAAGACGCTTTCTTTGCATTTTATTTAATTGAATAATTGGAAATTAATTGAATATTTTATTGTTGAACTGAGTTATATAAAGATAGATAGAAAAATAGCTACATAGATTAGATAGATAGATAGATAGATAGATAGATAGATAGATAGATAGATAGATAGATAGATAGATAGATAGATAGATAGATAGATAGATAGATAGATAGATAGATAGATAGATAGATAGATAGATAGATAGATAGATAGATAGATAGATAGATAGATAGATAGATAGATAGATAGATAGATAGATAGATAGATAGATAGATATATAGATAGATAAATAGATAAAGAGATAGATAAATAAATAGATAAATAGATGGGTAGATTGATATAGAATTAAATAGAGGTTTATATAGAGACTGCTAAAGAGATTGACAAAGATTGAAATCGATACATAAGTAGGCAGATAGTTAGTAAAGATTTGTAGATAAATAGATATATAGAAAATAGTGAAGATCGATTATATAGATGGATGTACATGTGGATAAGTATACAGCCTTATAGATAGATGAAGAGATAGAGAGAGAGCTAGATCAATGGATTCCAGATGATTAAGAGACTAAAATAAGACATTTTTAGAGGGATACGAAGGATGATGATGGATATAGAGATGAGTAGACACATAAACGAAGATATAGTTGCAGAGAAGTATACTGATAGATAGACATGCGTACATACAACTTTATAAAGATAGAGATATTCATTGTATGGATAGATAGACAAATGCAAAGTCCAACTAGATATTTTTCTTAATACTTGACGGTAAGCATATGCATTATAATACAGATAAATTCATTTCTATTGAAAAACAAAACAATAAGATAGACACAGTCAAAGGTTGAGCGTATATATAATATATGATGAAAATATAGATAGATAGATAATTAGATAGCTTAATTAACAGCTAACTACGTCAGGTGTATTCGCTGCTTGGGCAAACATTGTTAACAAACTATAAAGACTCAACAAATTGCTCTGCCATAAGCCCAAAAAGTATTATAAAATTAAAATAAAAAGACGCGAGCGCACAAATATTTTTCACGAAAAACAAATTCTTTTGCGGCACGTCAATGACGTCAATGCGACGGGGGCCGTCAACAAAAATTAATACAAAAAAAAAAAAAAAAAGAAAATCAAATTAAAAAAAAAAAGAAAAACTAATGAAAGAAAAAAGAAACAGCCACAACCGCAGCCGCAGCAGAAGCCTGAAAATTTGTACGTCCAAGGCGCCTCACTTAAGGCAGACGTGGGCGTGTGTGTGTGTGTGTGTAGGTGTGCTTATGCATGTGTTGTGTACTCTGTCTCTATCCCTCTCACTTTCTCTCTATCTCCATCTCACTCTGCATGTTTCTCTAGCGATGACGCGTGAACTTGCCTTTGATTTGTTTTTCGCCGTTCGCCGTTTGCTGTTCGCAATCTGGGCAGAAGTTGGCCAAAAATAACAGAGGCGGGCATTTTGTTATTGTCTTTAGGCAAATTTTTTGTGTGGCCAATGTAATTATTATTGTTGGCCCCCCTTTGAGCCAGAACTGTGGGTGGCTAACAAACTGACTGACTGTGCCCACAAAGAAAAAAAAAAAAAAACAGCAGCTTCACTGCGCACGTGCTGGTTGCTGCTGCTGTTGCTGCTGCTGCTACTTCCGTTGATCCTGCCACAAATGAGGCATCATTAGGCAGCTTCTATAGCTGAATTGCTCGCAATCAGCGTCCAATTTAGCTAATGCCGCCAATTGCCTGTTTGCCACTTGACCAAAATCTCTCTTTTTTTCATTCTTTTTTTTCGTTCGAGGCTTATATAGCCATAAAGGCGGCTTAAGCTTAAGTGAGTGACCACCTGTTGCCAGTTGTTGTCAGTTACACACACACACACACACCATGAGTATGAGTATATATATGCTATATAAAGAAATCGCATAAACATAAAGGTAATTGCACAGACATGCCAAAAAATTATCCAATACTGTAATGCGTATCTGTGCCCAATGCCCAATGTTGTAAAAGCCATCGATGCTTGGCATTTATTGTGATCGTCGCTGCAAGGGAAACACTACGCCAGCTCCAGCATCCCAACATTCGAGCAGTCAAACAGTCGAACAGTCGAGCGCGCTGCCAAGGATAGCCACAAAAATTGCAATCACCCACCCAGACGGCCAGAGCGTTAATTCAATGAGCTACAATTGTCTTAAAGCTTTAAAAATGTGTGGGTAATAATTAAAAATTTTAAATAATTTTATAAAATATATAGCATATAAAATTATAGTTTATAAAAAAAAAAAGACGCATATATTATGCCAAAAGTCCAAGCCAGTATTCATAGCTTCAACTATATTACAATTTAAATAAAATGTAGGTAAATATAATTTTTTAGTTTGGCAAGCTAAAGTAAAATATAACTTTAAATTTTTATTGTCAAGTTTATTATTAATATTATTATTATAATTATATTTGTCATTTTTTTAAGAATATTTAAACCAGAAATATTTTATAAATAATATCTAAATCAATGCTTGCTTACAAAACATAAAAAATTAAATTTAATTTCAAATAATTTAATTTTTAATTTAAAAAAATATATATAGTAGAATACAAAATAGAATTAATTAAACAAAAAATAAAATAATTTATATAATTTTGAAAAATAGTATTATATATAAATATTTATATATATATATATTTTTTTATTTAATTTTTATTTGCTTTTTTTGTATTTTTATTTATTTATTTTATATTATTATTATTATTATTATTATTTTTTTTATTTTATTTTTTTTTAAATAAAAAGATTAAGTGTAATTAGTATTTAAAGTAATTATGTAAATGCTTATTCTCACATACTGTGCAGATAAAATTAGATTTACAGCTTTTTGCTTATAAATATATTCATGTTAGTTAAACAATAAGTTTAAGCACAGTTTTAGAGTGAAAAATCAAAGCAAAGCCATTCCAATACTCTATATATACCTTTCAGCAGTAGCATCTCTTAAATATCTCAACCAGGCACATATGCTCTGCCCGCTCAGCTGTAGAGTGACAATCCCCAAATAAAAGTGATTGTGGAGTCACCAAAAAAATCCGAACAAAAAATAAAATAAAAGAGAAATATCGTATATATATGTTTTTAAAAAATTATATATATTTTTACGTATATATGTATATATTTATATATATACTTATCCAAAAAGCAGTGCAAGCACATTTACGAGACTTTTCAGCTGCTGCTGCTGCTGCTGCTGCGCTTATGGGCTGTCTGTTTACATGGGACGCCTCCAACGTAGCAGCCTCCTTCGACTGTCGTCTGTCCATCGATCCAGCCGTCCAGCTGTCCGTACCGTCGTCCATGTGTCTGTGACATATGCGAAATTCATTGTCGCGTGTTGTGTCCAAAGGCAACGACTTGTTGGCCAACCTTGACTGCGCGCTGCCCGCTCCTTTTTATCTGGCAATACATCTCAGTGTGGCAACGAGCGAAAGAGAGCGGAAGAGCGAGCACAACAGAGACAGAGACAGGTGCTTTCATACAGCGATCGTGCGTTGATCGAGGCAGCCAGTCAACCAGCCAGCCAGCCAAGTGTGCCTTATCGTGGACATTATGAGGCCGACATTATCTGACTTTGCTGATCGCATTTTAAGCGCTGTTCGCATTGAAAAATTGCCAATTGGCAAGCGAAAAAAAAAACCAGAGAGAGAGAGAGAGAGAGGTAGAGAAACAAAAGCTTGAGCCTCTTAAACGATCGCTTAACTACTGTTAAGCCGCGCTTCGGGCTGCAGCCTGAGATGCGTTAATCCTGTGCGAAGGTTAAACGCCATTTCGTGCATAAGTGCAATTAGTGTAAAGCATTAAATGTATATATACATAAATGTACACTATATGTTATATATGCGTATGTATGTACGTATATCTGTAGTGATCTGCTCTGCATGTCAACGTCAGCTGAGGCCACGCGTCGCGTCGCGTCTCGTCGCATCGCATCGCATCGCATCGTCAGCTTGACGCACGTTTCCGTTCCACGTTCCTACGTTCAAGTTAATGAGTGCGCCTCATGCGCCCATGTGACTGAAAGAATTCATAAAGATCTTCAACCGCCGACGCCTCCGCACGCATTTCATTTGATTCTCTTTTTCGATACACGTTCATGGAATGTGTACAGAGTATATTAGTTGCGTGCAATGTGGCTAGACATTTGACATAGATATTTACACTTCGATACAAGCTCTTGAAATGTTGTCTACTTACTCTTATCTAGCAAAGCCTGATAAAATATTGGGGAGTTTTTTGTTATGCTTGTGCGTTTGGCTATATGAAAGCTAGAGATCTGCTTGAGTCATCTTTAAAGATAAATATTCTAGAGTCCATTGGAGTCTATATTGATTATACAGGTTTCATAAATTGCTAGCTAAAACTCTAAAATTCATAAAGTGAAGCTCTCAATATATTAATCTTAAATTCTATATCAACAATCACTTGGACAAGGCGAATCACTTGATAAAGCTGACAGTTGATACCTCAAAATAGATTCATCAAAAATATTAGGGAGTGATAAATCATTAAAAAAAAACTTTCATTTATATTAATTATAAACAGGGTATACCCTGAACCCATTGAATACTATAAAATAATAAAGAAATTCTAAAAACTTAACTGTTATGCTAATTAAAATATATAAAAAAAAAAATAAATAAATAAAATTTCATATTTAGCTAGTCTTTTCTAGCTTGAGCGAGTATTTTGCAGTCGCTTGCGACCGTTTGCAATTTTCCTACTCACTTTTTTTTTTTGGCTTTTTGTGTGTATGTGAAGGAATCTGTTAGTAGTGCCGTCGTCTCGTATTCATTGAGCAAATTTTAACCAATTCACATGGCACACTCACTCACACACTCATACACACACACGCAGCGCACTCGGTTAATCAATGGAAGAAGAAATTAGCGACTACGACTACGCCAATAATTGACGTCAGTGTTGAGGAGCTTCTGGGAAGAAACACACATACATACATATGTGTATGTACACCTACTATAAGCAAACCCATTCGCATCTAATTTGTTTTATTTTATTTATTTACTTTTTTTGTATTTTGCGGGCTAGAAACGTGACCAAATATGGGAAGCGAACGCAGCGGAAATGGATTTTGTAGTAGAAATTTCGCACATTCGGCGAAAACATTTGCCGGAATGCCTACCAATAAATCTCACTTTTAGGCCGAATGGCGATATATATATAAAACGAACCTTAAGATCAAACTGGTTTCCACTAAAATTTACCATTGAATTTATAAAGTTCTCTCAGTTTATATCACTATTTTGTCATATTTGAAATGGCTAATTAGCCTTATAGAGCAGCCCATGAATATGCAATTAATAATTTAGTTATTCAAATGTAAATTTTATGCTTTATACTAAATATGAATTTAAGCAATTTATGCATCATATCTAGAATTTTATGTATGAATAAAAAATCTTAAAGACATTTTTAAAATATTTTATATGAATGTTATAAAATATTACTTTTGCATAGTAAACATTATAATAATTTTTGTATATCTAAAAATGTTTATTCATTTCTATTTTAATGAATGAAATAAGCATGTTTTACTCAGAAATAAAGGCAGAAAAAAACATTTGGCTTAATAGAAAATTATTCTCAAAACTGAAACTAAGATCCTTAATAATTCTTACAAATAACTTAATATACTGTGTCCAGCTAATGACCTCCCAGCTGTCGTTTACGAAATTTGAATACCCTTTTGTAGTAGGCTCAGCTAAAAAGTAAATTTGAACATCTCACTCAAGTGCCAAATAGACGAATCCGTGTGGAAGCAAACCTGACTTATCAATTCCCGGAGGTGCAATTGCTACTACAAATAAAAAGGCCAAATAAAGTGAGAGCGAGGGAGAGAGAGAGAGAGAGATGGATAGAGCTGAAACTCTTGTGTGTGTTTTGGCACACCCACACGAATGCTGACAAAGGGGCGGGCCACACAGGAACACTTGTCTCGGTTGGTAGCTAATGGATCTACACCTCAACTCAACTCAAGCCGACTCGACTCAACGCGACTCGTTTCGAATCGACTTTAGGGCTACTTAAGCCAGATGCCGCTGCTTAAAGACGCTCCCCAGACAATTGCCACATCACGCTTGTTTGCATGCACATTAAAGACGACGACGACGACGACGACGACGACGACGATGACGACGCCGATGACGACGTTGCTGAAGTCGGCGACAGACAAATCCTTTTTGGCTACTTAGGATCGCCAGCTACTATGTCTTGAGTAAACATTTGCAGCGGGCAGGGCATTAGGACAAAGCCTTCGACCAAGCGCGTGATCGTGATCGCACAAACAACCAACGATCGAGACGGTAGTCCAGCAGCTGTCCATTTGGGTGGGCTGGTACGTGTAGAAAACTATTTTGATAGCCACCGTATTGCTGCTGTCGGAAAAACTGGCGTCAGTCGCGCGCTGTTTACTGTTTGCCTGAAACTTAAACAGAAAAGTGATTAATGTCAGCTAAGGGCATGGAGAGAGAGCAGAGGCAGATTTAAAGAAACTAAAAACTGCAGTCAGAGAGAGATCAGAATTTGAGTCAACGACAGCAAATAGAGCCTGACGCGAGAGCTGAGCTAACAAGTAGAGGCTAGAGAGGAATTAGAGACTGAAGCCAGAAACGAAGCTACAAAGCAGAGACTAAATCTATAAATCCGAAGCCTTGAAGAGGCTGAAATTAGAACCGAAGCTAGAGAGCTAGAGCCAGAACCGAAGCTGGAGACGAAGCTAGAAACTAGAGCTAGAGAGCAGAAACTAAAGCTAGAGCCGAAGTCTGTGAAGAGACTACTGCTAGAACCGAAGCTGAAGGCGAAGCTAGAAACTAGAGCTAGAGAGCAGAAAGACTAATGCTAGAACCGAAGCTAGGGCCAGAACCGAAGTGAAAGACGAAGCTAGAAACTAAAGCTAGAGAGCAGAGACTGAAGCTAGAATCGAAACAAGAAGCAAAGCAAGAACCGAAGCCTGAACCGCAGCCTTAGTCGAAGCCAGAGATGAGGTCGGCTCAGCTTCGGTTCTGGCTTCACTCTCTAGTCTAGAAGCAGAAACCAGAGCCAGAGACGCGAGCGAGAGCCCAGCCAACAAAGACCAGAAGGTCAGGGGACTAGAACAAAAGAGCAGAGGCTTGGGCAAAAAACAAGCAAGAGCTAGAGCCTAACAGAGTCGAGAATCAGAGTCCACAGCCAGCGACGCGAGCCAGTTAAAATCCCCAAGCCCAAGCAACAGCAGCAGCTTGAGAGCAAACAACATAATCAAGCGTACATCCGCTGAGAGTTTCAGGGCTGAGCATCATGACGAAAGACATCTGTATATGTGTATGAATGTTATGCTAATGGAGCGACGACTTTGTCACCAGAGTCGAGGCGAAGCCAGCGCGATTCCTGGAAGGCGCAAAAAAAAAGCCCAAGTCGTCAGGCATTAGGCATTTTGTTGTTGTTGTTGCTGTTGTTGTTGTTGCGAAAGCCAGGGCCACGCTTTCGTAGATAAAGTCACGCAGCGGAAGTTGAAGTCGCGGGCACGCGCTCTGGCATTGGCTCAACGACGACAAACACAAAATACGGCGAGAAAAAAAAAAATAAAGAAACAGAAACAAACTACTTTGTATCTAACTGGAGAATTATTCAGGCGCAGCTCGGGCATAATTTGCAATTCGATGCTCTCTTTGCATTTCTGCGTGTTGGCATTTCATTTGTGGCAGCACCACAGCACCACAGCACCGCAGCACCACAGCATTTGCATATGAATGAGCCACCGAGTGCTATGTGCTCTGCACATGCTCCATCCAACCATCCAACCAGCCGTCCATCCACTGAGCCCCCACTCAGCTCCATTGATTTGTGACGAACTGCCATCGCGCAGACGTCGAGCCGAAGTAGCCGCCGGAGTCGTGATCGTGTCTTTGACCGTCGCCGCAATTAGCATTTGAAGTTGCATTTGCATTTGTGCATAAATCAGTTGCCAGTCTCTCCTTGACGATTTGCCTTCTGTTCCACTATGATGTGCCACTGGCCATACCCATAGCCAAAGCCAATTCTCAATTGGCCCCGCTGGCTATGTCATCGTGTCGTCTGATGCCCACCTGCTATTTCGCACACTTTTACTTTTACATCCTGTTAGAAGCACGCAAGAAATGCTAAAATATTTCATTCTAAATATGGTTTGAAAAAAAAAAAAATGAATTATTTATCATTTTACTTATATATTACATTATTATTTATTAAGATCTATACATTTATATTGTATGTATATTTATTTAAATTCTTCCAAGCTCGTTAGTTTGCAAATCTAAAATGAATTCGAAAAACAACTTTCAACATTTTTTTCGAGCAATAATTTACAAATTAAAATATGAAATTATTAAATAAAAATATCTATAATAATTATTGAATAGCAAAAGTTTGTAAATTAATCGTATACAAAAATTTGTATTTTTTTTATATAAATTTGTTGGCTGAAAAATAGTTACATAAATATCTATAAAATTCACAGAACTTTGATTTTGTTAAGTTTTGAATATTATTAAATATATTTCAATTATTATATACCAGAATTCCAAATATTTATATTATTTTCTAACATTCATCGTATGAGCACTAGATAAATAATTTATTGAGAATATATATATATAAACTAAAATTCAATAATAATAATTACAAAATTAGGAAAAGAGTTTCTCCAAATAAAAGTATATAAAGTTAAACTTAAAATATAAGTAATTTTTTATTTACAATTTTTTTTTATTGCAATATTTTTTATTTTATTTAATAGGGATATAAGTCCAATGCATTTGAGTTCTGTGCTTGATTTATGATATATCATATATCTAAAATGATTCTCTCCTCTAATTTCTCTATATAGATAATTTTTGAAATAAAATTTAAATCAAAATTTAAACATTAAATTCACATATTTTAAATCTCAATAAAAACTCATATTAAAAAGAATGAAAAAAAAAAAAGAGTAAAAACCCCATAATTTCAACATCAATAAAACAGTTAAAATATCATCAAGATGAAAGCCAATTCATTTGTTTTATGTTCTTTTGAATTCTTTGTGGTTTTTGTTTCGCTGGAAAAAAATTGAATTGTGGCACCTGCTGCTGCTGCAGTTGTTGTTGTTGTTGCTGCAATCTGTTGCTGTTGCTGTTGCTGTTGCATTCTGCATTTGGGCCGACACTTTTACTTTTATATCCTGTTAACAACCCGTAATTTGGCCAATTTAACACTTGTAAACGCGCTTTCGCCGCTCTAATGAGGTACAAAACGCTGCCGCCGAAAAAAACTCTACACAAAATTAACATATAAACGCGGCTCAGGCTGACCCCAAAATTAAATTGCCAGCCACGGCAACTTATAATCAGCTCTCAAACTTAGGATACCAAAAGCTCAAAGATTCCGATTACCAACCAAAAAAAAAAAAAAAAAGAAAAACAAAACACCAAAACAAAAGGTAGAGCAAGAGCAAGAGGAAGAGTAAGAGTAAGGGATGTCTGTAAGTCCTCATTCATTGTGCAATTACACAAATCTGTTTAAGGCCGCATCTTTCAGAGTTTCTCGATTCCTTCATCTGGTGTTAATTTATGCGTTGGCCATAAAAAATCGCCAGCAATTACCCAACGGAATGCTTCAATTATGGACTGCAAACAGCTGCTACTACTGAGCCTCCTGCTCCTGCTCCTGCTCCTACTCCTGCTGCTGCTCCTGCTGCTTCTTGGTGAAACCCTTTTTAGCACTCGCCGCCTGCCAAGAAAAATCGAACTGAAGCGGGTTTCCTTTGAATTCGCTGCCCAAGCATATCTAATGTGCTGCAACCCAACTACGGATACGCTCAAGGCCAGCCACAGAAATTAGGACCTAATTGCTGAATTTTTAAATTTTTGATATTGTTCTTTCTTTTTTTTTTGGCATAGAGACTATAATTGGGCTGCCATTAGCTTGGCTTCTAAGTCCAGCGAATTGCCTAAATGTGGTTAAATGTTTGAGCTCAACTTCGTTTGGCTTGTGGTTAGCGAGCAGCCACAGCCACAGAAGGCTGCCAGAGCATGGCACGACTCGAAAAAGTTGGGACAGTTAGAAGTTAGTTCCTAAATGGGCACACGCACAAGCCTCTCTTAATTAAGCTGCTCTCTGTGGTTAGCTTATGATTCAATGTGGATTTGCTTTTGGCTAGAAAATTCTGCACCTATAGAGAAAGAGAGAGAGAGAGAGACAGAGAGAAAGAGAGTGAGAGAGAGAGAGAGACAGAGAGAAAGAGAGTGAGAGAGAGAGAGAGAGATAGAGAGAGCTTTCAGCTTGAATATTCGATATTAGATGACTCCCAAGAATCAAATTTTAATCTCAAGAATTTTATACAGATAATGTAAGATTTTTTATTCCTTCAGAATGCTCTCTGTTTATATATGTAAATATACATAAGCTCTACTCTCTCTCCTCATTACAGCAAATACTCAAATTGACGTACAAGAATCATAGTTTATTTACAAGATCATCCTACATATTCTCTCTTTTGCATTCAGTATACTTACATATAACTTGATCTATTATATAATCTGATCTATCATCTAACAGCGTATACCCTATCCAGTTCAATAAAAACTCCAGTAAACCGATTACATCTAAATATCGACATTCCTTACTTGAATTTTGATTTACATAATTATTGATAAGAAAATATATGTATGTATCTGAGTTTCAGATATCACACTTCTCACAGATACACCTAGATTATTGTATGCTCTATTACCTAAAGGCCTCTCCACTTTCCAGTTATATAAAAGCGGCAATAACCCCGCTTCGGTTACACTGTTGTACTTGAAGTAAGTCGCTCGACTCGGTGCATACGTGCCGCAATGTGCATTAAAAGAATTATTTTTTGTTGTTGTTTCTGTGTCACTTGTTTTTTTCATTTTTATTTATTTTTTTTCTTGTTGTATAAGTTTTTAGCATGCGATAAGAAGTGGGGCGAACGAGCGTCAGAGTGCATGCACGAGGGCGTCGCGTTTCGGTTTCAGCCAAAAACAAAGCGTGCGCATGCAACTGACATTGGGCAGAAGCGTGGCAGAGAGCGAATGACGCGGATTCTTTACACGCACACATACACACACACCTGATACACACACCTGAATTGCTGACTTGTCGCTTGTCATTAGCTCCTGGCATGGGAGGGTGTGAGTGTGTGTGTGTATGTCTCATGTCATTAAAAACAATAATAAATGATTGGAAGATTCGACGAACCTTGGAATCGGAATTGGCATACTCATATCGCTATCGACAAAGAGGAGGTGCGGGAGTGCGAAAGAGATGGCCATATCATTTACATATTGTATGCTGTTTGCGTAATCAATGCAAATGCACCGCTACTCGTTTCACGCAACTGCAACTCGATTTGTCCCAACTGATTAATGCGCCCTTTCAACAGCAGGACTTAATAACAGGGAAAATAAAAGACAGAGAGACTGCGGGACAGCGAGACAGTGAGACTTCAATGCGAACTGAACAACTAATAAAAGCGAAACATTCATGTTAATTGGCGACAATTGTACGTTTGCTGGCTTTGATTGTGTCCAGCTGCAGCTCCATGTTTACAGTTGCAGCCCATTTATAAGGAACTGCAGCAACAGCAGCAGCAAAAAAACTGTGATAATTAGGTTTGGTAAAAAAGCAGAAACATTGCCTGGGAATTTAGCTCATTTGCAGTTGCAGTGGCAAAAAAAAAGTGGAGCATAAAAAAAACAAATTACTGAATGGGAAATTGAAATTGCAGTTAAGGTACTGTAAAAACGATCTGGCAACACTGGCCTGGGCACATATGTACGCCCTATCGTTAGTTACGCAGCTTTTTGTATTTTGTCACTGAAGCTAAACTATCTGGCAGCACTGCGTGACACACTTTTCAAGCCTTATCGATATCAGCTTATCGATACAGCTTAATTAAGCTTAATGTGAAATGCAAATAATGACAGATTAAATACAAATCAATTTCAGCATAACTTTTGCTCGCTACGCGCACACATTATCATCAATTAAAAACGAATGAGAAGATGAAACGAGCGATGCCATTGATAAGCAATCTTTTAGCAAATATCATATCGTTTATCAGGTTCTTTACTTGGGCTGACTACCTGGCTGCCAGCCCGACTGCATGCATGCCTGACTGTCGGCCTGCAGGGTAGCTGCCTTTGATTAATTGCAATTTTAAGTCTTGGCGAACTGGTTGCTGTTGTTGTTCCTTCTTCTTGGGATTTTGCTGTCGCCAGTTAATGTTGCCAACTTAATCGCATTTGGCCGGGCCCCTTGATAATGTTGTTTACGAGTATGTGCAAAACGATTTGCCGGACACTGGGGAGACGCTTCAGCCGAGCCGAGCTCAGCACAGCCCCAACTCTCGCACAGACACTGGACAATAATTAATGATGCTGTTATTATTAAAAACTTTTAATTACTTGCCATGTCCTTGAGTTTTTCTTCTTTTACACAAAAATCCGTCTGCTCTAATGAGAGTCCAAAAATAAAACCAAACCAAAGAAAACTAAACAAAAAAAAAAAGAAGATGAAGAAAAGAAAAAGTGAGTCGCAAAACTATTTCAAAATTTTTGCACAGTCAGGCCGATTTTTGCGTAATGTCTCAAGGCCTCACACACACACACACACAGCCAGAGGCGCACGCACACACACACACACGTACACTTTAAAAAGGACATGCGCAAAATTCTTACGTAAGTGGGCAAAAGTAGATGTTTTATGAGCGGCAGTCATAAAATTTTTGACTTGTTTTTTTGAAGAATGAGAACACGCTCTCAATGTTCTGATCTCGTTCCAGAATCGTCGCGCGGCGTGACATAATTTTGCCTAATTTACCAAAACATTCCAAGGACCTCGACAGGATCACGCAGCACGTGACAGCGAACCGAAATGAAGAAGAACAAGAAGAAGATCAAGCATTCAAGCAAACAAAAAAATTGCAGAAATTTTCGCACAAAACAATAGAGAAAAAATACAAATATTTTGCTGACCTGCGCTCAATATTTTTAGCTCGAATTTCGCAAGGTCCTGCATGATGGCCTGGCCACAACAACGTTTTGCTGGCAACATTTTTGCCAGCTTCGTCCTGATTTCCCAGTTACTGCTATTTTTTCTGGTCTAATTATTTTTTATGAGTGCAATCCACGTGCAAAAATTGTCGCACACTTCGCTGCGGCGAGCCGCAGAGCTCGCTCTCTGAGCTCCTCATTCACTGACCTAAATATATAGTGAAACAAGGATATATAGGCCGAGATCTTTTTGTTTTGCTCTTAATTTTTTACTTTGTTTTGGCTTTGGCTTTGGCCTGCTGTTCTTTTTTTCCCTGGTTTTTGTCACAGATTTGCATTGTTTATGTCGCATGCGACCTAATTTTTAGCTAATAATTGTTCTACTTCTTGTGGTCAGCTTGGCGCAGGGTTTTGTCAGAGAATTTCTTTTTTTGTGGCCAGTCGATATAATGGTAAGTTGTGCTGCTTTGTGTAAATATGAGTTACTTTTTTTCATGAATCAAATGTATCTTTTGTATATTCTTTTTGTTTGTTTGAGTATTCTTTAATTTGATAATCAATTTTTCATAATTGGGTATTTCTTTAAGTTGAATTGAAAATTCAATTAAATGGGCATGAGGTTGTATTTATTAAATAAATTAAAAATTATGATTATTTTGGATAAAGTAAACTAAACTAAGCCAAAGAAAAAAATATATATGTATATACATATATATTTATATATTTATTTATTTATTTTTCTTTTTTTTTTTCTTTCTTTTTTTTTTCTTTCTTTTTTTTTGCAAAATTATTTTTTATATTTTGTACATAAATTAAAAATAAAAGACAATTTTTTGCTTTTAGGCTTTGAATATCTTCTAAAGATACATATTAAATGAGCTTTCCCTAACTCTCTTAATGAATGTCAATCTCAATATATATCAGATTTTAAAATATTAAAATATTAAATAAATATGTCAACATATTTAAATTTCTTTTAAATAAAATTTAGAGTAAAGAAACAACATTTCTTCTAGCTATACGATTCATATTTCAATTTCAATTGCTTACCTCAGTTCTTCGGCAGCTCAGTGCCTCTTAAACTGTAAATCTACTTTTACTCTCTCTTGTACTCTTGGCTCGCTCTTTTACCTTTTTGCCAAACGCCTAATGAGCCATTCTTAACCTTAGCTAATGACAATTCGTAACAGCCTTGACAAAACCCTTAACGCAATTGAAGTGAAGCCAATTTGGTGTCTAACCCGATCGACCAAAAATGTCAACACTTTCCCTGTCTATAGCAACAGGCAACAGCTCTCTCTCTCTCTCTCTCTCTCTCTCTCTCTCTCTCTCTCTCTCTCTCTCTCTCTCTCTTTCACACACTCACTCGCCTCTCTTGCTCTTTCTGTGAAGCATCATAAAATGTGTTCGCGTTGCTACAATTAAAATGTTAAACAGTAAAAATATCATAAAATTCGAAAAACATTGAGTTTTTGGGCAAAAAGAAGCCTGAAGAATTTCCGAGTACAAAAAGCGAGTTGAGAGAAGAAAAAAAAAAAAAAAGAACACAGTGAAACAGTAAGAGAGAGAGAATGACCCAATGGTTCCGAGAATAAAGGCTACACCCGAACTAGATCGCCCGAACAAAAAAGTGAACAAAGCGCGATCGTTAAAAAAGGAGAGCGCTACGTGCTGAGACTTTGTGCGTGTTTTGTGTTTTGTGTTTTGTGTTTTGTGTGTGTTTTGGACGTTTTAAAAACCCTTTCGGAATTTGAGTTTTATCTGAAGAAATTGTAACAAAAAATTGGTGCATTTACATAGAAGTGACCTTGGCCCCGGGGTATATGCTGTGCTGAGTAGCTGGCCTGGGCATTTAACATTTCATTTAACTTTTGATTTGGCATGTTGACGACGTGTTTAAGGATTTTTGGGAAAATCGTTGTAGCTAGAGAGCCATAGCTTTGCCTAGGCAACTTTACAACTTGTTGTCTCTAATTATGGTTGAAATGGGCCGTAATCCTTTAGCTAAACGTGCAACGCCTCGTTTCGTGAGAATTCATGGTTAAATGTGACTAATCCTTTTGCCACGAACAGCAATCCTTGCAGCATCCTTCACTCTAACTCAGCCCGCCCGCCCGCTGCTGACCTGCACTCGCTAGCGCTGTGGGCGTATTGTTTATTTTCGAAATCAAAATATTTGCAAACACTGCGAATAACCTAGAAGAAGATGTGGAGGGAGAAGTGGTAGGCGTCGGCAACTGCAAGGATTAAGACGCATCCTTTCGCTAACCTTGACACACGCTCGCCGATTTTATGGCATTTCATTGGCAAAAGTTGTTGCCACATGCCACATGCCACATAGCTAACTATGCTTCGTCCTGCCTCCTTCGGCCGTCTTCGTCCTGGCTAATAATGTGCAATGCGCACGCAGCCTTTGTTGCACTTTTAGTTGACTTTCGTTTTTTTTTCTTTTTCAGCCTTTCTCATCCTTTTTTATCATTTTTTCACATATTTTTTAGCTCGTGTCCTTGCCCAAAGCCTTTCGCTTGCAGCCCTTTGTTGCGGTCGCATTTTTTATGGGTTGCAATCTTTTGTGGCAAATTAGCTGACATTCAGGACGTCCTGCAGGACCTTCGCTCGTTTTTTAAGCCTTTTTGCTCTGCTCTGCTGTCAACTCTTTTTGCCCAGAGTTCAGGTCGAGCTGTGTGTTTTTTTTTAGCTAGTTCTCAGAAGGAACTTACTTTTTTACCAGGTTTTTTATGCATCGCCTTTTTTTTGCTGGAACTTTTCTGGAATTCTGTAACTGAACTTCGCGGAATTCGCTTTGATAAGCAGCGCATAAAGTGTTTTCTAATTTAGTTTTTTGGTTTTACAAGCAAAGGCTTAAAAAACGCAGCCTTGAGTTTTTTCTTTAGGTTTTTTTTAGTCGAAAAGCCAAAAAGTCAAAAGTAGCCTGTGGATTGGCATAAAGCAAAAATCCTCAAGGCTTCGGTAAGAGCGTGAAAAAATTGATTTACACAAAAAAACAAATTGTGGCTAAGAGTTAAAGGCTTAGAATCATAAAAAATGGTTTTTGCAAAGGCTAGAAGTTAATTTTTTAAGCCAGCAAAATTTCTGGAGAAGGAATAAATTAAGGAAAATGGCTGAGCTAAAAAATATTTTAAATAGATGGCAGAATAGAGAGAAGTGCATGATGTTTACTTATTTTATTTTATTTTAATTTAATATTTGCATAATGTTTAAAAATAAATAAATGAATAACAAAATCTGTCAGATTTAAATGCAGCAACAGAATTTTGTATATATAAAATTGTTACACATAAAATAAAATATATTATAATAAATTATAATATATTTTATACCGTATTTGTTTTAATACTGTTAATAAATATATACTATATTTGTATATATTCTCACATAATAATAAACCCAAAGTTTTGTTTTCTTTACTGAATCACAGCAACCTCTTTTACTTTTCTATATTCTTGTAGATCATCTAACTTCCATTCCTATATCCATTCTATTCCATTCCATTGACTATTTAACCCTTGCTCCGTTCACACTTTTTCCCTTCACCCTTTTCTTTTCACTTTTTCTTTCCTTTAACCGTGTCAAATCTGATTAGTTCCGACAATGTCTTGTATACACAAATATATACACGTACGTACACAGACATATTTTTCAACAATTTCCAGGCGTGTCTCAGTCGTATTCATAAATTCAATTTCAATTTTTCAGCAACTGGATCGATTTTCATGCCGTAACACCAACGAGGTTAATTATCGTCGCATTGCCCAATGTGAAGAAAAAAAACACAAAAAAAAACAAAAAAAAAAAAAATTAACATTTTTTCTCCTTCTTCATCTGCTTGTTTTCGTCAGTCAGTCAGTCAGTTGGGCAGTCAGGCAGTCGACGGCGATGCGACGACTTCCTTTTGCAACAGACAAAGAGAAGATCATAAGCCTCAGTCCCGGTCCATGGAGCTGCAGTTGGCTCATTACGCGGGTCGTGACTTGCCAAAATGAAAAACAAGTCAAATCTGTAAGGGAGAACGCAACAACAATAAAAAAAACTTAAGTTTGTATTTGAAATTTTAAGGAGCACTCGAAATACCCTTTTTTTTTAAAGAAGTTTATTAACAACTTTTAAAATATATAAATAATATATAAAAATATTCTGAAATAAATTTTATTTTAATAACATTTAAAATCTAATTATGAGATTTCTGATACTAGAGACTTTAAGAATCGTTTTTCGTTGTGGCATAAAACATACTAAAGCAAACTTCAGAATAATTTTATGATCAAAATTTAATCAAAATTGCAATATAATTTAATTATGATATTATTTTTTAAAAATTGTGATTTTTGCTGAAATTTTTGGATAAATATTAGTTCCATAGTTTGTTTCTGTAATTAAACAAGATGAACTCTTTACAAACCTTATTATTATACATAATCATATCTTAGATTTTTCGAAATTTTCAATATTGACAACTCACACAAAAGTTATCCAACAATTCGACATACCCTTTGCTTAGGGTATTTCAGTTTAAACTGCAGCCGAAGTTATTGCAGCGGACAGCGGATGCTTGGATGCTTGTCAGATGCTGATATCAGTCGAAGGCGGCGGCGGCGTCGGCGGCGACGGCAGCGACGGCGTTGGCAGACGCAAAATGTTAATCTCCATAA
The DNA here is from genome assembly GCA_035047405.1 of Drosophila stalkeri. Lineage (NCBI taxonomy): Eukaryota > Metazoa > Arthropoda > Insecta > Diptera > Drosophilidae > Drosophila > Drosophila stalkeri. The sequence continues at coordinate 13,611,360 of JAWNPR010000041.1, read as the reverse complement.
AATGAAAACAATGCGCCGGCGCGACGACCGATCAGCATCGAGGGCCACAGAGCCAGCTAACCCCCACCAATCCAGCAGCACGCCCCGCTACAGTGGCTATTCGAATACGCGACCAGCGCTTTGGCCATGCTTCGTGAAGCGCGCTTTTTTTTCGTTGTTGTTTTTTTTTGTTTTTTGCGCAATAAGTGTGCCAGCAGCATCAGCAGCAGCAGCAGCAGCAACCGGTCAGCCCCTCTCACATTATAATTTATGCAGCCGCAGCTCAAGGATCTCGGCAAGAGAGCTACCTCGCATCTGCCGCAGCTCCCCTCTCAGCTCACAGTCTGCGTGCGTTTAGGTAATCGTCGGGCATGATCTCCAGCTCCAGCTCCATCTCCATCTCCGACTTCGACTGCGACTCCAACTCCAACTCTGCGGCTCCTATCGTGACAAGCTGCCCGCTGTGACGATGCGGCATTGGGATGCTGTGTGGCTGCTTGGCTTGGCTGGCTGAGAAGATCTTTGGGGCAACGCCACCCCAGCGTTGAGGAGTGTAAATTACAGCTCTGCCGTTGGCGCAACAAACGCCTGACTGGGCATGTTTGTTGCCACAACTGGTTGCAGTTGCCGCCACTGCCCTCTGGCTCTGCCTCAGCTGCTGCCACTGCTGCTGCCACTGCTGCTGCTGCTGCTGCTGCTGCCTGTCGGTTTTCATTCAGTAAGTTCAATAGTGCATGCAATGCTGCGCAATGGCCAACGCGACTCGAGTTCTTCTTCTGCTGTTGTTCTTTTTTTTTCACTCCCATTCTCATTCCCAATGCCCAATTCTTTTTTTTTTTTTTTAGCCATTTATGATCGATGCCACAGTCGATTTCTTTGGCCTGACTTTGGCGATTGTCGTTGCAGCAGCTTCTTCTTTTGCACGCGATTCCCTTGTCGCTCTTTGATGCCCTTTCGGAAATTTGGAATGCTGCGAAAGGGTCTGACGATTGTAAGCATTATGTTTGCAACTTTATATTGCTATATACAATAAAAGAAAATTGTTTATAATTTCAGTTCAAAATATGTTTAATTTCTAGTCACCAACATACAACATATAGTTTAAAATAGAAATAAATAATAATTAATTTTATTATATACATATGACAAAAATATGCCTAAAATATATATACATGTGAAAAAAATGAGTAAGAATTTTCATAATAATTCAAAGAAAATTATATTTTTATTTTATTTTTTGAAATTGCTACGATATTCGTTTTATTTTTTATTTTTCAAATATAAATTTTCTGATATTAAACGAATATCGATTTATACGCGTATTAAAATATAATTAATTTTTATAAATGTGTATACATTTATATAATATTTTTCAGTGAGAAAAATATATAAGAAATTTAAATAAAATGCCATTTTTATTTTTATTTGTTAATTTTCACATATTTTTTCAAACATATAGTAAACATTTTTAATATAAATTATTATAAATTTATACTCGTATGAAAACTTATATGTTTTTTTTTTTTTAGATTTCAATCTTAAGTAATTTATTGAGTATATACAATTAATTTAAACTTGTTTTAAAATATCTTTTTTATTTTTAAAATCTTGAGTAATTAATTAACATTCTTAAGTATTTATATTACAGTTTAATTAACAGATTTTTAAAATCTTTTATAATGAATCTCCAAATCTTAAAATTAATATAACTAAAAACTTAATTTTATTATTTATAATATGTCCTTTTATATAATTTAATGATTTTTTATTGATTTGAAAGAACTTGCTTCATTTAAGTTTAGTCCTCTTTGATTCCTATTTGATTTAGTTGCTGCTTGAATGCCTCTTTGCTGATACCCTAACTATATACAACTTAACTGTTTTCTTGTTTTCTTCTTCTTTTTCATGTTGTTTTTTTTTGCATCATTTTATATGCTCAACACCTTTTGCTGTCTACGCTTCGACTGCACTCTCAGGGTCTGGGTCTGGGTCTGGGTCTGGGTCTGGATCTGTGTCTCGAGTCTCGCGTCTCTTCAGTCCAGAGTCTGAGTCAAAGTCTGGTCACGATTTGTGAAGACTCGTAAAACATTTTTAGCACCTCAACGATCTATATATACGTACATGAATGCACCACAATTTCATCTTGTTGTTGTTGTTTTAGTTATTTTTTTTTAATGGCATTTTTGCATTTTTGCTGTGGCTACCAAAACACGACGCCCACTCGAACGCCGTCGTGGCTCTCTGTGTGGGAAAAAGTGTCTGTCGATCGTTGATTCGTGGCGCAAAGCGAAAAAAAACATCCTGTCATTAGGCAAAATATTTATGTAGATTAACGCAACGCAGACGAATCGCCAGCTGCGCATCTAACGGTGCATTTGCTACAAATTTGTTGGACTCCCTCAATTAGGAGCCCCAAAAGCGATTAAAAATTTGTATGCGAAGCGCCCTCTGGCGTTCGTTGGCGGCAATGCAAAAGCATGCGAGCCACGCAAATAATATTCCCGGAAATTGGCAAGGATTTGAAAGACTCGAGTTGTTGTTGTTGCGTGTCGTAAAAACTCTTTGCGAATCGGACAGCAGCCGCAGCAGCAGCGGCAGCAGCAGAGGCAGCGGCAGAGACTCTCGACAGCAGCAGCAGCAGCTCTGCATCAAGGACATGCGGCACATTAGCGAGCCGCTCATAAAGCCAAAACCCCGATAGACAGCCAAAGCAGTCAGCTAATCCGTGGAAACCCTAAACTCTACCCTATGCCGAAAACCTCTTTCGGCGCGAGTCTAACGCGTAGGTAAAAGAACTCTTTACTCCGTTTACTCCTTCGTGCTGGCAGGTAAAGTCAGACAGAGCCAGGGCTATGTAGAGTGTGAAAGAGAGAGAGAGAGAGCGAGAGAAAGCTAGCAAGAGAGAGGGTGAGCTGAGGAGTTGACGTTTGCACGCCAATTGATTTGGCATTGAGGCGTAGAGCGTAAATAACCCTAAATAAAACCATAAAATCCTTCTGCATGTTGCGCTTTTGTTTGGGCCCATCAAACCCATCCTCACCTTGAGTGTGCTAGGCTCGGATCTTTGCCATTTTTTAGATACGTCGATGTTTGTGTGAGTGTTGTGTTTGTGTTTTTTAAGCGAACTCGTAAATGCTATTGCATTTTTTATGCAATTTGTTGTCAACAAAATTTTGGAATTCGCAAAAGAATTGGCGAACTGCGACTTTTTACGTGGAAGTGCGTTCGTTTTTTACGCAACTAGACGCAACGGCAGTTAAAAAAACGATGATTTTTTATGAGCCGAAAGTTGACTTTTTTAGTGGAAATGATGAGGCGAGATTGTGCGGCTGAAAAAAAACACAACAGAGAAAAGGAAACAAACTCTTAGAAGGCGAAAAAGAAAGAGCTGAAGGAAAGGCGAATCGAGTTGAGTGTCTGACTAGTAGAGCTCATAGGAAACTTCTAGCTTCTCAGGTTCAACGGGTTAAGCAGAGGGGCGTGCGATAGTCTAACCCTACAGCAGCCGAAGCCTTTACCGCGGTAGTGCCTTAAACCTTTGTCGCTTACCTGTTCGGACGTTCATAATCCTTTTATGGCAAATAAACAAACATCGTCACGGCGGACGGCAGAGACCGAGTGAGAGAATCCTTTGGCCAAAAACCCTTGACTAGGTAAAAAGCAGCTCGCTCAAAGGGTGCAATAAACAGAAGAGTTGTTCCTTGATGAACTGGCTGCGGCTGTGATGTTGGACGGGTTGTGCGTCCTTTGCACACGCGTTCCTTCCCATTGTTGCACGTTCAGTTTTATGGGTGTGTGGTTTTAGCCCTTTGATGTGCATGATCATCCTGTTAATAGAAACCCGGTAACGGTACCTGTGTGCCACTGCCACTGCCACTGTGCCACGCACACTTAATCCTTTCGCCAAACTCTTTCGTCCGATCATCAGAGCGTGTCCAAACCGATTTAATTAACGCGGTTTTCGAAACTAAGCTCCGTATCATCGTAGCTTCGCCTTAATCCCAAGTCCTAAACGCCCATCAGCTACTGTTCCAGCCAAGCTGAATATTCCGCACATCCTTGCCAAAGGGTTGGACTGACTTTTCCTATGAAAGGATTTGCATATTTGACTTGCATGGAAATTTTCTTGAATATTTACCCAACAGCCAAGCAGTTGACTTTATAAGACCTGACTTTTGATGCTGAATCGAGCGCAAAGTCGAAAAGTCAAGTTATGCTTAGACTATTCAAAATGGTAAACTGATCTGCTATATGAGGGGATCCTGAAAGGATGATCCCATAGATATTCATGTTAGTAGAGATTGAAAGTTTGATTGAGCAATTAGGTAGGAATTTTAGAAAAAAAAGATAAAGATAGTTATCCTTAAAAATATCGAAAATTACGTTCAGTTCTTTAAATTCTATGTTTTCTAAGAATTCCGTATAAAAAAAAAAACACACACTTTAAATTTGAATAAATATAATTCCCAACTTTCTTGATTTATCTTGTTTTATATTACGTATTGCTCAGGCACCCCTAGCCCGGCTTTAATAACGATAATTCACAACTCTTGAGTTAGCCGATCATGCCTAAAAATATATTTGTTATTCGTGATCAAATTAACGGAACACTTTGCGTGCCTTTGTATAACTGTATTTCGAACAAACCCCTCACCGGTCATCTCTCATCCCTCGCCAACCCCATACCCATTCCATTCGCAGCTCACTTTTCCGCATCACGCGATCTGCCTTTGCCCTTATATAGCCGATACCCCACCCCAGAAAAATAATAACAAAATATATACCAAAAATAAAAACAAACCGTTTGTTTTGAGCTTTTTACCTGTAGCTAAATTTAGAACGTCTACCGTTGTTTATTTTCTCGATATTCTTTCTCTTTTTTTTTTTTTTGCTGACGCTGCTGCCGCAAATACAAAAAACAAGCAGACACCTAACCCCCACCCCCTCTCTCACTCTATCTCTTTTTCATACAGTCTCTTAAGCAATCCGTATTGAACTCTGTGCGACGTCAGCGGCGCCGTTGGCAGCGGCTACGGCCCGTTGGCCCAAAATGCGTCGTTACGTTAATGAGTAATAAAATACTTGCACAACAACTACAACAACGGCAACAATTGGGCAAAGATTTGTGTCTCTGCTGCTGCATTGCCAAAAAAAAAAAGAGCAGAGCGCCATTAAGTGCATGGCAACTAATAGCAAAGGCAAACAGCAAAAGTATCAACAACAACAATGGCGGTGCAAAATAATAGTGCAGTGCGTTTAGCGCATTCACGCGCTTTGGCTATTTTTATGGCATTTTAATCGCGAGAAATGTAGTATTTAGCATGGCGGGTGGCCATGAAGGCTGCTCATCACACTCTCTCTCTCTCCCTCAGAGTAGCGCAACAGATCTAAGCGCACGCTCGTTAACGCTCTCTCTCTTACTTGGCCTCTCTCATTCTGTTATTTTTAGTTACATGGGGCTGCTGCTGCTGCGCTGTTGCCAGCAGGGCAGAGTCTGGCGCGTGGGCGTCGCTGCCAGCGTCGCTTTCGTTGCTGTCGCTCGTTATTGTAACGCCGCTGCCACTGTCTCTGGCGCTCTGTACCGCTGCTCCCGCTGGGCCGCTATGTTTAAATTTAGACGCAATTAGCAATGCGCACATTTTTGCGTGCGTATCTGTGTCTGTGTGTGTGTGTGACTGTATGTGTGGACTATAAATTTTTGCCACAGTTTATTTTAGACGCTGCATGCGATCAGGCGCGCCAAACAACTGTATTTGCTTGTGTATGGGTGTACATCTATGTGTGTGCCCACATCCTACACCTTTAGCTGCCAGTTGCTGTTTTTGGCCAGAAGCAGCGTCAGCAGCAACGGCAGCCACATGATGTAAACGCTGCCCGAGTGCAATTAAATTGGCATGCACAAGTGCCGCCAGCAACGCTGCCAGCAACGACGCCAACCGCGGGCGGCAGCCTTTTGATCGGCTGCCAAATTGTAATTGGAACGCGAAGGTGTTGCTCGGCTAGCGGACTCTGGCCGGGGTTCTGCTCGACGTGGCAACCTTCTAAACACCAGCCATAAAGCGCATAAAACTCGTGACTTATACTACACGCACGCACACACATACACACACGCAGAAAATTGACCTACATAACCAAATGCATAAACAATGCAATAACTGACTACATTTTTATAAGAGCTTTGAATACGCATGCAAATGGAAAGCTGCCATTGGACAATTATGCAATGTGCTCTCAGCAACTACTTCCAGTAGAGCTGGAAGCTTTTGCAAGCTCAGCTTCGAAGAATATTACTACATGCTATAGGCTCAACGCTCCGTTGCTCGCTCTTACTTTCGCTCTCGTTTGCGTATGTAAGTGTATGTGTGTGCGTGTAGATGTTCTGTTTCTGTTATTCTTTTTGCTCATTGCTTTTACATTACTCTGCACACTCACACACGTGCATATATTTAAGAGCGCAACTATTTGCTTTGTGGCCTGGTGTGATTAAAGCGCCAACCTTCGAGAAAACTGATAAGTCCAAACGTGAAAGTCCGCCCTGCACGTAGGCGCCATAAAATGAATATAAGCATTGCCCGACGCACGTGTAACGTGCTCATCAGCCTTGCCGATTGATTGAACACAGTCAGATACACGCACACACACACATACGCATGCGCGCTAGTGTAAGTGACCTTCCCTAGCATAATTAATGCGAATGAAGAGGGTTACAGTTACATAGCCGAACAAAAAAATCGAGTACAAATAATTTGGAACATTAACATATGTATTTGTGTGTGTGTGTGCGTTTGGTTAGATAGTGGGTGACGCAGGTGTTGCGCTGTCGCCCGCTTCCGCTTGGCGTGCGCACAGCCCCAACAGCGTGAGCAACCTTGTGATCTTGTTTACTGTTTAGCGACCCCACTGATCACGACATCATAACACATACACACACATTCAAACACACATTCATTCAATCGCCACACACATCCACATCCACACCTGTCGGCGCTGGGGTGGCGTCATATCAACATTAAGTCTCTGGGTGAGCTGCTGCCGCTTGCTATTTTCACCTTTTATGGGACGGCAACGACGACGTCGACGCGTCGTCGCGTTGGCCGCATGAATCAGCACGTCGAACGCTCACGCTGTCGCTCTCGCTCTCACTATCGGTTATCTGTATCTAACACTCTCGCGCATATTGTGAATCCCGCTCACACGCTCACTGGGGGTTTTGATATTTCCAAAAAGGAAGAAATGGCCAACTTGCAGTGCTTTTTTCTTGCTCGCTCAGAGAGGGGGGCGTATGAGTAACTGTGTGCTGCTCTCTCGCAAAGGCCGCGGCTTAGGTAAACTGACGGCAGCAGCAGAAGCAACAACAACAATGACTGCGCACACACAGGTAGAGCCGACATCGTTGCTACCTACACATGCGCACACAAATGTATGCAGTCGCACACATGCATGATTGTGTGTGTGTGTAAATATGCCGCCGACTGGTCGTGTGGCTCGCGCTGCCCGCGCCTCGCTGCGGCGATTTCGATTTAGCCAACGAACCTGTCGATCAATCGTCAGTCGTCTGCTGTAAGCCTAGCGATAAGGTGGTGGTCGCCAGCAAAAACGCACACACGCAAAAATACATACATACGAGCAATCGCAACACACTCACTCACACTTTGTCGATTCGCCATCGTGACGATCGTCGCTCGCTCGCTTCGTTCGTACTTCGAAATACGTTTAATCGGGCTGCATTCAGAACCAGACAGCCATTCGCTTGCCGTAACTCGTAGCGTGCGGTTGCCCCTCCCTCTTAAAGCGGAAGAATACAAATATAAAGAAAAGAAGAAACACTCTCTAAGCAAAGACTATAACGTATTTTACGTAGTTTCGTCGCTGCGTGAAAGAAAAGTGAAAAGTGATCTTGAAACAGAAAACTAAATATTAAACAAATCAAGGAACTGCATTACAACAGACAAATCAAAGCAGAGCAACAGACTCAAACCAAATCAAGTGCGCAGCAAATTTCTGCATTCGCCGCCAGTGAAAAAAACATAAGAAACAAATAACAAAATCAAACTGTGTCTTAAACTGCATAAACAATATATAGCCGATATCGAGATGGTTACCGGCGTAACAACAAACATGAGCCCCAACTTAGTGGGCGCGGCTGTAGTGCCCACGCAGCTGAAGGAGACGCCCATCAAAAGTGACCGTAGGGTAAGTGTCAAAAAAGTACCGTTGCATTGAAAAGACTTGGATTAAAAGTGTGAGCGAGCGAACTAGAGATGCGCGTGCTGCTAAAAAGCTGTCTTTTAGCTATTTTGGCATATGAAATTAGCTTGAGCTATTTTTGCATACGATTAGAGTGATGCGCCAGCTAAAACGAATGTTTATTCGCATTAGCTTTTAATTTCGAATGAATATTTATTTATTCAGCTTCGTATTTGGGTATATTTCTTTGGAAATTTATAAATGTTTACACGTTAAGCATTTTTTCTGTGCTTGTGTAAATTTTTAAATCACATACAAGTTAGCTGTTGTCTCCCACTTTGTACACTGAGACACACACGCACTGAGCGTGTGTCCCACACACAGTTTGCCAATTCTGCTGCCCAAATGCATTTCCTTTTTGGCCACATTTCGTCGTCGTCGTCGGCTCCCACATGCCAACAACTGTAACCATATAGAAAAAAAACTGTTTTTTTTTTTTTATCAAGAGTGAAAAAAATAAGCCGTCGGCTCGCCAACACAAAGCGGCGTCTGGCGTTGGCGGCATTTACGTTTGGGCTTCATTCATGGAGACAGACAGCGGACGGTCGAACGGACGGACGGCCAGCTGGCCGGTCCATTCATGAGTGCCACCCAAAATTGGTTGCGGCTGCCCACTTGAGCGGCTTCCATTTGGCGCGTGGTCGCTGCAATTGTCGCTCATCAGCTTCTTTTGGCTGTTTAAAAGCTGCTCGCCCTATGGCTGTGCTTTTGGCCGTTTTTGGCTTTTGGCCCGCTGACTTCATACAGTGCGGGCGTTGAGCTGAGCCAAATTTGGCCAGCACCAAAAATAATTTCATTCTGTTTGTATTTCTTAATTTTTATTTTATTTTTTTTCACTCTTGCAAAAAACAAAAACAACTTATTTTTTCTTCTTTTTCTTTTGCGTCTTCGAATTTCCCACGACGACCTTGTTGTTGTTGTTGTTGTTGTTGCTAGAAATACCTGCGTATTGGTTATTTATTTTTGGCCGCATCGGCTCGTTGCTTATCGTAATTTATAACCGCAAGAAACTATTTTTGGCCAGCACTTGCGAGTGCAACAGATAGATATTTATGTATATAATATATATTGTATATACGTATATATATTATATATATATAAATAGAGCACGCGCCGTGCTTCTGTGTTTTGGCCCCCAGCCAGAATCGACTCGACTCAATGTTGATGACAATGTTGAGAGTCCCCGTGTCCAATTAAAGCCACACGCAGTTGATTTTTATTTCTGTTGTTGTCGAACGCTGCATGAGGTCAAAGAGTGTCAAAAAAAAAAAAAATTTAAATTAAATTTTGTTTGTTTGTCTCGTGCTTCGTAACTCGTGACTAATCTGACTTCTTTCTCTTTTTTTCTTGCAGTCGAACAAACCAATTATGGAAAAACGTCGTCGTGCACGCATCAACAATTGCCTCAACGAGCTGAAGACTCTAATCCTGGATGCCACCAAAAAAGACGTAAGTATCTAAGAGAGAAACTTAATGATATACCTTATATCTCTATAGATCTAGAGACTCTATCTAGCTCTCCATCCATGCTATCAAAGCCACAACTAATCAAAATCTCTTTTCTCCTCTCTCTCTCTTCTTCTTCTTGCAGCCTGCGCGTCATTCTAAACTGGAAAAGGCCGACATATTGGAGAAGACAGTGAAGCATCTGCAGGAGCTGCAGCGCCAGCAGGCAGCCATGCAACAGGCCGCCGATCCAAAGATCATTAATAAATTCAAGGCTGGCTTTGCCGACTGTGCGAATGAGGTGAGCCGCTTCCCCGGTCTGGATGCGGCACAGCGTCGTCGTCTGCTGCAGCATTTGAGCAACTGCATCAATGGCGTCAAGAGCGAACTGCACCATCAGCAGCGCCAGCAGGCAGCTGCCCAGGCACAATCGTTGCACGCCCAGGTCGTCTTGCCCTCGCCGCCCAGCTCACCCGAACAGGAGCCCGCAACGGCAACAAATGGCAGCAGCGGCAACAATTTGGTCCCAGCTGCAGCGCCCTATCTCTTCGGCCAGATTCAGCACAATGCTAATGGCTACTTTCTGCCCAATGGCATGCAGGTGATACCCACCAAGCTGCCCAATGGCAGCATTGCCCTGGTGCTGCCTCAGAGTTTGCCACAGCAGCAGCAGCAACAGTTGCTGCAACAGCAACAGCAACAGCAACAGCAGCAGCAACAGCAACAACTAGCTGCAGCAGCTGCTGCTGCCGCTGCCGCCGTTCAACAGCAACAGCAACATCACCATCATCAACTGGTGTCCATGCCACAGCGAACGGCCAGCACTGGCTCCGCTAGCTCCCACTCCTCGGCGGGCTACGAGTCGGCGCCCAGCAGCAGCAGCAGCCATGGCAGCTATGCGCCTCCCAGTCCCGCCAACTCGGTCTATGAGCCGATGGATGTGAAGCCCTCCGTCATCCAGCGCGTGCCCAGCTCCAATCTGGTGGAACAGCAGCCTCTGTCGCTTGTCATCAAGAAGCAAATCAAGGTGGAGGAGGAGCAGCCCTGGCGGCCCTGGTAAACAGATGGAAACAGAAGTTGAAGAAGTCAAGAAATGAGCCAGGCGCTCGCATTGAACTGCTCCCAAAACAAAAAAATTATTAAAAAAATACAATGCAAACCGCTTTTAAAGACTGATGGGCGTCACACACACACACGCACACACACACACATACACACACACACACGCACACATAAACATTTCATCACATTTCGCCAGGATAACGCAAATGTAGCGATCGAAGTGTTGCGAGCTAGCGAAACTCCTAATTGGCTCAACAATTTCACTTGGGCATTTCTCTAAATGAGAAATGCTCAGCGAGATGAAGAGCATTCATACACAAACACACACACATTGTTATAACTTATTTATTATTATATATTATTATTATTATTATTGTGAATTCATTTCTCAGAATGGTATTTTGCATATCGCCAAACTACCTCAATCCAAGTACTTGGTGTTAAAATTGCCTCATGAATCATGTATTAGAATATTATTTTAAAGTTTCACAAACACACACACAAACACACAGATATATACATATATATGTCAACAGCAATGAAATCTTCAAAGTCTTCCACACAAACAATCCAAGTTTGTTTGACAAAAAATAAAAAATAAAAAAAAGATAAAAATAAAACTTAACATAACTCTAATGCATAATAATAATAATAATATAATACCTAATATCTCTCCATTTAAATATAGTCTCACCTCTATACGTATATATACATATATCTATCTATATCTATTGTAAGCTATGTGTATAGCAAACTATTTGTAAGACCACGTGATATAGTGAACATAATGAGAAATCTAAGAGAAAAAGAATTTTTAAAGAAAAAAAAAAAAAAACAACCACAAAAAAAAGAAGCAAAAGTTGAGCTAAAAAAAATCAGCTACTAAAAAAGAATAAAATATATGAAAAAACTTTACTAAAAAATTAAACACAAAAAGTATTATTTATTTTTGTTGTTGTGGGACATTGAAAAGGTCTACGGGATATTTCTATAACTGGTGAAAGGCGAAACAAGTCGAATATAAACTGAATAAAAGGTTTTATGATAGAGTAAAGAAAAGGGGAAGGGAGAGAGAAAGGGTGGCAGAGCTAAGTAGAGAGAGAGAGAGAGGGCGCTCAGTCTTAGAGCTTTATGCTAAAATTTCAAAATATTTTGCAATATAATCTGGCAAAGTTTTGAGTTTCAGCAGCATGTGATCTATATAAGTATTTCCATATAACTGTAAATATATATGTTCATATATTTAAATATACATATTTGTATATATTTGCTTCACATACAAAATAAATGTGAAATACTTTTGAAACCTGACGATATGTTTACTGAAGTCTCAAGAATTTTTTTTTAAATATCTTCCTCGTCTTCTCCTTCTTCATTTAGCAAGCGATTCAGCAGAAAATTGTTATCACAGAGTCATGTGAAGCAAAAGAGTTGAAATGTAAGTCGAGAAACTGATGGGGGGTATAAGCGTAGTTTCCTTAGACTGGGGAGCCTGATGAACACATTTACTGATAAGCTACTCTTATGTATAGAAAATAAATCTCTGTTTGGATTTTGTATGATTGATTACATATGCAGTCCTATATAGAATATTACGCAATATATTCTAGATGTTTTCTAAGCATTTTTCAATTTATTCTAAACTTTTATTTTCATGACTAACTCACAGAGTTTCAACATGACATAATATGCAATGTCATATCTACGTCACGATGCACAAAGAGCTAGACGTATCATCCAAAGCTGCTGATGAGCTAATAATTAATTCTAAATTCAGGATTCTAGTTAAAATTTTAGCTGTTCATATTTCTCTGATTGGACTATTTATAAATTCTACTTCATAAAAATCAACTTTTGTGTTAGTCATGAAAAGCTACAGTTCTAGAAGTATAAGAAAAATAAACTTACACGAACTATATAATTAGATACTATTACAAAGATAATTAAATACATAGCTCTGCTCGAATCACCTTTATCAAAGTTGTTCTCCTCATGAGATACATAAACTGTGACGCTGTAAGACAATCAGGGACAGAAACCCCGTAATATTCCGTAATCAAGTACAATGTGCAATAAACTTGGATACTGGAATTATAGGGGACGTAGCTGCCGAGTGGACTTTCAAGTTGTTCAAATACAAAATTATAATCCATGGCTAATACCCTGCAATAGGACTTGGACGTCAAAGTTTCCGCAAAGTCTGCTGCAACGAAAATATCTTTTGAAATAGTGCCAAGTCATTCTGATAATATGAGACGAATTATGTGAGATATATAAATAGAGTAGATATAAAGAGTGAAGGGATTGCTGGGCTACCAGATACCCTGTTGCTGAATATGAGCTGAACAATATTCAGAATAGATCGGCAGCAATTGGATTATTGTTGTTGATGAATGGTAAATATTTACTATGAGGTTAGCTAGCTCTAGTTCTGATAGAAGTTCTTGAAGAGAGTTGGACAGACATTTAGATAACAGATATTTTTCAGATATACAGACGATCGGATAGGATCAGAAAGTTAGTGATGATAAATACATATTATATAGTATATTAATGGCTGCCTGTTACATACTCTTTAACTAGTACATGATACCACATTTATCTATTTTCGTCGTGAGTTGTTTTGATAAAGAGGAATTTGGTTTTCTATCTACATGACTCAAATGCGCAAGGAAAATAAACAAGCGCCAAGGTTAAAGCGAAATGCAATGCAAGACGTAGACCATGCATATACATATATATATTCACATACAATTGTTTACAAATTCAGATATTCAGATCGTGCTGAAAAGCGCGTCGCCGGGTCTGAGATATGCATTCAGCCGTTGAGCTCATAAAAAAGTGGCGCGCGAATTGAGTTGATTAAATTCGATATTTTATTTGGGAGTAAAGAAGTGATCTTTGTTTAATGGTCAAAATAAAACTGATTTTATTTCAAATACTATATTAATATTTTTTTATTTTATTGATATATATATTTTCTGCAATGGCTCAATTTCATGTCATGAATTAGTCATGCAAAAAGTTCGTAAAGCAAAAAATTGTTTTTTTTTTCTCCCCAAAGTGCGTCAGATTCGATAGCACATATTGCACATTTATTCACATATGTTCAGATACATATGTTCTATAAGTAGTTCAAACAGAAGAGGCCTACGCACAATGCGAAGAAACTTGATAAAAATCACACCAAAAACCGCAAAATATGAGACATCAAGTGGAAAATGTGATTCATTAATTATGTTACATATGACATTGTTATTAATAATAATGACAATTCATTGTGATTGATCAGTATAACAGAAAATTGTGTAATTTACTTATAAGATATACCAATATGCTGTGGTGTGACATCTATGACGAGAGAGCACTTATAAAATTAAATGTGTTACAAATTCCAATAAGAGAACCATTAGAAATTGGCAAAATTGATAATAATGTAAGTATATATGGCTCAAATCTTAATTTTCTATAGCATTTAATATATCTAAATGTCGATGACATAATGTTAAGCAAGATTCATATTGGGTAGTTTATAATAAACATTTTTTGCTTGAGCCAGCTACAAATCCAATAAGAATGCTAGATAGAATAAGCTAGTTCAATAACTATTTAAAATGTTATCGCTTTGTTTCAATTATCAATTTTTCTATGAATTTACCAATAAGAATGCTCCAAATGGAATATAAGTAAATGTATGATGAGTGTCATTTAAAACATAATTTCAATGAATAATGCTGACATACTTACATACTCTTACTATGCTATGTCTATGATGTTATATATACTATATTCATATATAATTATATATATATATATCCATGTATCAATATATCTAAAAACTGATAACAACCAACACCAAATATATGTACATACGCCTGCCTAACTGCGTCGCATTTCTTCAAAAAATTCCAATTGGGCATTTTGCGCGTGACAAAAAACGTGATATGAGCTCGTTGCATTATTAATAATAAACATATTTTTAAACCTTTTTTTTTGGGAAGTTTCCCAAAATAAAATTACTATATTTAAAAGCTAATATAAGGCTATAATATGTGCTGAACTGTATTTTTTTTTCAACATTGTAAGTGGATGCGTTGAAACAGAACACAAACAAAATATTTGAAAAAAAAACATTAAAAATATGTAAAAAAAAAAGGTAAAAACAAAGTATATAAAAAAAAGCAGTAAAAAATAAAAAATAAAAAAAAAACAAATTGAAATACAATGCAAATCAAATTTTAACGGGGCAGGGCGCAGCAGAGGATGCAAGATTCGTAAAGATATATATATATATATATATATATATATATATATATATAGATATATGTATATATATGAATATATATTTATGTATACCATGTATATATGTCAGAGTACCGTTGATATTTGCGCTGGTATCACAGCTCTTCCAGTGAAATTAAATGAAATGTTAAAATAACAACGCCATAGTTAAAAAAAGAAATAAATAAATAAAAATAAAAGCTCAGGTTGCTCCAATCGTGTGGCCGTTGCTTTTGTCCAAGGGTCTCGCTACCCCACATTCTACACTCCCCACACTCCGCACACTCCTACACGACCTACCCGACTTACCTACAGCGCCCGCTGCTCACGTGCCGCGCACAGGTGATATCTGTTCCCAAAAACAAACTAGGGAACTAACTGAACGGCTACTGCTATCAGCGCACTCTCCAGCGATAGGCTGTGTAAATATATATGTATATCTTCAGAGTCTATGGCGCAGTCAAATGGTAGAAAAGGCAAAAAGCAACAAAAATAATATAGAAAACTTAAACTGGGTGAACAAATGGCTTAGGTTAGTGCTATAGAATCGAGCTAATCGAATGACCTTGTTAACGCCTCGAGTGCCACTTGAACTGCCCGACAGCAAGTTGAATGTCAAAGTCAGCCACAGCCCCGACTTTAACGCTATGCCAAGCACGTCTATATCTATATCTATATATACTCTATGTATGTATGTATGTCTGTGGACCTTGGGTGCGGGCAGCTGCTGGCTTTTCGGGTTTGTTAATGTGTTTGAACCTAGTTTTTTTTGTCGGTATTCGTTATTTATTTCGTATCTAAGTTTGTACAGCTTGAAACAGCATTTGACTGGAACCAGTAGAGCTATTTAGCTAGAACCCGTGAACTATTCACAATGCCTCTAAACGCAGCTCACATTTCCTCTTTCATTCATATGCAAAAGCAAGCAACAACAAGTATGAAAACTTATTAGAACTGTACGAATTTGAAATGCTCTTAAGGATGTTAAAAGTATTCATATTGGACTTTGAGCTATACGCATGATAAATATCTAATGAAAAACTAAATTTTCTATGTTTTGATATAGAACGATTCATTGACTCATATACCACTTCTGATTGGACTTTGAATTATAGATATGGTATGGAACTTATGAAAACTAAAACTTTCTATAGAAAGAAGCTATTTGATATTAGATTATGCTTCTTATGGACTTTTTAGCCTTTTATGTTATATAGATCTTATGAAAAAGTAAATAGACAATATTTTTGATATTAAAGGAAACTTTTGTCTTTAAAAATGTTTTATTGATTTTGCGCTCTTTTTCTTATTTGACTTGAATAGGAATTGTATAGTAGACTAATTGTAAACGAAAGTACGAAAGACAGATATGTTGTCTAAATTATTATAAAATCTTTTAAATATTTTCAGATTCTTTCAGCTTTATAAAATTCGAAAAATTCTAAACTCTAACTCTCACGCGTCTCGTATTTCATCTCTAAATTTATAGCACCTTCAGCTAGTGTAGAGCGAAAATCAATAGTAAATGCCTCTAATCAAAAGTCAGAAAACGAGTTCAATAAACTAAAAAGCAAACAAGCCAAACGCAACGTTTAAGCCAAGTAATTGTTGTTGTGTTGTTGTTGTTATTATTATTGTTTATTTACTGGTTGCGGGTGTCAAGAGCAGTCAAACATGGCTTTTGTTTTTATTTTGGCATCAAAAGTCATTAAACTTGGCTCGCATTTGACATTGCCAGCTGGAAGTGAATAGACAAACGGATCGACGTTGGCACATAGACAAAAATGTACGAATTCGTTCGATTAGCAAACGCAAAATAGACAAAAATATAAATATTGCTTGTTATTCGATAGTTCATTCAACTTGCAGTTGATTTGTATTTTTGTTTTTCTTCTTTTTTTTCAAATTGAAAACAAATTTTGTTTCCTTATCAGTATTTTGGTGTGTTTGTTTTCCAAGGAATTGAGTTGGTCCAATCATGTGAGTGCTGCGTTTTGTGTTTCTATGAATGAAAACATTCGAAGCAATTCCAGTGAATGTCATGCGACGCCACGCCCTCCCCTGCACAGCACCCGCCTCTCCGTAAAATGGGGTCATTTAGCAGAGCAAAACGTGACAAACTGCGTTGCCGGCATTCCAAAACTGAGCAAAGACCCTCAGCTCTCAGAGAGTACATAAATACGTTTACTATATACACACACACACACATGTATGTGTGTGTTTTGTTTATATGAAGTTTCAGTTTCATTTGTGCGCAACTGGAACTAATTTTTTTGGCGGCACCAATTGGCAGAATCAGAAGCAGTAGCAGAACCAGACGACACGCTGACTGGCATCCCTGGTATGCAGACAATGGCGTGAAAATTGCAATTTACACAACTGTCGTGTGTTTCACTTTAATTTGAAGAGTCATGCTTTCAAAATGTTAATTCGTTTAATTTGCGCAGCTTTTTACTTAATTGCAGCTCAAATTGGCAAAAAACCTGCAGCTAGGACGGTGCAGTGTGACCAGCTGTCAAACGTTGTCTATGCTTACATTTTAAAAATGTAACTCAAATTGGTATCTTTTCATATTCACAGGACAGGCTTGTTTTTCCTTAGCAGACAGGCTCGTTGCCTGTTAATTTCATCTGCAGAATGTGCAGTGTGACCAGCTCATCGATTTGCCGCAAATCTAGAGCATGTGGCGCTAAGAGTATCTTATTGCCGCCAAAAAGTTGTTTTCATTGTATTCTGGCTTTTGAAAGTTAAATTAAAAAATTTATTATATATATATTTTTTTTTGTGCTTTGGCAAATATAGTGTTTAGTGTTATTTTTAGCTAATGTGCTTATCAATGTGCAATTGCAGTAAGTGCGCGAGATAAGAGAAATGTTAGTTTTGCCGCAATGCGGCGCATTAAGTGCGCAGCTGATCAATTAGAAAAGAGGCTAGAAAATATACATAGTGTAATAGCTAAAAGTAGCTGTTATCAGTGCTAAAGATTTGGGCAATTCATCTGCAGAAAACTTTGGCTGGGGTAAGTGGAAAATTTTCCATAATTTACACCAAATCAATTAAGCGCTGTCAATGAATTATATCAATATGTGTATGTACACAGTATGTATATGTTTGTCTATATAGTTAATTAGCACCCCTGACTGCAACAGTTGTGCTGGCTCAGCTCAACTCCGGTCACGCCCACTCGGACGTGGCTTGCGCTTGCGGATTCAGATTCAGATTTGGATTTGTATTTGAATTCGAATTATCTTACGTGTTCTCCAATTCTGCAAAAACGGTCCACACTTCTGCAAATTTGTTCTGTTTCTGTTTTTGTTTGTTATTGTTGACTTGGCACATTTTTGTGCCGTTTGTGATTTATTTGTGTTTGTCGTAACTGTGGGAATATTCCATAGCTGTTTACCCAACAACTGATTGCTCCCCGTCAGCGCCCTTTGTCGCTATTACCGAAATGTGTTAATGGATCAAACAGTTGCGGTTTTATTTCACTTTGGGGGAGTGCAAATCTGTAAATTATTTTGGCAATCGACCCGTTGGGCCCCAAGCGTCTGCCCGCTTGTTTGTTAGGGCTATATCTGCCCGCTAGCACTCGGCTCTAATCAGCGACAGCCGGCCCGTGTCAAGCCGTGCCGTGTGCGAGCGCCATCTCTTGGGCGGCGGGGTAAGCTCGCATTTGAAGCAAGCCAATTCGGGTTTCCATGAACCGCGCTTTATTGACTCTGATTTTTAGAGCGTGCGAAAGGCCGGACCCGATCGCACTTATTATTATTTTTTTTTTTTGACATATACCCAGCACAAACTGATATCTAAATATATATGTATATAACTATATAAATATGTATTTATATATGTTTTTATATTTAATAAATCGCATATGCCATATGACTAGGCTCGCGTTGCGTTAAAACGTGACTGGCTCAAACTTCGCAGTGCCTTTTTATATGTTTTGAATATATATAATTTTCACAATTTGTAGCTAGCGAAGAGTGTATCATGGCTTTGTCAAAGCGTGTATTATAGAGTACAGTAACGTCTGCCTAGTGGAGATAATCAAAGCTTAAAAAAAAATGAATTTAAAAAATGAACTTGAGTATCTCTTCCATTTTCCACTCTTCTTTTCATAATTAATTAATTGAATTGTCCACACTGACGACAGCTCGATTTAGCTAGGCCTTACTGTATAAGTGTTAATAGACTGTCTCAGCATTTGCAGTGTATTAAATTGTCATTAAATATTTGATGATATTCCAACATATTATATATATTATATAAAATCGGGCACGTGGTCTTTTTTGCTGGAATCAATTTAAAAATTTGCAGGCGCGTTGCTTGCTTACGTTTGCTCTTGGCAACAGGTGAGATACGTGATACCCTGTACCGACCTAATAAAGCAATCAGTCAAGGCGAAGCATGCGTAAACTTATCTATGATTTTTATAAGTAATTAAATTCATTATCTTACAAATTGCTTAATCTATAATAGTGATAGAGTCTACAGGGTATGTTTTAGTCTTTATCAGCTAGTTAAACAATTCTTTGCTGCTGTTTGGCAGTTTAATGTGCCAGCAAGCCCCCCTAGATCACCTTGTCATATCCAGTATGAGGGATTGAGTTCGTTATTTGATTTAATTTAAATTATGACTAGGAAATTCCTATACTCTATAAACAAGTCACTCAAATTTATGGGGTTGACTAGGTCAATAGAGAAGATAGAATAGATTTTAAAATGTAGTGACAAAAACTAAAGAAATAAATAAGATGAATTAGCTAAAAATAACAATGGAAAATACCCTACTATATAAATGCAATAGGGTATATGCATTATTTGAGTTGTTTGAGTAGTGTTTATATTAAAATGTTTATTAATATGCATAAATTAATGAATTGAAATACGTTATCTATTAAGTATTCTATTGATAGAGCTTTTCGATGCGATTCTCAATACTAAATATTATTTTTTATTCAATATATAACAATGAGTTTAATGTGAAGTTTTTTGTAACAGAGTCTTAATATGCGATGCTCAATACTTAGAACTCGCAAATACGAATTCAAATCAAATAATTTACTATACAAATCAAACAAACCAAAAAAAATTAACTTCATTTGTGCATCGAGAGTATTCCGAGTTTAGTATATCCAAAAATTCAAACACCCTATACTTTCGGCATATGCCAAAGTTTAATAGTCTCGCCAGTTTTGGGGTCAAAAGCTGGGGTAAACGTTTTTAATTTTGGTAAATAATTGGGGAAATACCGAAGCATTAACCTGCGGTCTATACAGGTGAGACTTGGTAGGTAACTGCGCATTGGCACAAAGGTGCATAGCGAATATTCGTGTAAATGTGAGCCTGAGTAATTTTTAGAGAATACACTTTGAATGACGCCAGCCGCGTGGCTAATGGCAACCTCATCGAATCGTAGTGTTTTTTTTTTTTTTTTTGGGCAATCAATCAAATGTCCAATTGCCAATGACAGCAGCCGGAAATGAGCGCATACCACTAACCCACTAGCGATACCCACTAGTCGAGTTCGTTACCAGGTAATATTGCCTGCCAGTCGACACGTAAACACGCTAACGACATCTCTAAATGCTTGATTAACACCAGAAATTAGCGTGTGCCAAAAAATACAAAAAAACAAAAAACTAGACAGCCGACTGCTTGTGACGTCACTGGACAAAAGTGTGAGAGAGAGTGTGCGTGTGTGTGTGTGTGTGTGTGTGTGTATAAATTTTCATGCAATCTCGTATCGACGACAAGCGAACGAGCCAGCGATCGCACGCGCCTCACCGTTCGAGTTATTGAGTGGAAAATTTTTCTTGCTCCTACAGAAAATACGAGCAATGCTAGCTGAGCTAGCCATATGATAATGAAATGCATTATAAATCGATTAGCATTGATTTTATAAATGACGACGCGTCTGCGCCGAAGACCAAATCTAATGAGACGCACATGCTGCTTAGCGAAAAAGACAATCCTCCTCCTCCTCCTCCTCCTCATCATCATCATCATCCTTCTCATCAGCCATCGGCAACCATCTGTCTGATTCCACTTGCTCAATGCACGCGTAAATCTCTTCTGTTATTTCAAGATAAAGCCACCAGCCACCAGCCACCAGAGAGAACATTTTAGCCGCCTGGCAACGGATTTAGTTTTTATGATCCGTCTTCGTCGTCGATGATGATGATGCGGCAACATTTTGCAATGATAGCAAAAAAAAAAAAAAAAATAAATAACAAGAAATCCGAAAAGCATGCGTCAGACAAAGATTTGTTGGTTTGGTTGGCTTAAGCTCAATTAGCACACCTTTGTCTGGCTTACCTTCACAGCGCATTTATTGTTGTCTAGGTGTTAGATGCAACAGGTCAGGCCACGTCGATTGCGTCAATGTCTGAGGATTAGGCTTTTAGTCTTTTAGGCCTAAGACGCAAAAGTTTCGAGTACTTTATGCCAAATGTCGTTGCATCAGTCTTGCTTAAGCATTTCTACCTGCTTTTCGGTCACACATAAAAACAAACAAAACAAAAACAACAATTTGTATTTGCATTGTTTTTACTTTTGTAGAGCTGTTTGATTGATTGGGTGAGCTAAACATGCTAATTAGTCGCAATTTGTATGCGCTGCAATATGTGCGCCTAATCATAAATATCATCGCTAACCTTATTGTACTAACTAACAGCACAGTGCACAGTGTGGCAAGAGCTAATGGAAATTGTTGTTATTGATATATAGATTGTTAGTATAAATGTATTTTATTATAGTTTAACTTATAGATTATAGATTTTCAGATAAATGAATGCAAAAGTTTCGACTTTTGATATAATTTTCATTGATTAATACTTCATATATAGTTGTATAAAATATATGTGTATATAAGGGCATTTTTTTTATATAAAATGACATAGTATAAAAATTTAAAAATTAAAAATTTATTTAAATGTATTAGAGTTTTATAAAGTTTTCATATTTATTCGGCTTTTAATCAGTTAAAATATTATTAAACTATTTACTTTTTATTGTCTAATATAATTTAAAAAATATAAAAATATATATACCCTATCAATGATGCTTGCATAAATTATGCAAACTATTTCCTATGATTTACGATTGAAAATGTGTAAAAAAAAAAGTCATTAAGTATTCAAGTGTTGAAATAAATGTGTCTTATCTCTGATTTTTTAACAATAGTTCTATATGAAGTTGCCTAACAGCTCATTTTCTATACTACATTGGGAATGTAGTCTAAAAATATTACAAAATAAAGTTAACTTAAGCTAAATTAGCTTTTAATACATATTTTACTGTTTATAAATATTTTCTTTTATATTTTAATAAGTTATCAATATATAGTTATCATCATGCTGCTGTAATAGCCTATCATACCCCAAACTATTGAAATTAGATTTCATTCATTAATTTTTCATATCTCTTCAATCAAGGTAAATTTTATGAACTGAACTACAATTTCCATGGAACACATTCGCTGTGAAGCTAATGAGCAGCCTTAATAGCTATTAAATAGCTATAACTGAACACAGCATAACTGATTACAGTGGTACACAATCAAAGTACTGCTTAAATTTTAAACAAATTAAATTTAGATATAGAATACACATTCTTTAAAAACTAACAACAAAATAAGTATTGATTTCTCGTCAAAAAAAAAACAAAGCTCTAAAACAATCACAAATAGCTCAAGACTCTTCGCTAAAGAGCAAACTTTCAATAGCTAGCTCATCATACCCGAATTGCTTTAGTACACAGTGTGCACTCACATGTGTGTATGTATGTGTGTCTGGCCTTGAACGCGGCCGGTTCAAGTTCAGCGGCATCATACACACAAGCACAATACTGTGAAACAAAAACAAAGCTGTTTCGCTTTCAGATGTAGCTGCAGCCAGTGAACGTCGCACCACCCGCACCACAGCTAAACACAGACGCTGGCAGCGCCAGCCACACAGCCACAGTCACAGTCACAGTCAGAGTCAGAGTCAGAGTCACAGCTACAATTCCAGATAGCGCGTTCAATGTCTGCTCGGTTGTTGTTGTTGTTGCTGCTGCTGTTGTTGCTCTCAAAGTTCCGGCTGAGCTCTTTTTTGTTGCTGTTGCTGTTGCTGCTGCGCGCATTGTGGGTTGGTCTGCTGCGTTGCGCATACGCCGCGTGTGCCGTTACATTTATACGTACATACGTCTGCCAGGGCCGGGGTACTCCCAGGGGGAGTCAACTAACCAACAAAACTGATACAAAACAGCTACAACAACAGCACATCCATCAACTGGGTCACTGGACGCGAAACGAAAATTTATATACTATATAAATATATCAGTTTATACATATGTACATATGTACATATATTTGTATATACATATGTAGATATATACCAGGTATTTGTCAATATAACGACCTTGCGAGACCTTGAAGCGTACGCAGTTAGCAAAACAAATATCGTTAGTTCAGCGGATGCTATGGCTGCTATATAAGCATACAACTTTTTTTTTTTCAACTTTTTTATTTACCATAAAAATAAACTAAAGTCATGCAAAACTTGTAAAATTCGTAAGACAAAAGAAATGGTAGTTGGATAAAAGCATATCAATAAATTGACTTGAGAAATTTTTATAGGTTTTTGCCATATGAAACTGTAAATTAAGGGTTTATCTCCGAATTTTAGATGTGATTTGTTAATGTTGGGGAAATTATTTTTGATGGAACTGAAACTCATAAATATTTTTAAAAATTAAAATAAATCTGTTGCTAACAGAATTAAGGGCTTTAGCAGCTGCAGCAGGAGAAAGAGGTAGACAGGAATTCAGAAGTTTTAATTATTATCGATAATAGAACTAGTTCTAGTTTTAGTTTGAATTGAATCAGAATTTAACTTTTAACTTCTGCAACTGCATTTAATGTAATCAAAATTTTGTCGAAATTACCTGAAAGGATCTTGTATATAAACAGATTTTAAAAGTACGAGATCCAAATGAACTCAGATCTTTAAAAAGTAAAATTTTATATAAAATTGTCCAAAATGACTTGGGCTTACATCACGCTTATTTTTCGGCAAATGAACGAATTGATTCTGAAATGAACCATTTTAGAATTCGAATGATCATAAATGTATTTCATGCAATTATTTTTCTTGCACAAGAATCTCTTCACTTCGATGACTCAAAGTCGTTTCCAACTAATATATAATCTCTTGACTAACGTCTATACTTTCTTAAATTTGAAATTCATATTCTTAAGAGTCATAAAAATAGCAAAGCTTACCAAATTTATTCGCATTCCTATCATCGAATGACATTAAAATTTATACTTTCATTTTGATCGTCTTTAACAAAAGATATAATAAAACAAAAGTTGCGTGTGTTTATGAATGTTAAAAATGAGATATATATACATATTATATAAGAAAAGTGAAGAGCTATTTTATAGTCAAACGATCTGTAATAACGTGATCTCAAATCTAACCTTTGTTGTTCACAAATCAGAGTATCCATGATCAAGCGAACTCTATACTGAAGATAGTTTATTTGATATTAAATCAGGTTATCCTTAAACATTCTCTAGTCTTTCAATCTTTGGACAATCTTTGCTCTTATGATCCCTCAAATCCGACTTGTTAGATTAATCAAGCGATCTCTAGTCACTTGATCACTGATCAGCTGATGTCTAGTCAGACGCTCTAACTTGTTTATGAAATCTGGTCGAACAAGAAGAGGAATACTTTCATATCATATAAATATGGACAGATAGACAGCTAGCTAGATTAATTGGCAGCCTTTGCTTTGTTCTTTCTCCTTCAATCGTTAAAAAAAGCATAACAAAATAGTTTCTCAGGCTGTCTTTTTTTTTTCTTTCTTGGGGATCTCCGCGCTAACTTGTTTTGCTAGCCAAATTCCTCTTTATCTATAAATTTTGTTTATTTTTCTACCAATTTTTTTTTGTCGGACAGTCGCAATTTTGTTTGATTTGGCGTTAGGGCTACTGTTTAATTCTCTGGCCCCGGACAAAATGCAAACAAACAAGAGATTCCAGTTATATTCAACTGATTTACGGGGTATTTTTTTTCTGTGCGTCAGCCACTCGCCGCCACTCTCCGCCCCCTCTGAGCCGCCTCCCCCTGTCCGGCTCCACAACTGTTTGTCGAATTCGTTTCGCCAGAAAAAATGCCAACGAGCTAACAGAAATGACAAACAGTGGTTCAATCTATTCAACATTCACGCAAACATATTTGTTTATTTATTTATGTATTTTATGTGTGTGTGTGTGTATATATTTATTTAAATCTCAGTTTTATTGTTTTGTGAGTTATCACGCCAACCTTTTTTATTCCTTTTTCGCGCCACAGCGAAATTCCATGCAAGGTGACTTTTTTCTTTATATATCAACAGCTTTCTGGGTGCAAATTTGTAATGCAAATTTTTTTTTTGTCTGCGCTTCACTATGTCCATTCGATTTTGATGATCAAAATAGTGACTATGCGTATACATATATAACTTATATACATATGTGTGTATATATGTATGTACATTTATATATGTATATCTGACAACAATATGGCTTATTTCAGCACATAAAAATAAAAGATATTAATTAACAATAACGAAAACTTGACTGGGGGCACGCTTTGGTGTTATTTCATAAAGAAAACAAGTCAGAACGTTGCAGTCAAACAACACCGACTGCATAATTCTCTTACACGTGCTAAAATTATTCGTTATTTTTGTAAGAATTTAGCTGTAGAGTAATTAAATTAAAAAATTAAACTGTGGAAGATATAGCTTACTTTGAGTCTTAAATCAATCTGTAGTGAAGCTGAATAACGTTGTTGAAGCTCTAGGTATATAAAATTATTCAATAATCTTTATCTTTGAGCAAATATAATCTCATGCAATCTTAACAATAAATCTTCACTTGTAAACCAAAAAAAAAAAAAAAAAAAAAAAAAAAATAGGTACAGCTAAAAAGTAACCCAAAATTAACAATACGTTTTGAGCAGAACTCGTATTCATGATTTTTGCAATTTCTTGTTTCAATTTCTCTGATGATAGATTTGTTAATTTACTAGATAATGATATATAAGAATATTTATTTCAAAACTTCAGTCCCTATCTTCAATAGATAGATTGATATTCTCTTCTTAAACTTCATAAACGAGCAGAAAAAAAAATAAATTTTTGAAAAAAGTAACGGAAAAAAAGTTTAGAAAAAGAAGCAATAACAACAATCACATCAATCTTGTTCAATCTCTTTGTTATTTGTTATATTTTTGGCACTGTTTATTTATATAGCAAACGTCGCCATATTCATTGTCTCCGGCTCAAAAGCCAAAAATAATATTTATGCAGCAGCAGCAGCAAATCTAGAGCCCTGCGGCCAGCCTCGTCAGCCGCGCTTCTCTCCTCAGAGCTGCACAGTGACGCAAGTTGCTTTTCAAACGATCTCTCAAGATTCCAGAGTCAGCATAGCCGATTAGTCGTGATCATGCCTGCTTAGCTGGCTCACAATGGAAGTTTTAGCTTGATCTAATTTCGTTAGACCCATGGAAAAGTACAAAAATAAAAGTTTCCAAGTTTCCAGACCTTTAGGCGACATTAGCTGTCATTAGTTCCCTTTCAGATCTCGCATAGCGTTAAATACATTTAGATCTCTTAACACCTGATAAGATTCATTATGATATATCTAGCTACGCACATACAAAGCTGTCTATTCATATCGGGGCATTTGTATGCCTATATTTAACCTAGCTCAACTTATTCCTTGGAAATTGCAATTTATTTTTGGCTTTTGTTGCTATATTTAGCTAGTTTGGTAATATCATAAGCGCTTCAATGACATTTAAAGTCATCTGCTAATGCTCATTATGCAGGCCTAATTGCACTGATCGATCATTCATATTTCGATATCATAGAGAAACCTATGTACGTAATCAAGTGATAAGTTCTTTGTTAACGTCAGCAAGTCTGAAGGAAATGCCATTCACCAAAATGATATCATATATAAAAATTGATTCAGTTTTGATTAGGCTAGAGCAGTAAAACTATAAACTAAAACGGGAATTTTTAGATACAGTTTTTATGTAATAAAAAAAGAGATAGTAGAAATGCTTAAAAAAATTGCATAAAAATATTAAAATATTTTTAACTAAATTTAAACAAAAAATATATAAAAAATTTATATGTATACAAATATTATGATTAAATAATTTCATAAAAATATTTAAATATTTAAAACTAAATTTAAACAACAAAAAATATATTACAATGTAAAGGTATAAAAATATTTAAATTAAATTTAAATCAATAAATCAAATTATTTTTTACATTAAAGAAAATTAATTTAATAAAGAAATAGAAAAAAATTAGATATACAAAATATTTCAAGCACAACGAAAGAAAGAAATGTCAACTTTCCAAAAGCCTTTTCGAACAGGGTATCTTCAAGTCGATTGCTGTGACACCTGCTTAATCAAAAAAATAAATGCTTTTAATGTGTAAATGAGATTGCGTCAATCAGCAATTGATTCTTGTTCCAAGAAATATTAAGCTGGTATTAATATTTAAATACCAACACCTTATTTATAGTGTAACGGAAATTCCTTTGAGAAAGCAATCAGCACAGCAGTCTCGTGCAATATTATAATTATAATTTACTTGGAAGTAAATTATGGAATTCTTAACGATATCCATGCCTATATTATATATTATATATGACATACAAATGCATCAGGAAATGAGTCGAGCCCCTAAGAAATTTCACAACATGCCACACAATCGGTCAACAGATCTTATCGAAAAACTAACTCGTATTAATTTAATATAATATAGTAATATACATATGTATATAGAGCTCGTATGCATGCATCGTATGATGTCCAGAAGTTCCGGCACGCCGGCTGACGTCAAAATAAAAACATTCTAATCGAAAGTTGCGCTGACCCATATAGAGATATTTTCTACACTTACCAGCCCTGGCTAAGGGCCAAGGCGGGGTAACAGCAGTAGCTGCTGCTAGGCTGACTAAAAATGCTAAGCTGATAACAGAAAACTCATGCTCGATGATAACCAAAAAAAAAAAAAACACGTACTCCTACAGCTCAACAGTGAGTGAATGTTTGTGTTGGGCTAACCAAAGAGCGCACAACGCAGAACGTAGAAGGAAGAGTGGAGAGTGATGAGTGAAGAGCGAGGAACGTAGGCAAAGTCAAAGGCGTCTACGTGCGCTGCATTATTTCACCATGCGATCCAATTCTTTGCACATGTATAAATATGTATATATGCATATATATACATATGTATATAGTTTTGATAAGACGCCCGCTTGTTATGACTGATTGTCTGGCAAAGTCTGAGGCTGCTTATCAACCCCATAGACGACGTCGTCATCGATGTTGAAGCAACAGTGAATGGCTCGTGTGTATCAGGTGCCAAAGTACATTGGCGACGTCATTTATAGTGCAAAACGTTGACGCAATCAAAGAAATTTCATTGTCTACATTTTTCATATTAACGAAATTAGCTAAAATTCCGGGGATATCTAAATAGATGAGCCGCATGACTCATTCACTCATCCATTCGAGCAGCGTTTCATCAGAAATCTGCGTTTCATTTTGTTTGTGAATGTCGCTTCAGGATTTTATAGTAATCACAAACAATCGCTGAGTCACTCACTGGGTCTCGTCACAGGGAAATCTGTCTTAAATAGTTCATGTTGAACTTTAAACAGATTCAATTCTAATTGTTGCCTGTCTGTCAGCAATGGACCTATGCACTTTACAGTGAATCATGCAACAAGTTGATCCAATGCAATTTGCTAATAAAAAATACGAACGACTTAAGTGATCCAGCTAAACAGGAAAGAGAGAGTGGGAGAGGGAGAGGGAGAGAGAGAGGGCGGCACAGAGACAGCGATTTACATCTATGAATATGTCTGGCAACAGATTAGTTCGATTCGCATTTAGTTTATAATTTATTCAAGAAAACAAATCAATTGGTATATAAATAAAAAAAAAAAAAAGACAAAAACAAAAAAAAGAAACAAATTTATTTTTGTCAAAATGTGGCGCCATTTGTCAATGGAATTCTAACTCAAATTAATTCGAAACCTTAGCTTTTGAGGTTTTCGTCTGGCTGAACTTGCAAAAAGTTAAACCTCAACAGCAAAGCTCTGAAACCACATTAAGTGCGCTAGACGCTGACTGGAAATCCCATAATGAAAAGAAAGCCAAACACAACAACAAGAAGCAAGCGAGCAAAAATAGCTAAATTTGTTGTTTGTTGTATTTAAGCTAGACGGCAGACGCGTCTCGCGCGTGTGCAAAAAACAATAACAACAAAGAGTTAAAAGTTGTAGATTATAAAACGAGAAAGACTTAGTCTAGACACGCTAAACGAACTGTGGATGCTCTGAAGGACGCAGCTTGATAGAGTTATCATGGAACATCTAGAGTTTGTCTTAATGTTCGAATCGAAATCGTAAGGAAAGAAATTCGAGCTAAAAATCAAAGAGTTTTTCAATTTCAATTTTAAATTAATTTTACAGTAATTTTTCTATTTTAAAATTTATGAAATTATTATTAATTATTTTTAATTAATTTTAAATTAATAATATACGATTTTTATACACATTCAAATTTGTTTATAGCAAGCTCTGTCTTGCTGTTCGTCTGTCTTCTATTGATTGTCTCATTTTATGAATGATAATAGATAGACTTTATAGACTTTTATAGATCAGAGTTGAATTCGAAATTCAATCATCAAATTACAAATAAATCAGTTCTTCGACAGATCCTCTAGATCTATAATTTATATGATCCAACCTTTGCTGAACTTTTTGAGCTTAGGAATTATTTAACGTTCTTGGAATTGTGAACTAGTATTATTAGCAACAACTATAGCTATCATAAATATCTAAGTAAATTCATGCTGCTAAGCAAATACAACTTGCTTTCGTAATCTAATTCAGTTTGATAATATACTCGAGACTTGAGACTTTGGACATTGTAGGCTGAGAGCCTGGTTGGACTCATAAATTAATAATAATGAGAAAGTTGTTTTTTTTTTTTTCAGACTAGCATTACATTTCAGAATGATTCACAATAGAGATAGCTAAATAAACGCCGACTGACACATTGGCTTCACAAAAAATGACGAGCCTAAACCAAATCGTATGACTGGGGTCTAGAGCCATATATACTCTGTATATACTAAATGGATTTGGATATGTCACCTTTTTATGCCCGGCACACTTTACGATCAATATATAATACCCTGTATAGTGTATGGAATGGAAAAAAGAAGAAAAGAAAATAAAGTCAACTGAGAGCACACGATGAATCGAACAAACAAATAAAAAAAAAAACCAGTTAGTGTCAGCGACGCGACGGCGGCGGCAACAGCGGGCGGTGGCAGAGCACTTTAAGCCACACACGCGCCATTGGGAGCAATTGGCAGCGCGTGAGCCGCTGGCAGCGCAGTCGGCGCTTTAGTCGTCGGCGCTTTTGTCATAGATTGTCATTGTCCACGCGACTGCAGCAGCAGCTGAATTCACACGGCTCATTGTGGTTTTTTATATTCCTCGGAATTCGCGGCGACATTCCCAGCAAGTTCCACATATATTATACACATATGTATACCTATTTGGCGTTAGCTATAGATACAGTTGTACTTGACTGGATGGCAAATGTGTATTCTATTAGACATTATGCAAATGCTGAATGTAAATGCGAGTCACTAAACTAACATAGCTACCGTTTCAGCTCTTTGTTTTAGAATGTTCTCAAATATATGAGACTTCATTTTAAACTGCGTGAAATTAGTATAAATTTCAACTCTTATACAAATTCTCTGCAAGGTCTTTCAAATTTAAGTGGAACAGCAGAGATTGCTGGCTAAGTTTTAGCTCTCTACTCTTTAGGCAATTGAGTAAAGTGGATCCGGGTTGGAATTGGAATTTGAGTTTGAATATCGCATGAGACCTGTTCTATTTGGAGCTAGATTGCGATTAGTATTATGGAAGCTAAGTGAATTATCTCTTTTATTTGGGTTTTTACTACAATAAAATCAAGTTTTGTGCCAGATTTTTTTTTTCCCCAATTATGTTTCATAAATTAAACTTTGTGCTATGGGCAAATGTTGTTTATAGTTGGAGTCAACTGTATTTAAAGCAGATGTCAGCCAAGTTATAAAAACTTTTAAGTATGGAACATAAAATTATAGCCAATCTTTAATTAGTGTGGGATAACTTAAAAATATTGCAGTAAAGAAGATAAAGATAAAGATAAAGATATTTGCTCAACCAATTATTTATTATTATAAATAAATTACATATAGCCATTGTATTTACAGCAGATGTCAGTTTTCATATGGAAGATTCTCGAATTGGTATAAGACTTAATGAAAAAACATTTACTCTATGCAAATATTTTGATATAATTAAGTTCTATGTCGCGTACCCCTACTGTATTTGAAGGCTCTTATATAAATTAAAAAATATTATATATTTGCTCTATCTGAAATTTGTTCTTATGAACATAATAATATAATAAATTCCTTGTAGTCAATCTCTACTGTAGTTCAAGCAAATACTGCACGACTGTCACGTTGGGCTCCAATTTGACGCTAACGTTCTGTCAATTAGTGCTGCATGTGGCTCGCGTGGGTGTCTGATTGATGTTGGAGTCAAAGCTACCGCCAATCGACCTTCCCGCCGCCACTCCGTACGTCCGTCCGTCCGGCAACAGGTGTCCGACTTGCTATTTGCACACGCTCTGATTAGGTTTTACCCTGTGAGCGAGCAAAAGGCAGGTCTCTGATAAAATGGCTCATAAATCAAACTAAATACAATATATTTACTTTGGATATATAGAGACACATGTAGCAGTGTGTCTATGTGTTTGTGTGTGTTCTATTTTTTTGCTTATGTACCCCAATGTTTCAAAGCTTAAGATTTAAGTTTAAAATACGCTACAATAAAAATAAATGCAAAAAATAAAAAAAAAAAATTCGCTGAAGACTCAAATCGTGGCACGTTTTGGTCATTACGATTCATTACCCATCCCAAGTCATTGGCCAGTTTTTATTGCTGTGAGTGTTGGAGGTGTTGTCGTTGTGTCCACTCACACACCAACACACACACACCAACACACACACACATACATAAAACGCTGCACGTTCTTGCGCAAACATCGCAACAACTGTGCAAAAAAACGTAAACAAAAGCAAATTTTTCAAAATATCAACTGTTCAATTTTTCAATTTAAAAAAAATTTGTTTTTTTTTTTTTATTTTGCTTGCATAACCCACATACTTTTTTTTTTTTTTAACTCATACCTCTTAATTGTTATAATGTGCAGATTCAGTTTACTTTCTTACATAAGCATAAGACTGCGTCACGCTGTTCTAAATATGTTTCATTTACTCTTTTTTTTTTTACGTCAAGAATTTATTGAACCCGTCATGCGACCTGAAATATGAAGCGACATTTTCAGTTGGGGATAACCGTATAATGACGAATTTGAAAGCACTTACCATGCCTTCATGAGGGGCCTGTCTAAGAAGGTGATTAAAACTTGGCCAAAAAATTCAAATGAATTAATGTCAAATTAAATATTTTGAGAATCTTGTAAAGAAAAAGAGTGCGGAATATGGTGTTGTTTAGTCTAGTAGTAGTCGTAGTAGTAATATTCTAGTCTTTGTATTAGTATAAATATTACAATTAATATTATTAGTATTATAATTATTATTAATGATAGTATTATTATTAGCATTAGTATTGATACTGGTATGAATCTGAACATTATGGTATTATTGGCATTAGCATTGTATGATTAGTATTGGTATTAATATTAGTATTAGTATTGTCATTAGTATTCATATTAGCATTATTATTAACATTCGTATTATTATTAGTATTAATGTTATTTTTATTCATATTAATATTTATATTAGAATTCGTGATACTAATATTATTAGTCTTTTGTCTAATTATTATTATTATTATCTAGATCATTAGAAGTCGAAGTAGTATTAGTATGACTAATCCAATTGGCATAAATATTATTATTATTAATATTATTCTTATCATTATTATTCATATATTATTAGTGAGTGTCCTTAATTCGTATTAATGCGATTAGTATCTGTATTAGAATTACCATTGAGCCAATTAAATGTTAATGAATAATATTTTCCAACTTGTTTTCAATATAATTGAGATTGCTTTCATTAGTTGCCTCATGCCTCACCTACATACATATATAGCTGGAGTAGTTTCTAGTAGTTTCGTTTTCGCCCGGCGTAGGGTATATTTGCAAAGCTCTTGCATTGGGATCAATAACTGTTTTACACACGCAACCGTTTTTAAGGGAAATTGCAGACTGTCAACTTATGCGCAATGGGATTCAAAGTCAATGCAACGCTTACATAACTCACACTTCTACACACACACACACACATATACACACTCTCACGTGTGTGAAACACTATTCGAACTTACGTAAATGGAGGCGCGAATGACGATAAACAGCAGTGGAATAAAAGAAGAAGAAAACTGAGCAGGAAAAAGAAATTGCACAACAACTGACACGCGCTCAGAATTGATTGGAAATTAGTTATAAATAAAAACTTTTAAATTATTTATAAAAGACCAGCAATTGCAGATTGTCCAATTAAAATTGTGTTTATTCGGTTGCTACACAGACATAAACACACACACACACACACACACACACACACACATATGAATGATGTGCTGTGTGAGGCAGAGCAAAAGTCAATAGCAAAACGGCTGCGGCTGCGGCTGCGGTGGGGGCGGCGACTGCGAAGTCGTTCACAGATTGAGCGGCACGTGCCGCGGTCAGCGTCAGCGCCAAAATGGGTAGCCAATAGTAAACAGCAAGCAAGCAAGCAAGCAACAACAACAACAACAATGTGACTTATTTGCAAAACAGGGCGACGTGCAGTTGATCGCGAAAACGCAACGTCTGCGTCGCTTTGCCAAAGCAAAGCCTCGATCGATCGATGGATTTGTGTGGCTCCATTGGCTTGTGCTTGGATTCCGGCTGGCCCCCGGGGGTTAATGGAGCATAATGGCGTGCTTAATTAGAATGTACGAATGTAGCCACAAAGCGAGCGCCGTTCATCAACAACAATAGCAACAACAATACACAAGTGTAGAAGAAATTATCAGCGCCCAGTGGCAATGCGCCTATATATTTAAAAACAGCTCGCATACCAAGAAATTTTGATGGTAAACTAAAGTGAGAATCATGTGAACATGTGATGGCAGTGTCCAACATAACTAGGTAACTTTCTATATATAGAAAAATTTGTTTTATTTATTTTTTTATTTTTATGGTGATTGAGTGAGGGAGTAAGTTAGTGATCGATGGAACCGATTGATTGAGCTGACTGCCTATTGAGCGAATGAGAAATTGACTGATTGAGTAAGATATTGAATGATGAACTGAGTGATTGAAGAACTGGTGCCTGAAGTTCAGTCAGGCCTGACTGAGTGACTGACAAATTGATGAACTGATTGTCTGAGTAAAGAACTTACTGATTGATGGACGGATTGACGAACAGATAGTCTGACTGACTGAGTGAATGATAGACTTACTGACGGACTAACTGAATAATAGAAGAATTGAGTGAGTATTGGACGGACCGGGCGATTAATGGATTGACGAACCGATTGTCTCACTGACGCATTGAAGAACTGAGTATTTGACGTATTTACTAAATTGACTGAGTGTCATAATGACTGTATGATTGACTGACTAACTAATAGCTCAAGAACAGCTGAATTGCTAAAGTTAACTCTTTAGTCACATCTATTAGCAAAACAGAAAAATATAGAAATTCATTGTCTATAATGCAATGAGGCATGATTTTCTATTAATTTGTTACAGGTTTTGCAATATTTTATTCTAAATATACCAGATCCCACTAATGAAAATGTTTCATTTAAAGTTTTACATTCTATTAAAATGAAATTGTTTCCAACGCATAAAGGTAAATTACCTCATTCAGCATAATCTAATCGTGTTTATGAATTATTTCTCGTACTTGTGTACTTAAACATAAACTCAAACAGCATGTCGATGGTTTATAATCGTCTTTAATTTCCTATTTTGATAAATATCTTTGCGTAAACATTCTGTAGATTAGTTGAATGTTTAGCTTTAATTACATTGTTCTTGGTGAAAAGGGAGAGTGAAGCGTTAAGAGAGAGTTAAAAATATTCATTATTATAATCAGCTTGGATTTAGTTGATGTAGAGATAACTCAATCATCCTCTCTTATATGTGGTTCAGTTAGAGCCAACTTCTCATTCGGCATTCTTTTAATTCTCTTTGTTTTCGATTATAAATTTATACATGTTTTGCTGTCTAGTGTATCGAAAGTGTAAATATGTTTTTCATTGCTCAGGCATTTGCTATGGCATTGGGTGAGCCATGCAAAAAGTACATCCTATAGGCAGTTGATGGGTCTGTGGCCCCAAACACGGGCCCATTCCCGTGCCCGTGTCCAGTGTCTAAAGTGTCGAACGTTGGAGCTTTGCTGACGCACGAGATGATTATCAAACGGGGCGACAGAGGCGCGCCTGCAATCAGCGGGCAACACGAGGAGCTGTAGTGGCAATTGAGCATGTTGCTCGTGCTGCCAGCTCGTGCCGATTGTGACGGTCAGTCCGGCAGTACGTCAAACAGTCAATGAGTCAATCAGTCAGTTAGTGATTTGAGATTCGTTCAAGCAATCATTATTAACAGCTTTAGCTATTCGATTGCCTGCCTGCCTGTATTCGTGTGTGTGCATGTGCCGGGCCAGACGCGGCTTATTTTAGCCAAAGGTCAAGCGCAGCATCGATAGAAACCCATCAAAATCCAAAAATACAACTCACATTCACAGCACACCATAAATCAAAGCGTCTGCGCATTTTGATGACTTCTTTTTTTGTTGTACTTGAATTGACAGCAGAGTATATTGGTTTTGTGCAATGTTTAGATTGCTCGATCGATCGATCTGTCTGCTGTATGAATGTGAAACGTGAATTGAAGCGAAAGGCTTGAAGTTAGAGATCTATATATGAAAGACTGCATATTAGACTAAAGACTGAAGATTGAAGTCTAAAGACTGAATAGTAAAGACTTAAACTAGAAGATAAAGACTGAAGACTTAAGACTAAACACTAAATACTAAAGATTAAAGACTAAAGATTGAAGAGTAAAAGCTTAAACTTAAGACAAAAGACTTAATGCTTAAGAATTTAAAAATATGAAAGACTAAAGATATTCTAAAGACAGAAATATATATTAGACTAGAATAACAAAGAATATAAAGTTAACAAAGAATATGAATATTTTAAGCTTTAATCTAGAAATTGATATTAGCAGTTCACTTTTTATTATAATTGTGAACAGCTTGAAATAGCTTAGCTCTTCTATAAATTTAAAAAAAGGCTGCAGTTCTCTTAGCACATAGAAAGTTGAAAAATGGATTGTTAGATACTCTTTACTGATAGACCTATAAAATACTGAGAAATTAATAAATATCAGTTATATCAATTTTGTTTTATTTATCGATATTTATTTATCTACATTTGATTTAGTCTAAACGAGTATTTTACAGTCAGTTGCGCCTAACTTCAGTTTGCCTAATGTTTTTTTTTTTTTCTCTCATAATTATTTATTAGTGTATTTTTTATGAGTCGCTGTTTAAAGTGTCGTCGCCGACGTCGGTACCCCCAGGGTCTGAAACGGAACTGCGGCTGCATTCACTTGCTACAGACATTTTCAGACAGCTGGAAAAGCATTTCCGTTTAGCAGGAATAACAATTCACTTGAATCCATTGCTGTCTTGAGAGTGATCAGTGCGCTAACTGGTTCCGGACAGCTGTTTGTTCTATATTTATCTGACTAAGCACCGCGCGGCAAGTGTACAGTAACCCAGTCGTATTCTCGGAATAATAATAAACTTATCTCAGCTTTATGGCAATGGGCAGTGGAAAGCACTCGAGCCTCAAGCCTCAAGCCTCAAGCCTCAAGCCTCAAGCCTCGAGCCTCGAGCTTTGTCACCACAACTTCCTATGCCGCGAGATGTCCGACCGCTAGACGCAAGGGTCAACTTCCCTATTTACCCATTAGCTACTTATCAGCGCCTGGTATTGGTATTATATGCGGAAGCATAGAGCTTGAGCAAAGTACAGTGAAGCGGACTTTAAATTTCTATTGCATTTGAATTGGATTAGGTTTGCCCTCCTAACACATTTTGCTGGAAAATTCTGAACAATTTTTTTTATAGTATTTCTATAGTCAATTATTGAAGTAGATTATTTATTATAATTAGGAATGAAAATTTCATAGAGTTTTCAGTCAGTTTTGGCACACTGTGGAGCACCTTACAATAGCGGAACCGTCTAGCAAGGTTATGGGTCTGACATTTTGGCACTGGGCCAGTCTGAACCCCAAAGCGCTTATGCCATGTGCTCTATTAAGGTCAACATGTCAATTTCATTGCGATAAGGCTTTAAAGTGTTTAAGTGTATGTTTTTTTTTTCCATTTTTTTATATATACATTTTTTTTCGCAGCTCTGGAAATTTGTATTTGGTTATTATTGGGTGCTATTAAGTATACAGTGGGCACGACACACGGATCTTTATGGGCTGCGCCTGGTCAGTGATCAGACTGAGTAGTTTGTTTACCTAGACGCCGTGCTGTTTCAGATGTGATTAGATTAAGTCGCATTTTACTATTATGATTGATGGTTTATTTTTAGCTAATTTGGATTATTAATATTTTATATAGCTGCTAATCAACACAATTGTGGGCCTCTGGCAGTTTCCCGTTCTTATATATAAATTATTATTTATTTTATTGGCATACACACATCTAATTGAACTTTGGGCTTTAGCGGGCTTTTGCTGTCCAACTTGATACCTTCGTGGGGTTTTATCATCTAACTTAATGGTATACTAGCTACTTGGCTACTTATTGATAGGAAATTAATGATAACAGTTACTACGCTGTGACTTGGTGAAGGTCTAGTAAAGGTCTAAATGTTGGTTTATTTATCTTTTGTGTGGAAGTGACAAATACAGGAAAAGATAGTTCGAATTCAGAATCAATCATTTCGAGAAAGATTCTATGGAAAGTTAGGAGATTTGTGTTAGTAAACAACTTGTTTTTTCCTCATTAATGACTAGCAGAAATTAATAGCTAGCAATACCTGGTAGCTACCGTACTACAGGAAGCATTTGGTCATCAATTCTAGCTACAGTTCATAGGCGACGTAATATACATGGAGAGCAAGAATAATGACGGAAAATAATAATAATAATAATAATAATAATAATAATAATAATAATAATAATAATCATAATAATAATAATAATAATAAAAATAATAATAATAATAATAATAATAATAATAATAATAATAATAATAATAACTTATAATGTCAATGATATATTAAAATGGCAATGAGAATGATTATAGAAATTGCAATGATAATGACAATAACAATGTCAATATGACAATAATAAGAATGACTGAGGTCAGCACAATAACAATGATAACAATAATAATAATAATAGCAATAAAAATGATAATGTTAATGATAAATAACAATGATAATGCTAATGAAAATATAAAAAACCATAAAAATATCAATGACAATGATAATAATTATATTTATTATTTACCCATTGATCCCAATGATAAATGTAAATATTTGGAGATATTCTCAATTTCTTATAGCTAGCTATGTGCTATATCTTGAGATCATTTGCATTTTTCTCACTTGGTGGCTCGTTAGAGTTGAGTGCTAAGCCAACAGTTGGTGCCATCGCTTCGTTATCTATCACATTCATAGCCGAGCCCACTCGACTATAGCCCAAAGTCAATAACACTTGCGAAAATTGAGCAAGTGCGCACGATAAGCACGAGCGCCACAGCAACAACAACAACAACAGCAACGAAATAAAACTAAATAGAAACAAAAAAAAAACCCTAAAAGCAGTTAAATGTGAATACGTGACCGTCAACTCCTTCTTTCAGTTGAAATTTACTTAGTAGCCCCACCTGTTGTCTACTCCACCTCCCACAGCCCGCGAAAAAAGTGCCACCCTAATCATAAGATTCAAAACTCGTGCTTGTGATTATATATGGCGACAGCAGAACGTAACGCTTATCAGCTCAGACCTGGGGGCGGGGGTGTTGATTATTGGTGTTGTATTTTTTT
This sequence comes from Drosophila stalkeri, assembly GCA_035047405.1. NCBI lineage: Eukaryota > Metazoa > Arthropoda > Insecta > Diptera > Drosophilidae > Drosophila > Drosophila stalkeri. The sequence continues at coordinate 13,572,104 of JAWNPR010000041.1, read as the reverse complement.
TTTCTTGTTTAGTTTTATCTAGCTGGGGCATGACACTTTGCGTGTGCCATGACGAATGCGCGCTGCGACAGCAACAGTGGCTGCTATTCATATGCACACACTCACACCCACACACAGAACATGCGTTGTTGAAAAAATTTTCCATGAATTTGTTGTATATTTTTCGCCGCCCGTTGTTTGCAACATGTACAGTGTACACTCTACAACAGCGTTCGGTTTGCCTGTTTTTGCTTTTATCAATAATTATTTTGTTGTGCTCGCTGCGAAGCGAGTGTCGTTGTTGCTTTTTTGCGCTTATCAGTCGAGTGGGTGGCTGGGTTCTGAGGAGGTGGGCGGGCGACAATCGGCTGGTCGTGTGACACAGACACAATCACGTAGGCAGCCGGAACGATTGTGTACGTGAGTGTGTGTGTGTGTGTATTGGGGGGCAAAGCTTGCGCCGTGCTCCATCTATAATTAGCTTAAGGCGCGAGGCAAACAAAAGTCTCAGCAGCAACAGCAGCAACAACAATAACAATTAAATCGATTGTAACAATTACAGCGACAGCAACAAAGGCAAGGCTATCATCGATCGTCTGTTGCTAAGTCATATATTAACCATACCCTACCTAACTGTTTTCATATACCCCGAAGTCGTCATAAACTAACTATAGCAATTGTCTTGTGCATATCTGTCGTAACTTATCAATGATGAGGTTGAATGATATTTTTCAGGTGCATTAAATAGACCTAATATATAAATATAATATATAAAACTATATATATATATATATATATCTTTGGCCATTTTGCTGGCAGCCATGCTTAAAGGCAGCGACAAAAATCAATGTGAAATTTAATGCAATTTTAATACAGCGGCCATTATTCAACTTGCAAAATAATTAAACTTGCTGCAGCAGCAACCAGAGCAGCAATCGCAGCAGCAACAGCAGCAGCTGCAACAGCTGTGGGGTGTTAACTTGCTTAACGTGCAGCAAGTTGCTGGCAATTATGAGTTGCAAAGCGAGCTTTGTACATTGCAAGCCAGGATGCAGGGCCAGGGCCTCGCTTTGATTCGCCATGAATGCAAATTACAGCAACCTACAGCAGCAGCACCAGCAACAGCAACCAGCAACAATCCAAGCAGCCTTTTGTAATTGAACAATTTGCTGCGCTGGACCCAGGCAGCTGCTGATGCCAGAACAACAACAATAACTAAAGCGGCTGCTGCTGCTGCTGCTGCAGCATCAGCAATGGCGTCTTTAAACACCGTGTCGCCAAAGCGAAAGTTTACTGTAGCTAAATTTGTAGGCTGCATATTTCATATTCACATATTTGTGTAGAAATTAGTTACAATTAGGGGTATTCTAACTTGATTCACAAAACTTTGTTATTATTTTAATTTTGCTTATCTTACACAGTTTTATTATAACAATGTTTTTCATATTTTAAATATTTTTTTTAAATTTACTATAATTTCTACTAAATATTTTAAAAATTAAAATTTAATTTTGTAAGTTTCTATACTGAGTTTCACAATTTCCAAATTTATTTAATATTAAGCTAAACTAATTCTAATTGCTGGAAAAGCTTAGCTTTGCAGGCATATTTTTGAGCAATTTTTTTTTGGGATTTTCCAACGTACGAAATACAAATGTGAGTGCGAGAAAAAAACAACAATAAGAAATATATTGTATGAGCATCAAAGCCGGATCCTCGTTTTGATATTATAACAATAGAGTTCAGTTGGCCTAACGAGGATTGCATACAAATGTAATTTGAGCTGCAGTACGATAACAATTTCACTTTATTCGATGAATAAACAATGTTAATATACAAGTTTTATGGCTGAAAAGGTTTTTAATAATATTTAAATATTTTTTTATAATTATTGTAGCACACATTTATATTGATATAAATATATATAATAATTTTTTTTTATATATTTTAATAATATATATTATTATAATATATAATATTACATACTTACTTCAAAAGAAATCAGAACTAATAAATATATTTACATATTTATACGAATATTTTTTATTTGTACAATTATTTTTCACTCTACTATAAACTTGGTAATATATATACAATTAATATATATTTTTTTCCTTTGTTTGAAAAATAGAAAACAGTAGAGCACTGTTATCTATACATTTATAATATAATATATAATATAAATATATTTTATTTGTATTTTATTTTAAGCCAACACGCATTCATATGAATCTTAAGATTTCTTTATGCCAATCACTAGTTATTTAAAATGTTAGCATTAGTTTTCTGCAACTTGAAAAATGTTATATATAAGTAATGAAAAACGTTTCACACAAATGCTCTTGCTTATCTTTAGTATAATCCAAGTTTTCTTTATATTATTGAGTATATTCTTAATATATTATATATGTATATATTTTCTATATTTAACTCGAAGGTCTCTTAAAATCCTTTGGTAGCTTTCTGATTTAGCAAACATACAATTTGTTGTCTGTTTTGGTATCACTGTGCATCCACTTTCAGTTCCAGTGTCTGGGCTTGTTGTTTATTTAGGCCCAACCGGCTTCTTCCAGCAGCAGCAGCAGCCGCACACGACGCTGACAACGACAACAATAATAACAACAACAACAACAACAACAACAACAACGACAAAGCAGGGCAAACAAAGGCGTTGGCCATAACAACTCAATACAAGGCAGTGGCCAAGCAAGATGTGCGCGATTGGGATCGTTGTCAGACACAGGCCAACCCAACAACAGCCACAGACAGAGACAGAGATGGAGACGGAGCCTGGCACTGGCTGCTGTTGCAGTTGCAGTTGCAGTTGTAGTGTCTGTCTCTGCCTGTGCCTGTTGGTCAAACTTATTTTCAGTGGCCATTTATGCAAATGGCCTTGATTTCCACGTAACTCTGAACGGCTGGCCATTAGGGCAGGTGTGAACTACTTTCCAACTACTGTCTCGACTGTTTGCACAGCAGAGTTCACTAATTAGCTGCAATATCTAATGCAAAGGCGCGCCAGTCAGGCGTATGAGTAATATCTCACCTAGTCTTAAAGTCAATATTGACAGATACGTATATATATATATATATATATATTTGTATATCTATATATAGGGTTACGATTTGTGCCCAGGGGTTTTCAAGCAGCGGTGCGTGTCAACGATGTCAGCGTCAACGACTCCTAAACAAGTGCGCTGCTCCGCTGTTTTGCAATAAGGCAAACAAGCAAGTGACTAGCAAATATTGACAAGATCGTGTGTATGATAAAGACATGGCAGACGACAGGCATATATATATATGTATTTATGTATGTATTTATATCAAATTAATAAAGCATCTGCCTCACCTGGCGGTCTGGGCTACGCCTTCTTCTCTGCGCACCACGATATGCTGCTATTGACGTAAATGCTGTGCGCTTCTTTTACACAGGCATATTTCAAATGACGCGTGCTCCACCACCACCACCACCACCACCGCCGCCGACTGTTGCTATTCCTCTCTGATAAAAGTGTTTAACATTCATTAAGATTAATAAAAGCAGCGGCATGAAACGAGTTTCAAATATAATATTTTTTTTTGTTTTGTTTTTTTGTTTTGTTTCAGTTTCCCTGTAGCTTCCCTTGCCAAATATTTACACACAAATACGCGCGCTCTCTTAAAATATATTATATTATATGACAAATATATATATATAAATATATATATATATAAATTTTTAAAAATGCACGCGACATACCCCATAAAGCACAAAATTGTTGCTGTTGTCTACATTGTTTCGCCCCAACTGGTTCTGTCTCGATTTTAATATGCGCCAGACAGATTGTTGCGTGTTATTTATTTCGTTGCGAAAAACAATTTTATGGAGTTTTTTTTTTGAGTTTTGAATATTTGCGAATATTTAGCATTAGTTGGTAAACTTCAGGCGCTCTACATATATAACATATGCAACAAACGGGAAGACTTTACGTTTCTTCTAGAATGTCACAGAATTTAGGCTTAAATTGAAATTCTTATCTATTTACAGTTATTGATCTCTGGAGGCAACTATACTATACATATATAAAATTTATAATCAGATAGATTTTTGTTTTGTTATTTATAACAAACAAAACAAAATTCAGTTTACAGTTCTTATCAACTTCCTGACCCGAAATCTAATTCTCTAATTCCATGGACTCGAGTTCACTGCGATTATATCTACTGAGAGTATTTGATATAGGCAAATTTAGACTGCAAATTCAAAACAAATTCGGCATAGTTTAACAATAATTTCCTGCCTTGAGGTTTGTTTTGTTTTAAAAGTGAATTGGAATAGAGAGTAGGAAATAATTGCGAGAGATTCTCTTTTACTTCATGCCTTGAGGTAGGATTTTAGTTGTATGATCTAAGTTTATCTATGTTGCGCAGCTAACAGAAAGCATTTCATTCGACTTCTCTTTCGTGAGATCAACTAAACAGTCTAAAGTCTATAATATACATGTTTGTATTACCTATCATATAACTTTAATTTATATACCTTATATATCTTCTCTCTATTCATTCACTAATAATTCCCTTAATTCTACAATTCTAATTGTTGCTAGTTCTAAATTGAATTTAATCAATTAAATTGTCACGTACATTCCTTGAATTCTTTAACCACAATTATCATTTTGATCCAAAATGTAGGCCAGTAACACCAAGTGAAATGACGCAGGTAAAAACAACAACAACAACAACAACAACAACAACAACAGCAACAACAAGAGTTGCTCAGCAAATACAAGTATTTTGAGGCGCCAATGAATATTCATAAACACTCATCAAGTTTTTCATTTTTAAGTTTAAGCCAAATTTAAAAATCAAATCACATACATATAGGCATCTATACATGCATATATATATATATATATATATATATATATATATATATATATATATATATATATATATATATATATATATATATATGTCTTCATATATAGATGTATATGAATTGAATTTATGCCTCATTTTGAAGCGACAAATCGACGCCCTTCGCTCTGCGTTAAGCGACTTATAAATATTGTACGGTATTTATCATAAATATGTAAATAAATCTAGTAAAAACAATGTAACCAACTGCAAGATACTCGCTTAGCGCAACAGAATTGATTTTGAAATCTATATAGATGGAATGATAGCCGATCCTCGCACTGAATTCATGCAGTTTTATACTGTTAAGCCACGCCTTGGAGCTTAGACACGATTATATATAATTCATTGTCAAGTCTTCAAGCTTCAATCAAACAAATATACTCTCAATTTGACTACTCTAGCAAGTAAATAATAATCAATTTGTGTAATATCAGCTATACATAAATATTTATACGTGTATTAACATAGTAGTATAATTAGTATATAGTATATAGAACTACGTTTCCAGCTCGTCTGTTGATCACCTGGCTAAACGGGCTGCCAGACAGGCGACTTTAAATCTCGAGACTTTTTTTTTTTGTTTTGCGAATTCCGTTTCAATTGTTTTGGATGAACCATTTTGGTTTGACGTCAATGGCATTATAAAAACAAATATAAGCAGACTATATAATAGATAAACTGGTTGGTTCTATTCCACACACAATCCTAGTTCAAGATCCAGGCCTTAGCTAAGACCTGTTGATCGGTAGCCAATGTGGAATGAGAATCGTGACATTGTTTACAGCACGAACTGTTGCATTTACTACAACTATTTACTCGGATGGGGGACAATCGGTCCATGTGACTAGATGCGACTATGCGAACTATATATACATATATATATATATATATATATATATTTATATATACAGTGTATCGCACTTGTTTGCTTGATTTGATTGCTCTGGCGACGCGATTTCTGTCAGCGTTTCGTTTGGGTAAATTTCCATAGCGTCAAAAATTTTATTTGTTTGTTTGTTGGTTCGTTTGCAGGCACTGTATATATGTATATAGCTGTGTGTATACGTACAGCCGCACTTGATGTGCTAGAGACTGTGTGTGAGATAGACCTATCTGTGCTATAACGAAGCTTAGTTACTCTCTGTTTAAGACGGAATTGTGAAAATACTATGCAAGCGAATGCTGAAATATTTATTAAATTTTTGTGTAGTTGTGATTACTCCTTATGCTATATTAAATTAAAATTTAGTCGGCTTATTTATTATCATCAATATTTATATCAGTTTCTATTAAATTTGATTTCAATTTATTTTTGTAATTTTACTTTTCTGTTTTCTGTTAATTTATCATATTCATTTTCTTGTTTTAATTTAAAAATATTCACATTTATCCTGAAGCTAAACTTGAGCTAAGCTCTTGATTTTTAGTTTAAAATAACAATTAATAAATTCAATTTTTTAACTGTTCAAAGATCTTTAATTATGTTATATAAGTTAATTTTGTCAAGTTAAATTCAATTTTCTACCTTAAAGCTAATTTCTTATGTTGTTACTAATACATTAGTAATTTATGTAATATATTTACAGATTGTCTCGTTAAGATTATTATATATTTTTTCCTTTCAATATTATTTTCCATTTCATAACCATTATAAAATTTCAATATTTAATTTGTTTTTAATTATGCTTTCTTTTTTATGAATTTCTTCGATCAGCTCCTTCGATCTTAACAATTTCTGCAAGCTCAAGGAATATCTAATTTTAATATTATATATTTCCTTAAATTAGATATATTTTTTTTAATGAATTTCTTCGATCTTTTCTTTGTCCTACTCTCATCCTAATATTATCTTCCATACCTTCAGCTCAAGTTGCATATAATTTACCAACTCATATAATATTTATTTGTCACATGTTCAACTCTTTCATGATTTTCTACTATATATATATATATTTATTCAAAGCAGCCTTCACAAGAGCTTGGCTGTACTGCTGCTTGATTAGAGTAGAATTGGACCTTGTTATCAGAGCGTACGCCCGATCGCAAGTCCCAAAGCGAACGCGCTGCCTGATTGGTGGCTATAAAAAGCAAATTGTGATATTGCGCTAGTTGCTCGCTTATCGCTAGCTCAACCTCAACTGATGTTAGTATGTGAGTGTGTATTTGCCTGTGTTTGTGTGTGCGTGTGTGTGTGTGAGTGTGTGGGTGTCTGCGTGTGCTTATATGAATTATGTTATTGTCACGCGACCTTCGTCTGCGTTCGCTTCACGTGCTGCCATTTGCCACACGATCTGCGCGTGATCCACAAAGTCGGCCGAGCACCACTAAAAATGTGCATTGTGGTTGGCTTGGCTGGTTGAGTGTGTGATAAAGGCAATTTGTGAATGCTGATTATAAATATAATTTTTTTTTTATTTTTATTATTTGGCGCTTTGTACTTTAATAATCGCCCAGCAACACATATATATATATATATATTTCATATATAAATTTTGTTTTTTTTTTTTTGATAGTGCGTGTTTGGGTTCTGGCTGAGTTGAAAATCTTCCATTGTAGAATTGAAAAACGTGATAAACACATGGCTTTTGAAAATAGTGCGAGATCTTTCGGAAAGCTTCCAAAAACGTTACCGCGTTCGTGGAAAATTTCTGGAAACGTTATTGGCCTTTTGATGCTGTTCCATTAACACATCCAGCCTCTAGTCTGTCTCTCGCGCTCTGTGTCAGCATACAGACGGGCCCCATAAACTGTTCGCACAAATTCTAATTTGTGTCATCGTAAATAGCGTTGGGTTATCAATTAAGCTAATGATTTATGTGCCGTAAATCGAAAACAATAACAGCAAAGTGGGCAACCCGGTATAGAGGCACCACAACGATCCACAACGAGTAGCTTGTTATGACAAGCCGTTAATAGCTTTTCCATTACAGTAAAGGCACAGCCCAGCCCCACCTGTCGCCCCTCCCTTCCCTCTACGGCTGTGCTCTGCATCTTGGGCCTTCAATTAATGCTGGAAGGTAAGCAGGTACCGTTGCCTGTCTGTCTGCCCAGCTTCGGTATCCTTTAAGGTTTCTTTTTAATTAAATTTTACATGTTCGGCCTTTTTAATTGAAATGTGTTAAAATTACTTTGAAAGTGTGAAGTTGCAGTTCGCAACCGCAATCCATGCTTGGTCTCTTTCCCTTTCGCACCTGCCAACGCCCGCTGTCTCGAACGTTGCCTTTTGCAATTTACGTTGTCAATTTTCACGCCCCAAAACATCAACGGCTCCAAAGCTAACTTCAAGTCAGACGGCTCCTCTATATGGAGGGCTCCTCTCTCTCTCTCTCTCTCTCTCTCTCTCTGTCTCTTTATCACTCTTTCTGTTTGTTGTTTCCCCCTATTTGGTGTGAAGTGCGAAAGGCAACTGCGGCGCTTGTCTGCAAAGTAAAAGTTTTGCTTAATTATTATTGCATTTGGCTGTAATGAATATTTTTTGGCTTATATACATACATAGCTCATCGACATCTGACTAATGGGCATTTACCATTAGTTCAGGAAAATATTCGTTTAGCTTTGAATTTTCAAGTATCGTTTAAATTTGTACAAAAAATTTACTTCTTCATGGGCATTTCCTATGTTAATCAAAGAGTCAAACGTAATCCGTCGGCTAGGTCTATAGATAGCTAAACCCTAGCCAAGTTTATAGTGCCTGCCTTTGTCTGTTTCTATGCAAATTTGTCTCTTAGTTGTAGTTTTACTATGCTTGATTTCAATGGACGATGCCCTGAATTTGCTGGGTTTTTTTTTAAAGATTTTTTTTTCTTTTTAGCAAAATTTCGGAATATCCCAAAAAGTAAAGTATTCTTAAAACATTTAAAATATGTTGAATAAAAAATGTTTTTAAATTATTCTTTACTTCAATTCATAGAAATTGGTTAACTTAGGGATAATATTGAACAAAATAATAAGTTATTTAATTCGTTATTAAATTCAAATTGAATTATGAACTTTAGTACCTTAAATCATTATAATAATACCCCAGTTGACAGCTTGTTACAAACTTCTCATTACTAATTGTTATTATTATTATTATTATTATTATTACTTGTTATTAACTGTAGCTTAACTTATCAGTTATGTGACTATATATCATTTATGGCACTAAATTCATGTCAACTAAAATAAGGCATGTTTATCTACTGCATATTTCTTTTGTTATTCACAATTGATGCCGCACAGTTCCAACGCTGCTTTCCATTCATAGTTTCGCTCTATATACATATATATACATATATATATATATATATATATATATATATATATATATATATATATATATATATATATATATATATATATATATATATATATATATATATATATATATATATATATATATATATATATATATATATATATACAAATAATACTGTGTAAATTCCATGCCAAAATGTTTGTTATTGCATCAAAGCGGACATCCCACTCGTATATAAATATACACACAAGAAAACAGTTGATGGGCGAGGGGAACAGAGGAGGATGAGCTAATAAATGTGATCATAAACAAATGAAAAATTCCATGCAGCAAAAATTCCAAATTACACAAAATGCTGCCAATTGAAATTGAAGCAAAATTACAAAAATATTTGCCTTTTGACGCACAGCAAAAAGTAAATTAAAACTAGAAGAAGAGAAACAATAACAATAAATAATGGGCAGGGGTTTGGGGCAGAGGCAGGTGGGCCAGCATAGAGACAAGGTCACAAATATCATATACTGATAAAAAGCAGCAGAAAGGCGAGCCCTAAAAAAAAAAAAAACAACAAAAAAACAATAGGAACTGAATTGAAATTGAAAATGAAAATGAAAATGAAACCATTGGCAGTTAATAGATAAATCGCTATCTCTGACAAATTCTATTGATAAACTTGACCTAGTTAAACGACTTGGAAACAAGTGACCTTGGGGCTTCTATATATTGCAGAGCATGTTAGGGTGCTCGGTGGGAGATACTCAGATAGTGTTAAGCATGCTAGATCGACTAGTTGAAGAGGAGAAATATATGGGAAGAAGCAGTAAGTGGAAAAGCATGCGCAGCATTGTAGTCAAAGTAGTTGCCGAGATAGTTGAATTCAGTTCCTAAAGAGAGATAAGTTGATAAATGTACAAATGGAATTACAGAGAGGGATAGTGAGGTGAAATGAATGGGTGGAACGAAATGAAAGTGGGGCAGATGGATCAATGAAGAGGATAGAATTGATAGAATAGAAAGAGAGGGAGGAGAGAGAGGCAGAGAGACAGAGAGGGAGTGAGAGTTGGTGTATGTGAGAGAGAGAGACAAAGAAAGGAGAGACGGATGGACCCTGGAAGAGGGTGGGAGCGTAGGAGTGCGTGCAAGAGAATGACTGGAGAGACGGACGGAGCTAGGAAGAGAGCGAGTGAGCGAGAAAGGGAGAGCTTTCCATCGCCGAGAGAAGAATAAAGAATAGATAAAGTATTTCTAATAGCACATATCTTGTTTCATTATTTCTATTATTCAATCTTACTATCCCTATCCTATCTAACCCTTTTCCCTTGCCCTTTATATTTACTATCTATATTAAATATTTCTTGACACTCGCATTGTCTACAATTTTTTCTTGTTTTTTAAATATTAAACATCAAACTTAAATCAGGATCAGTGATCGCGTTTCGATTGCGTGACTCTGGCACGTTTGCTGCTTACTCGTGTGTACCCCAACGCTGGTGGGCCAGCCGAAACTCTGTGTGAGCTTTCGCTTTGAACTGTTGCTCATTTCCATATTTGGACCATTCTGTTGGCGACCTCGTGTGCGGCGACCGCCAACAGACCAGCAGCCAGAGCCACAGTCACAGTCAGAGCCAGGCCCAGATCCAGATCCAGTCGAGCTTGCCAGTCAGCCACCCAGCACTTGTTCCCCATTTCATGTGCCGCGCTTGGCAGTTGCAGCTTGCAGCTTGCAGCTTCCCATCGCCGCGGCGCACTCAATTACTATAATTTGCCTGCGAGGAGAGTCTTGAGAGTCTGTGGAGTCGCTGGAGACTGGGCCATGTTTGAGGCGCTGGCTTGCAGCTACTGATTGAATTTCAAATTGCTCAATTTTTCGGCCGCACAGATTTGCCGGCCATCTTCCATCGTTCCCAAAAAGCGAAATTATGTTATTCCAGCGATAAACTGTTTGTTCCTGCGGCATCCGCCAGCGCCAGTCAGCGACCACCATGCCTGTCCAGCATTCACATATCTTACGTGTGCTCTCTCTCCCTGTCTCTCTCTCTCTCTCTCTCTCTCACTCGCCTTGCGTTGGGTAATTAAACAGGGACCCAAAAAATGTTGCTCTTATCTGGCAAAAAGCTGCCAGCTCTAGATACTCTTTAAGACTGAGCATATTAACGTTTAGTTAGGGTTAAGTTGAGAAAAAGAATTTCGAATCAAGAGTTGATTGAAGTCTTTTCAATAAAACATTTTATCGAAAGCCAGAATTAGTAAATTATAACAGATTAGTATAACAAATTAATAGCATAGTATAATATTTAACGACTATAGAATATTATATTAGTCTACTGAGAATGATAGTTTAGTATAACAGTTAAGTAAACTAAAGTCGAATATAACAAATTGGTAATTTAATCTATACTATCTATACTTCTATAACAGTTTATTATTATGGTATCATATAACAAATTAGTATTAATATTATTTCAATATATTCCTGTATAACAGTTATGTATTATAGTATTTTATAAGAGCTTTGTATTACAGTCTAGCACACGATAAACAAATTTAGTATAACAGATTGAAAATGCAGTCTATTATAACAGCTAATAATACTTATTAGTACTGTATAACAGTCTATTATACCAGTACAATATTATTGTCTAGTATAACAGTTTAGTAATATACCAGCTTATTACAGTTTACCATGGGGGATTATAATAATTTTAATCTAAAACAGTTTAATATTCTTCCTGCAGTATAACACTTTAGTATATAAGCAGAGTATCGCATTTGTGACTATAAGCTAATCCTTAACGTTTTCCCTGATTTTGGGGCGCCGGATGTTATTAATTAATGCATGAAGCCAAATCTGGCAACCGGCGGCTGGCAATCGGCGCTTGGCGACTGGCTGTTTTGGGATATATATCTGAGAGTCTGGCGTTATATGGAATTTATTTGTTAGAGGCAGCGACTAATCAGCTAACAAGCCGCTCACGCCGCAGACGGCGGCGATCGACGTGAAAGGAGTCTGTGGGGCGGAGTGCCACACACACACACACACACAGTCACAGAGTAAAAGACTTTATAAAGTTGTTGTTCCGCATGCGCCTCGAAATTTGTTTTCTTTTTTTTGTGTTTTGTGTTTTTGGCGGCGGTTTTGCTTTGACGCGGTTTTTTTCTCATTCATTTGCATACATTGGCATTTGGCTGTGTGCACATGGCGAACAGACGCGGATGCGGAGTCAAAGCTACTCCCATTACTTGGACACACGCTCCAGACGCAATCCCCAAGTTGTGGGCCTGCCAGCAGGAGGCGGGGGGTAGGAAGAAACCCTTTGAAGCTCGTAAATGCCAACCGCAAGTGCATTTGTAGCGTTTTTCGCATATTGTAGCTAATTTTTTTCTGTTTGTCGGTTTCCCCACACATAAACAGCAAATCTGTTTTTTTTCGAAAAAATTTTAATTTTTTTTCGCTCTTAACTGCATTTATGCGAAATATTTTCAATAGTGTGGGAATGAGAGTTGGTTGGAATTCGGATTGGTTGACTGCGTTGACTGCAGTCAATCGAGGGGCAGTTAGGCAACTTTGTTAGCATGTATATATACGGATATATGAATATATATGTTTATCTGTATATGATTCATTCATGTATTCTGTGTGATAAAGCTAGAGGGCGAAGTTTTAAGAGAGATAACTGAACTAAAAGAACGTTTACTAAGCAGCAGAGGCTTAACAGCTGTTAATAACAGTATTTTGTTATATTTAACAACTTCATGGTTAGCTATACTATATATTTAACTAAAAACTATGAAGAATATTAAAATAGAGTCAGGTTATAAAAAATTAGGTATATGCAAATTAATTTCGGAGTATGTAAAGAGTTATAAACAACAACTGGCAGTTATGCTTAACAGCTGTTATCCATATACTTTTAAGTCAATATCTAAACGAAAACGGAGCTTAGATAATAATGTTTACTCAATATCTCTTTTGTCATCAATCAAATATCAATCTGTAAAAGATCTGCCAATTATTCTTAATAACAGTTGTCGAATGCGTATAATAATATACGTCTATAAATAGTCAATTCTATATTTAGCTTTAAAAGACAGTTGTTCAACCTTTTCTGCTGAAGATCAGAAAACAAATATTTAGCTATATAAATACGAGCAAACTAATGGAGACAGAAGAAGAAAATTGAGTGTTTGTTTAACAGATATGACGTGCTCTTAATAACAGCTGTCTGAGTACATTATATATATAAGAATAAACTATGGACTTTGTTAAAGTTAAATAGCAATTAAAGAACAAACGAAAATTGATAAACATGCATTAGAAACAGCAATAGGGAGTTCTTCAAAGCTGTTAATAACAGCACTCTGTTATGCCTAATGGAAAATGAATATAAAATTTTAATACAAAATAGGCTTTGCTCAAGACCATTTACTACGTGAAAGCAATAAAAAAAAGCTAATAAAATTCAATGAATTCATTATAGGCAAAAAGGGAAGTGATTTGTTAACAGCTGTTATTAACAGCTGGCTGTTAAGTCTAACAGCTAATTAATATTTATATTAAAATTTACTTCCCAATTCACTCAAGATCAACTGCCAAAAAAAAAAACAAAAAATCAGCTTTTAGCCTTCCAGCGTTTTGGCGGGTTTTTAGCGGGTTTTTTGGAATCACAAATTTGGTTAGCGACGCGACGCGACGCGTCTTTCATGCTTGGCTGCCAGCTGGCTTGCGTTAAAATGTGGTAAACAAACGTGCTCAGATATTTTGTTGGCCTTTGCCTAATAGCACATAGAGAGTTAGTATATATTATATTTGCTTTATTATGAATATGTGTCCGAACAGTAATTCTGTCAATTGAATCAACTTGAATTAGTCAGCGCCTAAAAATTCCGCTCAATGTTGATCGTGTGGAATTGATAAGTCGCGCTGCATGTGATAATTAGCGAAGCGTGGCACGGCACGCTCTGTAAACAAGGCTGAGCTATAAATTGGTAATTGTTATCGAGTTATATATCTCTTATATTTATATACCTATATGGAGAGGAAGAGTGTACATTTGGTTGGGGGAGCAGAGTTCGTGTGACTCAACTCATTGCAAAGGGGGGGAGTATGTTGATGTCAGATTCCATTAACAAGAACTACGCCTCGCTCACATCGTCATGCTATGCTATTAACAGTATTATGTTAATAGCAAAACTTCCACTACAGTTCTTCTACTGGTTCGCAATCGCCGATTAGGATATTCTTTCTACATTCTTATACAATACAGAACGTAGAAAGAATTGACCTTAGCATACTTTTTGGGGCAATGCAAAGCGATTAAAAATTCCAATTGGATTTTAGCTAAAGTATATTGAAGTAAATTTAATATTTATTAATATCTAAAAATTATTTATTTTGCTTTGCATGTGAGTTAAGTTAGGCAACTTCAGAGTTCTCTCTCACTCTCTCCCTCTGCAACGATTAGCTAAGACTTCATGCAGCTTAGGCCTGCCAAGTCATACAAATCGTAATGCCTGTTTGACTCTCTCGCCTTTAGACATATCATTAGGTAGCATCGCCTGCTGCTGCCGCTAGCCTTATGCAATGGCTCAAACCCTGGGCTCAACCTCGCCAAAATGAAAAAAAAATGAAGAAGAGATGAATAAGTGAAGCTAACTACATACAACGTGCTACTATTAACGCTCCACTGACAGCAGCAAAAAAAAAAAAAAAAAAAAACACGCAGCCCATATACATAGATGTATATGTATTTGTATAGGTATAAAAACCTTAAAGCCGAAACATATACAAATCAGCCGAATGAAACATCGACAGAGAGCCAAAGAAGCAGCCAACGAGCGTAGAACGAAATGCGAATCAGCGATGCGATTTGATGGATATTAAAATGACCGTAAAAAGGAATTAAGGTCTGTCAGACTTGGCGTTCAGTTGCAATTGAGTGAATATGCTACATGCCCATAAGAAGAAGAAGAAGAAGCCGATGGCGAAGAAGCAAGCAAAGAAAGAAAGATTTTTACATATTAAGAGAACAAATATGCCACATAAAAAGCCAAAAAATGAGCCTCGACTCACGTCTCAATGTCGGCAAAGTTGCAAAGGGCCAAAGAGACGACACAAATCACACGCAAAGCCAGTGACAAGACGAGCCATAGCAAATGCACGAGCAACCGTGGCACGAGCAGAAGGGACAGGGGCAGAGCCAGGGCACATGCGGCACAGACCTAAACCGCAGAACTTAATTAGTGTCATGTTGTACGCTGAGCGAGACAAACGGAAATCGGCGCAACTAACTGCAGGACGCCAAATGTCCGACGCTGATGACGACGAGTGCCACACATCATTTTGGGCAAGTGTCGGTGGCGAAAGAGAAGCCAGGGTTGGATAGCCATGAAAAACTGGAAAATAAATATATATTAAATCAAAATATACACTAACTTGTGCAGAGTTCATTAAGTGAACTATGCAAGTGAATTGAGGCTATGCAGAGGCAAGTGAAAGCGTCATTGGAATTGGAATATTGAATATGAAACTAGTTTAGAGATGGACTCTTAATGGTTTCTACGATTAGTTAAGAGGTATAAGCTATATGTATAATAAAGAAAGGAATTATTTTTACAAGACAAATATCAATTTAAGTTACTCAAAATATTCATCAAAATTTTTACATATTCTAATAATACATTAAGTTGATTATATATAAAGCTGATTGATATTCAATTCAATATATACTATCCAACTATCGATTTTTCCTTTCTCGTTCTCTCTTTATAAATTTTATTTCTAATGCTTTCGCTCTCTCTCTTTTATGCAGTTTATCCCTATACTCTCTATATAGTCATTTATCTTAATTCTCTCTCTCTCTCTCTCTCTCTGTCTCTTTCACTTTAATTCTCTCACTCAGATTGAGGTTTTTTTTTGACTGTCTTAATTTCACTCTCTCTCTACCTCTCTCTCTCCCAACCTTTTTCTATAAATCTCTTCATTGTCTTTTTATCTACATATCTATTCTCTACATCTATCTCTTTTGCTTAAGCTATACAGTCATATAAGAAAAATATTTGGTGGATCAAATAGATGAGATATCCATCAATATCTGTGTCTCTTTTTCTCTCTCTCTCATAGTCTCCTGTGTTTATAATTGATCAGATTGCAGCAACTATATCTCAGATTCCATGCTTTACAAAGGGTATTCAATAGTCAGCGAATAGTTGTTAATTATCTTGCTTGATAACATTGAATAGCAGCAGCAGCAGTTGAAGACGTTTGTGCCACGTAGCGAGAGAGACAGATAGAGAGAGAGAGAGAGAGAGAGAGAGAGAGAGTGATTGCGATTGCAGCCAATTTGACTGATGAGCAAGCGACCCACACAACAGCGCCGCAGGCTGTCAGTCGCTCGTAGATGTGTGCCACAGATAGCCATCATTTGCTTGGCCAGCGAGCAACGTGTGAAGTCCATCAATCGTGTTGTCTGTGGCTTTGGCTGTGGATGTGGCTGTGTCTGGCGTGCGACTGGACTACCTGTCTCCGTTCCCTGTCTTGGCCGCCTGGTCGCAGCCAATGCCAAAAGCCGTGTTTACCTGGGTGGGCATGAGTTTCGTTTTCATTTTTATGTTTGCTGTCGTTGCGGCTGCTGCTGCTGCGGCGACTTCTGCTACGGCTGCCCTTCATACGGAACTCACACGTTGTCGCGGGCGCATTAATCATGGACAGTGGACGTGGCTTTCAAAATGTAAACAAAAAACCGTATCCCCAATTAGCCGAAGCCCGACTAGAAGCCAGCCGCAACAGGACTTCCAATAACACTCTCACTGTGTGTGGTCGCTGCAAATTGTTTTTGGGCACTGCCAGCTGAAAGTTTTTTAAATAATTTGCTTTAAGTTTGTTAAGCCAGGCATTTGGACATAGCTCAATCTCTCTCTCACACACTCGCTACTTGCTGTCTATTAATAGCCTATAGTAATTGGGTAATTGCTCTCTTAGGCTAGCAGTTCGACTGAGTAGGACTTTTGCTACCTGAATTACATTACATTGCTTGCTACGTTCTATCTCTTTCGTACACACATGTTCGCATGCACACCGTTAATCGACTAGCAGCTAGTCAAATCAGCGCTCTCTCACATTCTTGCTCCTACTCTGCTGTCTTTAGGCTTTTGTAGTTGTGCTATGTGCACTCAATTTCTATTCTCTCTCACACACACACACACACTCACACACACTCACACAACACTGATCAGGCTGATCAGGATTCTCTCATTCTAGCTCCTGCTCTGTTGTGTGGTCGCTGCATATTGTTTTTTTTTTTTTTTTTTTTTTTTTTTTTTTTTTTTTTTAAATTTTGAGGTTTTTGGTTCGCTTTGCTGTAAAATTTGCTGAGGCAAAACGTTCGTCTCAATGGTTTGGCATTTGCTTTTGGTTGCGCCTCGCTTGTCGCCTCCTTTATGGCAAGCTGGCCACGCGTGCGCTGCTATTGAAGCCGCTGCTCGCCAACCCCCACTCAGCAACCCTATTTGCTGACTATTACACATACACACACACATATACATACAATTGCATACACATGACTAATTTTCCAATTGGAAAATCATGTGCTTTACATATGAAAAAAGGCTGTTGCGCGTGTCGCTCGGCCAACCATGTGTATGTGTGTGTGTGTTTGTGTATGTGAATATATTCACGAAAAACGCAATTATATCGGTCGGTTGCATTTCGATACATTTGGTTGCCTTACGCCGCACACGACTGACCGCGCATGTTTTCGGCTGGTAGAGCAACGATCCAAGCCAAGCCTCAAATTATAGAAAATCAAAAGTGTGACCGACACACACACAAACACACACATACACACACACACATTTATATAAATGTACTTGCACGCCGGCGCTTTGGACATACGAATTACCCCTTTGCGGCCAGCCAACCCGTCCCTCTCCCCCTTCTCTCTCTGTCTCTCTCTCTCTCGCTCGTCGATTAATTTGCCAAAGTCAAAAGCCTTTTGATAGTCAGTAGCGTGCCACAACGTTGGACCTCTAACATAACCATATCGTACCCGTTTAGACTACTCTCCCGCTCCCCCGTCTCATGCCCCTCCTGCTTCGACTGCCTGTGAAGCGTGTTTAAGTAATTTTGTTGCGCATTTGCATTTAGATGACGGAGGCCGCACTTGTTTATGGCCCACACGTTAACAGAGAGATCATCGTTTTTAGCCTAAGGTGGTTCCAACTCAATGCTAACGATTATGTAGTAGAGAGATAGTTAGAGAGAGAGAGAGAGAGAGAGAGAGAGAAACCTAATCAATAATTAAATTTTGCATTGATTTTTATGTGATTCCGTTTTCCATTGAGAGGGCAAATGTCATAACCTTATATGGATTTCGACTAATTATAGTTGTTGTAGACATTAGATCGAGTTAGATCTGCTCCTGTTGCTGCTTCTAATTCAACAATATTAGATTGTTTTCAAGCTGCTCTTGATTTAGCTTCTGCATCTATTCCCTTTGCAGTTTCTTCTTCTTCTTTTGCTTTTGCTCTTAGTACAGCGGTTGCTCTCTTTGCATGCGCTGCTCTCTTTCTGGTTCTACTTCTACTTCTATTGGTTTTCCTGTTTCTGCTCTAGCTTTAGGTTTTATTGCTTCATCTATTATAGTTTATTATTTTACTTTTTTCCAGCTTCAGCTTCTGCTTTTGCCACTCTTACTTACTATGATTCTTCTGCTTCTGCTTCTAGTAATTGCATCTTACTGTTGCTCTTGTTCCACTTCCAGCTTCAGCATCTGTTCGAACTCTAATTAGAATATGTCGCAGTTGGATTGAAAAAGTTGTAAGCAACAGTCCACGACTAAGAAACTAACCTTTAATCCATGCATTCATCTATCCCTCTCTCTCTCTCTCATTGTAATTGAAATATCCCAGAGTTTTCTTTCAAAATTTAATTTCTTTAGCTCTCTTGTCTTTGCTCTTGCTTTAGTTCTTATTCCTGCATATTCTTCTTACTACTTTTCGTGCTCCAGTTGCTCCTTTCACTACTTTTACTCCCTATTTCTAGTGTCTTTGCAGCAACTTCCAGCACCTGCTTACTGCTGCTTCTATTCTCTATTGCATCCTCAGCCTCAACTCGAACTCCAATCAGACTATCCCAGTTGGAATTTCCTGAATAACAGATGACTTTAAGCAGCAATGCTCGCTCAAGAGTTCGATTTTTACTGTCATCCATGTATTCATTTCTCTCTTAGCATTCCAACTAGTACTTAGTCCAATTGGACTAGTAGGGAAATTCTTTAAACTGCCAACTCTCATAACCTGCAGCTGAGTAAACCCAAATGTAACCTTGAAATAACTGTATATCTTTTGGTACTGGCTACTGTAGAGCGCGCCAAGGTCTCATTGTGGAGCACAAATTATTGTATTTAAATATAATTTTGCATATAAAAATTAAAGTTAATGAAACAGCCCGAGATGTGCTATTGACATGAAGAGCAGTGAAGATTTACCAGCAGCCATAGCCACATTACCTGCGCTGCATTCCCAGCTCCAAATGCAAACAAAAACTCAAGAAGTGGGGCTGCTTCATGGGCGCTGAGCACGAACAGTCGAGAGATTCCCAAAGCTGTTGCAGCAGCTACTGCTTTAGTCCAAAACCCATAATTAGGAATTGGAGCTGAGACGATCCTTTAGTGTGGTTCAATGCGGTTCACTGCTGGTTCGGTTCGGTGTCATGTGAAACGTTTATGGGCAACAAAGGCTTCCACTTTTTTTTTTTTTTTTTTTGGCCACAAAGATGCGCAGCTGCCGCTGGCATTATAATTAATCAAGAAATTGTATGCACAAAAATCAAAAATGTTGGCTTAAAGCGGACGCGTCCGATGAGAAAGTCCAATGGAGGCTGCCAATCTTTTGGAGTGCAACATCAGCCTTCATCTCAGCTGCCAACAGGCGCTATAATTTTTGGCATTACATGAAAATTCAGCTGAAAAAGAGCAGGAGGAGAAGGTGAAGCAGATGATGCAGAAGAAGCGGAGCTGTATTTAATTAGATGCCGCGCGTCAACAAGGTGCTAAATGGACTGCCATTATATACACACACACACACACATACACTGAGACAGAAAGTATCTGCACATGCGCCTCACACTTGGGCCGCGTGGGTCGAGCCCCAAAAAAAATGGAAAGGAAAGCTAACAGGAGGCGGCTGTTGTGGCAGCTGTCGTTGCTGCTGCTGCTGCTTCTGCTGCTGCTACTCCTGCTGCTGCCTTCAGTTGCAGCGTCAAAGCGGGTTCGGTACCTTGTCGCACGCCCGTGGGGCATGCGTTGCTCTCGTTGTTCGATGCTTGCCTCCTGCCTTGTTGCTCAATTTGCTGCTGCTGCCGCTGCTGCTGATGTTGCACTGCTGATTATGCAGAGGTGATAATTGCAGTGTCCGGCGCGTCAAGATTTATTTTTGTGAGCTTTAACGATGTGTTAAAATAAATTGCATATGTGCTGCAACACAGCATTGTCCACTGCAGCCCTGCCAGCCACACCCCCTGCACCCATCTCGTTGACCATCTCAAAACCCACAAAACGTCGCACTCTGTGTACATAAAAGAAACAACAGAAACAACAGAAAATACTTTTAACGGGCGCCCGCTTCAAGCAAGCTCCAAGCTCAACGTAATTGCGGTCAGCGTCTTATTAAAGTATCAAAGTGAGAGGGGAAACTAAATACATATTTGTGCATATATAGGTACATATAAGTGTGAATACATACGAATACATACTTATAGATATATATACTTATATATACATATATTTACATATACATATATGCATACATTCCTATGCATATCTTAGCTCCACATTGGAATGTTATTTCATTTAGTTTTGTTTAATGATAAGATTATTAAAATAATCGTTTGGGTTTTATTTATACTTTAAATTTAGTGTTAATTTTAATGAAGGAATCAATTTGATAACGTAATGTTTGTTTACATTTATATTTATTTCATTAAAAAGTTAGAAAGAGGCGTAAATGTGTGTGTTTGAGAAGAAGATGAGACGTTTCTTGCAAGAATTACTCAACACTTAAAAATTACCTCAATTTCTTTCTCCCCCATAATACCATAATTTCCCACTCCTTTATCTAGCTCTGGTACATTCACATGGAAGCACACATACATACATATCAATACACGCATTCACATCTCTACCTTTATTTATATATACATATGTAAATTTGTATCCATTTTAGAATAAGACCAATTTATTGGCCAGTCAATTTCAGTTAACTAAGATTTAGTCCACTAACGGTCTACTACGCTCGTAATTCAATCGCCCAACATAGCTTAAACTCGACTTGTCTGCTCTTCCAATGAATTTGTTGGCAGCAATCGTCGCTCTCTTTTTTTTTTCAATTTTTAGGTAATCGGAGCTGGGCATATCGTATTTTTTTTTTGGCAAACTGTTCGCCCCACAACACACAATAGCAAAAGAGTGGGGGAAATAAAGAGAAGAGAGCAAAGAACGTCGCCTGTTGCATTTGTCTGCCTAATCAGCTGTGCATAATTAACAACAGCTACTGTGTACGCGACGACCAGCCGAGCAGCCGAGCAGTCGAGCAGTCGACCAGCCGAACAGTTGAGCAGCCGAGCCGTCGAGTCGTCGAGCAGTCGGTTCTTCCGCTTGGCTAAAGCGTGTCTGAAACATATGGGTCTGTCTGCAGCTGTAAAAAGTACCTTATGCTTTATGCTCTCTTTAGTTTGTTCTGCTTGTCTTTTGTATATGTGTGTAGCACGTGCTCCAGTGCACATGACACCGAATCACAGCAGCCACATGTTGCAGCTAAAGAGCAAAAGTGAAGGCGGCGGCAACAATGCCAGGAAGTGTCGAAACTGAAGCATGTTGGAAAAGAGGAGGCGACTGTAAGAGAGGCAACAAGTGGGAGGAAGCAGATGTTAACTCTTAAAGAATATAGCTGTAGAAGCTAGAAAATGTAATGGAAAGAGTTGAATTTCCCTTGGCAGTGCAGCAGCATTAGAAGTTAAGCGGCATATAATGTAATAGAGAAAGGCAAATGAAGAGAGTTAAATTTCCCCCCTTTACCTACAGCTGCTATTGCAATGCATTGAAGCTACACGTGATGAGAGCGGATTTATTGAATGTGTATACATTTCCCTTTAGCAAGGTCAAGCAATCTAAGAGTGCGCTAGACAGGGACATATATACATATATATATTTCCCTTTAACGAAGTCAGCTCTCAAGGGAAATCTATACTTTTTTGTGAAATAAAACAATTTAGACCCGTTCAGTGATCAGTCAGCCAGTGAGCAGTCATGGCGCTTGTGTCCTCGCTAAATCCTCGCGATTTTCCTCGAAATTCGTGGCCTCTTCGATCCATCAAGTCGAGCTGCCACCAACGTTGCCCACGACCATTAGCGATGGATGGCAGCTGGCAGCCAACACGAGACTTGGGCCTGGTCTGTTGTTAAGCATCCGCCCCGGATCTTTGTTCGGCAAATCTTAAAAGCTAACAATTCTTAGAATTTCTCTTAGCCTAGAAATTCTATCTAGTCAGCGAAGATGAGCGCCGAACGACGAGTTCATTGATTTTTTTTTTTTAGTTTTTGGGGCGGCTGTTTGATCTTTGGCCGGTCAATTGATCGATGGATCAGGCAGCTTATCGACAGCTGCTGCCGCTGCTGCTACGTTCGCAAAAGGTTTCAAATCGCTAAAAAGGTTTGAAAGCTTGCGCATGCGCCAAACATTTGGCTAATATGTTTCTGGGCCAGTTGGCTATAACTTTTGCTGGAATTGAATTAATAGCTCATTTTCAGATGAATGAGAATTAGAAGGAGATTGAATTTGGGTTTACTAGTAAAATAATAATAAAAAGTAATAAAGTATTATTGAAATGGATTAGTAGAAGAGTAGATTTACTTTAGTAGTAGAGTAGTATAATAGTAGCATGGACCAAAATAGTAGAGCAAGAGAAAAGCGGAATAGTATTATTATAATAATACAGAAATACTATATATCTAAGTTAATTTAGGGGTCTTTAAGCCACGCCTACTTTCGCATTGAAAAAAAATCCAGTTCAGTTTGCCTTTTGCTTCCTCATGTTTACGTTATATTGCATATTTTTAGGCAGTGCAGAAATTTTATATATCAAGCAGTGCAGCAAGCCAATTGCAAGCAGTTTAATTGTCAGTCTCATCAGACAATTTTGCTTTAAACAAATGCGCATAAATTTAAACAATTTACTAGACTTTGCGCTGCAAATCAAATTTATAAACCAATATATGTATACATATACAAATAGCCCCAACATTGTCTTCCCATTAAGTTATAAACAATAAAAAACATTTTATTTCGCACGACAAAATCTTATTGTAAAAAATTCATTATACGCCTAAATGTGGAGTTGCAGGTTAAGCAGGAACAAGCCAGGATCGAAATGATTTAACAAATTGTGAGCTTTGAGTCTTGAGACTTTCAGTAGAAAAATTACATATTATAAATATCAATATCAATAAAATATTTGATGATATTTCAGTGATCTCATAGCTATTCAGTCAGCTAGTATTCCTAGAGCATGCGATCTATCCAATCTGTTAGATCACTCAACTGTTTTTCCTTGGCTGAACTCTCGAAGAACTGCACATTCTGTGAAATGTGCGCAAATTCGAAATCACGTCCCATTTTGCCTAGGGTAATGGGTTTGTTTACTTCATCGTCGCCCACGGACTGCAGCTTGCGACTCCTCGTGTCGCGCACTGTGTTGCTGTGGATATCAAGAATTGAGCATTAGATGAGTGCAAGAGAAAGTCGTATTAACTTACAGTTCCTTCTCAAGCAAGCTCTTGATAACCTGCGAGCTCTTGGCCGCCGTCAGATCTTGCTTATTGCACAATATCAGCACAGAACACGGCTGAGTGGCGGCGTCTGCTAGAATAGTGTACAAGGTGCTGTAAAAGAATTGAATTAGAAGAAAGTGTATAAAGATTATGCACTCTTGCTGCACTTACTCCGCCACGTCACGAATGTCCTTTTGCACGGTCACCGAGTCCACCACGAATATAATTCCCTTCGCATTGCGCTTGTAAAGCTCAAAGCATTTGTCTCTCACGCGATAATGTCCGGGAATGTCCACTAGTCGTCCAGTAACATGTCCCGAGCGGTATTCGCCGACATTCTCTTTGATGGATGTGAATGTGTCGGGAAATTTGTTATGCACCAGCTGCATGAATATGGCGCTCTTACCAGCCTCGCTCAGACCGGTTAGCAGAAAGTCACGTCGGCCAGCCGAGCGTCGTCGGAAAATAACAAAAAGTGCTGAAATTTAAATTGATTTCGGGAACACGATCAGATTTTGTTGTTTATCGACGTGGCGTGCTCTCGCCCTCTCTTACCAACTGCTATGAATCCAATTATAAGTGCCGCCAATATAGGCGTCACGTCGATATTATCCAACTTGATTTCCTTTTTTTGGCGTACATTTTCATTGACTTTATCCATTTCGTAGCTGAGTTTGGAAAATATTCACAATTTTCCACAGCTCAACTAAACTCAAATAACTTTTAACTAGGGATGACAAACAAATCGATAGACACTAACTCGATTATGATTTTAATCCAGGGACGGCAAATTGTTTATTAACTGTCGAAAAGACATATGTTCAGTTTGTATATTTATTATTTATACAATTTAAGCGCGAAAAGGGAAATTTTGAAGTTTTTCAAGCTTTGCTAAACCATTTCCCTAATTGATATTGTGGCCTGCCATAAATTCACAACAATCTTGATAAATTAATCGATAAATTTCAAAAGCGCGTGCTTTTAAATTATATTTTCATATAGTAAAGAAGTAATTATTCTTAAGTGAAAAATATATGTAATGCATTTATGCATTAGTTGTTAGCTATGTAAACTATATCGAGCACTTTTTACAATTAAATGTTATTGCAATAAAATATAAAATTACAATTCAATTTGCGACACGTTAATTTTTGACCAGACCATACAACAGGCTAAATGTGAAATTACATGAAAAGGCCCAGGTGGGCACTGAGATAGCATTGTAAATGCCAGTGGGAAAGCTGAGCAGGCTGCCCAGCGGCGCCAGACTTAGGCTATCGTCGAAGATCATCACAGCCGAGTATCGATGGCGGGCACACACGATGATGACGATCAGCGTGAAGATAACCTTCGTGGCATAGTAGGCCACCGTATCGATAGTGGAACGCTTAAGCATCTCCATCTGCTTGGCTGTCAATATTTTGTTCTCAGCTTCGGCGACTTTGCGCTCGGCGCGCATTATCTTTATTTTCTTTGCATATTCGCCGGAATGTTCTGCATTTTGTACTTGGGTAAGCTCCTCGCGTGCAGCATCCAGCTGTGATTGAAGCTCTGGCCTAACGTTGGCTCCTTTCCAAAAACGGGATATTTTAATCTGCGGAGAAAATGTGTTTTTTGACTGAGGCAGCTCGATAATGCATTCCATGCGTCCCACTTACGTAGTTGCGTATGAAGTCTGGAAGGATTGTGTTGATCAGGCACATCAGCGCTATAAGTACAAACAATTCCATATTAAGTTTGTGTTAGTTTTATAAATATAATACAATATTTGATGTTTTTGTGTGATGAAGGAAAAAAAAACTAGATGCAGCGAACAGCTGATAGCTGCGTGTGATTTTTGTACTCTTTGGTGAATTAGGGCAACCCTGTCTTAACCAGGGATGGGTGCTATGCAACAGCTGTGTGCCGGCATAACAAAAGCCTACCTTGTGGAATATTCGTGAACAATTTGTTTTAGTGTGAAAATTGAAATGACTAAACATCACAATGGAAGATAGCAACGAAGAAGTAAGTGCGTACAGCTTGTTAAATCATTTCAATTAATTTGCTTGCTTTACAGATTGAACCCTGCCGCAGCATCGGCCCGCATGAGCTGGAGGCTGTGAAGAGCCAGGCCATCATCAAGCTTTCGCCCGTGCAAGTGCCTGCACACTTTAAACGCCTCGAGTGCAACACAAATCTTAATTTGCCGCCTCTTAACTGGCTGACCACCTCGCACAGCAGCCATGGACTGCATCAGGCGCTGTATCAGAGCGGCGGCTTTGCCAGCTTTCGTCTCGGTCAAATGTTTCCTGACTGTGTGGGCGAGGTCGATGTTGTCTCGGACGCCGAGAATATCAAACAGCTACTGAAACTGCCATACAGCGCCAAGAGCGCCATTAGCATGGTTGTGCATAAGGTCGGCAACACGCTGTTGCTCGACGAGTTCGATATCCAGAAGTATTTGTTGCGCAAGTCGGATGACGATTGGAAATGGTTGCGCAGCTTTATACTCGAGCACATTCTGGCCTATGGCGATGAGCAGCACAATTTCTGCCTTAAGGAGCGCTCTCGCGAGGCACTACAGTCAAAGAACTTGCTCTCCAAGTTTCTGTATCATAGTCTGAAGCCGACCAGCGAGACGGAATGCGAAGCCAATGAACCAACATTGCTGACCAGCAGGCGGTCAAGTCTGCCTATTATTGGACCTGTGCTGCCGGAACCCAAGATCGAGGAGAATGTGCCTGATCCGAAGTCGAGTCATGCCTTCAATCGAAACGTTGTCTGGACTTTCGAGGACATTCGCATGCTCATCGGCACCGATATGCCCATCTTTGGTGGTCCGAACAGACCCTGTATTAGCCTGCGACTACGTGATGCTGCGCAGCCCATAAATGTCCTAACTGGCATCGACTACTGGCTGGACAATCTGATGTGCAATGTGCCCGAGGTGGTGATGTGCTACCATCTGGACGGCATTGTGCAGAAATACGAGATTATCAAGACTGAGGACCTGCCCTATCTGGAGAACTCGCAGTTCTCGCCCCAGGTGGTGCGCAATGTGGCCCAGAATATTTTGGCATTCCTGAAGGCGAATGCGACCAAGGCGGGTCACACCTATTGGCTGTTCAAGGGTCGCAACGATGACGTGGTCAAGCTCTACGATCTGACCACACTCTATCAGAATCAGAACAAAGCAGCGGAGGAAACGGAGCATCCACAACAGCCAAAGGAGCAGGAAGTGAATCCTTTCACTGTGCCTGTGGGCATGCTGCTCTACTCTGTGGCACGCAACATGAAGAACACGCTGGAGCATATAACACCCAAGACAGCGGGCAATATACGCGCCTTGCTGGACAACTGCATCAAGCTGTTGCCCAAGGAACAGTATCCCCAGATTGTCAGCTCCTCTCACTATATACTCTCCGATTTGCATGTGCCTGCTGGCATAGATCCGAAGGCGCCCAAGTTCAATGAATCGCCATCGCTGTTCAGTGACGACGATGAGGATGAGGATGAGGAGGAGGTGGAGGACGAGGATGATGAGAATTACAATGATGACCCGTCACTTGACTTGGGACACAATAAGTACTATCAGGGCGCTACAGAAAGCGGTGGCAAAGCGAATGTTGCAGTGCGTCACATCTGCGACGCTTTGCGAGACTTTAAATCGCATTCCAAACAACCGAAGCCGGCTCCTCTAATAGCCAGCACCGTCGATCGCTGCAACATATCACTGCAGCACATCAGTGCGGGCCTCTCCTGTCTGCAGTACTTCAATGGCAATCAGGAGGAGAAGCTGAAGGAGTCGGAAATGCACGCCAAGCAGGAGGAGAAGCAGCGCATACTGCACGAGGAGCAGAATCCCAATATGGCGAAACCTTTCAGTGCTATACCACTGCCCTACGGGAAGCTGCGCATTGCTCAGCCGCCTGCCCAGGCGCAGGCACATCAGTCCAAGAAACGTTCCATCAAGACAAAGACCAAGCGCAGCAAATCCAAGGAGCTCTCGAGCAGCAACAATAACAAGCCGGCTGCCGTGACCACCCAGAAGCTCAGCGCCAAGTTCAATAGCCAGAACTTTGGCTCATGGAATGTGCATCTCAAGCTGCTGCTGCTGGAGAAGGCCTGTCTGACCTATGCCACGCTCGCGGAGCACTACTACGAGGCCCAGGTCTATGGCAGCACGCTGCGCGCCATTGAGCTGGCATGCCGCTGCCAGCAGGTGCTCAACAAGTACATGGCCAACGTGGTCAGCCAGCAGAGCTGTCTGCTGGGTCGCGCCGGAGATTGCTTCTTTCAAATCTCGAAGCACTGGAGCGCCATCGAGCAGTATGCGCAGCAATACGAGCAGCTGGATGAGCACTCGAGCCTGATTAACGTGGAACTGACACAGGAACTGGATGATGCAGAGCTGCTCACGCTAGTGCCTATAAAGAATGTGGAGCAGATAATGCTGCACAGCTGCAAATGCTACGAAGATGCACTGGAGCATGCGCAGACCGACGAGAGCAACGAGCTGCTGCGTCGCTTGGGCAATGTGCGCAACGAATTGGGTCTCAAGTACATGTATTCCGCTCAGGGTAAGTCTTTGCTCTCTCTCACTCTCTTTTGTGTATAACTCTTAACTTGTCTCTTGCCTTGCAGAGGAGTACAGTCAAATGAAGAGAAAGAAAGAAGCTGCCGGAGGGGATTCTGTGGAGCAATCGAATGCTGAACTGGATAATGCAAACGAAACTCTAGCCTCTACAGCAGAGCCTATGTATGTTAAACTGACAATCAATTCATATGACTGCCTGCGTCGTGGCATCGCCGCCTTTACAGCGGTGAAGGATAATGTGAACCTGGCATTCCTCTACTGCAACATGGGTAGATTCATGCGACTGCGTGCGCATTTGGCCATGCCAAATGAGAGGTAGGAATAGGAATTCATATTTCCATTTGCATCAATTAATCTCTTATTATTTGTAGCACCATTGGCCTGGACACACAGAAAACATTTTATAATGAGGCCTTTGACTATTATGAGAAGGCTAAGGATTGCCTGGATACCAGGAAAGCCAATCCCGAACTGTGGGATTTAGTGCAGTGGGAGCTGTCGACGGCCACGTTTACGTTGGCCAAGCAGCTGCAGGACTACAGCGCCGCCGACAAGAGCAGCCTGGCCGAGGCGTCCAAGGAGGTGCTGGATCTGCTGCAGAAATCTCTCAAGCTGTGCGATGTGGAACATGCTGGCGCACGCCAAGTGCTCTACAGCTTTCGCTCCGGCCTGATACACAAGCGGTAAGTGCTTGCTTGACTCGACTAAGAAATAGATCTTATAATTGATAAATATATATTGCCATCTGTAGCATTGCCTCCTTCCACTATGCGCAGCTGCGTAGCTATGGCGCCTTGGATACATCTCAGCTGCCCAAAGCAACGCTGCAGCTATGCAAATACCATTATGAGAAGGCAACACAGATCTTGGATAGCTTAAAGGAGGTGCGCGATTTGCTGGTGGTGCAGCTGGAGCGTATATCATTGAATGAGTTTCTATCGGATGGTGGGTATCTGAGAGAGATTACTTAAAAATGATGTCTATATAAGATTTGAATTTCTTTTTTTTTTTTTTTTTTTTGCAGTTTCCACTCATGCAGCACAGAAGGTGAAGCACATGCAAGCGGCTTTAGACATTTGTTTTCAATGTCAACTCATATTCGGGCACGTCATCGATAGCAACAACAGTGTGAATGTCGACGATGATGACGAATTCAAAGCTCATTTGACGCTCTACGAAAGCCGTTTGCAGAATGCTTTGAAAACGCTCATCAAACTGCTGTTAACAACCGGCAAGGATCCAAAACAGCTGTCGGCCTTGTACAAGCGCATGTATATGGAAACCTTGACTGGGAAACATGGCATAGGCGCACAGCAATTGCCAGAAGCGTCTGTCGCACGCTCACACCATTTGCACACGCTGCTTACCCGGCTGAAAACCATGTGCGGCGCTCAGCTGGCCAGCAACTAGTCGACCAGCTAGCTAGCTAGCTGGCCAGTACGTGTCGTCTACGAGTTTATAAAAACAGTTCAAATTTTGTATATATATATGCATCGGCATCGACATCGACATCGACCTGCCTTGTTTATTGATGTGTGCTGTTATATATTCGTCTCAATTACACTTGAAGCTCTCAGCTAAAACTGCAAAAACTTAGCCACGCCTCTGGCAGCGACAATCGCTCTCGAACTGCTCGGCATCGGCAACGCTTCCAATGTGCTTCCGGTAGACGACCACAGCGAAGAGCAGA
Source organism: Drosophila stalkeri (assembly GCA_035047405.1). Taxonomy (NCBI): domain Eukaryota; kingdom Metazoa; phylum Arthropoda; class Insecta; order Diptera; family Drosophilidae; genus Drosophila; species Drosophila stalkeri. The sequence goes on along the minus strand of JAWNPR010000041.1, from coordinate 13,541,898 downwards.
GCCAACTGCAAGAGCTATAAAAGGATCATACACACACATATTAACAACATCAACATCAACTCGAAATTGAAATCTACTCACCTTAAAGCATAGACTACGAAGCATTTTGTGTCTGTGTTCGTTATGAACTAGTTTTCTGTGCGGGCTGACGGGCGCGCGGCTCTTATAAAGTCGCGTGGCCGCCAGCCAGACGTGTCGCTCATCAAGATTAGGCAGCAGCTCCACACTGTGGTGAGCGTCAATCTTGGCCAGCTTCTGTTAAATATGTTGTTGAACAAGCCGAGCTAGATCGAGAGCTCAACTGGGAAATATACTTAATGAAAATGTTGATTTAAATAATTGATTTTACCTATATGTGAATATATATATATATATATATATATTACTCTATTATTGCTTTTACGCAATTTTATCAACTGCAAATGTTATTTATGATAATGACGTCTTCGAAACGAGGTTCGTTGCAATGAAATTTGTATTAAATTTGTAATTTTAAATGTTGAGCGAATAATAAAGAACTGAACTGAAAGACTGTACGAAATAATTTTTGAATTTGGCTCGAACTTCTCATGCTAACCAATGTGCCTTGTGCGAATGGGTGTAGCGGATGTTAAGTATTATTATTTTATTTGAGTTATTTTAAGTGCTTGGCATTGCAATTTTAAAAGTGTTTATAGTTTATTATTTTATTGTAATTTTATCGTAACTTTTTTTGCTTTTGTATATAAATTGTACCAACGCAGCAGAAAGCTGCAGTCAATGCCTTGGCTTTTAAACTGTGTCAAGCGCGCTAGCCACAGTGGTGCAAGCGATGACGAATCGTGGATCAAAACGACGCCCACAACGGAGCGCAGCAACGGCACACACACACACACACACACACACAGAGCTGGGCGGGCACGCACGAGTCAGCTAACCTAAGCTGGCTTGCGTAATGAGTGGCCGTTGGGGAGCACTCTTCAGTAGACGATGGCGTAAGCACAGACGCCTGATATCTGGACCCGCGCCGAATTGAGGGTCAAGTTTGGTCGACTGCACCTTCTCCCGCTCCCCCCGGGCAGTGGAATAATGTTAGCATGCACGTCGAATCGAGCGACGTCTTCAGATTGCGGCTGGAACACAAAGAACTCAGCTACATGGAACAGACGATCGTCTAGAGCCCAACTTGCATCATATTCGTCACGTAAGCAAGAATCGCTTGGCATTGCCTGGATTTTTAGTATATAAGCAAAACGGGTCGCTCCAGTTAGACATTAGTTAGCAGCCCAACTAAACCCAAAGCCCACTAAGCCAACAAAATGATGAAGTTCATGGTAAGTGTTCGCGCATCCTGCCCACCCATCCATCTCAGTCAACCATCTATCCTGGCCATTGGCTCATCTTCTTTTCTCTTTGTTTTCCGCAGTGCATTTTCGTCTGCGCCTTCGCCGCTGTCTCGGCCAGCGTGTACAATCGCGGCTATGGCAGCGCACCCGTTGGCGGCTATGCCTACCAGGTGCAGCCCGCTCTGACCGTGAAGGCCATCGTCCCGGCTGGTGGCTATAGCAGCGGCGGCTATGGTGGCGGCTATGGCGGCGGCTATGGCAAGAGCATTGAGGTTCCAGTCTCTGCCCACTACACCTCTAGCCGCAACTATGGCTATGGCGCCGCACCCGTCGATCGTCAGGCCATCTCGCTGGCCAAGCTTGGTCTGGCCGCCCCCAAGGCCGGAGCTCCTCTGGTCTGGAAGGAGCCACTGCGTCTGGTGGAGCGCTCTTATGGTCCCCGCCAGAGCTACAAACAAGAGTCCAGCTACGGCTATGGCGAGGAGGCGCAGGGTGCTTCTGCTGCCGCCGCCGCTAGCTCCGTGTCTGGCCAGAACAATGGCTACAAGAACTCCGGCTACAAGAGCTCCGGCTACTAAATGAGCTCAACTACAGTGAACTACAAAAGCTGCCAAAGCTTGCGACTTATAGGCGAATAAGAAGAAACTAGGAAGTAATAAATGCAACAAAACTTAAAAAACCTTAAAAAAACAGAAATATTTATTGTTATTTTCAACGGGGTTTGGGGGTTGATAAAAACTGCCAAGTTTTTACAAGCTTTTAGCTTTTTTTCTTTCTAGCTATATATGAAAATGTTTGGCTGGCAAAGTAAAGAATTATAGAGTAGAGCAATAAAAGAAATTTATAGTAGACGCATTTTCTATAGAATTTGCTTAAGATATTAAAATAAATTTATATATAAATTTTGTCGTATTTAAAACATATTATTTTATTAGTTTTTAATATATTTTATACTTATTTTGATATATTTTTGAAAATTCTAGAAAATTTTTTACTACAAAAAAAGTTTACTATAAAAATTTTAGAAATTTGCTTTCAATTCTTATTTATTTAGCTTTACAAAGTATGCTCCAATTTGTAAAGTCCTTAACTTTGGACAGCTTAAAGCTTAGTCTAGCACTATATATATTTTAAGCACTGGAATGCATATAGGAAATAAAAATAAAAAATAAAAACAAAAACAAAAACAAAAACAAAAACAAAAAAGTTTCATATTTTTAAACTGGGGCTACGAAAGTCGCGCGCCTTTGCCAAGGTGTTTTCATTGAGAGCTCACGAAGCGTTTGCACATGTGTCCAAGTCGAATAAAGGCAAAAGGGGCGGGGCCAGGCATTATCAGAAGTCGGAAACAATGAAACATCGCGTAACCGAACGATTTTATAATTTGTTGTAGACACGACAACCAAATGCGAGTAAATACTAAAAGCGAGTACATAAAGTTGTCGTATGTACACTAGACAATTATGAAATATCACAGCAATAGAAATTTATTAAATATGAATATATATATATATATAAATATAAATATATATAAATAATATTTATGTAGATATGTGTGTCTGGGTTGTCACGTAACTATATCCAGTCTAATTTTTGCATATAAAAGCGAACGCTTGTGCCAAGCAAATCATAGTTTGATTGATTTCTACAACTAGCAAAGCCAAATAACTCAACATGAAGTTCCTGGTAAGTGATCCTTGACCAGTAATCTCTAGCCAAACACTTGACTAATCCTTGGCCCATTTACATTACAGATTGCATTCGCTCTCTGCGCTCTGGCCGTCTGCATCAATGGCAATCCCTATGGCGGCATTGGCTATGGCGATCTTAGCCAAGTTGCCTACGTTCAGGATATTGGCTATGGCGGCGGTTATGGTGGTCGTGGTAGCATTCTGGGCGGCCATGGTGGAATTCGCGGCGGTCTTGGTGGCTATAGCCAGCCCCTGATCTCGCGCTCATCGAACCCCTCGGCTGCTGCTGCCGCTTCTGCGGCCTCTGCTGGCATCCGCCCTGGCAAGTGGCGCCAGGCTGCTGTCATCGGCTACGATCTGGACTCCAGCTACCATGGCAACAGCTACGGACGTGGCGGCTATGGACGTGGCTACTAATTCACCAGTTTTGTTCAAATGGAACAGCCATCAAGAAAATGTAGCAGATGTGAGCGAATAAAAAGCAAAAAATCCGCTGAAAACCACGGAAAATGTTGAACCAAAAACAAATATGAAATTCTTTTTTTATTGGCTTGACTCTAGTAGTTGCTTGAAAAACATACAAAAGTGTGACATACTTTTGAGCGTCGGGCTTAAATATATAGCTGGGATTATGCAGCACCAACTAAACATTATGGGGGCACGGTGTTCCATGGAACTATTTTCAAGTTCAAGTTCAATGAAGAAATAAGTGAAGAAATTATTTTTTAGCTTAGCATTGGATTTGGCAATAAGAGTTTAAGACTAACAGCTGAATGAAACGAGCTTCAAGTTGCAGTTATTAAGTAAGACATTAGTAAATCATATTTCTTTAGCCTTTAACTTTTGAGCTGGCAAAGATTCAAAGATTGGTTAAGGCATTACTTATGCATATAGATAAAAAAGTTGTAATGTTTAAAGTTGTATTGGAATACTATAAATTCTGTTGAATGAGCACTAAGGTAAGCTCTAGATATGCTAGATGCTAGATATGCTAGAATATATTGATAGGACTTTGCCGTAAAGGTATATAGAGCATATATATAAATCAATTGAAATGAGCATTCTATAGGCTTTTTACTAAATATAAGGCTAACTGCATACGCTTTATTTAAAGGCCTTAAAAAAGTCCTCCAAGCCAAAGTCCTGCAGTTAACTCTTATATAAGATAGCGAACATCTAACAGAAACTCAAGTCAGGTCAATTTATTTTAGCATATTTCACTAGAATATATATATATATATTTATATATAATATTAAGCTATTTTATAGCCAATCTATAAATAGTAAACAACTTTTACAAAAGAGAGAGAGAGAGAGAGAGAGAGAGAGAGAGGCTTAGCAACAGCTGCTGCTGCTGCTGCTGCTGCTGCTGCTGCTTCTTATCCGGCTGCATGCTCACACGAAGCTATGGCTATGAATTTTGAGCCACCCTAAAGAGTGAGCAGCATCCACCCCACATTGTGGGCGGCTGCAGCATTCAAATGTTGCTGTTATCAGCTGCAGCAGCAGCTTTAAGTGTGAAGCTGCTTGAGCGACGATATCGAGCTACGATTTAAACAACAACAACAACAACAACAACAGCAGCAGCAGCAGCCGCCGCTTGTTGGCCTGAGCCGCCCTCAATGTTGGTGAGATGAAGACGACGCCGTTGAATCTGAGCTGAGCTGAACTGAGCTATGCTAAGCTAAGCTGAGCTGAGCTGAACAGAGCGGAGCTGAGCTGGGGCTAGCTGCAGCCAGCAGCCAGCTCGGCGTGATAAATTCGCAGCGAGATCACGTTTCGAGTGCTTCAATTCTTTTGCTTATATAAAGAAGTGTGCTTGGCATTTGGTTTGTTAATTGTGCCAACTGTTTCGAGCAGCGAGCGCCCCCCAAATACAACACGAAAGTACAGCCATGAACAAGTTCGCCGTAAGTACCATGACGAAGCTTACTTCCCGTTCCCGTTCCCGTTCCCATTCCCGTTCCCATTCTCATTCACGTTCGATTGATCTCTAACCGGACTCCATCTTCTTCTCACAGACCCTTGCCGTATTCATCTGCGCCTACTTGGCCATCGGCAGCTGCAGCTACGGCGGCCCCAACTACGGCGGACTCCGCAAGATCTCCAGCCACTCGCACCGTTCGGATGGTGGTGCTGCTGCTGCATCCAGCGCCGCTGCTGCCGGTGGCAATGACCGTCCCGTTGAGATCATTGCCGGTCCCCGTTATGGCGGCAGCGAGCACCTGCGCCCCATCCTGATCGACTCCGGCTATGGTCATGGTCACGGACATGGAAACATTGCACGCATTGGCGGTCTCAGCGGACACGGTCTGGGCGGTTGGGGCGGTTGGGGCAACTTGGGCGGACACGGTCTGGTCGGACACGGTCTGGGCGGACACGGTCTGGGCGGTTTGGGCGGCTATGGCGGTCATCGCAGCTACCAGCCTCGTTACTCCGTTGAGCCCGCTGGCGCCACTCTGCTGAACCCCGGCCGCAACAACTACCGCCGCATCGTCTCGCCCGTCGAGTACTCGAAGGTGGTGCTGCCCGTGCGCGCCGCTCCCCCAGTTGCCAAGCTGTTCCTACCCGAGAACAACTACGGCAGCTACAACGAGGGAATCAAGTACTAAGAGCTTGATCCTCCCATACCTGAACTCTCCTCACAACATCTGTACAAATCTTCTCAAAGCTGGATGAGTTCGTTGTGCCAACAGCGCTAAATAAAATTGTGACAAACAGAATAGCAAAAAGTCTCTTTACTGATAATACGGTCATACTAAACAGTGTGGCCTTGAGTGGGTTGTCTGTGTGTGTGGCTGTGTGTGTGTGACTGTCTGATAAGTGGTTCCGGTCGCCGTCAGTGGCTGAGCAATGTTTGGCAGCTGCAGCTGGCTGTTTTTGACTTGAGCTCTGCTTTGATTGTAGCGAAAACGTCGGCCGGGAATGCCGTGCGTGCTTAATGCCTATGCCAACCAACTGAAGCCAATCGTTGCTTTAGAAAAATAAAAAATAAATACAAATTGTTTTCTTTTTTTTTTTTTTGGGGGGGAGGCTGCCTAATCAATAGGTTCTCAGAGTTTTAGTGTGGGATGTTTATTATGAAACAAAGAAGTTTTTATATAAGGCGAATAAATTGACTTTCATTTGAGTATTAATTTTATCTATTTAGACTCTTAGTACTTAATAAACTATTATAAAATACTACACTAGAATATGCTGTTAAGCTATACTGTTCTATACTATGCTATACCATACTATACTGTTATACTACATACTGTTATATTGTACTATAACATATACTCTTATGAACTATGCATATAACACACTCTGTTGTACTACTTATAGTATAGTTGTTATACTCTCTACACTGTTATACTGTTCTACCATCATTAGTACAGTATAAATACATTAACTTCAACTCAAATCAAATCAAATCAATTTATACTCTTCCACAAAGCAAAGAGAGTATATTCGCTTTGTTATTATTTGTCTCAAATATCTTTTCTCTTTCTATGTACGTCAAAGGTTTATGAAATCTAATTCAAATTCTATCTGTAATTTATAAATTTAATTAAGCTTAATCAAATATTTCTCTTCTTTCATTGAGAGTCAAACTCGAATCATTAGACATAAGCTTTTAAGCTGCATATCTTTAGGTACGTGTGACATCTTGAACTATATAGCACAAACTCCATAAACTATGTCAGTTACTGTCATATGAGTACCTACTGTACATTGATTAAAACAAGCTTTAAGCTCTCATATTTCATGGCGCTTCAAGTTGAACACACAAAAAGCAATTAGCTGTGTGGATCATACACATACAGACACAAACCTGCCCAACTTTACCTGTCTCTCTCTCTCTCTCTCTCTCTCACTCTATCTGTCCCTCTTCCTAAATTCCTTTCTCTTTCTACTTACTCTCTTGTTGAACATCCCTCTTTCACGCTACCTCCCTCCCTTTTCTGCGCTCTCCTCACTGCATACCACCCTCTCTCTCCCTCTCTCCCCACTCTCTGCACTCACTGCGAGCTAAGCTCAAGCATCGCTCCAATTATCAGCTAAACTACTTAGCTCATGCAATTAGATTAAAAGCAACTCGAGCTAGACTCATGGACATGGCTCGACTGTCATCAGAGTCTTGCGCATACCAACAGCAGACTATCAATGCGCCGTTAGAGCTGCTGCCTACGTATGCGGCCACATGACACAGAGGTGATGAATGCATCCACATAGCCACAATATGATGCTGCGACTACAACTGCGACTGGGGTGGGGTTCATTGAGCAGCAATGAGAGATGCTGCTGCTGCAGCAGGTAGCCAAGTCAAAGACCTGATACCGCACACGCGAAAAGCGGGCCGAGCGTGCCAAGCAGAGGGGTGCAACCAATTAGATATCAATGGGAGCTACTTGCTCTTGCTTGGCTTTGGCTTGTCGTCATTGTCATTGTCGTAGTCGTGGTCGTAGTCGTAGTCGTAGTCGTGGTTGTGGTCGTAGTCGTGGTCGTCTTTGAGTTGAATTTACTTTTGGCGCGCAATTTCAAGCGTAAGCTGACACCGACTGCCCGAAACTGTAACCCGAAGACTGCAGCCATCTCTCTCTCTCTCTCTCTCTCTTATTCTCTCTCGCTTTCTCGCAAGTATGTGGAGCGGAAGGGGAGGTGGGGCCTCGCCAGCTTATCTGTGGCACACGGCAGTGGGATTTTGGTGCAGCGATGCAGCAGCGACTCTGTGGGCCAGCTAGCCGGCCCCCCTAATGTTTCGTCATGAGTCTTTGGTCTGACTGGGCTTTTGGTCACGTAAAGCGCACACACAAATCGCTGGCCAACACAAATAACATGGCTATAAAAGCAATTTGGCCATGCGCAATTGTTAATTAGTTTGGAATACAGTCGCTTCCTCGCACCATCGAATCAACCAAAATGTCCGCCAGCTCAATGCGTCTGCTCTGCCTGATGGCCTGCTGCATCACCATCTGCTTGGCCCACCGACCCAATCTGGCCTACCGCAGCAATGACTACAGCCGTGGCAGCTATGTCGACTATGTGAAGCCCTCCGATACCGCCGAGGCTCAGGCAGCTGCTCTGACCAATGCCGCTGGCGCTGCCGCCGCCTCAGCCAAATTGGACGGCACTGACTGGTATGCTCTGAACCGTTATGGCTGGGAGCAGGGCAAACCTCTGCTGGCCAAGCCCTACGGCCCACTGGACAAGCTCTACGCCGCCGCCCTGCCCCCACGCTCCTTCGTTGCCGAAATCGATCCAGGTTAGTTACAACTACTAAAAACTTCCAACTATCTGAGCTGCATGCTAAAGATCTGTCTTCTTCTTCTCTCTCACTTTGCAGTCTTCAAGAAGAGCAACTACGGCGGTCTCTATGGCGACAAGACTGTCATCCTCAACACTGGCTCCAAGCTGGCAGTCTCTGCTGCCTAATGCGTTTGCACACTCAACTTTTGCCCAGCCAGTTGAAAGTCTTAATAAATAGTGATTAGTTAAAACAAAAACAGTTTCAATATGTGTGTTTTCTCTGTAGGGAAAGGGGCAATGATTACTTTGACTTATTTATATATCAGATATCATTTTATATACTACATAATTCGTAGTTATCGCAGCTTTTAGTGTCTCTGCTCGCAACATGAGCCAGCTCAATTTGTGCATGAGATAATACGAGCAGAGATAATGCATTGCTATAAAAACATATTCGATTATCAAGTAAACGTTAAATGAATGAAATTTCATTATAAATAGTGCAAATATTTTTCAGCTCTAAACACAATTCAAGTCAGAGCTTTGTAGAGAAGCATTATGATAATATGCTGCTCAGCTCTAGCCATCAGTAGAGTTGAGCAATACTATATACTATATATATATATCTCTCCATAAGTAGAGACATCTGCATAGTATTTCAACTGCTTTTATATCCAAAGAACATATTACTAATTTATCTATTCAAAAATTGCATTATGTTTACTTTACACTCATGTATTTCTTTTTTTCGTAGATTGTCGAAGTTTGGCTTGAATGTGCTTAGAATATATTGCAACTATATAGAGTATATATAGTTAATACTGAAAACATTTAAAAAATGCTGCTTTAATATTCCAATAGTACATAAAATATTTCAAAGTATACTCATCTAGAAGCATGGAATAAGTATTTCCATGAGTAATAACATATTAGTTCTATATAGATCTATATAATTTGATATATTTAAATCTGTATATCTCTGCTATAAAGTATTCCCAATTAGCAACCTTGTTTCTGATTGGAAACAAATCTACTTCTTCACCCTGCACATAACTAATTTCAGTTTCTCTTTTAACAATTCTCTATTCATTCCCTAACATGTCCCAATTAGTACAAAACTCATCTAGAATTAATATAGTTCTTTTTTTTTTAGTTATTATTATATAAGTAAAATTTAGTTTTTATTGCAAAATACAAAGTAAAAATATGAAAATTGCTCAGTTTTTGTTTCTTAATCGTTTTTGTTTTAATCATTGAAAATGAATTCGTTACGAGCACACAGATATTTACCTACTAAACATAAAATGAACTAAAAACAAGTAGAAGCGGTTGTAACTCGGTTAACTCGTTTTCATAGTATTTTGAATTTATTTGTATTTTTATTAAAATTTCATATATATTTTATTTGGGGTCGATCATTGAATTATTGTTTTAGGTCAGCCAAACTCTATAAGCAAACACACTCTCTTTCTCTCTCTCTCTTTCTCTCTCTCTCTCTCTCTTTCTCTAACGCTGCAAAACCGCTGTAGTTTTCCTTTTGTAATTTTATTGGTTTTTTTTTTGTTTTTTTTTTTAGGTTTTAGGTTCATTATTTTAATTAAATTACATGAACTTCAAAATATTATTATTATTATAAAATAGATAGGAGATGTGTAGTGTTATGTATTTATAATGTATAACCTATACGAACTCTCGCAAGCTCTGAAAAAAATTTAAATCATAAAAGTTTCTCTCAAGCAAATATTCAATTCAATCTCAAGATCTTCTTCTTCTTCTTCTGCATACTGAAAGCTGTTCTTATTGCCTTTTTCATAAATTATAAAATGTTTCTGCTGGGGTTGTGTTCATGTGTGTGTTTCTGTGTGTGTGTGTGTTGGTTGTTTATGTGTATTTGTGTGTGTGTGGTGTGTTGTGGTGTGTGTGTGTGTGTGTGTGGATCAGTGAGATTGATCTATTCGGTGATCGTTCTTGTTGTCTCCTGAATGTACACCTGAGAGCCGGGCACAGTGGAGGTGGTGACGAATGTGCGGTGCTTGGCGCGGATCAGATTCAAATTGGATTCAGCAACATCGGCACGATCCTCGGCAGCCTCCAGTTCGCGCTGGAAGCGACGGACACGGGTGGTTGTCTGCTGGGAGACGCCCTCCTGCTCGCACAGCTGGCGTCTGTAGATGTTGATCTTGGCAGTGGTCTTGTCCAGCGCATCCTGCAGCAAGATGATGTTCTTCTGGTCCTCCTCGCACTGTACCATCACCTCCTTGACGGTGCGCTCCTTCTTGCGCAAGATCTTGATGGTCTCGGCGTGGCGGCGCTTCTCCTCCTCCAGCTCCAGCTCCAGATCGCGAATGCGTGCCTCCAGTTTGCTGATGATGCGCTTGCTACCAGCAACGGCGTTCAGCTCCACTTCCTCCAGGCGAATGGACAAGTTCTGTGTGGAAGATAATGATGTGTAATGAGAGAATCTTGAAGAGAAATGAGATCTCTCGGCCTACCTTGACTTCGACTTCCAAAGACTTCTTGATGGTCTCCAGCTTGACGATGCGCTCCTGCTCCTCATGCACCTGCTCGACGACATGCTTCAGCTCGACCTGGACCTTCTGGTAGCGCTCGTCGCTGATGCGCAACTCCTTGGACACCTCCTCGTAGTCGGAAGCGACAACGCTCAATTCCTGTTCCAGCTTCGACTTGAGAGACACCAAGTTGACGTTGACAGTGGTCAGCTCGTTGATGCGTGTGGTGGCCTCCTCGTATTGGAGCTCCACAGTGCGCTTGGCACGATTAGCGCTATCCAGATGGGAGCGCACCTCCTCCAGCTCACCATTGAGGCCGGCCAGACGACGCTGGGCAACGCCATACTGATCGAGTGTGGCCTGCAGCTGGCGCTGAACATCTTCGTAGTGGGCCTGGAGTTCGGTCAGCTGCAGCGACTGCTTCTTGATCACCTTCTGCAGATCGATGTTGGTCTTGTTGGCCACATCCAGCGACATCTCCAGCTCGGTGATCTGGATCTGCAGCTTCTTCTTGATGCGTGTCACCTCGGTCTTCAGCCGGGTCTCGGCCTCAACGACGCGAGCATTCAGCTGCTCGATCTCAATGCTCGTCTGCTTGCTAAGGGTATCATATAGAACAGCAATTGCTCAATAGAGTTACAAATCAATTCGAATAGAGTTCATTCATTCATTCATTCATTTAGTTTGTCTCTGCTTGAAAGTTGCCCCCATAACTGTTTAACTTCAAGCTGTCACCTCGAAGTCGCTTTCGTTCGCTTGCTTCAGTCTGCGCTTTATTTTTGGCCCCAATGCTCTGACCCACAAAATTGCATTTTTCTCAGCACTCAGCATTCAGCTCGCTCGGCCGATGTTTTGTGGCATTGTCAAAAATCGCATTGTTCGGCGAAAAATTTTGAAATTTATTTATACGCTTGATAAAGACATCGAACTTGTCACAAATAGCGCGTTTACATGCCAAGCATTGCTGCCTGAGTGCCCCATCGTGGGGCACACTGAATCTGCCACTCGCATCATGCGTCTAATTTTAGGCGTAGGTGAATTCTACTTTAGTTTATGCTAACATACATATATATATATATATATTTATACTTGCATATATCTATTTAAAATCAGCTTGCAAATGCTTCTGCTATGCACTTGAGTGCTGCCAACTAATTGTAATCAAACTGTTGATTCATCTAGCAACGTTTTGTATGGGGATCTAAAGGATCTTTAATGGAGTCTAAGTATTAGTTGAGAAAATATATCTTGAACTCAGCTCTATTTCTATCTTATATCATATCTTGTGCTTTTCGAATGCTTTAAAGTCTTTACTGCTGTCTAATGAAAGACTTTGATTGATTTCATTTTCAGCTATGCTCTCTATGACAGCTTTTACTTAGAAAATTCTAGCTTTTGTATTTAGCTAGTGTTCAGTCAATGATTAGAATTTAGTTATATGAAGTGCGCTTTAGACATCATTTGAGCTATTATATGTCTATATTCTATATATATTTATAAATATAAATATTTTTCTAATACTAACTACTGTTTAGTCTAAGAAAGGGACTTAAAGAACTCTGTTAAAATTCCCAAATAGCACACAGTCAGTTTTAGCTTTTATTTTGGTTTTAAGGCGTCCAGTTCGATAAGTTCTTTGGATTAAGTAAAATTTAATGAAATATATATTTTATAAAAATATATTTGTCATAAATAAATCATCTCTCTAATATAGTATTCATATCATATGATATTTATATTTTCTTACTTTGATGTCTTTATATATTGCACTTTATTTTGTAAGTTTCATCAACAATTTAGTCTTCAGCAATGTATGTATTGTATTATTATATATATTATATTTTACTATATATATATATGTTTTTTTTTTTTTATAATATTATATATATATATCACAATCAAATGAATATATCTTGATAGATTGTATGTTACTAAGCTCTAAATATGACACTAAACACTAGATCTCTGCATAGCTGTTCATTCCAAACTTCATATATAGCTTTTCAGCTTCATATTTGGCCAGCTGATATCCATATCATATCTATCATATCATATCTATTCTAGTTCTAGTCATATCTATTCATTCTGCATAGCAAACACCTTTTATGTATCTGTTCATAGTTTGAAAATCAAATTTGTATTTTCATTAAACTTAATTTATATTTAACTTTGCAGTTTCATATGCTACATCGTCTCTCCTCCCTCGTTTTTCTACCTGTGCTACGCATCAATGGTTCATCATCTTTATTTTGCAGTCTTTATTTATATTTTGTCTGCTCATTTTTCTCGCAGTGTAGTAGCCCATTTCTTAGTTACTTAATCTATGTGTGCTCATTGTTGTCGCTTTGCCAAGGTATTTAGCTTGAGTTTCGCTTGCGAACGTAAGTATTTTTTCATTTTAATTTTAATTCTTTCTCATTTCTTCTCGTTTTTTTTTTCTTCGCCTCGTTTTGCAATGTTTATTGTCTACGCAGAAATATGTGATGAATGTTTTTTTTTCTTTTCATTTATTTATTTTTTTGTTTTTTTTTCTGGCTTTCTGCTGTCATGCACATCAATTTTCAGTGCGAGAAAAACAAAATAAGATATTTGTTCGTGAAGGACACGTCAAACAATGGCCAAACACTTTGCCAAACGCAGCCAACAGAAATACCTGAAAGGTATTTCAGTTTGTGTGCGGGTGGGCATAGTTTAATGGATCTTACATTAAGTGAATTATAAAGTGCACTAAATGTCTAGAAATTATGTATCTTAATTATTGAATTTCATGTTAATGCCAAAACAATTTTAAATTGAGAATGCAAATCCAATTGAAATTGCCAACAGTTGGCAAATGTCTAATTTGATGGAATCTAAATGAAATATGGCCTGCATATGTCAACTGTCCAATCGGACTGAAATGGAATCCAATTGGAAAACATTGCTTGCCAATAGAGCTGTCTGTGGAATCAGAGAACTCTTATACTTTAGCTGTCTATATTCTATAGTAAATTCTGCTTGATTGGAATCTAATTGGAAATTTGTGTATTCCTATTTCAACTGTTACTTAGCTGTTGTAATTGGAATCTCAGCTAGTTAGATTCTTGTTTAGCCTCAAATTTAATAAGAATTTTATATAGAAGACTAGTCTAAGTTTAAGATATATATAAACTAAGCTTAAGAGCTCTATCTACTTTCAGCTTTTTCTGCATTGAACTAAATATATTTCTGTTTCAATTTTCTTTGGCAAACCATATTCCCCAATATTTATACTTTCATAAATTAAAATAAATCGAAATACCCATTTACCCATTGGATTGTGACAATTATGATGGTCAGCTGCAAATGGCATTAGCCAAAATAGTCAGCGTTGCACTGCAATTAGCCAAGACGAAAAATTTGTGGCAGAAAATAATTTCGACACGAGCAAGAAACAATGGATACAATGCCAGTGTTGATCATCGGCAAACGCAGAAAACATTAGACACATAATTCAAGCCAAAAAGCCAAGGGAAATAAGCGAAAAGCAGCGTCTAGAAACGAAAATAAATCTTTTTCTGCAAAAACCAGACAACATTGTCCCAAGAGAGGGATAGAGCAAGGGAGAGAGAGAGAGGAAGATATGTGGCTATAGACACATAAGATTTGTGTGGGCATAAGACAAAAAAATAGATTAAAGACGAAAATTGAGCTAAACGTTCAAAAAGATAAAAAAAAAAAATGAAGAGGAAAATATTCGCATTTATTCAGAAATTTGTCTGGGGCAAAAACTCAATTGAAATTCACCCGAGATTCGTTCGTAGCAAACTTATTAATGATGCGAAATTTATGAGATGCTGAGAGATGCAGGATTTGTGTGTGTAGTTGGACTAGAGACTAGATCAGATCGTTTGTTATATGGGGAATTTTAGGGGCTCGAGGCTCGGGACTTGGGGCTTGGGTTCTTTAGTGCTTCCAATAGACATAGGAATAGTCCTTGAGCTTGGGATGTGTGCGCATCACTTTGCGACAAATCCAACACTTATCCTCTATACCACACCTGCTATCCGCATAGAATTCGACGGTGCGCTGATTGAGGGTCGACAGCTGACGCTTGACATTGTGCAGCGAGGAGGAGACGCGATGATCGAGCTTGTCGACCAGGCGCTCATCCATTAGCTCCATGTGCACGGCATGGGCACGCAACGAACCGCCGCCGGTCCCATCGAAGGGGGACGTGGAACGGGCACGAGACGCGGCACGACTTGAACGAATTAAAGTTTGGGCTATATAGTCCTCCTCCTCCTTTTTGGCAGACTTTATATTGCGCTCCGATTCGGAGAGCAGCGCCTGGGCAATGGCACTGGCGGACTTGCCGCGTATCGAACGCTTAAAATCATCGGACATTTTATCGTATTCGTTATCTAGCTCGATTTTACGTATGCGCTGCAATATCTTTAACGTATCGCGCTTGATTATATCCTCGAGCTCTTCCTGACGGCGACGACGACGCTGGCGCGATCTCTCAACGACTGTGTCCGGTTCAATGTGCTTGGCCAAACGCGTTCCGTCAACGAGCTTCTGCACACTGAACGGCGATCGTTTCTGCGCCCGAAAGCTAAGCAGAATTTCATCAGCCCTCGCGGCGCAGGTGCGCGATAGGCGCACGATCTCATCGGCATTATACTGCCTGACGGCATTGGAGGAGCGATATTGCTTGAGGCCCCGCTCGCTCACCCACGGCAGATGCGGCTGCTGCACATGCAGGCCTTTCGCCTTTGCATCCAAATAGTCCAACATGGGCTGATAGAAATTCATCGTATAGCCATAATTATCATCGTATGTGGTTCCATGACGCAAGCGCGATGGACGCTGCTTCAAGGCTAGCGACATTTTGGCTTATATCAAAAGGGAGACCGAAGGAAGGATTGAAGTTTGGCGAATGGAGAATGGAGAATGGAGTATGGATTATGAGTGCTACTTAGTCTATGAATATCTCTAATTAAAGACAGTCAAGAAATATGGCCAGTCGCTTTGCCGCTTTGTCGCTGCTGCTGCCGCTGCTGCTGCTGCTGCTGCCGCTGCTGCTGCTGCTGCTTTTGGCTTCCTCAGTTTTGGCAACAGTTGCTGCCGCTGCTGCTGCTGCTGCCTCGCAAATATATTTTCAAATTTGTCGAAATCTATAAAAAGATTGCAATTTCTTGTTCAGCTGTTGTTGCGGCAAAAAGGTATCAACATAATGACGACAATGTACGTGCAAAACATCATCATCATCATCATCATCATCATCATGATGAGCGTGAGCATCGCTGGCGTTGGCAGTCAATGTTTAGTGCTTTACTCTGGCTATTATTGATTCATTTTGGCAGCGCAGCGCATAGCCTATGACAAAATGTCACACACTTTTTACGCAATAGCTGAATACACATATTTTCGAATGATCAATCAGAGTAGGAGATCAGCACAGCACACCTGCCCAAGCTCAACAATGGCTTCGCAAAGAGCCAGACTCACCTACCTAACTGGCACTTGACCAGTCAGTCCTAAGACTGGCTAGCTTTACTTCCAACAGCTCTCACTAAGTACTTCCGATTATGTAATCACAACAACTGCGCAATTTTCTGCTGTTGAGAATTTGTTTGATTTTTATGATTAAAGCAAGCGAGGTCTTTGACTACCTCATTCGGTTGGGGTTTTCACTTCGAACTTCAACTTCAAGCGTCTGGGCAGGAGGCAGAGTTAAGGATCTTGCAGCGGTCTGTGACGAAAACGAATGCCGTTGCTTTGGGCGCGACTATTGAATTCGTACTGACTGGCTAAATGGGTCAATTTGATATCAATTGTTGGCAACGGTTAGCCGACGATTGCAAATCAATCGATTGACACATTGCACATTGAATTGAATCGAAGAAATACTTCCGTTTTGGCAGAGTTAGCCGCAAGGTTTGTGCCAGCGGCGTCGTTCACAGAGGCAACTTCCCCAGGGGGAGCCGAGACAATTGAACCCAATCAATGTACACTTACCGAATGGCCTCAATCTCCTCGTCCTTCTCGGCCAGACGACGCTCGGCATCGTGACGGTATTGGTTGAAGTCAGCGGCCAGACGCTGTCCGCGCTGCTCCTCAGCCTTGCGACCCTATAGAGTCGATGAAGATTAAGATGATCAGTTAGACATTCATTAAAGTTCAAGTTCTCATGCTACTTACAGCCTCGGCTTCCTTGTAGGCAGCGGTCAGCTCATCACGCTCGTTCTCCAAGCGACGCAGCTCCAGTTCCAGTTCATGCAGACGACGGTTCAGCTCATTAATGACGCTCTTGGCCTCATGCAGATCATCTAAAGGGGAACGAAAATAAAAGTTCAAGTAGCCAAACACTTCAAGTAGATTTGCTTTGCTTTCACTTACCGCCCAGCTTCTTGTTCTCGCGGCCCAGCTGACCGTTGGCATCCTTGACCTTGTCCAGCTCATGGATGGTGCGCTGCAGATCGGCGTGCTTGTTCTTCAGATCGCGCTGGCTGGTCTCGTACAAGACGATGGTCTCATCCAGACGGCTCTTCAGTTCGACATTGTGCTTCTCGAGGGTGTTGACGGCCTTCTGCAGTTCGCGGCAGCTGTTGTTGGACTTCTCCAGATCGATGATGAGCACCTCAACTTCGCTGGCAAGGCGGGTCTTGGTCTTCTCCAGATTGTTGACCTTGACGATGAGGGTTTCGATATGCTCCTCCAGTTCGGTGATGCGCACTTGGTACTTGCGACGAATCTCCTCAACCTCTTCGGCGCGGGCTGCCACTTCGGCATTCCATTTGTTTTGCCACGAAGTGGCATCGGCATTGGCCTTGACCAACTGACGTTCCAAGTCAATGCGCGCCTCGGACTCTTCCTCGAGTTGAGAACGAGTTGAATCCAAATCGATCTCAACCTGATGCAGCGAAGATTCGAGCATTGAGCGACGACGGTCTTCGTCTTCCAGGCGGCGGCGTGCATCTTCCAGCTGGGAGATGACTTGGCTCTTGGAAAACGAGACTGTGTCCAATTGAACTTTGAGATCTTGGACGTCCTTGATCAGCTCAATGTTTTCCTGCGAGAGGCGAGATTTGTGCGAAGTGATATCGATGACGGTGCGATTCAGCTCCTCGATCTTCACATTCAGCTCAGTAATGGAGACTTCCAATTTCTGGATATGTTTCTCCGATACGATTTTCTCCTTGTTGTAGGATTCGATTTGGGAGAGCAGCTCGTAGACTTCGGCCTGGAATTTGGCCTTGTCCTTTTCGGCTCTGTAAGCATTCGATCAAATTTTGTTTGTTTTCGTGTTCAATACAAGCTCAGTTCGCTCAAAACTTTCAATACTTAGGCATGGTACTGTGAGATCGGCATTGGTGATCGACCAAGCTGTGATTTCTTTATATGCTTATATTTTGATATATATATATATATTGTTATAGCCAAGCTGAAAATGTATTGCTAGGAGCAAGCTAAGTAGAGATCGGTGTAATCCAAGCTCACAGAAAGAACGTGACGCTCGTAAGCTTTTGCCTATCGATCGTTTAAAGCGATCTGTGGCCGTTTTGGCGTTTGATGCTGGCAAGCGAAAGCACAGGCTGGAGCCAAAGCTTTCGCTAGCAACATGTACAGAAAGCTTTTCGATCGACATGCAAAAGCTCTGAAAATGTTTAAGGTTAAGTGCATGTGCCTGGAAGCAAGCTATTTTAATTTCAATAAAAGAATTCGATTTGATAGCAGTTGAAGAAATTCCAAACATTTTTCACTTTTCGCCTGTTCGTTTAAGTAATTAGATTATTAGAAAATAAACATAAATATATATATAAATATTATTTTATATATATATATATATATTGAACTAGCTACAAGTTGCAAAAGCGAAAAACGTATCGAATTTCCATAAAATTCAATTGGACGAAAAGAGACAGCAACAACAACAATCATCACATTTTGAATATGATTCAATCAAAGACATATTTGGATCGGGCGTTGGTGCAAATGAGAGAGCAATAACAACAACAACAACAACAACAACAACAACAACAACGGCAACAGCAACTAGAGCAACAACAAAGAGACAAGAGCAATGCGACTCTCATCTACTTAACGCTCAAGAATGTAGATGAAAATTAAAAATTTGTTTTCTGCTAAAAATAAATGCCGAAATATGCGCTACTCTTCTAAGTTGTTGCTGTTGCTGTGGAATAACATATGGTTGCGTGCGTGCGGAAAACGTTGAAAACTTTTCTTAGATTTCTCTATTTATCTTTTTCAAAAGACTAAAAAAGCTTCCTTTAAGCTTCGCGGCGAGCGAGTGAGAAAACTGCTTTGTCTGTGGGCGAAAACTGCGCAAACTCGGGCGCACCTCAACAAGAATAAGAAGAAGAAGAAGCAGCAGCAGCGGCCAAAAGAAATTCTAAAATTTTTTGTATATACCTGAGCACAACGAACTGCCCAAAAGGGCTAACTTAGCTTAGACTTAGATTAAATTAATAATCAATTGACATTACGCATACGCCGCGTGCGCCGCGTGCGACAGCCTTGAATTTGGATTTGATTTTGAAATACGAAAATTCCTTTGCAATTTATTTTTGGATATTTGATTTGGAAATATGAGTAGCAAAAGCAAACAGTCTCTCAGTGTGTGTATATATATATATATATATATATTTTTTTTTTTGCTTTTGCTTATTTTACGTTCGTCTGAGCAATTTGTGTCAATAGAACTTGCAAGCAATGCAAGTTGGAATATTTTCCGTAGCGGCTTTTGCGGCTTTTCAGCTTTTCTGCTTGTCATGGCATTTTGATGAATTGTTTATGATCTGATTTCAGTTTTGGTGTCAGCGGGGCAAGCAAGGTTGCTATTGTTGTTGTATTGTATTTAACATATTTATTACTATATACTGTGAGAGACATTGAAGAGTCAGCGCCAGCTGATGGCACTTCATCAAACACAGCATCGAAACGATAAACAATCAAACATGGATATATGTATATGTATATGTATATGTATATGTATGTGCAATGTTTATGTATGGCCAAAACAAGGTCAAAGCATAAAGAGAATGAGGTCGTCGATGATGAAGTGCATATGTATTCGTATTCGTGTGTGCGTGTGCGTGAGTGCGTTTGCCTACCTAGCCTTATTTTTCGTTAGGATTTCGACTTGTTCCTGGAAATCCGTAATAATTTCGTTGTGCTTTTTCTTCAAAAGCGTGGCGGTCTCCTCCGATTCAAGATGAACATCCTCAAGCAGCTTGCGCAGCTTCAACAGCTCAGCATCGCGCTTGCGATTGGCTTCAAACTGAAATGAATAAAACTCGTCTAGAGTATGATTATTATATTGAATAGATTCTCAACTCACTTGATGTTCAGCACCACCCTCAGCTTCCTCGAGACGCTCGGACATCTGTATGACCTGAACGCTGAGGTCGGCTTTCTCGCGCTCGATCTGCAAATGGATACAAATTTATCTATATATCAATCTATATTTATATAATTTATGACTTATTGTATAATTGATTTGGACATAATTTATAGACACACTTTTCATACATTTTCATAATTTTCTCTTTCTTTCTCTCTGCTTTTCTCGTTTTTTTTTTTTTCATCTATTTCTGATGGCAGTTGCAGCCATCCCACACGCAGTGCATAGACCATGATGCATTGCAGCTAATTCAAACGGCCCATAAAATATATAAATCAAATTAATCAGTCAAAAATAATTATGCGCATGTAACACCCAAAATAACAATGGCAAAATGCCAACAGATCGCCATAGGTAAGCAACTACCTATAACTGAGTGCAGTTCTACATATATAGATATAGATATACAAGTATTATGTATATGTGTGCATTTCCAACCAAAAAAAAAAAAAACTGCATTAAGGAATTTTTATTAGACGCCTTTCAGTCGAACTCTAAATATATTTCCAAAACGAAAGAAAAAAAAAAATGTTCCTTTGCGCTGACCCAATTTAAGATCTGCAAATTTGCGAATAGTTTTCATCTGCTTCTTCTTCTTGGTAATTAAAAAGAATTTTATATATTTTCAGTGATTTTTTTCGTGCAAAATGCAATTTTGTGTAGCTGGACGAGCGGATGAGCGCATTTTTTTTCTGACGAAAAAAAACTTTTGAAAAGAATTTCTTTTTCTTTTTCATTTCAGCCGAAACTCAAATAGAATTTCCAGGTGTTGCCAGCTAAGGTAAAAACTAGAGTTATATAGTTTTCTATTGCTGAAAAACAAAGTGTGTATAAAATTGTATTTTTTTTCTTTTATTTTTTATAATAACAAAAAGGCTGGCCAAAGGCCACGTAAGTACAAGCGTAAATCCATTTGCGCCATATGTATCTTGTAGATACTTTTTGTGTATATATGTGTGTGTGTGTGGCAGACTCTGTCTGTGCTGTGAAAACTTTTAATGTGCAAGAAAATTATTTAATTTTCCCACACATTTAAAGGCAACACAAACACACACACACACACACACAGAGAGCGATATGTATGTGAAGGCAGCCCACATAGAAAAATGTTCAGCTGTGCCAGCGAATTTTCTTTTGGTTTTGCTGATGAGTAGGATGATCATCATCATCATAATGAGCATTGCTGCTCATGATTATCATGTTTTTGTGGCTACTTTATTTTCTATTCTTTTTTGTTGTTGTTGCTGTTGTTGTAGCTGTGGCTCATATTTTTGTTGTTTTGCTTCAAGTTAATCATTGCTTGTGTATTGAATGTCGTGCGCTAATTTTAGCCATTTTGTTCCATATTGTCAGTGTGTGAGTGAGTGTATGTGTTGAAGTGTGTATGGCTGTGTGTGTGTGTGAGTGTGTGTGAGTTTGCTGATCCATAAAGCAAAAGTAATTAAAATTATTTCCACAAAATATATACTATATATTTATATATGTATATAGTGAAAGATAGAGAGTCAGATAGAGAGAGAGAGAGTGAGAGTGAGAGTGAGAGGGAGAGATATTTACAAATACTTTTGCCCTGGCCATGCCCATATCTCTGCCCCTCTGGCTTTGCCTGTGCCTTTGCCTCGACCAGGCCGGGCCGGGCCGCATTTTCTAAATTTGTAAAGACCCAAACAGGAACAGACTAGGTGACCAACAACAACAACAACAACAACAACAACATGAGCGCGTCGCCTGCAATTGAATGAAGTGCGCGCGGCAAATGCAAAAATGCAAAGTTAGAAAAATAAATGCGAAAAGTGAAACGCGAAAAGCGAAAAGCAAAACGAATTGCATTTGCATTTGCTTCTGTTTTTGCCTTTGCAAAGACAGCCAAAAATCAAATAAAAACCATTTATCAAATGTTATAGAGCCAAGCAGCGATTGAAGTTCAATGCACATCATTATCATTCGGTTCGACGCACAAAACTCTCGAAGGGTAATTTATTCTTAGCCGCTCTCTAAGTGCAACAATTTGTGATTTTATTCTATTGTTTTTGCCCGCTTTTCTATTTTGACGTTCTTCTTTTTTCTTCCCCTCTACATTTGTTTTCTCGTTGTTCTCTGCTGCTTTGCTTTTCCACATATTTTGCTGCTGTTTTTAGGGTGACATTTGCAGAGCGACAAAAGTGAAATTTCATTTGCATGGCGCTTGCACGACGCATTCAGGAATTTCCAACTTGCCGCCTTCCAAAGCAGGTGAGAATAACTCACGTGTGGTTGTTGTTGTTGCAGTTGTTGCTCTTATAATTGAAAATAGCTTAAGTATTAAGTCTTTACATATGTCTAGCTTAAGCTAGTTAGTAACTCTATAAACACTTACCCTTTGGCGCAGCTCACGTTCAACTTCAAGATCATCTTGGAGCAAACGGATTTTATCCTGCAAGAAAATTCATATTTTGTATTTCAGTTGAAACATCAATTTTGTATTAAATTTGCATCAATTTTCTTTAAATATTTGCACACAATTTTCCTGAGTTTTTCGCACAAAAATTTAAGTATATGTATACGTATTTTTTTATCGCATTTTTCAATGTGTATCTCGTAGGTGCTTGTTACATAATTTTCACCGACGCATATATGTATATATATATGTATATGTATATATATATATAGAGGTATGTATATCTAGATATTTTTGCTCGCACGAATTTTATTTTTCCACGGCACAGGCACACACAGATACAGATACATACACATGCATACTCAGATACACATTTGTACATATCTTAGATAGATTTTTCAGTCACAGATATTTTGCAGGTTTTCGAGATACTTTTCCGAGTTGCATTGCACACAAATTATTATTATTTTTTTTAGCATTTTTTTTTCCTTTGTAGTTTTGTCTTCCTGGATCCTTACCTCCAAGCGGGAAAGCGAGCTCATGTCGGTAATGTATTCGATGTTCACATCGGCCGCACCGGGTCCAGTGGATGTGGCCCGGTAGGAGTATTTCGAGGAGCGTACAGCTTGCGATGACGACATTTTATGTCAGATTTTCCAAAATTTGCAAATCGAGATATTAATTGAGGTGCGTTACGCGTTATTTTCTATGATTTCAATTTTGCTAGCTTCAAATGAAAATCTCTACAGCACCGCACGCAGTTGTGTAGTTGTCACCGAGTCACCGAATAAATTCGTAATTAACGTCGGAGTAAGGCTGGTGATCTACTGAACAAGAGATCCCGTTGTCGTTCGAATAAAGAGTATTTCGTTTATTTGGTCGCGGGTCGCTAGTGAATTCGTCTATTTCAACGAATCCGAACAGCTTGGCGCTCGGCTCTACGATTTTTCTAATTTTCCTCTCGTTTCTTTTTCATTTTCTTTTTCTTGTGGCTTGTGAGTGTGCTTTTCGACTTTTTGCTCGACGCGCTTATTTTCGGCAGTTCTTCCTTTGAGTGAATGTCTTCTCGTTTGAGTGAGTGAGTTTTTCTCCTCTACTATGTGCGTGTTAATTGCTCAGTTGTGTGGAAAATTCTTTGATTTTGAATTTTCTTTACTATGTTGTTTTTTTGGCTGCTTGCCGGCGAGTGTGAACGTATTTTCACGTCAGTTGGCGGAGCAACCAAAATAAACTCCAATGTTTTTTTTGTTTTCTTATTTTCGCTTACCTGTAATTAGCCGATGTCATACACACACACACACGCACACACACGCACACCTTTCTCTCTGTGCATGTGTGAGTGCGTGTGTTTGTGCTTTGCGGCTTTCATTTTGTGTATCTGCCTTTCCAATTGTGTGCTTCCTACATGATAGAAATATCGAACAAATTCTTTTATTTTATTTTTATACATATATTTTTTGTGAAATTCATTTTTAAGTTTATATATATAAATATATGCATATATTTGCTAGTTTTAACTTAAAGGTGAAATACTAAATTATATATATAATAAATAATATAGACAAGCGAATATATTTTTATACAGATAATTATATACTTTTCTAATAAGGTAGAATATTTCGCCACTGATATATACAAAATATATATTTTTAAATTCCATGTAATACTAATTTTATAAAATATAATTTAATTATTATAATTGCCTACATTTTGTATTCTTATGTCAAGTTAAATAATTTATTATTTATTCATTAACTTACATATTATATATAAATAATACAATATTCAATTTAAAAAAATTATTAAAAATATGTATAATAATAATTATAAATACATTTTTTTATTTGTAAATTTAAATTTGATTTTACTAAGTTTGTATTAATATATTATTAAATAATAAATATTTATTTATACTTTTGTAACATTAATTGGCAATTTTTTTATTTTTATTTACTTATTTATTTTTTTATTATGTAGTTTTGCTAATATTTCCTTAATATAAAATTGTTTGCTTTTCTATTACACTATAATATGTATATTACTATTCTTTTTATTCACAATATTTAATTTAATATTACTTTATGTTTTATTTCCACATTTAATTCACGATTAATAAATTTCGTAATATTTTCTTTTTGTTTTAATTTTATATTTTTCATTCGCAAAATTTATATATATTGCAAGGTCTGCTAAAAAACATTTGGCTGCAGATACATTATTTTTTCACATAAATGATAGATATAAAAAAACACAAGCAAAGAGTTTAAGTGACTGAACAATGCTCGTTCACAGTCGGTAAAAATGTTACACGACTAATATATAGCATACGATATTCGTTAAACGAGATACGATATACGATATTTGATGTACGATATGGTGCATATTATCTATAATTTACGATATAAGTTATACGATGTAAGATATACGATATCTGCTATGCAAGCTACTACATACGATATAGAATATATACGATATAAGAGAGGAGAGCAGCTCTGTTGCACTTCGGGTCAATCTCTTTTCATAATGTAAACCTGACTTTGGCGTGTCTCATACAAATTCAACTAATACGCTCTCATTTATTACATTGTGAGCGGGCATCAGACATGCTGGCATGCTCACATTGAGTGAATCCTTGGCCATGCTATGCGATCTGTTTGGTCTGGCTCATTAGCTGCTTTTATTGGCCAATATTGTCGAGCAGACAACTGGCTGTCATTTTTACAATTGTTATTTAATGGACGGCCGACAAGATATAGATAAAAAGATATTTATCTATATGTGAATATATAAAATTATGTATTTATCTATATCTATTTGCAGTCTCATATTTGTTGGCTCGAATTTTTCCAAAAGTAGCTTTTCTTTGAGTTGAATTTTGAATTTGACTCAATGTTTGAGCAGACTCTCACACCTGTGCAAAGTGTGCTACACACACACACTCACACACACACACACACACACTATACTTAAGAATGATTTTTCGCTTATTTTTAGCATTTGAATTTAGCGTTATTTTCAAAAATATATGTTTATTTTTTTTCACCCGCTTTTCGCTTTTGCTCATAATCATCTACATATTCCACACACAATTCACCTGAGTGTGTAGATACACAACAGCAGAGGCCATATAGACACAACTACACTAACACATATACATACGTATATTTATATATATGTATCTAGGTATCTATGTGTGTATATAGAGTTGGCTTGTTGGCTGGCAATTTCGTATCTTCTAGATACTTAGTGCTGGCCATAATTTTATTTATTTTATGCATGTGTATATACTTTTCTGGGCTCTCGAATAATATTTAACATTTTCGTGCGCTTGCCACATTTTGGAATGTGTAATAATTTAAAAATAACATGGCGAATATGTAGCAAAGCACTAGAAAAAAATAAAAATAATAATAAATAAGTCAGCTAAAAATAGCTAAAAATGCTTTATCAATAAAAAATCGAGGTGAGAAATGTTTGTGAATTTGAAGTAAATTGCAGGTAAATACAATAAGTTTTGATAGCACACACCTGTCTTTGGGTATCCGGCTCATTGCTCAGCATTTTACAGATGCGCTGAGGTCAGTGCTGAGCAGGAGAGACGATGCAGCAGCAGTAGCAGCTGCAACAGCAGGAGTCGGGAGCAGCAGGAGTCGGGGGTGTAGCTGTCTCTTCACTCACTCGCTCGCTTGATCTTCTTTGTGTTTCATGTTTCGTGCGCTACGACAAAATTGGGTCAAAATTGTTATGATCACACACACACACACACACACACTCTCTCTTACACACACACAGACATAGGCATGCCTGCTATGCAGTTATATATAGACAACAGCTTCTATGAGGTGTTTTCCTGCTTTATAAAGTGTGTGTGCCCATTTGACGAATGCTGCTTCGTCTTTTATTTTCTATTTATTTAGTCGACTTTCGACTTTTTGCATGGCTCACTTGAAGTCTCCTCACTCACTTCAGCTGCCCCACCAAGATCACACTTGGGGCATGCCCCAGCCGTGTGCTAAGTGCCAGCTAACCAGCTAAGCTCAAGTGGGGGTGCTCCACTCGAAATTCCAACACAGACGCCATAAATAAACACTTCCTAATGCATATGCGAAGACAAACAAATAAACAATTCACATCTTTTCCCAGCGCACCTTAATGCATTTGCCTTTAATATTCGCGAACCGTTTTGTTTGGCATTTCTCTTGCTGCGTTGACAACTTCAAATCAAAATTCTAGATGATTCACGCGAATACAGATATATATATATATATATATATATATATACACTTGTCTTTATATTCGTATCTTTCTACACATTGTGACGTGTGCCCTGTCAAGGCAAAAGCCTCTGACTCACTCGCCTGTAGTCGTGTCTATATGGTTCAGATACTATATAGTTTAGTGGCTTTGGTATAAATATCTAATGTCTAATGTGGGTGTCGCTGCTGCAAACTTTGCCAAAAGCACATGAAAATGCAATAAACAAATTTATAGTGTTAATTGAAAATTTGCAAATTTTACAGGCGTTGCATGTATGAAAGGTATAAATTCGTTTTGCAATACAAATTTGTTGTTTATACGATTTTATTTTAAAAATAAATATTATGAAATTTTTCTACAAGAATTTTTACTTAAAGTAGAGTTTAAATCTGATAAAATGTATTATTTATATCTTTTATATTATATACAAAAATAAATATAAATAATACATTTTATTATTTATATTTATTATATGCAAACATAATAAAAATAATACATTTTATTAATTATATTTATTATATTAATTGTTTTTACAATTTTTTTATATAAAAATAATTTTTTAAATACAAAGCAAACATTTTATTACACCTAAATCATGTAGAAAATTTTAATATTATTTTAGAAATTATTTTGAAAATTTCTATATGTATGTCTATACCTTTAAATAATCATATATTACAAATTTAATTAGACTTAAAAATGCATGTAGATAAATTTAATAACATTTTAAAATAATTTATATTTATATATTATGCATTAGATAAATTTTATGAAATTTTAAAATAATTTAGA
The DNA here is from genome assembly GCA_035047405.1 of Drosophila stalkeri. Classification (NCBI taxonomy): domain Eukaryota; kingdom Metazoa; phylum Arthropoda; class Insecta; order Diptera; family Drosophilidae; genus Drosophila; species Drosophila stalkeri. The sequence goes on along the minus strand of JAWNPR010000041.1, from coordinate 13,514,326 downwards.
AAAGTGTTTTAATGTAAATGTATTCTTTAAAATATAATACATTAAAAATTACATAAGATTTTTAACTAGACTAAGTGAAAATTCATTTCAATTTAATAAAATTGAGCAATAATAAAAAAAAACTGTATTCAAGTCATTTTTAAAAGAGCCTTAACTAACAGAACAAACTTAATAGAACTTGAGTTTTTTTTATGATTTCTTCTTTTTTATAATAACCAGCCTACATTTTAAACAGCAAATTATGTATAATTATTTTCAAATTTTATATATGTATGTATAAGAATCAATTGAAACAACTTGAGCTCACGCAGACAGAGGAATGAACAGCAGCAAAACGAACATTGCTCAAAATCATTTTAATCTTTTCACCTCATGAACGTGTATAAAATTTACCTAACTTATGTAAACACTATATTTTATTATCTGCCTATGGATCTGCGTGTGTTTCTATTCTAAACAAATTTTTTTTTTTTGATATATATGAAAGTCTATATTTCTCTGTATTTCTATATTTCTCTATAATTCTATATATAATATCTTTCGGATCGATGTTGTCGCGCTGCACACATGTTGGATTATAAATTATATTTTTATGCAATTCGAATTTTCTTTGGCGCTGCAGAATTTCGGACAGCCTGATTAATCATCAAAACATATTTACGATTGTCAGCGATAAATGCAATGGGAATTTAATTAATGTCAGCGTATTGCATTTTTCCTCTGTCGATTTGAATCAAACTGCAATGAAATTTGCTTAAAGTATTTTGATTTTATTTTGCTGTTTGTTTGTTATTTTGATTGGACATTAGCTTTTGCGTCATTGGATGCTTAAATAGACTATGGCACATATATTTGGATTTGCATTGCTATCGAATAAGCAGGATATACATATATTGTAGATGTCTGAAGCTGTCTGTCTATAAATAGCCAGATGAATATTTTGTCTATTTATGCTATAAAAATCTATTCTAAAAATAATTTATAGAAATTTTTGTTTAATCAAATAGAGCATTATATTGCTTATTTTGATATCATATTGTGATTTAGTGTATTTTAAATTCGTTGAAATGTTGAATTTTTAAATAAAAGTTTATTACACGCTCCAGAAATTTAGCTTTTCGGTCTTAGCGAAGACACAAACCACGATTTCTATACACAGCAAATACAACACTCTAGGCAACGACACATAGATGGCGCTACATGTGCAACTCGATATAGACGTTTATTTCCAATTTAATCAGAAAATATTTAATAAACATGACATTCTCTTATAACTTACATATTCTACGAATAATTTCAATGAAATATACATAACAATTGTTTATATTTTACTTATATTAACTAAAGAAAAACTCAATTAGATTGGTCAAACGACGCATGCTCACATAATTGACCAGCACCACATACGCGTAGCAGGTGTAAATGTAGGCCCACCATTGAAAGTGCAACGGATCCTTGGCCCAGCGACCACCGCCAGCCATCAGGCCACCCCATCCGTTGGTCTGCAGCACATGAGCATGATGCCGCTCATTGAGCAGGCGGCGAAACACGGCGCCGCTCAGGTACACAACGGTCAGCAGGAGAATGAGGCGACGCAGGTGAATCAGCAGGAGCACCATCGCATCAACTGTTGGCAGGCACATTTGTAAATATATATACATTTAAGATATAGATAAATAGTACGGGCTGTCAGTGTTCAATTTACTTAGGATTTGCTCATTCTTTATCTGGCACACACTTTTCCACACTTGAGTTTTTCGCAATTTCCTCGCCCAGTTGCGTGTGAATCTCGAAATTTTATTTATAATTTTCACGTTCGTCTCAGTTCTTCTTTTGCCGTTGCCTATTTTGTTTTCGTCGCAATTTTCCGAATTCGCTGCTGGCAATGCTTGGGAAAACTTTTTTTCAATAAATTGTTGTGGCTAAATTTAAATCGGAAAAAGTTTGTCAAGCTTTTGGCGGCATATTTGAGATGAAAGAAAATCAAATTTAAATAAATCATAATAGTGCATAGAAGTTTGCTTAATAAATTTGATCTAAAACTCTTTTTTTACTGCTCGACATAAATTTCAAATGCGAAACGAATCCACTTGAGGCAGAGCCGTAAGAAAAACAAAACTTGAAACGCTTCAAATGCCTTTCAGCAGTCTGCGCGATCATCAACAAAATACAATAGAGAATAGCATAAACTAGACACGACTATGTTGCGTATACTTAATGCGTATGCGCAATATTTGAGGCGAGGCACTTCAGCTCCAGCGCGCGGCTAACCTTGAACAAATCCAAACAAATTAGACGTCGCCCATTGCAACACAGTGCTTGAGGCTGGTTAAGAACAATATTTAAATTAAATATTGGCACACAGCAGCAGAGGCAGCGGAGGCAGCCGCCAAATGCCATGAAAGATGAAAATGTTGCAACGTCTCTCCAAAAAAAAAGCTGTAAAATCTAAATGAAATGTTTGTAGTCCACAAAGCAGAAGAAGATCAAGAAGACTATGTAAATAAAGCAAGGCAAAGCAAAGAAAAGCAGAGAAAATGGTATTAACTGCATTTCTCGATTTTCATTTATTATTTTTAGCAGTGACACGGATAAATGGAACAATCGACACGCGGCGTTTTATCGGCTAAAAACCAAAGAGATTTACTCGACCCGCCTCACAATGTGGCACCACAAAGTGTGGCAAGACAAAGGCGCAGACAACAAACAGCTAGAAGAACTGATGGAGCTCAGACTTTTGATGGAATGCAGTTTAAATGCAGTTGATTCATATGAATTCTTATGAAATAATGCTGTTGGTTGACATTCCAGAAATCGAAACTGGAGAGAAGAAATCCAAATTAAATATTAAATGTTTGACAAGCCAAAAGAAAACTAGCTAGGAATATCTAAATCCAAAAATTTAAGTATAAAATGTGTAGAAAATTTCTTTTATTATAATTCATTATCAATTGTTGCAGCTTTTTGTTGGACAATCTTAAGCGTATTTTAGCTATAAAACTTAACTGAAGCTGATAGTTATTTTATACTTATTTATTATTTATTATTTGCTAGGAATATCTAAATTTTTTTGTCAAAGTCTTAAGTTTTCCAGCTAGTTTATATATTTCTATAACATTTTATATTTGCATATATTTATTTATTTTTAAAGTTGATCCATATTATAATTATTATTATTATTATTATTATTATTATTATTATATTTATTTATTATCTGTATAATTTGAATTTGAATTTTTATATATTTGTTTATTTTTGTATATTTCTATAAAATTTTTGATTTTCATGTATTTATTTATTTTTAAAGTTGATCCATATTATTATTATTTTCATATATTTATTTATTTTCTATATAATTTGAATTTTCATATATTTATTTATTTTTATATATTTATATATAATTTTATATTTTCATATATTTATTTATTTTCTATATAATCTTAACTTTAATTTTAATTTTCATATATTATTTAATTATTTTTTTTTAAGTTTATTCATATTATTATTTTCAAACTTTCATTTATTTTTAAAATTACTCCATCAGTTATTGTTATTGATATTATCTGATATCAAAGTTTTTATTGAAAATAGTTTTCAGCATCTTGTTTGATTTTAAAGTCGAAATCTTGTAAGTTCTCAGCGACTTTAACTCCATTAAATGAATTATTTGAATGTATGGAAATTATACTTTTTCCAACTCATGCAATCAAAATATTATAAACTACATATTGAACCCTTGAAAAATCTATAAAAATATTCAACAACAAAAATTACGCGTAAATCTAAACTCAATTTTACTTCTCAAATAAAAACTGCAAAAAATCTGTAAAACCTATACAAAATTTCCCCATATTTTTCACCTGTTCTAGCTGCACTTTTCTCACGTTGCCAACAAATTTGTTTGTCGGCAACAACTTCGAGTGTCATTTTGACTGCTGCATTCTGCAGCATTACTAAAAATGTTACGACATAATATACAACTTGAGGCAACGATTTGATGGTGTTTTATGGTCAGGCAAACAAATTGCTGCAATGCCTCACTCGATGCATTCACGCAGTCACACAGCCACGCCCCTCCCCCTGATGGCTCACACCCGCTCCGCTATTAGTTTTATTAACTTGTGCGTTGGGTCGCTTGATTGCATAATCTGTTTGCTGTTTGACTAAGGCCAGGCATAAATTACAAATTCAAAATCGTAGAAATGATTGAAAGGCCTGCGCCTTTCTCAGCTTCCTCCCCCCTCCTCACCCATTCCCCAGCCAATAGATCCCAATGGCCAACACAGCTCCCGTTTTTCTCCAGCTTTTCCCCACTTTTCCCCAGTTGCATCGCGATTGCCACTGGCTGCTCCCGTGGATTGCCGGGTCTGACTTTTATGGCTGTCGGTGTATTTTTTATGGCCTGCCCAAAATTCATTTCTCGTTTTGAGGCAAACGATTTTTTTTTCTCGATTTTGTTATATACTCGTTTGGGAGCTGAAAAAGGGAGTATATTGGATTTGTCAAATGAAATTTCGTAGATATATTTGTTTGTATAAGTGCATATTGAAGTCTAGGGATTTTTTTTTTAGGATTATGGAGGGCGTGGCAAATTGAGAATGATTTAATATTATATTATGATAAAGTCTATTCCAGCTAGAGACTTTATATATAAAATATATAAAAAACTATATTTGTATGTAGTAAGGATACATAATGCTTTAAGGACTATAAGAAGAGGGAATATTTATTTGTGGGCGTGGCAGAAGAGCTGCAAAAAAAAAAAAGCTGAAAGCTCAAATTATTCTATGCTGCAATTGAATGAATATTGAGTTATATTTAGAGATATATATGTAATTACCCCACAAATAATATTTCATTAATAATAACAACTAATTTTTTATTATTTCAAAATTAAGTCACATCTTCACCCTAAGTGCGCATTATGCAGTCAGGCATGCCCGATTGCAGCGTTCTTACTTGTTTTCTCTTTGTTTTTTTTTCCTTCTCAATTTTTTCGATTTGTTTGCATTTATTTCTGGGACTGCGTTGGCGTTGCATTTGTTGCATTTGTTGTTGTTGTTGTTGGCGTCTCTCACGCACTGTTAAAAAATATTTGTGGAAAGCATGCAAAATGCACGCTCTTTTTTTTTTTGAGATTTTTTTTTTTCTGTTGAATGCAGCGCTGAAAGCTATTTGTATCTGTCGGTCAGATTAGGTTAAGTTTCCGCAGCCCCGGCGTCAGCATCCATTGCAACCACTGCATGTCTTTCATCAAAGTGTCGAGCCACTTTGCCCCCCCCCCCTTTTGGGGCTGCCCCCTTTAGTTTACTCGGCTACCCTTTCCACTTGCTCTGGCTATTAGCTATTGATGGCCGCACTTGGCTTTTGCCTCAGCAAAGTCTTTCGACTTTTCAGGCAATTTGGCGTCTTTGTCGCGGCATTTTCTGATTTATGTATGTGCAGGCCTGCAGCTTTTTTGGCACATATTTAGATATTTAGTATTTAGTAAAATATATAGAGAAAACCAAATACTCGCACGTTCGCATCAACTCGACTCGAGCTGTTCGCCATGTGCAGGCCAAAAGGCAATCTTTTGTTTCTGATATACCGAATAACTAAATTTTTGAATGGACGTCATCTCAGCTAGCCGCATGCTTCCGGTGCCCCATTCAATATATATCTCTCTCTATCGCTCTCTCTCTCTCTCTCTCTATCTCTCTTTCTCTATACATGTGTGTTGCTTCTGGCCGGCAAAAGTGGCACACAGTTTGTTATTTTTAAATGAAGAACCAAATATCAATGCAGAGAGATGCGATTCTATATGCATGAATATCTGTCAGTCTGTCTGTCCGTATGTACTTGTTGCTCATATCATATGCATATATATATATATATATATATATATGTATATTCACAGCAAATATGTGTAATAAATTAATGACACTTGCTCTGGGAGGGCGACCAAGTGTGTGGAAGTAGCCGATCTACGCATATATATATATGCTCTTATGCAGCTGAGTTGTTGATGGAGGCAAGAGTTTATAATAGCAATTGTAGAGGAGGTGAGAAGAGCGGAGCAGTGAGAGCTGATGTACATATGTATGTGGAAGCTATGCGAGTTTGTAATTAACTGTTGAATTTGCATACTCAGAGAGCTTGAAGCTATATGACAATATAATTCATTCGGGGCTTCGATATAGACTTAAATGTGATTTACTGCCAAGGCATTAATATGTGAAATTAGCTCAATTGAGTGTTTATTAAAGATTTCGATATTGAAGTTTGCATTCAATTTGAAGTATTGAATTTTCATTAATATTTAATCAATTTGGTTTATAGTTACAATTGATTAATTGGAAGAGGCAAAATTTTCAGCTTATAGTATAGTATATCTAGAGAGCATAGAAAGACTGCAGACTCATTAATAAAGAAGAAGATTGAATTACATTTTTAACTAAGCTGAATATATTCTATTTAAATTTAAAAAAATTAATGTCTTAGCCTGATTATGTAACTGCATATATTTATTGATTTATTTATGTATTTATTTATTTTTTCATTTATTATTATTTTTATTATTATTAATTAATTTATTAATTTATTTTTTTATTTAAAAATATATTGATAAAAAAAAATTGAGTCATATATATGTAAAACTACAAAATATAATTGTATAACCAAAACAAGGACATTAAATTTATTACAATAGCATATTCAATTTAAATTTATAAATAAAATATCTAAGCCTGATTCTATTCAATTTGCATAGGCTTTTCTTATAATTTTACAGCTGCTGGCAAAGGAAATGAAAAATGCGAATTCGAATTCTGATTAAATCCTACAAATTTTGTATCGCTAGATCATATATGCATAATTTTTGGATGAGTGTCAAACACTTTTCACTGTAGTTCTTGCATGTATGTTGGCTATTCTACGAACTAGGCTTAAATGCTTAAGCTGTAAAAATAAGCTGTAAAAAAAAATCCTTTAACTACACTTATTATCATTTTTCCTTAAAGCTATCATATTTGGCTTAAAGTTCAAAAGCTCCTCCAGAGTAACATAGACGTGTATATATCTAATGAAGATCTAACAGTATATTACTGTCCTCGATTCGCTCTGCCAATATAAATATATTTATTTATATTATAATATATATTTATATATATATTTCTTATTCACTCACGCCCAGTCATCGCTTACTCACAATTCCAAATATACACGAAATCATTTATAGAATAAAATTTATTAAAATCAAATTTATTATTAAATATTCATAAATATGATTTTTTACTATTTTTAGGCATATTTCGATGCTAATTAGAATCGAAAATTAATGCAAAATTTGTGCTTTCAGTTCAAAAATCGTTTGCAACTAAATAAACTCTAACAGATGTCGAAAGACGAACCTCATTACGTACGAATTTTTTGCCAGATCTACGCGTGGCTATATGCAACAACAACAACAACAACAACAACAACAGAAATTTGTATTTATTTGTTTCATTATTGCAATTTACAAACGCAACTAAGAGAGAGAGAGACAGAACGAGACAGTGAGAGAGGGAGAGAGAGAGGCAGGCTGACTGCCTGGCTGGCTGGCTGCTGAGCGCGAGAGGGCAATGGGCGATCTCTCGTATACCAAAATACACACACGCACAACTCAAATACAAAAGAAGAAAAATACGAAAAAAAAAACACTAACACACACACACATTTGTATGTTGTCGGGGTAAAAATCTCAGCGCAAGATTTTCCACAACAGTTTTCCTTTGACAACGCGCCGAGTCGCACACGAATTCAACTCAAACGCGCGACAATTTCTGTGCTAGGTTTTCATTTTTTTTGTTTGCTAAATTTAAAAATAATCGAGAAAACAAAAAAACAAAAGTAAATTTTAAAGTATATAAAAAAAAAAAAAAAAAGGAAATCGAAGCTACTCCGCGCCACAGAATATATATCAGCGCATAAATAAAACGAGCCCGTGACGTGTTGCATTTCGCCTGCGCCGCTGCCTCAGCCACTGCCTTCACCCTCTGCCGCTGCCTCAGCCTCTGCCGGTTGCGTACGGTGCTGCTCCTAGGGCATGGCTAGCACTGTCTCTCCTTTATCTGTCAGCGATGCTGCGTGCCGGCGGATTATGTAAAGTGTAATACGTTTCTCACAGTGCCTGCAAAAATGCAGTCGACACAGTGTTTATCACGCAGTAAATTGATCGAGTTTTTATTTTGCATCTCTGGCAATTGAATTGCCAGCGGGCTAATTGTCAACGCCAGTTAATTGTGTTCGATTGTGTGTGTATGTGTGTGTGTGTGTATATATAAATATATAAATATATAAATATATATAGATAGATAGATATATCTATGCAAATATCTATCTGTGTTAAATGTCATGAATCGTTGAATAAACAAAGCAAAACAAGCAAACGAAACGATAAAAAAAGAATTGAAAAGCAAACGCAATTGCTGCCAGAAGCCGATGCCAAAATAACGTAATCAGCATGTCATCCTATCGCAGTTATGTAAGTCAATTTCAAACTCTGTATCTGTATCTTTAGCTCATGTATCTGTATCTGTAGCTGCATCTGTATCTATTGCTTGCAATTTTGTTTGTTTCTAATTGTTGCTGCAGCTCATGTATTTAGTATCTAGTTTTTGTGTCGCACATACACCCACACACACACCTACACACATACACCTGCACACACACATATGCATATCTACACCCACATATACTTTATAACATATTACGTATACGTATCGCCAAACACTCGTCTAATTGTATCTACAACAAAATTTAGTTTTTCCTTTGGGCAACTTTTGTTTTCGCCAACTTTTGTTGCCTTTTTGTTGTTGTTGTTGTTTTGAGTCGAGGCGTGTTAATGGCCCAATTCCATGATAAACAATTCTCCCCATAGTTCGCACAACTTTTTGCATAGTTGTTTCTCGCTTTTATTTTTTTTTTTTTTGTTTTTTTGGTAATTGATATTTTTTTTCTGTTCTGTGTTCGTTTATTCAACAAATTTCAAATTTCATCGGAAATTGCTTGGGAAAATTATTTGAAAATGTTTCGGCGAATCGACAACATGAATTGTAATTGTATATCATTTAGAGACATTAGAATGATTTATGATTGAATTGGATTAATAGAGTGAGCTTTGTTAGCTTTAAACAAATATTAATTATTATTATTATTAATATAAAGTTGAAATGAAATTTTAGTTGTGGCAGGCAATGTCATTTTTTTAGTATATATTTATTGATATATAGTAGAATCCGCTTATAATGATGCTCAAGGAAATGTCGTTATACCAGGAGGACGTTATAAGCATATAAGTTTGCTCTCCATAGGCGTATAAACATTAGAAGCGGTGTCGTTATAATCGGTTTCTACTGTATCTAGGTTGACAAAATAATTAATTACTCTCAGCTTTCTTTCAGATAAACCCCAATATAATATTTAATAATATTTTAATGCCAATTCCATACTATATTCAAGTAGGAACCAAAGTCTTTTAAGTTATTTCTAAATTAATAGCTAAACGCCCATTGACTTTTGTATTCAGTATGAATCATGTTATCTAATTTTCGCACATATGTATATTCATATCTCTCTTTAGCATGTATGCTAAGAAATATTTTAATAATTTTTCATATGAATACAGGCATTTTATAGGTGACTAAGAGTAAAAGATTTGGTCGAGTTACGAATACATGTATAAGAGAAATATAAGAGCATAGATCAACTCTACTATAGAATGCTGCTTTATTTTAAGCGATCTACTATAAAAGTAAACATAAACGATATACACTTAAAGACCAAAGACTTCATATCACAGATATATATGCATATATAATAGATAGACATATGTATGCCAAGTATACTTTCAGCAATACATCTAGTGGTAGGTGCCTCTATAGCAAGCCATAATCTATATATTGATATATAGTTATATAGTCACTGAAGAGTTACTAGAGAGATACTAAAAAGTTACTAGAGAGTTACTAGAGAGTTACTAGAGACTTACTAGAGAGATACTAAAGAGTTACTAGAGAGCGTGGCATAAGGCATTCAGCTTGTTGTATTGAATATGCCACGCTCTCCCCTTCTATTCCCCTCCACATTATACAGATCTTTTCACACTTTCAATCCCATTTAAAGCAGCATCCTATTATCGCATCAACAGCAGCAGCAGCATCAGCATTTACATCTGTATCTGTAGTCCTAAATGGCTTTGTTCACGACTTTATGTGACCTTTTGATGCTGGCTAAACTCTTGAGCCATAAATCAATTAAAGATTGCGCCCGACAACTGTTCCGATTGATGAGGCAGCGACAAGTTTTCCGAGTCGGAGTTTGCTCAAATACTGGAGGCTGTTTATTTTTAGACAGTTTCGTTTCGAAAAATGCTCGAAAAAGGGAAAAAAATTAGTTTTTTATTATTGGCGTGTCGTTTGTTGTGTGTTAAGAGTCATCCTCAACTGTCCTGCTGCCGCGCCACATCATTTTTATGGCCCGAAGGAAGAGGTTGTAAATGTTTACGCGTGCCCCATAAAGCGTTAAGTGGATCGCGGCAAGTGGGTGGCGCATTGGCCACCTAATTAATAAACCAAAGTGTAATTATAATATATACATATATACTAAGTAATATTATATATATCGGATTTATTTTATCCAACTGCTGCGCCAACCAAGCATGTGTATGGGAGGCGGCCGGGCGACAGTTAACAATTGTTTGTCAAAGCTATTTGAAAGTCGGATTTCAGTACACACAATGCCCAGACGACGACGTCCCCGTTGCAAGGTGAAACCGTTGATAGCGCTGCACGAGGATGCAGCCGGCGACAGCGAGGCGAGCCAGGAGGAGCCGGTCGAGAGCAAGAGCGACGATGTGGATGTGCCCACAGAGACCACACACGAACTGCCGGCCAGTGTGGTGGCCAACGATTGGGAGTATCGTCTCTTTCCGGAGCTGCACAATCAGCTGCCGCCATTGCCCACATTCACGGATATCTTTGGCCAGCACTCGGATCTCATGTATCAGCAGAATTCGCCAGCGCCACTGCCCGAGACAGAGCAGCAGCAGCAGCAGCTGGAGCAGCAGCAGCTGGAGCAGCAGCAGCAGCAGCAGCTGGAGCAGCAGCAGCAGCAGCAGCAGCAGCACGAGCAGCAACAACAGCAGCAGCAGGAGGCGGAGCAGTCCGCTCCAGCGCAGCTAAACGGAACGACTTGCAGTTTAGTGCCCGATATCTTTGGCATTGGTGGTCTGGTGGCCAATTTGCGTGCCTCGCGCAGCAGCAATGCCAATGCCATACAGCTGGTCACCGGCGAGGATCTGACCACATATGGCTTGGATCTGGCCAGCCAGGGCGATATCTATGTGCACTTCAATGGGCCATTCACACAGCAGCCGGCTGGCCGCAGCTCAGCGAATTGTGCATTGGAGCTGGGCATGCGTGGCATGCGCGATGCCATGGACAAGTATCCATCACGGCCACCCATCTGGGAGCCCTTTGTGCCAGAGACTCGCAACTTGGGCCTGATCATGCCGCTCAACAGCTCCCAAGCTCCCAAGCTATCTGCGACAAAGCTGTCGCAGTCGTCGTCACATGAGAAATCTGCCTAGTTTCGATATCAATGATTTGGCAAACATTCAAATTGCTGTTCGCTTGTATTGGTTTCTTGTCAACAACAGCAACAACGACAACAACAACAATAGCAACAACAACAACAACAACAACAACAATAGCAACAACAAACAGTAAACTTAGCTCACTTATATACTGGCCACGACCCATACATATGTCTATATATGTATATGTGTATGTATATATATATATATATATATTTTTAAGGTTTATCTACATATATATGTGTGTGTGTATATATCGATATATACATATGTATACAGATAACGGTATATATGCCTGCCTGTACGAAATGCAACGCTGACGAAAACCGAAACAAATCCAAAGAACTGAGTGCAATAGAAGAATTTTAATTTTAATTAACTAAATATATATGTATATGTATATGTATATGTGTATATATATATATATATATGTGTGTGTGTGTATGCATGTGTGTATGTATGTGCATGTATATATGTGTATATGTATGTAAATACTTTTGGCTACTTTTTGCTATATATATATATATATATCTATATCTATATTTTATACGATTTCAAACATCTTTTTACACTCGTCTTCTTCCCTTTTATACTATCTCCCTTTTGGCGATCCTTGTTCCACTTCTTCGTACTCTTTATACTCTCAACTTTCCTTTAAATTTATATATGTCAAATACTTTTCCAAAAAATAAAATCCAAACAGATAAGAATTGTTAATGATTTCTTTTTCGAGTCAATATATTCGATTGCTGGCACTTCACGCTTTCTAATATTTTTGTATATATATATTATATATGTATATAGTATAATTGTTTTTCTATGATTTCTTTTTTTATATATTATTATTTTTATTTATTTTGAGTAAAAATTGATAAAGTTTAATTAATAATTGACTTAGTTTTAGGTATATTTGTATTATGATTTCTCAAATTCTCTAACATCTCTAGTTTAGATGGTGCTAGAACCATAGCATAATTAGGCCAACATTTAGACATTTACTTTTTATTCGGAAATATTTAGATTATTATTTATTTTTAAGTTCCCTTTTGTTATATGAAATATCTTACAGCAATTTGTTGTGGAATGCCGACAAAAACTAAAAGAGCGAGGGAGCAAATATTTGTTATATATGAAATTATTTTTTTGAAAGAGCTGTGCTTGGTCGGGTAGCTAGGATTTATTGATCTATCTGAGGCTGCTCTCTCTCGCTCTATATCTGTCTCTCTCTCTCTCTTTCGGAAGGGAGACACTTTTACCTTGATATGTAATCAATATTATTTATATGATATGTAATCAATTATTTTCTGTGCCTTTTCTAATCATATTCTTTAACCTTGTCTATTTCGCTATTTTTGTGTACAATTTTCTCCACACTCCCCATTTTCCGCATCCCTCTCTCTCTCTTTCTCTATCTCTGTTCTCGTTAGGAATTCCTAAAGAACAACAGAACTTAGTATTGCTCCTTCTTATACTATATTTACAGGGTATTTCTTAGTCTAATCATCCCGCTCACACGCTTGCTTTATTACTCGTTCGCGATTGCGTTTATTCAACTTTTTATAGCACTTTGTAAAATTTCTATGCTGCTGGCATCCGAGCAGATTGCGTATATATATCTGAGATGAATGCTCTGTGCATTTCTATCAGATACGCGTATATATATATATATACATTTTTGACACCAAAACTAAAAATATTTTGAGAAACAGAAGAGAAAATAAATCATCTGTCTGCTGCGATGGCACGCGAATGCTTTGTTTGCTTTTTTATCTGCTTTTGCTTTTGCCTTCAAGTAATTTGATTTCGTTGGCCGCATTTGCTGCAGTTGCTGCCACATTTTGTTGCATTTTGCTAAATGCACATTTGTAACATTTGCTCGATCTCTTCGACTTTATGGGCATTACCAACTGACAGATAGGGCCGACGTTTTATATCCTGCCTGGGCAGCGCCTAATTGAGTTCGCATAATAACGCTGTCAAAAGAGAAAGAGAGAGAGAGAGAGAGGAGGTAGGAGAAAAACAAGAGAGCGAGATAGAGATAGTTAGAGTGGGAGAGTCTGGCAGAGACAACACTCTCCTATTTGTGGCATGCCACATGGCAATAATCAGCTGCCTTTCCTGCCTCCTCCTTCCCGTGTCCTGCTCTCGCACTTCTTCGTTTACTTTGCACATTGTTGCGCTATTTGCGTTTGGCATTCCATTTCGCTAACAACAAAAACAATTAAATGCTTCACTAAGCCCCCTCTCGCCACGCCTCCTGCCATCGCCCTAAACTCCCACCTCATGCTGGGCGGGCGGTACTTAGGCGCTGAAGAAAATATTCACTTTTTATGGCACATGTCATTCGAGTGGGCAACGAAGGCGCCAGCCCAGAGCTCCAAGGGGAAAGCTAACAGAGGGGTAGCAGAGGCTGAGCCTAGCGCCAGGTATAGCGGGAGTCATAACAGCGGGATAGCAGAGGGACAACGGAAGCGCCAGCAGAGAGAGAGAGAGGGCGCGCTACACTGCAGATCAAGGGAGAGAGGGTAGGGTGGCAGGGTGGAAGCAGGGGTATTCAATAATCATCGAGACTGGAATTTCATGCACGATTCAGTTTCGAGCATTTGTTATGATGGCATTCAGGTAAATCGTTGATTTTTATTGCCACTTTAGCAGCGACTTCATTTGCCCTCAGATTTTCAATTTGGAATTTGTTCATTCGAGCATTTTCCCTCGACATTCCTCGACATTTAATAGCTCAGGCATATCTAGAACCTAAGTACTATTAATATTAATTGGGGATTCGCTTGCCAAATTTCTATAAAAAGCTGACATGGATTTCGCAATATGAATGCGATGTCTGGCAGATCTCAAGAGATATGCCAAGAGACAAAGTGAGAGAGGGAGGGAGGTAGAGAGAGAGAAGAAGAGAGATGTTGGTTTAGAGATGGCTTTTCATTCTAATACATGCAGATGTTGAAATTTCGATAAATGAATCTGTTTACACGTCGAAACTAATTGAAAAAAAATAAATGTGAAAATAGAAATAAATGCGTGCAGCAGCGCCATTTAATTGAAATTGAAATTGAAAAGAAAATTGAAAGAAAATGCGAGCGAGCAGCGAGTTCAAAGCAAGCCAAAACCCATATGGGGAACGTTCAGCCCTATCGAGGGAGCGTTGATGGCTGCCCCTCTGCCTCAATCGGCGGCCTCTTCTCCGTTACAGTTCGCTGCAGATAATGAAATGAGCTTGCGAATAATTGTTGCACGCATCTCAAGTTCTCTGCAAGCAGAGGCGGAGATCACAGCGATTGCCTTCCATGTGGAAAATCTGAGTGCGCCAATCAATCAATTTGAATTGCAGTTCGATTTTCTGGCTGTGAAGAGATCTGATAAGTAAATAATATAGGGAATATGTACATATTGATTAAGTGAGAAGTCTGTGAACTAAGTAAGGGAAAATAAATATGATGGAGAGCTAGAAAGTCTATAGATCTATGATATTATACTAATCTCATAATTTATTGATCTTTTTGTTTTAATCATTTAGATTTGCTCGTATTGTTTATATAGTACAAATTTGGCATTCTCTCTCCCTCTACCTCTCTCTCTTTCTCTCTCAAATACTGTTTTATTGCGTGGATATGTATTATCTTTTACTTCTTCTGTTTCTTTCTCTCGCTATCTCTCTCTCACACACTCTCACTCTCAGTCTCATTTACGGCATCTCTATCTATCTTTAACATCCTGTCTCCCTCTATCTCATTCTATCTTTCACTACTTCTACAAACCATTCCCTTCCTCAACTTTACTCTTTGTCTATCTCTTTTTGACTCTATTCCTCTCACTTTCTTAAAAAAAGATTTCTCTCTATATATCTATTTATTTATTTATATATATTTTACTTTTAACACAATCTTTCCCTCTATGTTTTACAGGCGCCCTGGAAATCGAACCTGGGCAGTTCTTCGTACAAGCCAAGCAGCTCAGCAGTAAGTCCTAAACTCTTTCTATTCGCTCTCCAGCCCAACTAATTCTCTTTTGCATTTTGTAGTATACTCTCGGATCGGATTTGGGCAGTGGTGCCACGTCTCGCTACACTTCGCTGGCCACGCCCAGCTCCTACAGACCGTCCTTCTCTGGCGGCACATATCGCATCAAACGTGATCCTCCTGCTGCGACGCCAGTCCCCAGCTACGTGAGTCGCTATGCCAAGACAGAGCCCAGCAAGCCAGATGTAGCCAGCAGCAGCGATCGCAGCAGCCCCATCAAACGTTATACGGGCGCCAGCACAAAGCTCGGCAAGTATGGACGTTCGCGTGATCCCAGTCCTGTGGCATTGGAGCACACGAATCGTGCGACGTCCAAGTCGCGAGATCCCAGTCCTCAACTAGGCGGAGCTGGCTATCGAAGCAGCGTCTCGAGGAATGGCTACAACAGTCGCTATGCCCCGAGTGGCACGAGGCTCAATGGAGCGAGCAGCACGCTGGACAAGTCCATCTCCTATCTGACTACAAGTGATTTCCATGCGAGGACCGCCAGTCGCAAGGCGAGCAGGGAGAAGGAGGTGGAGGAGCAGCAGCCAAAGGCAGATGAAGCTAAAGAAACAGAAGATGAGTTGAACGGCAAAGAGAAGGAGCAGAAGCAGGAGCAACAGGAACCGGAGAAGGAAGAGCCAGAGGAGACCTTTGTCTCAGTGGTGGTGGTTACGCGAGCCACCTCACCCACTCCACCTGGCAGCACCACCGTGCAGCGCACGCGTCGCATAGACATAGCCAAGACCATTGAGAAGACCATTCAACGCTCCACCAAAAAGCGCCAAATGCTGGAGAAGGAGATTCAATCGGATCGACTGGATGACTCCACGCGCTATCTGCGCTACAGCGCCGGCGGCAGTAGCTCCATCAGCTCCAACTACAGTACGCATAGGGATCGCATTAGCAGCCTGCGCTACAGCGCCAGCCCTCAAGCCAGCAGCTCACCCAAGTCCAGTTCGCCCAGCGTGGAGAGCAAAAGCAATGGCGCCGTGAGCTTGGCCAGCAGCAAATCCTCCAGCAAGTCCAAGCTATCGCCACCCAAAGCGGTTCGCTTGAATTCGCGTCAATCCTCAGTGGAGAATCTGGTGAACAAGCCGCCCGTAGTGCCTGCCAAAGCGGAGTCGCCCACCAAGAGCTGCAACGGCAGCAACAGTTCGAGCAGCTCCTTGGCCAAATGGCCCTGGCCCAACAAGGACTTTCGCAAAAGCTCGCTGAACGTGGGTCCTACGGACAGACCGAGGCAGTCCCGGACGCCCAGCAGTGGAGGCGAGTCAGAGGAGCCAGTCGTAGAGCGCTCACCCAGTGTAGGCTCAGACTGTGGTGTCGCCAAGCCTGCCACAAAGCTGACCAATGGGAAGACAGCGGGACGACAGCTCAAGGCGCATAAATCATGCAACGGGAGCAAGGAGAGCAGTGAGAGCAGCAATGGGAGCAAGGAGAGCAGCCAATGCAATGGCAGCAGTAGAAGCAACAAAAGCAAAGAGAGTAAAGAGAGCAATGGCAGCAGTGAGTGCAAGGAGAGCAGCAAATGCAACGGGAGCAACGGGAGCAACGGGAGCAAGGAGAGCAGCATCAGCTGTTCGGCTACCTCTGCCTGCTCCTCGTCCGACAGCGAACAGCGCGCAAAGGCAACGAAGAAGCAAAGCAAGAAAAAGTCGGTAGCGAATGGCGGCCAAAACAAAGTCAAAGAAAAGGCAAAGGCAATGCAGAGAGAGGGACAGTCGTCGAAAGAGAGCGAGAGCGAGAGCATAGAATTAGCATTGGGCAACCAAAATAGCAACAAGTCGTCGCTTGACTCACCCACTGGGGTTGTGGCAGGGGCGGAGGCGGTGGTGGATCGGTCGCAGTCGCGTCTACAGAAGCTGTCGAAGGTATCGAATTTTTTGGCCACTCGTCAGCAAGACGCAAATAGTGAGCCGATCTTCCTCGAAAGCTCCGAGAGCGCTGGCAGCGAGGCGGAATCTCAACCAGCTTTGGCCAGTCTCTTGCTAGACACGCAAACGAACGAACCAGCGACTACAACGACGTCTGTAACGACGACGACAACGACGACGACGCCAAAGTCGACGACGACAACGAATCCGACGACAAGTCCCAATCAAACGACTACGCGACTGGAGAGCCTGACCAGCGAGGCGCAGCAGGAGGATACGGAGGAGCCTAGTTGGTGGCAGGACACGAGCTTACAGATCAATACGGCATCGGCCTTGGACAATAACAATCGCAGCGAAATGCCCTACAGGCTGAGGCACATCGATTCAGGGGAGGATCATGCCTGGTGGCTGAGACCCGATGAGGATGATACGCTGGCGGAGACAACGCTGAATGCGCTGGATGATGAGCAGGATGCGAGTGTGGCGACCATGTCGCAGGGGGAATCTGGCTACAGATGGAGCAGCAGCAAGGAGGAGCACGAACGAGAGAGGCAGGAGGAGAGAGTGGAGGAGCTTGAGGAGGAGCACGAGGAGCAAGTGAAGCGCATGCCACGCAGTCGCATCTCGCCCGAACAGGATGCTTGGTGGCTAGACGATGAGCAGCAGCAGCAGCAGCAGCTGTCGGAGGAGCCCCAGTCGAATGGCTACCACGAGGATTGCAACAATGTGGAGGTGACCTTGAAACTGCCCAGCAGCAATAGCAGCAAGACAAGCCAATCCGCTGGCAAGTCTCCTTCCTGGTGGCAAGCGGGACCGGCCAAGAAACTCTTCAATGTGCAGCGCGTGGAATCTGGCGAGCGCGCTTGGTGGCAGGAGCAGGAGCAGGTGGAGCCACAGCCACAGCCACTGCCACAGCCACCACCAGTGAAGTTGCCAACGCCGCCGCCGACGCCACCGCCGCGCATTATCAAGCCCTGGGATTCGGGTGAGCGAGCCTGGTGGTTGCAGGAGGAAGAGGAGGCGCAGCCAGAGCAGTCGAAGCAACAACAGGCAACAACAAATGGCGACCAGGTCGATGCCCAGGTGCTCAATCAGCCCTGTGAGGTGATGAGCAACTCCTTCGATTTCGCCTATTCGGTGCGTCCCAATCCTTTAGGTCAGTGCGCCAGTCCGCTGCCGCCAGAGCAGAGCGAGCAGATCGAGCAGCGAAAGCTTTGCGCATCACCCTACGATAACATTCCAATGTCAAAAGTTCAAATGGCAGCGCCGCCGCTGCAGCTGCCGTCAGCGTCGCAGTTGCAGTCACCGCCAACGCCACCGCCGCGCTACTCTTATACGCCGCCCGCGTGCCGTGTGGGCGATAAGCTTTTCATTTCGCGTCATCAAAACATTGACGAGCTTTTGGGTGGCGCATGCCGGCCGCTCAGTCCGCTCTTCTACAGCGGCGGCGGCGCTGCCGAGAGCGAGGCGACAGCGCTGCCGTTGGCGAGCAAAAATATGTTTCTGCTGGAAGAGATAACGCCGGATCAAGTGCGCATTCACGACAGCACCGCACAGTTGCCGGTTATACAGCGCATGCAGCGGTGAGTACGAAGAGCACGAAGAGAGCGCGAGAGCGCTTGCTTTTGTTTGTTGTGTGGTGAATTTCGTTCAACATGTGGTTGATTGCGCTCTCTCTCTCTCTCTCATTTGATCTTGTAGCGATGTGGAATGGCTAGGGAACGGCAGCAGCAGCAGCAACTTTTACGAGCAGCAGAAACAGCAACCGCAGCAGCGCAGGGTAAGTGGCACATCTATCTCCCTCACCTTTCCGTCTCCTTTTCTCGTTTTCTTTTACACACCCTCAACATATTGCAACAATTTTGATTTTGGCAACCTGCCCGGCTCGTTACGTTATCGACTGCGCGTCGCCAGAGACGCCCACGCGTGTGTTTATTTACCCAAGCAATGCACTAACAAGCGAAGCGAGTCTCTTGGCTATGCCAAAGAATTTGTCACAAGAGGAAATTTTGTTAGATCTCGAATCTGTTTTTAATTTGTGACTAATGTCAAGTAGTGTTTATATTCTAAATTTATTTATAAATCAAATTAGCTAAATATGACGAAGAACCTAACTATAAGCGTATACCAGGTAAGCTCCGCCATACGATTTACGGATGTGTTACACAGCTTAAACGATATGCGATCTGTGTGTGATATGCCAAAGGGCGCACCCAATTCCTTATCTCTCCTGCGTATCTTCGGCGAGCTGCCAAGTCTCAAGTGTGGCCCTCGCTCGCCCTCTGAGTCACAAAGCGCAGCCAGCACACGAAATGCGGAAGAGCAAAAAATATTATCTTAATTATATGCAGGCAGGCAGGCATTCAGTCAGGCAGCAGCTCGAACTTGAAGTCGAACTGGAAGTCGAAGTCGAATTCGGTAACAGAAGAATTCTTGCTTCTGCTCCAATTACGAACTCTTTTTTTTCGGCGAAATGGGTCAGAAGGCAATTAGCATGTAATCACAGAGCGCAGCGAGCGGCGAACTAAGCTTTAACTGTAAAGCCGACAAAGGTTAGCGCCGGCAGCGGCAACGAAGCGGCGTTGGCGGTGTCGGCGTCGGCGACTTCATTAACTTTGCCTTGGCACAAAACAAAAGAAAAAGAAAAAGAGAATTAAAAAAAATACTCATAATGATTGCAAATATTTATTTTGTTTACGCTCTTGCGCAATTGTCTTGACCATAAAAAAAAAGAATGCATTAAAATTGAAAGTGCATTCAACTCACAGAATCGTCGCTTCTCAACTGATCGAGCCAGTGAAATCATTTCGGCTATAAAAATAGATAGCTGGCATTGATGCGTGAAAACAAATACCAAAATTACATTATAAGAGACATTTTGTTTCAGTTCGCACAGCTGCCATTTGCAAAAGCTAAACAACAACAAAAACAACAATAAAAGTTCGTATGTGTAAATACGCAATTGTCTCTTTCAATGACATCAACGACAGTAGTTGTCTATCTCGCTCACTCTAGCGGATGACTCAGATGGCCTGAACTTCTTTCGGTGCTGCGGCTGCGACTGTGGCTCAAGGCTATTTATTTATTTCCCCACACGCAAGAGCAAAAAGACTTACTTGTACAATTGCATATCTTCTCATTTACGACAAATATTTCCCATTTGGGTAAACAACTGTTTAAAAATTTGTCCGATAAGACGTCAGTGGAATTTCCCAAGAGTATATTTCGGAAGACTGTTAAATCTGACAAATCTACATTTAAGCTGCATACATGTCATGTATGCATTTTATTTGCATAGGTTCGTGTCTTCCCTTGTCTTTACTCTTTTCTAAAGTCTTTACAACTAATTCCAAACAAATATTTAATTAGGACTTTAAAAGATTGTGCTGCACATAATTACATACAAATATACTTCTCTTTACTGTCATTTTATCGCATATCATATTCACCTAAACATTTCCCTGCACTCTCTTATAAAATCACAGCACTAAATCCCAGCTATAAGCATGCAAGCTGCCATCCCCTGTAATGTAAAACTCAATTGCCAATTCAAACACTTCACACACACACACACACATACACACTCAGACACGCACACACACGCGCGCTCACAATTTAAAGAGCAAAATGTCCAACTAATGATAGGCTAACGCTCAATCAACGATAAAACTAAATTGTGGCACACGCGCCTCCAAAGCTCCGAGGCGCAGCTATTTATAGCACAGCTGCCAGAGTGGATACGAGTACGAGTGCGAGTGCGGGTTCACCTATCAGCTGCAGTCTCAATGCACGTTCAATTAAAAAAGAGAAACAACAACAACAACAATAGCTGCAGCAAGAACAAGAATAGTGTCTTGCAGAAGGTGCAGCGAACGCAAACTCACCTAGCCACTAAACACGCATCGCTGAGAGACACGCAGACTGCAAAACTCACCATGGCGTTCCAACCTGCCTCAAGCAGTCTAACGTCACGTTAGCGCTGGCGTCATCTACCACCTTTGGCTAGAGCCACCTTACGTTACGTTACGTTTGCTCACTCCTCTTGCACATTTATCGCTGCAACGTCTTCTTCTTTGGTGCCGTGGTGTATTATTGCCATGACGATTTTGGCGCTTCGTGGGGCCCACAAGCCGCACGACAATATTTGTGGTTTTCAGTCGCTAGCCGAACGCGCTTATGTGTGGACGTATGTTTCGGAGAGAGCCGAAGCTGTGTAAAACAGTCTAACGGATATTCCAGCTGCCGCTCAGCTGCGCGCGTCGCGCTCTCGTCTGTGTGTTGTTCGTCTTGAAGCGTGTGTGTTTGTGTGTATATATTTATTGTTGTTGCTACCATTGGCAACAGCGTTTATTAAGTATTAAGTATTTAAACTGCATTAGTGGCTAAGCAAATTGGTAATTATTTGCGTGAAAAAAAAAAAGAAAAAACAAAAATAAAACGAAATATACAAATATTTATTTCGTCAAATGGCGTTAAATAGACAACATTAGCAGCCAAATAGTTTAATTGCAATTTATTTTCATTATTGATTTTTTGCGTGTCACTGTGTCAGTGTCAATGGACAACGAGTTAAATGAAGTGTTTCAAATTTTAAAGTCTTCATGGAGCGCGATGTGGGGGCGCCTCTTCAAGTTTCAGTGTCAGAGCTTCGCTGCATGAAAAGCAAAAACAACAAAATAATGGGAAATACTAACCGAAGCGAAGAGGCAATGCAACAACAAACAGCTGTCATCGATTTGGTTGTTTTGTCTGCACTTCCTCTTTGACAACTGCTTCGCCTTGTTATCATATGAAGCGCTCCTGCAAGCTCAATCTCTGTCCCCCCTCTCTCTCTTTCTCTCTCTCTCTCTGCCTCGCTCTGTGTGTTCATCTTGCTTGCTCCTTAGGTATGGGCTCGTTCTTTCGTAGGAGACATAGAGCAAATGTTGGCACTAAAAATTGAAATAAAAAGCCAAAACGAAAATCCCAAAACCGGAATTGTGCAAATAAATCTCGATATAAGACTTGGACTTGGATGGGCCACTCTGTCTGCGTTTCCTGCTGCTTCGTTTCGTGTTGTGACTGGAAGATGATGATGAAGAAGAGGAAGAAGGAAAAGCAACAGCAGCAGCATTGGCTCTAAGCCTCCGTATACAAGGAAGCAAATCTTACGTTGATTTGGCATATTACGAGCACAGAAATATTATTTATTTTCACCCATTAACGAAATTGCCGTTTGCCTAAGGGGAACAGTCCGATCGAGTACTTGCTGTCCCCCCGCCCTCTATTAGTATCTCCCTCTCTCGTGCTCACTCTGTGGGCAATTTGTTAGGCGACGCGAAAGTTTTGCATCTGCAACAGCTCTTAAATGGGCCGAGCAGACCTGGGAACTGCAGTAAAAGCGACGCCTCGTAACCCACAAAAAGAGTAAATTAGATATAGATGAATTGCCTGCAAATTACCAAAGTACCTAAACAAGAGCAAACACTGTTCCAAATTCCGCTTGTCTTTCAATTAGACATAATTGCATTATCAGGCACATGACCAACTGAGCTACACAGGGAACTTCCGCTCTGTTCCCCCTATTCTCTCTGCCCGCTGCTCTCTTAAGCCAAATCTTCTACCAGCTGCACACACGAGCTCCAGCATTTACTTTAATATGCAAATAATGCTGTGGAATTTATAATGGCAAGCAAAATAAAACAACGAACTGAATTTGCTGAAGAGAGTCGACGGCAAAAAAAAAAAAAAATACGGTGTGAAGCAAGGGGCGAGGGCACAAGGGCATAAACCCCATTTCAGCGCTAAGTACGTACGTAGTGAGTGCCACTAAAAAGAAGTGCTTCTATTTAGTTATAAAGAGCGAGGGACAAAGACAGAGACAGAGAGTGAGACAGCGACAGAGAGCGAGAGACACAGAGCAATAAGTTAACAGTCCGTTAAGTCAGTATGCGTGCAGAGTAAAACTTGAAGTGCAACAAAAACTAATTTGATGGCATTTAAGACAAGTGAAATCTTTCTCTCATAATTTGTGTCGTTTTTTCTTTTATGCGACAATAAAAAAAAGTGCGAAAATTTATTGAGTGGGAGGGAGACGAAGAAGAGAAAGAAATATAAAAGAAAGATTTCAATTTCCTCTTAATTTATGAATTTTGCCAAGTTTTCGCAACTTTTCGCATGCGCATACTTCTAGCAGTCACTGCACCCAAAACGTAGTTACAATTTTAATTATCTGTCAGCGTAATCTGTGCCCAGGCGTTCGCCGCGACGCCGACTGCGCTGCTGACGTGCCAACGGCGAAACACTTCAGCTTTAGCTTCAACTGCAAAGGCAAACGCAAACTCTTCTTATTTTACTTTTTTTTTTGTTACTTTTTTTTTCTTTTTGTTTTTCTTTTCTTTTGCTTTGCTGGGCTTCTGCAGCGCTAATCCAATTTTTTAATTGGAAGGTGAAAGAAGGATAGAGAGCGGGAGGGTGAGAGCAATAGTGAGAGAGATGCGTGCGGGGAATGGTGAACTAAGGAAGAGCACTTGGCTTACACTAACTAAGGCAAGCTGAGTGTGAGTGTAAGTGGGAGACGTTGACGGAGAGGGAGAGGGAGAGAGAGTGCAAAGCAACTAGAATTCGCAGTGTGCATTATTATTGCGCTCTACTGTATTTGAAGCACATTTTCTTTGCTCTTCATTTGTTTTTTTGTTCGTTTGTTTGGTTAGTTTTGAATGTTATCTGCGCTGTGCTGCGCTTATCTTTCAACGGGGTTTCTTACTTAGGCTACAGTTGTTGCTGTTGGTTGTTATTGTTGGTTGTTGTTGTTGTATACACAAAGTCAAGGTGAGACGCGTTCTAATCTCGTAACTCCGGTTCTCGAACTTCATGTCAAATTAACTTGAATGACGAACTTTATGGCTCGCAGAGCTTTTTCTTTTTTTTTTTTTTTCAATTTGTAAGCTGCTTTTTGGGCCCTTGCCAATTGTGCGTGGGAAATCGTTTGTGGCTTACATAAGTCTAATCTATGCGAAATAGCCAAACTTCATTTGTGGCTCATTAGCTAACAATGAAGGCGCTTGCAAAAGCGCATTAGCGTGTAATTTGCTTTTTGCATTTCTTTCCTCATATATTATATATGGACATTATATGTCTTATATACAGTATGTGTGCTAATAATGAAAGTGTTAGTGTTAGTGTTAGTGTATATATGCCACGCCCATTAGCAATAGTTGCGGCCTTTCGTTCACAGCTTGAAAACCCTGCTAAATGGTATTGAGGTCAGTTGTTGCTTGTTGCACGCCATCCATACTACCAAAGCTCCAAAGTCATATCAGCAGCAATATCTTTCCATGTGGTATATCCATGTCGGGTATGCGCCACAGTGAAAATGGAAATAAAACTAAATAACCTATTAGCACGAAGGTTTTTCTACTGTTTATTGATTTTTCGAACACTGCACGCAATTTTCTTTCTGTTGCCTCTTTTACTTTCGTTTGGCATAGATCGCCCCAAGAAATTTTCTAGTTCTTTAACATTGAAATAACAAAGAGCTTAAGTATATTCCACTTCTAGTTTGTTTATATAAATATACATATATCTATGTATTTAACGATTATTCATATGCTTCTCTATCGCTATTATTCATAGGTTTTTTTTTCTGCTGTCGAGCTCATTTGCGTACCTTTTGCTTCTTCTTGTTCAAAATGTGGGTCAAGTGCCCGCTGGGCGGCGGCGACTACTTAGAATATTTGTGTCTTGTAATTTGTCAATGTTAAGAATTGTTCTTGATTCTCTCTCTCTCTCTCTCTCTCAGTCTTTAGCCCAAAGCCAAAATTCTAGTTTCGAAAATGATATTACATATCGAAAATTTGAAAAGATCTATACAAAATACTTTTATAAAAATGTTTGTGTCAATTAGATATAATGATATGTGTGACATATATAGATAATTGTAATAGATGTACTACATAGATGGCTGTAATATAATGTGTATCGTATATTAATTCAATATTTAATTAATATCAATTTCTAATACATTTACATGCATAAATTCCAATTTTAAAGTCTTTTAGTAACTCGTGCTTCTATTTAATGATTATCTTATTAGGTTATTGCCCATAAATGGCATCCATCAAATGTTTTAGGATCTTCTTTTGGCCTTTCTAAAATATTTATGGCTGCTGCTTGGAATTCTAGTTTCTTTAATGCTGTTAATTATAATTCATCAAGACTTCTTAACACCCAGCTAGACAACAGTTGATGAGCTCTCCCTCTCATACAGTCTGTCTCCCTCTCTCCCACTCCCTCTCTTTTACTTTCTGCCTCTTAGCACGTCTTAGCTTTGGCTAATGAAGTGATAACTCGACATTTGCCGGCTTTCATGGCTTATCAGTAAACTTCAACAAATTTTCTGTGATTTTTATCGCCTCTAAAAATGCCTTTTTCAATAGTTGTAATAAAAGTTGATTATGTTGCGTTGTTGTTGTTGTCGCTATTGGATACTGTGGAAAAGACCAACATAAAACGCAAAGCAGTTTGATTGTGCGCTCAATAAAAATGTTTATGGCAAGAAAAGTGACCGTAAAAACAATTAAGTCAAACGAAGTTGTTCGTTCGTTCGATAGATATCGAAAACTTGGGCACACACACAAGTCTTACTCATCTGCCTTATAGCTGGAAACAAGACTGAAATTGGTTTCGGCCAATCAACGAAGCTATTTCAAAACGATTTTGCGGTTTTTCTTCGCTTTACGCAAAACAATAAAAATTATTATCGCTTCACAATTGCATTGAGTATCATCGAGTATCGAATCTCGAGTATCGAGTATTATGCGAATATAATGGAGCATTGCGTTTATTGATCCGCATTACGAAATTGCTGCGACCTTGAGACCGAGAAAAAAAAACTGGAAGAGATATACGAATATATAATAAAAGAAATTTTGTATAAGCATGCAAATTGAAATATCGTGAGGTTGAATAGGGTCGAGCTCAATCAGAGATCTTTAGCTCCTTTGTGTTGGATGTCAAGAAGATGGTATTATTGTCATGTATAGAGAGAGGTGCCTGAGTAAAGCCTGGCAAATCAATATTTTTCCAGCTATATATTATATAAGCTTAAAATTCTTTATAAAAGATTTTCTATATCTGAATCTTTCAAAATGGATTGCCAAATATGACTTCTTGAAAGTTTCAGCTATATCTAATCTCATCTAAAGCTAATCTAAAAATTTGTGTTTTAGAAGATCTTTAACTTGAATCTATATATAGAATCATGCGTGAGGCTTCTCTGTCCGACCTGACTTTATCAATCATTTATTGAACTACTTGTGGGAACTCTTATCAAAAAATATTCCCTTTAGATTGGAAATACGATTTGAAATTTGAGCTGTGTGTTATTCATCAAACATTATCGTCAATTATGATCATGAATCAGCAAGCAGCATAGACCATAATTAACAGTGGGTCAGTTCGAACAAACACTTTCATACATGAGCTTACATTTAAACAGTTATTATCTACCGTTATATACTCAGTATGAGGAGCACTCCCAGTCTTTGTGCGCTGCTTGTGGATATAACATATCAATCAAAAGGCCATCAATCTCCTGCTTCTATATAATTTAAGACTCTCCTCGCCGCAATCAACTTCATTTGAATACGCGCACAAAGTTCGTATGCGTTTCGAATTTGTAAACGATAAAATTGCATTTCAAATCAATCAACCTCAACTTGACCTTGCCAGCGTAGCTGGGCCATAAATTTGTGAACGGGCTCTAATCAAGTGTCAGCTGTCAGGTTGCCAAGTTGCTGCAACACCAACAGCAGCAGCAGTAGCAGCAGCTACTACGACTTGCAACTCGTACAAATTGCAACACATTTTTCGCACTCCTCCAAGAAAAATGAAAAACGTTCGAGAAATACCCAAATGCCATGGCGATTTATCAAACGCTTTGCAACATTTGTGAACGCTTGGGCATGAAATCTGCATAAAATTAACGCCGCGTCACATTAGGCGCCTGACCATTGACCACGGCCCATTGACAGCGGGACGGGTTAACTGGCAGCGCATCGTATCTGGTCTGGCTCCACCAGTCTCTAGTCGAGTCGAAGATCGTGTCTGGCCAGCTCTTTGGTCTGTCTCTAAATATTTATCATAAAATTCAATAAATATATATATATTGTGTGTGTGTGTGTGTGTGCGTTTGTATTATGAGTCGTCAGCATTTGATTTATGTCCGAAAATGCAATGCTGCTGTTTGATAAGAGATTATGCGTGGGAGTGCTGGACTAGTAGATGCCCTGTAGAGTAAATTTGATTTACTTGAAAAGTTACTTTGGAGCTTTGCTTAAAATGTCTTAGCTGCATATCGACATTTATCGATTTTGTGAAATTTAAACAAACTTTCTTTGGTGGAAAGTGGCTAAAATATTATTTATTTATTTGAAGTATGAAAAAATTCGTTGAGTGGATTCCTTAGCCCTCATAGACTATATGGTGGGGCTTAAAATAAAATTGCATATTCGATATTTATCGATTTTAGATTAAATCTGAGCTACTGATTAAGGAAACTTTTGGGATCTATAAGAAAATTTACCAAATTTTTTTTTTTCAAAGGAAATATACATTGATATTAGAATCGAAATAAATAATCGATATATAACGATTATATATCAATTTTGTATAGATAAAAAAATTACAAAAGATTAGATACATCAATGATGTTAACAGGTCAGCTAACTAAGTAAGATCTTCAGAAAATGAATATACCCTCTCAATACTCTAATGATATTACTGAGTATTTAAATAAATTTCCAAGCTTTTCATTTCTTGTCTTCTGCTCACTGAAGATGCAATCGAAATGGAAAGACCAACCAACATTCAAGCTGGCAACAACCCGCAATCAACAATCAACAATAAACATGTGCAATTTATCATGGCTTAAAGTGAAAACACGCTCGATGCGCAGCAGAAGAGCTGAGACGCATTAGGCCTATAAATGTTATAGAAACTGATGCTGGTCGAGGCATTAGCTGGCTCATTAGATCAGCAAATTATAAAGAAATTCCGAAATTTGGCTTTCAGTTGCAGCTGCAATCGAACATTTGAGATGTTCCTCTTAAATTTCCTCACATTTTTTTTATGTTTCATCCTCTTCTCTCTTCTGTTCACACTGCGTATGATTAATGCGCTGTGATTTCGTCACTGACAACTATCTAAAAGGAGAACAAAACAAAATAGCTATTTGCTAAAAATAACCAGGGGGGCGGGTTGGGGAAACATTCCAATTTAGAAATGTGAAAACTGTCACACATAAAAATTGAAAATTGTGAAAGGGAAGAGTGTGGAGAGTAGGAGGGGAAAGGGAAATTGAAATGTAGGTCATTTACCCAAAAGTTTTTCAAGCACTGCCAAAAACAAAACAAAGCAAAAAAAAAAGTGAAATAAATGTGAAACCAATTTTTGCTTTGCCTTTATTATTACGTTGATTAGCAGGCCTTAAAGATTGTTGTAGTTGTTGTTGTTGTCATTTATTGTTGTTGCCTTTTTCGATTGCACAAGCGTTTGCTTCGTGGCCAAGTTTTTTGGCCCAGTGCAATCAAAATATTAGTCACGCACTCACACACACACACAAACGAAAGCAACAACACACTCACACACACACACACATTTGCTCCACTAATTTGTTGTGTGACTGTGTGTGTGTGATATTTTGTAAGAATTCATGTCGCTTGCATTAAAAATAACCACAAAATGTCCAAGCAGATGAGTTGCAACCGAGTGAAGGAAGATCGAAGACAGAGACCTGTGAACTGAGCTAAATAGCGAGCTGTTTTAAATACATGTATCTATAATAAATATAGATGATATATCTATAAATTTACAGATTTACTAACACATATATGTGCATATATAAAGCAAGCAGGCAGATCTATCAAATTGACCAAATATTTAACAGGTAGAAGGAAGCTTCTATATGGCTTATGGCCATCAAAATTGTCAGCTAAAAATATTTTGTCACATTTTTATGTGTTTCATTTCATTTCTCTGAAATGCTCGTAAATATATTTTAAGTGCATTTATACACTTGAATGTTGCATTTAAGGTGGCATCCTGTGGGTCATAAAAAAAGATATATACACATATAAAGATAAACCATATATTGAATTTGCTGAGCTTCAATGCAGATATTGTATACTTTTACTATATCTTTATATATATCTTGTATACAAAATCTGCAAAATTTAATTGTGGTTCAGTTTGTGGTTTACGATTTGTCCACCTGTATTAAAGCTTGTTTCTTTAGCCTGATTTTGTCATTTAAACTTAATTGTTTTTAAGCATTCGAATCTGCTTTATTTATGCCTTGAAGCTAGCTTGAAGAGTTGAATTAGTTTAAGCTGCAACTGTTTGTGTTTGTTATTAAATTTGATTGAATATTCGATTCATGCTATAAATTGTATCATAATAGTTAGATTCAAATAAGATTTTCTTATTGATATAACAGCTCAAGAATTTGATCCTATTAGCTAAATAAAAATAATAATTGAACCGAACTAGTTCTATTCCATGAGCCGTTTCATGGATCGTTCTAGAATTTGCCTAATGATTGACTTTGGCTAGAACTAAAAAAAATCAATTTACATTTTTATTTTATATATAAATGAAGCATATTTTGTCTTGCTATACTTTATTCCGACTCATTCCATTAAAAGTATTTTCTTTTTTTCTTATACATACCATAACCTTCCTCTAGCATATAAACTCGAATCTTTTTTTCATTTTCAATCTAGACTCCAATTGTTTAGGCATACATTTTGAACTGTTATAATCTCTGCTAGCTAATGAATTATTTACTCTATCTCACATATTTGGTATCTTCTAGCCTAATTTGGGTTTATTTTTCTTTCTTTTATTTTTCGTGGACTTTTCTATGCATGAAACACTTTCATCTTTAAGCTGCATAATTTATACCATTTTTTTTCTTTCTATTTTTTTTTTTTTTTTTTTTGAGTTGCTCCACAAAGCCATTGTGATGCTTAAGTGCTACCGTTTTATGCATATTGTGAATGCAGCTTCGCCCACTTTTCTCTCTCTCTCCCTGTCTCCCTCTCACTCTTTTGTTACGCTTCCTCCAGCTGTGCAGTATTAGCATATTTCTATATATTTATGTTTATGTTTATATATATATCGAGTGTTCTGCTCTTGTTGACCCCAATCCCACAGCCTTTGCAATTAACATTTTGACACTTACTTTGACAATAGCTTCAACATTAGCTTTAAGCCTAGGAAGTGACATTTCAACACGTCGCACTCATCGTTTCCGTTTGACAATTTGCTGTAATTAACTGTGAACCGTTCTAACTGCTTTGCTTTGCCAAGCTTCTTCTTCTACGTCTACCGCTTCAGCTCTCTTGAAATTCTTGACTCCATTGCACGCATACAGAATCAGTTAGCTCTCCTCGCTCTCTCCCTCTCTCTATGTATGTCTGTCTCTGCGTCTACATCTGTCTCACTTTATAATAAATCAAATGTCCAAGTCAAGCTGGGCACACGCACATTATGCATTGGCATGCCAAGGCGAGAGGGGAGGCATATGGGTCTTAGGGATCTATCTATCTATCTATATAGCGCGCTGCAACTGCCTTTGTGGCAGCAACAACGTGACACAATTTTCTAGCAATCCGTGCCGCAGAAACCCGTTTCGAGCCCTATTAGACGAACCGTTGCTGTTGTTGTTGTTGTTGTTGTTATCCACTTTTATTGGCAGCTGAAATTATTTTTAAATGCAGCCGCTTAACAATTTTATGCGCTGCATTCGTTCAATCGTCATTCAGTCAGTCAGTCAGTCAAGAGGTCAAACAACTTTTTGTGGTCACAAATTGTTAACCCAACTCCCCCACCCCAGCACTACATCTGTCCCACTCTCTCTCACTCGCTCTCTCTGTCTCTTTCTCAGTCTGTCTCATTTCTTAGACTTCTCTAATTATTTGGTCATTTGCTTTGTTTGTTTGTTTGCACCTTTGGTAAGGTAAAAATGCATATGCTTAACTTGTAGCTGTCTACCTATCTGCCTCTCTCTCTCTCTCTGTCTGCCCCTTCAAGCTGCTGCTGCCGCAAGCATGACAAATTGTCTTGGAATGTGCCTCGTTTTCAACGGGCTCTCCAGTTATTGTTATATGTCTTTACCCTCTCTCTCTCTCTCTCTCTCTCTCTCTCTCTCATTATTCCCATCTCTTTTTATATATATGTTCTGTTCTGCTACCTCTCCACATTTATATACACAATTCTTTTCAAGTTCATATCTTTCTCAAAAAATATTTGCTAGTCGCTCAAGCGCAACTCGCCTTTTTTTCTAAATGGGATTTTTTTACTGTTTTCTGCGAATATTTGAAGCCTATTTTTGGCTCTTGTTGTTGTTGTTTTTTATGTCTTTATTTGCGATATCGATAAGTATCGAAAATAGTTTGTTTTATTTGTATGTTATTTATGTCTATATCTGAACTCTTGTCCATTTGTGTAGACATTTGATTGCCGATAAGACAAGCCCAGTACAAGAATTCTAATGAAATTTAACTCGAAATCAAATTGAACTTGAAAATCAAACAAGAGACAGAAGAGACACGACTCACGTGTTTATGTATGTTAGGTATTATATAATAGAGACAATGTGCTGAGGTACTAGAAATTCTTTAGATATGCCTCAGAGTGTCATCAAACAGCTTATCAAAGACGAGCTAAATCTTATATTTAACTAGAATTGTTAGAATTATGCTTAAATGGAAAATTCTAGCTTAAATCTGAAAAATTTGTTAATGCTATTTGCATGCCTAGATTAGAGTGTCCCAGAATTTTGGTATTCATTTTTATTTATTTTTTATTAGATTGTATCAGAATGAAATTGAGAGTTTAAAGTGAGTAGCTTCTGCAGATCTTTTTATTTCTTTATTAGAGTGTACCAAAACTTGTCTTTATGCCGTTTAGGCTTAATTGCTTCTCATCAATTCATTTGCACAGAATATATTCTCTACACTTTAGAGTGTATCAAAATTAGCTTTAAATTATTTATTATGTATTTTAATCAATTTTTTTTGGGAATTTCATTAAGTTAAAAAAAGACATCAAAATTATTTGTTAAAAATATTTTTCTGGCCTGGCTAATAAATCAGATAGGAAACAAAGCAAAGAGCTATTTGCTGATAAAAACTTCCTGTTGTCATTTCCTATCTGAAAATGGCAACGAAAACTATAGAGAGACATGTAACAATGTGAATGTTATGTTTATTATTATCAAATCAACATCTATTGTCTATGGATGAATTGTGGGCGTGGTCACATACAGTAGCTGTCAATTAGTTTGGCTTGTTGTAAACTTATTAGCCAAAAGCAAAAAGTGAACAAAATTTACATAATTGATGGCACACACAATCAGGAGCTGCCTGAAGAAGAGGAAGCAGCAGCAGCAGCAGCAGCAACAGAAGAAGAAGAGTATGCAGCCAGCCAGGTAGCCAGGTAGCCAGCCAGTCAGACAGCTGTAATATTGCAACATGCAACACAAGAAGAAGAAAAAAAGTGAAAGTTCATTTGGCCAAGTCAAGGCGAACAGACAAAGAGGAGACCAAAGAGCCGTAGCCAAAATGTTTCCTTGAGCCAGCGGGCGGGTTTCATTAACTGACAAGTACCGTTAACTTTTTGGTTGTGGGTGCCACCACCATCAGTTCGGCAGTCCGTGTGTTGCAAGCAGTGCTGCCGCTGCTGCTGCTTGCAACATTTGCATAAATTATTTACCATTTAATATGGCCAACAGAAATTGTCGTCATTTGTAACTAAATATGCGACATTCAACTGCTGCCATAGCAAAAGAAGCAGCAACAACAACAACAACTTACAACAACAACAACGTTTGTTAGCCACAACTATTAAAATTTATTTAATTTCATTAAATTTTTGCACGTTGTCCATGAGGAAGTTGGCCAAATATTCAAAAAGCGTTTGCCACTTAACTCTTATTTTTTTTATTTTTAGTTTTTGGCCACGTTACAAAGCCCTACAAATTGGCCCAGGCAAGTTCCGCTGCTGCCCATATGCGTGCCGCCTTTTCCCTCTCTCATTCACTCTCTCCCTCTCTCTCTCCCTCTCTCACTCACTCACTCACACTGTTGCTGCCTCTGTGAAAGTAAAACTTCCTCCATTGAAAACGTATTTTCAATTTCATTTGGCAAAAATGCCGAAGCCAAGAAAAATGCTGAAATACAAATCGAGTTGCTTCTGACTTTCGTATGATGAGAACAAGTTGTTGTTATTGTTGTTGTTGTTGTTGCTTTTACCTTCCTGCAAACCACTTTTGACACACCTGCCCACAGCCGGCAGAAACCTGGCAGCAGCAAAAAATAAAAAAGTGTTTTAAAATGTTATTTAGTAAGAATGTGAAGAACGATGATTGAATACCCTATAAAAAAAGGATTTCTTTGTTGAATGGAGTTTTTTACTGCATCTCTATTGTATTTATACAACTTTTCTAGCTACCAGAAAACTTGTCTAACAAATCTTCTATAAGATATTTTCTTATTTTTAGTTTTTTCCGCTACTTTTACTTAAAGGTATCAATTGAGTTACATATTCCGCAATAGTTAAGTCTACAGAACTATTTTAAAATCTCCTTTTCTAGAAAAGTAATAGAAGGCAAAGCTGTTAGATAGCTAAAAGAGAACTATAAATAAATATAATATATATTAGTGCTTGGTTAATTGTTATATAAATTTAAATTATTCATAATTTGTATACTCTGAAAATGGGAAACCAGTGTATATTAGTTTTCTTCTCTTCTAAATTATGTTTCTCAAATCAAAACTTGTCAAAATGTGTTCATATTTTTTTGGCACTTCCTTAGAAATGTCACATATTTACTAACATAAAAAAGCTACCCCATTGCTGGCATTGTAAAAAGGTTAAATACCGCAACGGCAGCTGCCTCTTTTGGCTGCTTGCCCTGCCCTTCAGTTTAGCTTTAAACTTGGCTTTTTGTTGAGTGTTTTGCGCGCACTTCCTTTGCTCTCTCTCGCTCTTTTTCCTTTTTCTTGCCAGTTTTCTCTTTCTTTTTTTTTCTGTTTCGTTTTCTTCTGCTTTGAGAACCCTCGACACTTAATGACGCGCTTTTGTTGTTTTTTTTTTTTTTTTTATTAATTTTTTTAGTTGTATTTTTTTTTAATCGTATTTCTTAAGAATTTCTCAGCTTCAACAGCTGTTTACGTTTGTTTAACTCTTTATTTCATTTTGTTCTATCTTCACCTCTCGCCTTACGTATCTCTCTCTCTGTCTCTTTCTCCCTCTTTGTTGCGTAGAGTACTTTATTAGCTTTTTATGGCTTTCGTTTTAATTTGTGTTTCGCATTCGCTTCGCAATGAATTATTGCAATTAAGCGCAGTTTGTTGCTTTTTCTCTCTCTCTTTCTCTCTTTTATTTTGTGGCTTTTTAAATGCCGCCTTTAAGCTTTAGTATTTTTTTATCCAAGTCAACAAGTGGCAAGAGTTAGTAGCAAATATTTATGAAATTATACGTTAGCATACACAAATTACAAAGCGTTTGGCTTTAATAAGCGGGCCAAAAACTACTCGAACTGGTAATAGAAGCCATAAAAATGATTTAA
This sequence comes from Drosophila stalkeri, assembly GCA_035047405.1. Lineage (NCBI taxonomy): Eukaryota > Metazoa > Arthropoda > Insecta > Diptera > Drosophilidae > Drosophila > Drosophila stalkeri. The sequence goes on along the minus strand of JAWNPR010000041.1, from coordinate 13,479,205 downwards.
AGCTTTCTGTATAGTATTCCAATTTGGAATTTGATTTATTGTTTATGAATATTTGTGGTACTTAACCCGAGAGCCAACAAGTTAATTGTGGCTAAGCTTTAATTAGCTTCCATTTCAGCTCTGACAATGACTCACGCACAATGTTTTTAATGGCATGCAAAGTACTTTTGATTTTTGAGATCAGGAAATAAAAGAGACTGTAGTAGTTTATAATAAAGATATTAAAGTATATAGTAGCTATAAGCATTGTGAAAGCTCATTAAGAGATCACTGAAGGAAAAGTGTTAAAAGTTAAAGTTTTAATTTGTAAATTAGTTTTCTTAATATAAACATGCATTTTAATAAGCAAATTTATGATAGAGAGCTGCCGGATGTGAATGCTCAGCTATGTAGTTCAAAGTTGCTTGAGAGCTTCCACTGAGAAACGTAAATTTATTCTGTATAAAATATCCTTATATGCTAAGGCTTTTCAGGCTGATAGCACTTAAAAAATTGATACTATAAATACTTAATATTAAAGCTATGGAGCTTAAGAGATATAATTATATATAAATATCAATTAAAAATATAAAATACTTAAATATTTATTATTAAATATTTTTATTAATTTAATTAGCGCTTTTCAACTTTAAATCAAATACTTCTAGTACTTTTTTTCCTTCTACTAATTCTCGTTTAATTTCCTAGTTCTATTTCTTCAATAAGTTTTCTGCACTTCTTTCAATAAATTCTCTTGGAGTGCTAGTCATTTCTCTGGCTGTAACCCTTTGGCCAAGTTGTGTTGCCCAACCATTTTTAGACCCGCCACGAGTTCAATGTCAGTTAGACAAGTGCTTGGTGTCTTTGGGGGCAGTTGGAGCAGAGCTCATTAGAGTCACGTTATAAGCAATTATGCGGCACAAAGAAGCCAGCAAGACAGTCAGCCAGGCAGAGTCAGGCAGCCAGGCAGTCATTCAGCCTGGTCATAAACCACAGACGAGCCAGCAACACCAATTCAAAGCCAGACTATATAACAAAAGACCAACAGCAACAACAACAACAATGAGAGCAAGAGCAAGAGCAAAAGCAAGAGCAACTAGTACATTTGCATAAACAACTTACGCACATTCCGACAGCCATTTAGCGGTACATGAAGAGCGCTTCAAGCCGCTGACTTTTGTCTGCTGCTTCTGCTCTTTTCTCTTTGTCATGTTTTTGGTATTTTTTTGCTTTCTTTCTTTCTTCTTTTTTGATTTGCTTTTGATTTTGATTGGAAGCCAATGCGCTATGCATGCTGAATGTATAAGAGAAGTTGTAGTAGTTGGAGTGGGAGAGGTAGAGTGTTGTGGAGTAAGGGGCAGGGAGAGGGGGGTTTGTTTGGCGAACAGCATAAGGCGAGGCTGTTAACTGACATTGAATTGAAAGTTACACAACCGTTAGCCGTTGCTGAAGGAGGAGGAGGAGGAGGAGGAGGAGGAGGAGAGCAAAGCGAACCAGAAATCAAGGCAAATATTTACAGAGAGCGATCCGGTTCGCATAGCAATTATATATGCCACATGTGTATATTACGATTAGTTGTTGTGTGAGAAGTGGGCGTGGCTGGAGCCAGCAATTTGCAGCGTTTAGCATAAGATTGCGCAATGTGCGTGTGTGTGTGTGTGTGTGAGTGAGAGCGACAATTATGCAATGAATTTATAAATTCCATTTTGGTCTGCACAGACATAAAAATCAAAATTAAAATAAATTGCAAGCAAACAAATCAAAATGTGAAATGTTCATTCCAGCAACAGCAACAAAAAATAATAATAATAATTATAATAATAAAAAATAAAACAACTCAGTGAAAATGTGAATAAATGTCAATATCTAAAGTCAAATCAGCAACGCATCGAAATTGTCTAAAGTGAGAGAGAGCGAAAAAAAGTACAGAGAGCCGATAAATCTCAGTGAACATTTTCGTGCCGCAAAATGATTGTGAAAATGGAACCCGACGAACTAATCACCCTTCGTGTGCAGTATCTGCTCGACAGCGATCCGCTGTCGGCAACCACCGCCTTCCCGATTCCAGTGCGTGCCCCGACGTATGCCTTCGCCACCACCATGCCTCTCTCCACGCAGCTGGCCACCATCTTGAGGCTGCTTAATGCACCGCAAAGCGTAAGGATCACAATAACAACAAGATAAAACAATAAACCAAATTTCCCATTATTCCAGCAAATATCCCATTACATACATACTTAGTACGCGCGCAAACAAAGCCAAGAAAAAAAAAAAGTACTCTGCTTGATTTATCTTATCTGCATCTTCCACGTTTCTCTTTTGTTTTGAGTTAGCTTAAACGCTATTTGACTTTACTTATTTTTCTTTTCGACTTCGACTTCAAGGGAACAATACTTTATTTTTTGCTTAATAGCTACTTATGAGACACATGCATAGAGCTTATCTACTGATATACCATATAGGTATATGTATATACATATACATATATATAAGTATTAAGCTTGTGGAGATTAAATTTTTTGCATAGTTTCTGTATTTTTTTCTTTTCTTATTTGTGGCGTAGTAGAAGCTCTGTTATATACATTCATAAGACTAGATCGCGCTTATCGTTTATATCGACTACTGCTTTATAACTGGATATGATTTGCAAAAAATAGTTGTTTAGAAATATATGTGAACACTGTTTAAATAATAATTAAATAAATAATTAAAATTCTCTGATGTATAGTAATCTCAACAAAAATCTTTAATTATAATAGATAAACATATTTATTTATATATATTAATAATATATGAATATACATATTTATATATATTGATTAAGTGCACAAACTTTTCATACTCAGTGTTTCTTTAACATCCCTTTGTTTTACTAATTTTTGCAAATTTTGTTTCCCAGACTGCACAATTTACATATTGAGCTCGTCTGAGCTCATTTATCGACTATATTAAATATACATTTTAATTAATATATGTACGTATATATATATATATTATGTGAGCTTGAATTTTAAGCATAAAATACAAGTTCAAAGTCATAAATTTCGCATGAAAATCAAAGATCAAAGAATTCAAATCTATGAACATAAACAAAAGTCTCGAAACGGAGCTAAAATAGAAAATAGCAAAGATTTTTGAAGGTCAATAGCAATAATTTCTATGTATTGGAAAAACCAAAATGAATAAGTTAAAAAAAAAAACAAAAAAAGAATAACAGCTGAACTATTTACCATACAATAATTGATAAGTATAAACATTGTCTGACACATGGTAGATGAACAAATATGAAAGAATGAGATAGATGAGATAGACGAGGAGCGTACGTAGACAGAATTCCCGGAAAAGTTTTCCGAATTTTAAGTCATTGCTCTAACTGAACTTTAGACGTGACTAAGTTGAACAAATTAGCTTAAATTAATTATAGATCATGATTTCATTTATAATTCGTGTGCTTATCAATAGCTTCTTATGGCTAGATTACAGGGTATACGCAGTTGTCTAAGAGCTTAGCTCAGTGATCGACATGCTGCAGTTCTAACTGCCACTTATTATATTTTATTGTTGTTAATATTTAACAAATGATGCATTGCAAGCAACTGAACTCAAAGTCGCAGTCAAAGTCGAAGTCTTAGCTTAAGCTCTGGCCAAGACTGAACTTCACGTCAGCGTCAGAGACAATGGCCAATGGACAGGCTTGGCTTTGAAGATGGGGCCAATACAGCCGGCATTGTGGGCCTGCGGCTAACTTATTGCTATCGCACAATCTGTTGCAACTAATAGGAAGTTGGGGCACAAAGCAAAGCAAAGCAAAATAATAAAAAAAAAAAACCGAAGAGAGATAAAAAAAAAACAACAACTTGCAGCACTTTTCATTGGCATTGTGAAAGCCTTGGTCAGCAATTATCTAAGTCGAGGCATTGTTCGTACCGCCGATCTTTGACTTTGACTAATTTGCAAAAGGCAAGCAGCAAGCAACATGCAGCATGCAGCATGCAGCTTACAGCTTGCAGCGTGCAGCCTGCCACATGCAACCCCATTGCCTGTCATCTGTCATCTGGAGCGCTGTGGCAAGGATACGTAAATCTTGACAAGCGGCAGCAATAAATTCTAATGAGCAAATCGCAAAAGGAAATGCAATGTTCTCGTTCTCTTTTTTTTTCCTATAGATACCCTGTAGCTATTGAATGCGAGTGAGGCGGGTATATGTGACTATGTGGAATATATATGCAGTTAAATAACTGATATCTGTGCCCTAAAGTATTTAGATTCTGCTAAGAACTTCTTTAACTGACTACAGGATACTTGATAGTCGTGTAGTTTCTAGAGCTGCAGCACTCGGAGTTATCTTGGCTTTGCAGTTCGCTGTTTGCTCTTGGCTCAGGATGTTGTCGTAGGCAGATTTATGTGGCAGGCGCGGCAGCTGTGAATGCCATTTGTCCAATTAGTCAGAGACTCGAACTCGAACACCAAAGCAGAGAGACAGGGCTACGAGGCAGTGGCAGTGGCAGTGGCAGAGCCACAGGCAGAGGGAGACTTCGCTTGCAACTTGTTAAATTTAGCGCATTACAATGGGTTCATAAATTTTCGCCTCTCAATTGCTGATTTCTAATCTTTTGGATGATGTCATGTCCGATTCTCAATTCAACAAACTACATCTAAAAATACAAACAAAAAATAAATAAATAAATACATAAAAAATAATATAAATAATCAGTTTTCGTTGCGGTCAATCGACTCTGCGGTTCTTCTTGTTTTTATTTTATTTCATTTTTGTATTCATTCTCTATCTCTCTTTTTTTTGCCAATTGTTTTTGTTGTTGTTGTGCTTATTTTTGCAACTCACCTCATTTTTTTTTTTTATTAGATAAGCTTAAAAAGTGTGTGCGCCAATCAGTTTTAAATACATTTATACAGATATGTACATATATATATTTATACAAAATAAAATCAAATTGAACGAAACAAATAAATTAAAGTTGAAATAAAACGATTTGTCTATGCCTCAATAAACAGCAACAAAAGGCAAAGTCGGCCCTAGTCTAGAATAAATATATCTATGTATATATATATATATATATAACTGTATACATGATATATCTGATATATACAGTAGCGAGCAAAAGTGAGTGAATGTTTGCAAATTTTGACTTTGACGATGTATAAAAAAAAAACTATACAAGCAAATCAAGAATTTTTTTTTATCTTTTATTTATTATACTATTCTTAACAAATAAAACAAAACTTCAAAGAAAAATGAGATCAATTCAAAGAGTTAGAAAGAAAAACACAAAAAAACTCGCATAAACTCAATTTTGCACGTTTAAAAAATATTAATAAAATAACGAATTTTTAATATTTGGTCCATAGACACTTATTGGTAAAAACTTTTTTTATACGTTTTGGCATGCTCTCTACCAAATTTTGTATAATTTCCTTCGGAATTTGTCTCCACTCGGTTTCTATCCGTTCCCAGAGCATGGCCATGCTCGTTGGTGCTGCGTCGTACTGTCCTAGACGCCTTTTCACAATGGACCATAGATTTTCTATTGGATTAAGGTCGGGACTCTGTGCTGGCCATTCCATTAGCTTAAAATTTTGCTTTCCAATCCATTCCTTCACAATTTTCGCGGAATGTTTTGGATCCCCATCTTGTTGAAAAACTATTTCTTTCTCGGGATACGCGCATATCTCAATAAAATTGGGAAGATGAGTTTGCAAAATACTTAGGTAATTCTCTTTGCGCATTATGCCCTCAATTAAATGCAGACGACCAACGTTCCATCAAGTAAAACATCCCCAAACCATAATGCTTCCGCCGCCATACTTGACAGTTTGCTTTACATGGTGGCTTTGAATTCGCTCCCCAGGTCTACGCCAGCAGTAAAGCTTTCCATCTGATTGATAACGATTAAATTTTGATTCATCCGACCAAATAACTCGTTTCCAATCTTTGGTCCAGCTTTTGAATTTTTTTTGCAAATTTCAATCGAGCTTTTACATTTTTTTTTTCAGATAAAGCAGGTTTGTTTTTCATAACGGATGAGGCACATCCGATTTTTCAAAGGGCTCTTCTAGCAGTCCATTCGCTAACATTTTTTTCAATTGCTACAGAAGCCCCCTTTGGTGTTAGCAACCTATTTCTCCTCATTTCCAATATTATTAGTCGAGCATCTGAGTCCGTTAACAATTTTTTGCGACCTCTGACTTGATATTTGGGTGTCACATTTCGTCTTTTTTGAGCTGCGATCACTGCGGTTTGAATGATACCAAGCTTTTCGACGTGAAGAAAAGCCCTTCTCGGTCAGGCACACAACACTATTTTCAATTTCAGTTGAAATTTTTCTCATATTTAAACAATTTGTAACAATTAATATTTAATGTGCTACAAAAGGAAAAAGTGCGACTTTATTTGCAATAAACACGTGTCAAATTGCTTTATGAATAAGAAAATTAAAAGAACTAAGATAACGGTAAATCTTCATGCTCATTCTACGAATAAGAAAAATATGAAAATAATGAAAGTAACGGAAAATCTGAATGATTTCGTCTAAGGAAACAAGTAGAAGTGCGAAGATAGATGCAAATAATAAAACGTGCAAAATTGAGTTTATGCGAGTTTTTTTGGGGTTTTCTTTCTAACTCTTTGAATTGATCTCATTTTTCTTTGAAGTTTTGTTTTATTTGTTAAGAATAGTATAATAAATAAAAAATAAAAAAAAATTCTTGATTTGCTTGTATAGTTTTTTTTTTATACATCGTCAAAGTCAAAATTTGCAAACATTCACTCACTTTTGCTCGCCACTGTATATATATATAGCATTTGAGCATTGCGTCATTTACTTATAACATTTGCACGTCCCCAAAATCAATATTAATTAAATTTGCGTTGCCTGCAATTGTGAAATCAAAGTTTCATATATCTAAATATATATATTAAATACACACATATCTATATATTGTATTTATATAGTACATATATTAAGCATACGCACTGCTGTCTGACGCATCATTTTCTATTTGCTTAAGTCATTTGCATAGATTGGCGAAACTTTTGAAGTTTTTTTTTTGTTTTTGTCTTTTTTTTTTCTTTTTGTTGAGGAAGGTTTCCAACCTCAATTAGCATGCCACACTTTGTGGTCAGTCAGTGGGGTCAATTAACCCTTGGGCAGCGGGGCCATTGATTGGAAAGCAAAAGTGTGAGCCATTCATCAAGATCACGTTTCCCAGAGGCGAACACAAAGAATTTGCATTAAAATAAAAAAACCAACAGCAACAACAACAACAACAACAAAAATTGATTTACCAAATAAACTCTCAAGTCAATTTATTTTATAGTTTTCATTAACTTATATGATTAACTAATATGAAATAAAGCTCAGCTCTTAAAGCTATGATTTCTTTTAGCACTCAAATTAATTTGGCTTTGGCTTGTGAATGGTATTTAATAATTTTTACCAAATTATTTTAAACAATATTAATTACAATTACAATATATAGATATTAAATCAGATACTTTTTACCAGCAGTTATTTTAAATTAATTTGAAATTTATTATTTTATATGTTTGTTTAATCAAATATTTAATTTATTTTTATTCTATTATTATTTAATTTAAAACTTATATTTTTATTAATTTATTTTTTATTATCTTTTTTTTATTAAAATATATTGAAACTAAAATTTTATAATTCAAATTTATTATTTCTCTTATATTTGATTTTTAATTATTTTTTTTGTATTAATTTTATTATTATTTTTTTATTATTAAATTTGTTTATAATTAAATTTTAATTAGTTTTCACTCACTTTTACTACTGCTATTTATTTGCGCCTCTATTTTATTACCATGCCAAATAAATATTATTTACTATTTGTTTGTTAAAGCATAGCAAATTATTAATTTTTTAGGCTCACATTTTCTCCACACCAAGAAAAAAAAATGATTATGCTTGTTTGCCTTAACTGTGTCAATAGCCGAATTTTATGTGTGTGGCACTCGCTCGAATGGCCAACAAAAAAATTAAAAAAAAAATATATAAAAATATCAAAGAAAAACGCGAAATTCAATTTGATTAAAAATCTTGTCATGCTTCACTCAAAAATCAACATCGGCACAGCCAAAAACAAAACAAAAGCAGAAACTATAAAAAAAATTTGCATAGAGCTGTGAATGAATATTCGCATGTAAAAAAATAAAAGAAATAAATAAATATAAAGAAATTTTATAAAAATAAATATTAAAAACGAGTCGATATAGTTTTTTGGTCAACAACCGGCGTTACCTGAGGCTATTTACGATTTCTTTTGTAGGCAAACACTTGGCTCGCTTTTGATTGCCGGCTAACGCTTACATAAAAGTCCATAGGAAATAGTTTGTCACACATAATTTCAATAAATATCGCGCATTAGCAATTCCAAAAAGAGAATTACTGATGTTCCATATTATTTCAGTTGATTCAGCTGACTTAGCCTCTGCCGTCACTCAGTCTAAAAAAATAGCATTTTTTCTCATTGAATACATGCGAAATTTGATATGTGGAGCAAGCCGAGCGATATGCCGACAGTTTCGGCTGCATATGACGAAGCTCTCTGCCAGACGGCTTGGTTCCACTTCTCAAACGTTTCGCTTCCTTGTATTCCAAATCATTTTGTTTACCTGCATTGGTCGACTTATCTGAGAGAGCGGAATGTGTGACTAAACTATATATGAATTATTATTATTATTATTAGTCAGCTGCAGAGTGCAAATGCTATATAAGCTAAAGTATTATACTATTGCTAAGAAGATTGTAATTTGTTTCTAGATGCCTAACTTCAGAAATGAATTTGGCTTTGCTTATAGCTGACAGCTGTTTTAGCTTTTTAGTTTTTAGTTTTTAGTCTCACTGGTATATAAAATATTAATATTATAAATATATTTATATATGAATATACGTTATACTATACAACATCTATTCCATGCTTAAGAATTGATTTTGGTTAAGCACATATTCGACTCTCTTATGCCCCTGTTGCCATATTACCTGTCCAGTTTTCAAGTTTTTCTTTTATTCTGCTGACTGCATGAGTTGAGGAAAAAATAGAAATATTTTCTATTCTTTTTGGGGCTTGCCCCACACACAAAGAGTCATTGGCCATTCATTGGCTGGCAGCTTTTAATTTGCCAAATGGCCTCTGGGTGCAGCGTCAAAACTTATGAAAGACAAGAACCTTGGGGCACGCGATGTAGCTGTTGCTTGCTCCTTGTTGTTGTTGTTGTTGTTGTTGTTGTAGTTGTTGTAGTTGGGGGTGTGTCTCGCTAGACTTGGGAGCAGCAGCTCTAGCTACGACTTTGGCTACTCCTCTCTGCAGCGTTAATTCCCTTTTAGGTATGGGCGTGGTCATGGAATGGCCACAAAACGGGGCGTATGTGTAATCTTAACCCGGATGAGCGTTGGCCAAATGATTTCTTTAGCTGCTGCTGTGGCTGCATTTTCTCATATTGCTTTGTGCATTTTCACACATTAAGCAAGCGTCGACACACATAATTCCATGTTGTCCGGTAATTGTTCTGTAAATGCACAAATAATTACTTTCAATGCGCCAATAAAAAACGTAAACAGTGAAGACAAACCGATAGCAATTGCAGCAGCAGGAGAAGCTGAACCCAACTAAGTTGGAGCTGAGCTCAAGATTTGATCAATCAAGCGCTTGGCCATGGCAATCAGCGGCTTGAAAACTGAAAGCAGCCCGGTGAAAAGTAGGTGACCAGCAATCGAAGCAGACGACAACATCATCAACATCATCAACATCATCATCATCATCATCATCATTAACTGATGCAGCAACAGCAGCTTCTTTGTGGCAATCATGTCTGCTTCAACTTTCAATGCAACCGTCACTCACAAAAATGTTCTATGCCCCGCTGTGGCATCTGCATCTTTCTCTTTTGTTGCCTCAGCCCCAAAGTCCGGGCCATAAACAACTTTTACTGCGTAGCTCGGTAGTCTTACTTACTTTTGCTTTAATTATAATTGCCTGAACTCTGTTTTATTTTTTTCTTCTTCGTTTTTCTTCTTTCTTTTACAATCTACGTTTCTTCTTGCTTCTTCTGCTTGCAGATTGATGACGCAGCCATTCAGGTGTACAAGGATGGCGACTTTGGCGCTTATCTGGATCTGGAATCATCGCTGGCTGAGCAGAGCGAGGAAATCGAGGGTCTACAAGCCAGGTAAGCAGACGCCCACGGCTTCTAATCTAACACACCTGAGCGCGCACCCACACACCTTTAATTGGCCAAAAAGCTGCCTTTTGATTTGCGATTTTCACTTTTTTTTTTCTCTCTTTGCTTACCTTGAACCCATTTAAGCGGGAAAGCTCTGACACAGACTTGGTGGCACAGGCTGTGGCTCAGGCTCTGGCTCTGGGTCTGGGTTTCTGGGGCAGCTGCTCGTGGGTGGCATGGCACTTGTGAGCCTTTCACCACACACACGCACACACACACACACACACACCTAGGCGGCCGCCTTTTCCCATTCGCTAATAAAGATATTGGCGGTTGGCGGTTGGCGGCTGTCAGGCTCTGGCCATAAAAAATGTCGCTATCTGTGGCACAGGAAACAGCGTGTCGGCTGACTACCTGGCTAAGTGCTTTGCCTGACTACCTGGCCAAGTGCCTGGCAGTTGCACAGTTGCACAGTTGCTCACGCTGCCAGACATCAGACAACAGACATCAGGCATTTGCATTTGCCATCGTCAACATCTCACGTACGTTCAACTTGTTGCGATTTTATTCGTATTTCTCTCATTTTATTTCGGCTGCAACTGCATTTGCAATGCAGCAACAAAAGGCTTAAATGCATAAACGTAGGCAGTCATATTTTGGCTTATATATATATATACATAGCTTATAATTCCCATAGCTCAGATCGAGCCTGATTCTGGTCTAGCCGTCACTTTGGTATGCATTGCATGATCTGCAGTGGGCAGCAGACACACGCTCTTAACTGATTATAAACCATTCGCAGACATCAAGTTTTTTTTTTTATGTTTATTATGTCATAGACAGGAATTAGAATGAGTGCAGAGAGCCATGAGAGTGAATATGAATAGAAAATGTAAGTCTTTAGTGGAACATGATGTGAAAGGAAATGGAAATAAGATGACTTCTAATGGGATTTGAAGCAAGCATTCGCGCTAACGGGTTGAGTAAGAGAATCTGTTAGAAATTGAAACGGGAAATATAAGTGTATAATAGAAATGAATGATTGAATGCGATGGAGGGAGAGCGAAACAGAGGTGAGAAAGAGAGAGTCGATGCTATGCTACAGTTAATTGAATTATTGACGAGGCTAAATCAATTGCTAAGGTTTTAAATTATATATAAAATATAATTGATTCGTTTTTAGTATAGTTTTTGATTTAAAATCAAATATTTTGCAATACGTAATATAAAAATAAATTTATATATAGCAAAAATACATCTACAACTGCTCACATATTCGTCTATGCCCCAACTATGTAGAGTAGCTCGTTTCTTTTTATTTTGATTTTGAACATTGACTGGGCACAGGAACGTGATGTCAGCTCCGCGATCAGCGATCCAAAGTAACTGAGGAACGCGTCAGGCCATGGGCCAAGCTCGGTAGCTGGGAGTCAGCTACACTTTGGCCATGATGCCGAGTCAGGCAGAGAGCTCAAATAATGGGATTAATATAAGCAAGGCGTGCACAGAGAACCTGTCGTTAGGTGAGAGAGAAGTGCAGAGGGGCGGGAGGGGTGGTAAGAGAAGGCAGTTACTTTGCTGTAATGTCGTGTGTCTATTTCTGACTTTCACTGGCTGCCTGGCCAGATCCTTGAGCATTATAAAATTATAATGTATATGTCGCCGGAGCAGTTAGCGTTCTAGCACTCCAGTTGATGGCGCCAATGAGAGTGTGTGTTCTCGATGGAAGAAGAAGAGGAGGAGGTGGAGGAGGAGGAGGAGGAGGTGATGGTAGATCTGGTTGGGTCTGGCCACTAATCATGCTTATCGTATTAGTCATGGAAGCGCGCTCGCATGCAAATCATTCGCTTCACTACGCATCAAAATTCCGCAGCAGGCACGGGGCCCGCATGGGTCGATGGCTTGTTGTTGGCTTGTCAATCTGCAACAGAGTCCACAGTCAAAGACACTTGAGTAACAATCAGATACACACACACACACACACACACAGAGTTATGCCACACCTATCTGTGTGTGTGTGTGTGTGTGTGTGTGTGTGCATTCTGAGTCGAGTTGGTGAGCTGAGTCTAGAGACTCAAGACTCGAGTCGAGACCACATTTCATTATGAATTCTTGGCTCGACTTATTGGCGGCTACGTTCGTTCCTCAGATGCTTCATAGTCCATTTTCAATTATCTGCGTCGTTTGTTATTACTTTTATTATGGCCAACAACTGGGCAGCAAACAGCGGGTAATCAATGTTCTTAACTGGTCAATGAACCACCACACGGTGCTAGCCCATTGTGTTTTACTTTTAGTTTTCTTTTCTTTTTTTTTTTTTTTTTTGCCATTGTCTTTGTACCTTTGCATGCCATTGCTAATGAAATTACATACAAAATTAATATCAATTTATTTCACTACCTTGCTCTAACTCTGTCTATCTAACCTCTCTCTCACTCTCTCTCTCTCTCTTTCTATCTCTATCTCTTGCAGTCGCAAAAATTCTTTGGTTATTCGCACACAGCTGAGCGTGCGCGTTCATGCCATTATAGGTAAGTTGTCTAGTTAAAAATTGTGTTGCGCATACGCCTCATTGACTCGGGCTCTTGCAGAGAAACTTCTATCATCGGAGGGCAGCGATCTGCGACGTGCACTGTTCTCACTCAAGCAAGTGTTCCAGGAGGATAAGGATCTGGTGCATGCCTTTGTCGCCCTGGGCGGTCTCAATTGCCTCGTGCGCGTTGGCAATTGTGCCGATCAAAACTATCAGAACTATATACTTCGTGCCCTAGGCCAGGTAAGCCAAAAACGATATTCGATGTCGAATCAGTGATGATCAGTTATTTGGGCTCGCCAATAACTGTTTAGTGATCATCGTTCACTGATCACTGTTTAGCGAACATCAATCACTGTTCAGTGTTTGGCTCTCAACGATCATCGATCTACGATCACCGATCTACGATCACCGATCATCGATCTACGATCACCGATCTACGATCATCGATCTACTGCTCACTGCTCACTGCTCACTACTCAAAGCTAATCATTGTCTTCTCATTGCGACAGGTCATGCTCTATGTGGATGGCATGAATGGCGTTATGAAGCATCAGCCCACCATGGAGTGGCTTTACTCATTGATCGCCTCCAATTACCGTTCAGTGGTCAAGACGGCGCTCAAGCTGTTGCTCGTATTTGTGGAATATGCCGAGACCAATTGCTATGTATTAGTGAGCGCCATTCATGCAGTGGACGCTGCTCAAGGCACTTTGCCTTGGGCCAATATTATGAGGTAAGCGATCATTGATCGTAGCTCATTTCAATTTGGAGCACTCACACTTGATGTTCTCGCTCTTCACAGACTGCTTAAGGACTATGATAATGCGGATGCAGAGCTGGTGATCTATGCTACTTCGTTGATCAATAAGACACTAGCCGGTCTGACAGATCAGGATAGTTTCTATGATGAGAGTGATCTGCTGGAGCAGCAGGGCATGGAAACAGTTATACAGCGCTATATGTCCAAGCCGGGCACAGATCTGGATCTGCTAGATCAGCTGCAGCTGTACGAGGCTGTGTTGAAGTAGGCATAGAGTTTTGATGAATGATATGAATATATATCTAACTGATTGTTAAACTTGATTAACAGATTCGAGGATGGTGAATCGGATGGACAGCGATTGCCACAGAACTCAATGCGCAAGACTCAACGCTATCGTCCAGGTGCCAGCACCACGGAGCGACGCAAGTCGCGTCGTCACAGCACGGACAATAGTCCGGCGCCGTTGACCAAAGTGCTGCCCACACAGGTGTTGCGCATGACACCCACACAGGCCACGGTCGACGAGGACGATAGCTCTGGGTCGACAAATTCTACAGAGTTTAGCAGCGGCATATTCCAGGAGAAGAAACGTAAGCCCGGATAAACTATAAATATTATTTATAATATAATTAATTAAAATTGTATGAATTGCAGCACGCGATGGCGCTGGGGTTACGCCTGGTCTGAGGCGTCGACGTGAACGTGCCGAGCGCCACAAGAGCTTCCTCAAGGAGCAGGAGGAGGCAGCGGCCAATGGCATCTTTGCAGCACGTGAGCTGCGTGAAAGCTATGGTAAGTAGATCTGGGTTAACTCAAAAATGCAAATCGCTTAACGCTGGGGCTGCTTTAAGAGAAAATAGAAACCGAAACTAACTATGATTCTCTCTCCATGCTAATCGCTGTGTCTATCTGTGTCTGTCTCATTGTCACCCGCTAACCAAATATGTCACCCACAATTGTCATATGCCAAGGCCAAATTGTAACCGCCATTCCTGCAACCATACAAAGCGGCGACAGTCCGCCGCAATCGCTGCAATCTGAGCTGCCTGAGCCACAGTCGCCCACGCCCTGCAACAACAACAACAACAACAACAACACCATTAGCAACCACAATAACAGCAACAACAACAACAACAATAGCCATCACACCCACAACAACCACATTGACACGCCCAACAATAGCTTGCTGCTGAGTCCCACGAAGCAGCTGCTGAGTGGCAGCCAAAGCATCTCGATCATCAACAACAGCTTCGACAAGGCCAACAACAATATGAACAACCAGAATGAGTTCCTTACCAAAAAGAATCTCTTTCGGGAGCGCAACGCAACTGTGATCAATGGCATCATGAAGAACATACAGCAGACGGACAGTGCCTACAAAAAGTATGAGAACGATGCCAATCGACTGAACAACTACTACACACAGCTCAACCAATCGCCCAAGCATCTGGCTCCGCATCATCCAGTCCAGGAGAAGTCACTGAATGGCAATGGCTTCGAGTTTGTGCCCGATAGCTCAACGCCTCTGAAAGCGGATGCTTTGCCTGCGCCCGAACCGCTGAGTCCCATACACAAGCCAGCGGCAGTGGCGCCACCACCGCCACCGCCACCGCCTCCACCACCACCGCCGCCTCCACCTGGCTGGTGGCATGCACCCATAGCCAGCAATGCAAATGCAAATGCAGCTAGAACCCTAACCAGTACTAACCAAGAGCCTCCAACAGCTATGGAAGCAACAGGTAGGTGCAGCTTCTATTCTAACAAAAATATGTAGCATACTTTTCAGAGCCACAAAATCAACGCATAGCACATTCTATAGGAAAAGTGTAGCATACTTTCAAGCGCTGCAAATAAATCGAATATTAAATTTGCTGCTATTGCATGTCTGAAGGCAGCTGCTTGAACTGAATTTGATTTTCTTTTCTAATTTATTGTATTTTAATTTGTGAATCATCTGCAGATCTGGAAGATAAGGAAATGTTGATGCAGCTAAAACGTGATCATACCGTCAAAGACTTGACACAAAAACTATGCAATCTGCCCACAAGTCCCACACAGGAGCCAGGCAATCGTGCCATTGTGGGTGACATGTCTGGACTGATATCGAAAGCCAAAGAGGGGCTTGCCAAAAGCAAGAGCAAAGGTGAAATTTCACGGTGAGCAACACTTGATCAATAATGTTCCACTCGATATATATCTTATCAGCTGCTAACTATCGCAAAAACATGCATAATCTTTTAGTTTAAAGGCCAAGCCAAAATTTCGATTCGCTGATATCACAAAATGTCTATCGAAATCTAGAAAGTTGAGAGCTCTTGAGCAGTTAGTTTTGTTTCGTTTCCTTTATCAATTTATCATTTATTTAAGTCAAATCAGTATGAAAAGATTTAAGCGTATTTGGGTGCATATTTCTCATAGGTGGCAATGTAGGCAGCCTTGGCGGCATCCTGGGACATGCCCTTGTTCTTGGTCCATGCATTCCACTTGGCCTTGGCCTTCACATCCAATGCACCGGGCTCAGCCGTGTTATTGTCGCCGACTGTGGCCTGCTTGTAGAGGCCATAGAATTCCAGGAATTCGTCGTTCGTTGGGCTCTTGGTGAATGCCTTGGCTTTCTCTGCAGCTGTATTAAACTGTCGAGTATAAGAGTATAATGAGTTGGAGTTCCCTTTCCTGAATCAGAATCAGCTCTATATACTCACATCCATTATGTCTTATGCTTTGCCTACTAATGAGTGCCTACTGTGACACTCTCGAGTCTATTTATACTAAACTCGGCCAGCTGATAGCGATTTATGGCATTAGAAGCCGTTTTTAGATATCGACTTGTGATAAGCGACACTTTCTAGCGTCGGCACACGTTGTGTTAGTGTTAGTGTGTGCCACATAAAACTTTAATTGCTAATTATTAAATTGAACACATCAAAGGTCTTCCACTTGGTCAGCCTTGTTGGGCTGACTAAGTAGTCGGGAGTTAACAATAGATCGTTGCTTAGGCCAATTCTTATTAATTTTTCATTTATTGCCATTATTGCGTATTAACTGAGCTTATGTATAGATGGGGGCGTACTTCTCATAGAGAGCAATGTAGGCTGCCTTGGCGGCATCTGTGGACATGCCCTTGCGGCTCAGCCAGGCATCGTATTTGGCAGCGCCCTCGGCATCGGCGGGTCTCTCGATGTTCACATCGCCGGAGTGGACCTGCTTGTAGAGTCCATAGAACTCCAGATAGACCTCTGGTGGGGGTTTGCTGCTGAAGGCCTTGGACTTTTCGCAAATCGTCTCGAACTGCAAACGTCAATAAAAGTTCTTAGATTAGCCAATTGATTCTATCTATTGCATGTGGAGCTCATTGCACAACTTACATCCATAATGCTCGGGATTTAATGATAGACTATGATTTCTGGTGCTCAAATGGGGCCTTATATAGCCAGCTGGGGCAATATAAGTAAATCTTATCAATTCTAAAGGCCAATAAGTGTGGCAGCACAATAAAAAGATCGCAGAGTTATGGCTTTTCGATTCTCTCATTTATGACTTTTATTTCTTATGCAAGTTCATGCAAGTTTTACGAATTTTATCAGAAATATTATGTCATATCTAAGGGGGATCTGCCAATCTAGAAAGTTTTTTTATATGTTGCGTCTCTTTCGCTTTACTTTTTATTTGCTTTGCCGTTTTGGGGTTCGGTTATCTTGCTACTAGGCCAAATTTTTGATAAGACCAATTTTATGATAGATTCACTGCAATCGAACGATCGTAAAAGCGCTGAAGAGTACAGCTCCGGTTGACCGGCAGTGCAATAATTATGATACTTTGTATTATCTCTGATCCCCTGACAGCTCATCGAGCGTCGACCAGGAGCTGAAGAAGTCTGAGCCGAAGAAATCGGAGAACGAGCTGCACTGGGAGGAGCTGGTGCGCAATATGACGCGACCTCTGAACCTATGTGATCTGGATTTTACCGATCTGCATTCGGATGATGAGAAGGATGTTCTAGCGCCACGTGGCCTCGGCGCTGGCATACCGCCACCACCGCCACCACTGGGCGGAGGCATGGTCGCACCACCGCCTATGATGCCGCCCTGCTTGATGCCGCCGCCCATGTTTAGCTATGCGGGCTACGGAGCGGGCAGCCTAACAAACAGTGTGAATAGCTCGCTGAATGGCTCGATCAATGGCGAACTGGCCAATGGCAATAATACCATCAAGAAGAACAAGAAGACGGTGAGTAGATGGGGACAATAAGTGATCATACCTTACTCATGCCCCTCTTTACAGGTCAAGCTCTTCTGGAAGGAAGTGCGCGAGGACATGATTCCGCAGGTGATAGGCAAAACGATCTGGGATGAGCTGCCCAATGCGAATGTGGACACACAGAAGCTGGAGCATTTGTTCGAGTCACGCGCCAAAGACTTGATGACCAAGGTGCGTATTACAAATACAATTTATTTCAAATATTTAATTTGGGGTATTCCCTTGGCAAATGCCATCGAAAAAATAAAAAGAAGTCATTTAATAAGTCTTTTAGCTATTATTTTAGTCTAAAATGTTGCATAACCCAAAAACAAAACATTTTGCGAATGATATTTGTATTCTTTTCCCCTTTTTATCTCTGGACATGTTTACAATAATATTAATTCTATATGTCAACGGTCTCTGTTATGCGGATATATCTACAAAAAAAAAACCATTAATGTTGTGCTAAAACCGAATATATATATATATATCAAATCAAATTTCTCAATATCAATCAATCAATATATATATATATATATATATATATAAATACATATATATCAAAATAAATGTTCTTTAGGAGGTGAGTGCAAATAATATGTTTAATACACTTTTACTCGCTCTCTCTTTGTCTATCTGTCTCTCTCTCTCTCTCTCTCACTTTCTCTGTCTTACTCTCTCACTGTTGCTGAGTCGGTTTATGTTTAGTCTTTCCATGTCTTACATATGTTGGTGTTGGTTAATTACACAGACACACACAGACACACGCACACACACACACACACTTATACACTCACAGTAAGAGGAGTCGGAAATACTTTTTTTTTTTTGGCTAACACTTGCTCACAGCAATTACAGTTAGATACATTATGTATACGCCCCGTCCACCCCGTTCAGCCCGTTCTACCCCACCCAAAACAACATAAACAAAATTCCCACACACACACACTCTCTCTCTCTCTCTCTCACACACACACTCTCCCATCCTCTCGCTCTCTTCACTCAACTAATTGTATTGCGCACTTGCAGAAGCAACAGGAGCTAAACAAGAGCAAAGAGATCATCGTACTGGACCACAAGCGCTCCAATGCCATCAACATTGCAATGACCAAGCTGCCGCCGCCGCGCGCCATCAAGGCGGCCATATTGAAGATGGATGCCACTGTGGTCACGCGCGAGGGCATTGACAAGCTGCTGAATATGCTGCCCACGGATGAGGAGCGTGGTAAGATCCAAGAGGCACAGCTGTCCAATCCAGAGCTGCCCTTGGGCAGTGCCGAGCAGTTTCTGCTCACGCTGGCCTCCATCACGGAGCTGGGCGCACGTCTAAAGCTCTGGGCCTTCCGCCTGGACTTTGACAATTGCGAGGTAAGTGCATGAATCGAACAATGAGAGTCGCAGTCTCAACGTATTCTCATTCCGCAGAAAGAGATTGCCGAGCCGCTGATGGATCTCAAGCAAGGCATTGAGATACTGCGTCAGAATCGCACCTTTCGCAGCATACTCTCCACGCTGCTGTCGGTGGGCATCTTTCTGAATGGCGCTCCGGTGAAGGGCTTTCAGATTGAGTATCTGGCCAAGGTGCCGGAGGTTAAGGACACCGTGC
Source organism: Drosophila stalkeri (assembly GCA_035047405.1). Classification (NCBI taxonomy): domain Eukaryota; kingdom Metazoa; phylum Arthropoda; class Insecta; order Diptera; family Drosophilidae; genus Drosophila; species Drosophila stalkeri. The sequence continues at coordinate 13,459,878 of JAWNPR010000041.1, read as the reverse complement.
ACAAGCATTCGCTGCTGCATCATCTCTGTCACATGGTCATGGAGTCCAACAGCGATACAACCGATTTGTATTCCGAAATTGGACCCATCACGCGTGCCTCCAAAGCCGACTTTGCCGACCTCGCACACAATCTCACCCAGCTGGAGTCAGAGTGCAAGGCATCCTGGGATCGTCTCAAGCTCATAGCCAAACACGACTGTGCGCCGCCCCTGAAGCAGAAGCTCGTGGATTTCCTAGCCGATTGTGCCGAGCGCATCATCAGCCTACAGACCGTGCATCGGCGCGTAATGAATCGCTATCGCAAGTTTCTGCTCTGGCTGGGCATGCCGCAGCACAGTGTGGCCGAGTCACGGCCCAACGAATTCTGTCGCACGCTCTCCGAGTTCGCGCTGGAATATCGCACGACACGCGAGCGAGTGCAGCAGCAGCTCGAGAAGAAGGCCAATCATCGGGAGCGCAACAAGACGCGCGGCAAGCTGATCATTGACATGGTCAAGTTCAAGACCAAAGAGGATGTGGCTGATGCCGAACTGAAGTATGTCTGAAGTGTGTAATCAAATCAAAACAAATCAAATTTATTAATTTCCATTTCCTGCTCTAACAGACAACTGCTTGGCACCCCGAGCCCCGATCAAGCGGATGGCACGCTCACCTGGCGACGTCGCCGTGCCGAGCAGCTGCGCTCGCCCAACGCACGGCAGAGCGAGGAGCAGTTCACCGATGGAGATGATGAAATACTCGAGTCGCTGGTGAAGACAGCGACCAAGGCCTCCGGCACACGAACAACGCCCCGTGAACGCAAACGCACCCGCCATGCGGATCGCAAGTCCTGTAAGTTTCACTAACGAATGCATTAGAATTTATTGATCGATTCAGATCAATTTTAATCAAGCTGTTGGTTTATCTTTTGGCATACACCATGCACAGCGCGCTATGTTTAGGCACACATCCAAACACACACAGACACACACACACGAGGCTACAACAACAGCAACAACAATTCCAAATAAAACAAATATGAAAATGTATAAGAAAAACTAAAAAAAAAAAAAAAAAAAAAATAAGCTGATTTATCCCGTAGTTAAATTTGATTTTGACTTTCCCCCCTCGATCCCAAAAACTCAAAAGCTTTGGCATTTATTTATTTATATTTATATTTTTTTTTAGTTTTCTGCTAGCTTTACATATCGGTTTGCCTATATTCGGTTTTTTATAATTTTATGTTTTCTTACCATTAACGCACCCAACAACAAACAATAAAACCAATCAAACAATCGCATACTGAAGTGAAGCGCAGCCGCACGCGCGAGGGATTCACAGTTGAAAGAGCACCGTCGCCCTAGAGCCAACTGTTGTGCAACTGTTGAGCAACAAACCCAAAACAGTTTTAGGTTTTTACCTATCTTTTTTTTGGTTAGTGTTCAATTGTAATGCACCAAACATATATATATTATATATACATATATATGTGTGTGTGTATTTACAATAGTTTTTTTATTTTTGTTTAAGTTTTTTATTTGTTGAGTTTTGTTTTTGTTTTTTTTTTTTTATCTGGAGCAACATTTGCTGACATCTTTTGCATAAATTATGTCGCTAGTATTTCATTTGGAATTCCTAAAGAGATGTTGGCAAATGACTCTTGCCAAAATTTTTGTTGATGCGCCTGGCTGATATCCTAGTTCTATAAGCATTTACTTAGCATGCGCCTAACTCCGATTGCAGACTTGTTTTATATTCTTTAATGCAATTTGTTATTAATTTTTGTATTCGTATTTTTGCAGTGCGTCGCACGCTGAAGAACGGTCTCACCGAGGAGGAGAAACAGCATGTGGCTGCTTTGATACAAACCTATTAGAGCTAAGTTCGAATCCCAACTTCAACTCCAACTCCAAACCCAGTGACGTCACAAGTCGGGCTATGCACAGACTGAAATTGGCGATCTCACGTGCAGCAAATCAACAGGATATCTCATTCATTTTGCTCTCCCTCTCCCTCTCTCCCTTTCTCTAAAAAAAACGACAAAAGTCCAGCAAAAGAAGCAAATAAGAAAAGTTCTCTTAATGATTTTTCCTGTTATTCAATATGATTTGATTTTGTTTGTTTTTACTTCGTCTAAGTATTACAATTGAAAATGCAAATATTTTTTATTGTAACAGCAACTGTATTAATAGCCAAACAAATTTTATAGATATATATTAAAGTAATATATATTTTAGAATTGCAAATTCAACTTTAGTTAACCCAAGATTTTAATTTGTACCGATCTGCGAGCTTACGAAATTAACTTAAACTTTAATATTAGCCTTAGCCTTAGACTTAAAACTACGAAAATAAATAAAATACATACACAATATTTATTACAAAAAAAAAAAGGAAGTAAAAGTTGAAATCTCATTTAGAAGCCATTCGTGCAGGGCTGCTGCACATAGTCGAGGCAGAAGCCGCGATTGTCGATATCGTTGGGCGCCTCGACGCCATCGGTGTGGAAATACAAGCGAAAGGGGCGCACGCTGGCTGCAAGCAAAAGTGAATAGATTCAATAAAGTTATGCAATGTCTAGTCTCTAGTGTTACCAACATTGCACTGTCTTGGCCAGCATGCCCGCCTCGGCGCTGAAGGTGCCGCCACAGACACGATCCTCGCAGCCTGGCAGCGGGGGTATGCGATCCGCTGAGCGTATGCAGCCGATAAGCAGCCAATCGCTGGTGCAGCCACCGGTAGGCGATGCACCACTCGCACCACCACCACCACCCACTAGAGTGGGCACCGGATTGTTCGAGTTGCCCGATATGGTGAAGGCACGCGAACGATTGTTCTCCAGATCGGGGCAGGCATTATACTGAATGCCACAGAAGTTGCGCTCGTTGCGTATGCAGATGCTGTAATCCTGATTGGAAAGCTGTCGCCCGGCCACTGTATTGTAGTTGAAGCTGCGCACACGGCCACTGATGGCTGTGAAGTACTGCAGACAGCCCTGATCCGCACGGCTGATGCTGCCGCAGTGGATCTGGGTGACGCGCACGCGCCACAGACGCGGAAAACTGGCGCTGGTTATGATGGACAGGACAATGGGATTGCTCTGCCCCAGACCAGCGTCTATGTACACTGAGAGCAAACAGTTAATTGACCAATTCTTCTTCTATTCTCTCTGCAACACTCACTGTGATCCCCTGTTGAGCTGCCGCAGATGATGGGCGTGGGACTGCCGCCCGATATCAAGAGCTGATCCTGATTGCATAGATGATTGGCTGGCTCGGGCGGTGCAATGGAAAACATGTCCAGATCCAAGCGCAGCTGACATATATCGGGATGCATCTTTTGCACAGTCACCTGACAACTTCCGGTGCCATCGTAAACATCCGGATGATTGGGATTCACAAAGTACGTGGAATTCTCACGTATAATGCCGCCGCAAGTCTGCAGAACTGCAAGATGGAAGAGAGTAGATATTAGTGCAGCTAAATTTGACTATAAAAGAAATATGTGAAAGAGAAATTGGCGAGACTTTTAGCTATCAATTTGGCTGTGTTTTTTTTGTTTTTTTTTTTTTTTTTGATACGTTAACACTAGTTGAAAAATGTTCAAAATAAATGTTCTTTATTCTTAGATATATTGCATCGATTTAGCCTTTTTTTTTAGTGTTAACAGTAATTGAAAAAAGCTCCAAATTGAATGTTTTGTAGCCGTTGTATTCACACAATATATGCAAAAACTTTACAAATTTGTTTTAAATTTATTAAATTTTTGCTTTAGTTTTTAAGAGATTTTAAATTTTTTAATTGCTACATTTTTCTTTAGCTTCTTTTCCAAGGCGCTATAAAGTTGGCAACACTGATAGATAACACATATATAACTAGGTAAATACTATGACTTACATACGCAGCAGACGCCGTAGCCACCGCCGCAGGGTCCGGCTGGTATGCCATTGCGCAGCAGGCAATCCTTGTTGGCCATGCAGTTGCCCAGCTCACCGGACGGCGCTGCACAGCTGCTCGTGCCATAGGGCATCAGTGTGAATATAGGCAAAACTGAAAGTTTTTTTTTTAATATTTTATAAATCAACTTAGTTAAAGAGAAGTTCACACAATGCTGTCACACACACATTTTGATTCTCGTAGGCGCGTGGAGGGCGTTAGCCACTTGTTGCCGAAGAACAAATCGCGCCAGCTATTCGTATGCGTTGTTGCGGGCACTTTGCCTGCAGCCAGGATGAAAAGGCTGCAGGAGGAGATGACGTATACGCAGCATAGCCGCAGCAGCTGCGAGTAAACCATATTTGCTGTAATTCCGGGAGTTGCGCACGCGTTGCGCTTTGTCACTGTTGTGGCAGGCAGCCGCGTTGAGGCGACAATTTATCTAACTTGCCATGGAAATAGGTTTAATGACCGCAATTTGTGAACGAGAAATAGAAAAATTTTAAAATTTAGTTGTTTATTAATTGCAATAACAAAACGTGGCAACAGCAGCTGGAGCTGAAGCAGCGGCAGCGGCAGCAACAAACAACAATTAGTTGCGCCACAATCAGCCAGCAATGCAGTCAATGGCATGGGTGGGTGGTGCACATATAAACAAATACACACGTATATATATATATATATATTCATACATACATATATAAATATATTATTTATTCACGTTTCGTCAACTTTTTTGTGTATGCTTCCTGTTGCGAATTTGTTTTTCCACACCTTCACATCGATTATATGTTGGGCAAGGCCTGCTGGGCGCAACAAAAAACTCGAGCATGAAAGTGCCAAAGGCAATTTAGCCGTTGCGACATAAAAGAAAACTCAGCCACATAATAGAATAATAGTAAAAGTTATGACAACACAACTCGCAACTCAGCATTTTGTCTAATTTGATTAGAGCTGCAGCTGAAATTGGGTCAATGTTAAATTAATTTAATAAATTTATTTATTTTCAACAATTTAGTTAGCTGCAAACTACGCTCAGTTTATTGGCCAAAAAAACAAAAATAATGGGTGGAAAAATAAAACATTTAACAACAGTTGATAAGAGTTTGATTTATAGTGGTCTTTAGCAAAAATTCATATTTCAGGGTCGTCTCGCTTTTCACGGGAATTATTTTGAATAGCCTGAGCAGAGAATTACATGAGCTGCTCGCCCTTGATTGTATTATATAAGAAGAACATTTTTTATTGGAACATATTAATGTGCTTAGCTTAATATAAGATGGAAATAAATTTTGAAGTAATTATATTATATTTAAATAAAATATAAATTTAATTATAATAATATTATATATTATATAATTATTTGAATATTTAAAAAATATAAATTTCATAATGTTTTCTGATTAACTATTTTAATTAAAAGTTTTGTTGAAAATGTGTATTTTATTTTTATGTATTTTAGACAATTTTATTTAATTGAAATATAAATTTTAAAATTTTTTGTATTAACTATATTAATTGTAAATTTTGTTAAATTATATGTATTGTATTTTTATATTTATTTATTATTTTAATTTAATATAAATGTCACAATTTTTTCTTGTTAGCTATTTTAATTATTTTGTTAAATTATATGTATTATATTTTTATATTTCTTTTAATTTTATGTATTTATTTTATTATTATTATTATTATTTTTGTGTTTAATTTATCTAGCAGTTAGAAGCGATTGTTGTCTATAGAGTATTTAGATGAATGCATTATTAATTTGATTAGATTAATTTTTGAGCACCAAGAAGAAATTTATTCTAGCTTTGTTGTTTTATTCGTTTGTCCAACCCGTCGTCTTTCTGGCTGGCCATCTGGCTGTCTTTCTGGCCGTCTATCTGTCTATCTGCCTATCTATCTGTCTGTATATATAAACGGGATCTGCTCAAAGCCTATCAAAGTCTCAGTCTTTGCTTCAAATTATAGAAAACATTTTCCACTTTCATGAAATCATTTATTATCGATCTTAAAGTTTAATTATTATTCATTTCTCAGAGCTACAATTATTAAATTTATTTTACATACTGTTCCAAAGAATATAATAAAATGTTGCTATTAAATCTGAAGATCTCAGAGAACCAGAGAGAATATATATGTCATATAGAATTCCCAGCGTCTGCACATACAAGCATTGTGGCAAACTCTCTTCACTTATCATATCAACGAGTATAATTGAAGAGCAATTGAAGAGTTTCTTAAACACTTTTCTTTATAATGTTAAGGTAATTTTATCAAATTTATTATATAACGATTTCATTTGAAACAAATTAGGAAATTGGCAAAAACTAATATAGATAAAAGATGTATGTAAGCTTTGCTTAGGGCGCTTCCTTATCACACTCGTATTTGCCATTCTGTAACTTGCAGGACTTCACACAGAACTCGCCGGAATCGATGGAGCAGACGGTGCCCTCTGGACAGGGATTGACCTGGGGATTCAGCTCGGTGCCCGAGCACATCTGGAAGGTGGTGCGACTGGTGCAGACGAACAGCTGGCTGCCATCGCACTCTCTGCAGTTGGTATCCTGATTGCCACAAACGGGATCCACGCCGTCGCCTTCGAATGATTCCCAGCAGGGATCCAGCAGATCGGTGCAGATCTTGCCGTCGCCACAGCGCAGTAGGCCTCCACCTTCAATGGGCGTATGATCGATGCACACTCTGTAATGAGTTGCGTTATAGCAGGCCACGTTGCTTTCCATGCAACCACCGCAAGAGGCAGCAGTCGCCGCGGACAGCAGGCAGCTCAGGAGTGCCACGACGAGGAGGATCTTTGTCAAAGACATTAAAGCAGTTAATGAATAAAATTCTCTTTCCTTTTGCAGCTCACTCACCGAATGTCTCGACTGCATTGTGAATATCTGGCGTTGAGCTGACTAATGAGATATTCCAGCATACGCAGCGCATTTATATCTCTCAAAACTTCGAAATTCTTTCTGATAATGCTGTGTGGCGAAAACAAGAAGCTGGCATAGATAATTTTGCAGTTTTATGCTGGGCTTAGCATGTTTACAGGAGATTGCAGCCGCACAGTAGCCAGCATATTTATGGATGCTCTAGCATTGAGAGATAAACCAAAATGATGGCTGCCTCGGCCTCCGTCTCTGCTGCTATCATAAAGATAGTGCTTCAGGTGCAGATCTGCAGCATTTAAAAGGCATGACAATGGCATTCAGCTAGCTCAATTACAAAACTGAAGATGTCGCAGCCTGTACGCTTTGGGCTATTGGCTCTGCTGGCCATTTTGCTGGCATCCGCAACAGTCGTGGATGCCACCTGTGGCTATTGCTACGGCTCGCACACCTGCCTCAGCAACACCACCTTCATGGTGTGCATCGAAAGTAAGTTGAAGCAGGCGCTTGGCTGATCTGAGTTGATCTCTAACCTCATTATGCGGCACCGTCCACAGAAACCCCCGTGCCAGCGTTAAATTTCACCTGCCCGGATGCAAATCCAATTTGCACACAATACGGCGACATCTGTATGGCTAAGGACGTGCTCCCAGCCTGTGGCGATACCTCGAAGTGTGACCAGTGTAGCGCCGGCGAAGTTTATACCTGCACCTCCCTCACCACCTTTGGCCGTTGCGATGCCGGCGAGCTGATGCCCGAGCGAAGCAATTGCCCCAAGGATATGTTCTGCAGCGTAAAAGGCGCAGCGGTCGGAACTCCCTGTGTCCACGGATGCGAACCGGATGTGGATGATAGTTGCGATCGCGTTGATAATGATGCGGCGATAACAACGACACCTGCTCCAATCACTACTACTCCTGCTGCCACTACTCCTGCTGCCACTACTCCTGCTTCCACTACTCCTGCTGCCACTACTCCTGCTGCCACTACTCCTGCTTCCACTACTCCTGCTGCCACTACTCCTGCTGCCACTACTCCTGCTTCCACTACTCCTGCTGCCACTACTCCTGCTGCCACTACTCCTGCTGCCACTACTCCTGCTGCCACTACTCCTGCTGCCACTACTCCAGCTGTCACTACTCCTGCTGCCACTACTCCTGCTGCCACTACTCCTGCTGCCACTACTCCTGCTGCCACTACTCCTGTAGTCACTACTCCTGCTGCCACTACTCCTGCTGCCACTACACCTGCTGCCACTACTCCTGCTTCCACTACTCCTGCTTCCACTACTCCTGCTTCCACTACTCCTGCTGTCACTACTCCCGCTGCCACTACTCCCAGTAGTACTCCCATTTCAAGCCCAACCACACCAGTGAGCACCACACCCAGCACCACAACTGAACCGCCCTTCAATCCGAATGCCTTCTGCCAAGGTCTGCAAAGAGTTGGCAACAATGCCATACCAAACGATACGGCTTGCACCAGGTAATGTCAAGAGTTCGATCTATCTTTGTATAATTATCTATATAGCAAATTCAATTCAATTCCAGCTTCATCTACTGCTTCTTCCGGGGCAATGTGTGGAATGGCTCCATACGCAACTGCAGTGTAAATAATCCGTACTTCAATGCAATCAACGGCTGTGGTGCGACACGACCAAGCGGCGTTGGTTGTCGGTAATAAAATTTTTATAGTAAATAAATAAAAATTTATATTTGAATATCGATTTATACCAATATTTACGTAACTCTAAATAAATATATATATAAATAAGATCAAGTTTTTACTTTTATATGAAAAGGATTAAAAAAAATTAAACAAAAAAAAAATATATATATAATATAAAAAAAATAAATTAATTATATAAAAAAATATATATAAAAAATAAAATAAAATAAGATAAGATTATTAAGATTAAAATTTCATGGGAAAAAATAAATAAATAAATAATAAAATTTTAAATAGAATTTTTATCAATTCCAAGGCAACTGCTCATCGACTACTCCATAGGTAATGTCAGCACATATGCTATGAACTGTCGGAAGTCTAGGGTATATGCTAGTTGTTCCTTTCTTTTAGTTCATAGCTAAGCCTTTAATCATATAGCTCAGTCATTACTTAATCCTATTCTTGGAAACTTGAAATAAATTATTTTTCCCTTATTTCCGCTGTTTACATTAAACGAAACTTTTCTTAGCCAACTCTGAAGATTCAAGTCAATGGCCCGGCTGCTGCTCAGCTGTATCAGTATGATGTTGAATGCTATTCAGCTCATTATCACAGTGTTAGGTTTTTTTTTTTCATCTTTTAGCTTTTATGCTGCGATCATAAAACAGCGCCAGGCAATCAAGTGGAAAGCCAAAGCAAATAAAACAATTAGCATGCCCAAAGTAATATATATCTATGAAGAGTATATAAACAATGAAAATTTCACTAAGACAATGCTTATAACGCAACTGCCTAGAGATTAATGTTCTTTAGTAGAGACAAAACCTTGACAGTGAACAGACGTCATTGACGGAATGCGAGGCGAAGCAATGGCCAAGGATCTTTCAAATGTGCTGCAAATTACATTCGTGGTAAGGCATATCCCATATATACTATATATATCATTAGTATATGAAATAAATTCATTTTCTTTGCAAGCTTGTCTTGGTTTGCCTGATGGGTCATGTGCTGACGGATTGCAATGTTTGCCAGACGAATCAAGCGGCCTGCATAAACTCCACCTCCTTCTATCTGTGTTTCGGAGGTATTAATAGAACTCTTCAAAAGTTCTTTTCGTTTTTGATCAAGCCATGTCTCATCCTCTAGATGGCACACCACACACGGATCATATTTATAGCTGCCTGGATGGCGCCGTTTGCACCGCCCGCACCGCTATCTGTGTGCAGAGGAATGCGCTGTGGCCGCCCAGTTGTGGCGATACCAGCAAGTGTGGACAATGTAGTGCGCATCGCAATCATAAGTTTGCTTGCCAGAGCCGACGAACGTTTCAGATGTGCTACGGAGCGACACGTCCAACGGGACAGCTGGGCACCTGTCCGCCGGGCTATGTTTGCGATGCCGGCAGCGATGAGGTCTGTACGCCCGAGCGGGCAGGACAGACGTTTACCTGTGACCTCAACGAGGACCTGGTAAGCACTAGCACACCTAGGACGACATCAACTAGTACCACATCAAGATCCCCATCAAGTCCCACATCAAGCCCCACATCAAGTCCCACATCAAGTCCCACATCGAGTCCCACATCAAGTCCCACATCAAGTCCCACATCCAGTCCCACATCAAGCCCCACTACGCCCATCTACATGACGGCGCAGCAGATCTGTGAGCTGAAGGCATACACAGGACTTTACGAGACCAGCCCACGTGATATCTACTGCAAACGGTGCGTAATATTTGACAACTAACTGCTAAATGCTCTCGAGCTTATCTTGCTTTATCTTTACAGTTATATCAGCTGCTACTTTAACAAGGCGGGCCAAATAAGAGCCGTGGAATACGAGTGCTCAGCGAATTCCTATTTCGAGGCGGTAACCCAGCGCTGTGTTTTCGCAGCGCCAGCTAATTGTACAGCTAGAGTTTAAGATTATATATTGTACAAATAATACTAATAATCATAATAATAACAGTTGTTGTTGCATTAGGTAGGCATGAAGTGCGTCTCTAGTTCACAGATCTGCGCATAGTTCGAATTGTGGGGCGTGGTCGTGTCCAGGCAGCAGGCAAAGGCATCGCACTTGTTGCAGTCCTGGCAGTCCTGGTGGTGCTGCTAGAGCACAGCATCCGCACCACTATAGTTGCTCAAATACTTAATTTCGGCAACTATTTTTAGCTTAGCCTTGTCAAAGCTTCAATTTAGATAAGCCCATTAAAAGGGCAGCCTCAACGTTTGCTTGTCTTATCAGCAGGCTCAACTAGATCTTGCGCTCACTTTCTTAATCATGGTATTTGTGTTCTCTCAGCTAGATTACGCTTTTAAGAGCTGTAGCAATGCAATTTGCATTGCAGTTGCAATTCGAGATGCGACGTCTGCTCTTCGCAGTCTTCTTTGGGATTTTGCTAGGCAATCGTGGCTGTCGGGCTGCTTGCAATGCCTGCGCCTCGCACAGCAATGTGGCTTGCATCTCGGATAGACAGTTTCAGTTCTGTGCAAACAATCAGACCATTGGACCCATCAACTCCTGTCCCGAGGGCAGCTACTGCACTTACAGCCAGCCAACGATTTGTGACACGAATCCAGCACTTAGAGCCTGTGACGGCTGCGGCGTGTGCAATGATCAAGGCACCTTTGCCTGCACTGGGCCACGCACCTTTGCCCTGTGCCTGGGCAGCAGTCAACCCTCGAACATTACGTCCAGCTGCACGGGAGATCTGGTGTGCAACATATATCTGCCGGAGATATGTGGCAATGCAGCAGTGACAAGTGCTAGCTGCGCGAAGCAGACGGCAACCACAGAGCCAATCACCACAGATAGCACCACCACAGAGAGCACCACCCTATCCTTAGATGCCTTTTGCCGTGCCGCCTTCAAGGGCATTCCCATCCATGCCATTCCCAATGACACCGACTGCACAAGGTAATATAGAACTCTCCATAAATATACATAATACACATATATACTATAAACTATTTCCCTCTTCTGTTCTTTAGCTACATCTACTGTCGTTTCTATATAAATACATTTGTGGGCCGCATTATTGATTGTCCAGTTGAGAAACCCTACTTTAATGGCTGGACTAGGTGCTGTGGCAATGTAAAAGCCACTCGTCCGGGCTGTCTACAGGAATAAATGTCTGTACATTAATTATTAAATTAAATTTGTTTCTAACAAAATAGTTTAAGATTAAAAACTTGTTTATGCCCTCTCATTAGTTCCACAAATTTGGTTTCTGTTAAGATAAGATAAGATCTTAAACGTGTGATAGTCATTAGTTTTAAAAGTCGTAATATATAATAATAAAAAAATAAATGTAGGCATGTCAGTTATAAATGTTGACATTAAAAGCTTAATATAAACCTCTTGTTTAGTTGCTTCTATCTATTTAAATACAAATTATATATATATTTGATTATGTTTATAAATTAGCAGAAATATCTAAAATTAGATTTATTTTAGAGGCCAGTTGTTTTCTAAAGAGCTTTATTCATGCAAAACAAAGCATACGCATTAATTGCTGCTACCATAGACAAATTTTGGCGAAGTAAAAATTTCATAGCATACTTTCAGGCAGTATATTTTATTACCAACTCTTGCTGCAAGCCGAACAACGAAAACTATTATCTATTAACGCTCAAATTGTAGGCATATATTTAATTATAGTTTTTCAGAAAATCAGAAAAATTAACTCAATCAAGTAGAGGCGAGAGCATTTTATATAAATTAATAATTATGTGTGCATATGAATTTTTCCGCCATTGGAAAGTGGATGCTAATAAAAAATTTCATTGCCTACTTTCAGGTGGCGCGTGTTTTTCTGGGTAGATCGAGTTAGACACTGTCAACTATTTTTAACAGTTTGCTAACAGACAGTGTCAACTTTGTTTAAAATTTCTGCATGAATATTTATAAATGTATCTGTCATAAGTAGTCAAAAGTACTAGACCCACTCCCAAATTAATCTCGACAGTTTGATGATACAAATAAGCATATCATGTTACAATACCAACGACTCTGATATTAATTATATATTTATCAATGTTAATGTCATATACAATGATAATGATAATAGCTAAAATCATTTCAATTATCATTTAATATTTGAATTTCACTCCAGATCTACACCGTTTAGACTTAAGCTAGCTATGCGACTCGTACATGTGGCTGGCAGCGCTGTTACGCACTGTTTGGTAGCACTGCTGTAGTAGGTGCGGCCCGGACAGGTGTACATGTTGCCACGCCAACTGTTGCCCTGCCTGTAGCAGTAGATGTACTGACGGCAAGTGCTGCTGGCAATGGTGCCAACGGGAAAATAGTCCTCGGACTGCATCTTGGCACAATAGGCATTCGGATTGCTGGTGGTTGGAGCCACAGTCGTGGTTGTGGTGGTGAAGGTAGGCGTATAGCAGTTCGCAGGCATTGCGGTAACGCACAGCCGCATGGTCGGGCTGTAGTATGTGCGGCCTGGACAGGTGTATCTTCGGCCTCGCCAAACACCGCCCAACAGGTAACAATTGATGTACTGCCGACAAGTTGTCTCCGCATAATCGCCCACAGGATAGGTGCCCTTAGCTTGCACAGCCGAGCAGTAGGCGTTGGGATTGTCTGGCGAGGGTGTGGCTGGTGTGGTTGTGGTTGTTGCTGCTGCTGTTGTCGTTGTCGGCGTCGTCGTTGTTGTTGTTGTTGTTGTTGTTGGATCATCTGCATATGAGCAAGTGGGCATGACTTGCGACTGCAGTCCACAGATCTGCGTATCATTTATGTTGCAGACATAGCCCGACGCACAGCTGCCAACAGAGTTTTGAGGCGTGGTCGTGCCCAGGCAGAGGGCAAAGGTGCTTGTCGAGGTGCAGGCAAAAGTCATGTTAACATCGCACTTGTTGCAGTCTTGGCAATCGGCTATGCTGGTGGTGTTGCTGCCATCCGGCTGGCAGAGCACACCACTCGCACCACTCACGCACGAATAGCCGACGGGACAGCTGGTGGGTATGAGAGTAGGCAGTCCGTTTGCATCGCAGGCTTGGAATTCGGTAGACGAATAGCAGGCCATGTTGTTAACGGCATTGCACACGTTACAGGTCGCCCTGGCTACGGCGAACAGGCAGAGCAGCTGCAGCAGGCAGCCAAGTACTGTCAACTCAGTTGTAGACATTTTTCACAATGCTTCATTCTTGGACTCCAGTTGCTTAAATACTTAATTTCGGCATCCGATTTCAGCTTAACCTTGTCAAAGCATCAATTTAGATAAGCCAGAGGCAGCATCAACGTTAGCTTGTCTTATCATCGGGTCATAAAGAAAGCAACTTAACAAAATCTTTGCTCACTTTTCCATACAATTGCTGCGGCACTCTTAAGGCCACTCTTCGGAGCTGCCTGCAAGAAGAAATGCTTTTGTTGCATTGACAAGTGTCATTCCACTTATTTTCCACCAAAATAATTCTTTAATCAAATAAATACTTTTATATGCCCGCCAACTAGTTCCATGAATTTGACTACTGTTTAGATTAGATTAGATCTTAAACTGATGATAGTCATAAAGTTTCTTACACATTGTGTTTAAAAATTATAAAAATTTCCCCTTGACTTTCATCTTTTTTTATTTATCTTTATTTATCTAAATAATTTGTTTACAATTATGTTAAAAATCAATTATAGCTCTATATATACTTCATTCAATTTCAATATCATATCATATTAAGTATACGCATTCATTGCTGCAGCCATGGGCAAATGGATCCCAAGTAAAAATTTCATTGCATACTTTTAGGCAGTACATTTTTTGCCAGCTCTTAGCTCATATATATTTAAATACAGTTCTGGTCATTTTAATTGAAAATTAAATATACATTTCTTTTTATATTTAAATACCTTTCAGCTCAATTTGTTGCAATTTATCATCAGATTCCTTAGAGTAGTTAGCTCTAACTCTTAACTAGTGAGTAAGCCTTACGTCTATGCACTTTTTATTACTCATTTAATTCTAATCAGCAATATTTCAAGGTCATCTGATTACTTTACGATCCAAGGGAAGTCAACTTTTCAGCCCTTAGTAACTAATAATCTACTCAAAACTAATTTCCAATTAATATATATATATATATATATATATATATATATATATATATATATATATATATATATATATATATATATATATATAAATAAACTGTAAGCTCAGCACTCAATATGCAAGCTATTGCAGTGCCTGAGATTGCATTTGCCTTGACTGTGAACGAGTGCGGCCATGGCCAATGATAAAATGCGACAAGTTAGGCTTTTGCTTTTGCTCACAGCCAACCACATTTCATTCATATAACGGAACCGTGCGTAAGCGTGCGTAACTCGTTTCGGTCTCATTGCAAAATGTCAACGGGGCTTGGCAGCTGGCCGCTTGACCAAGCAACTGCTTAACTAGGTTTACCCACGAAATAACAAACTTAAAATACCCTAACATGCTTAGGTATATAACATAACAGCGAGCCATTAAACGTTACTCGCGCTGTTAATTAACAGCTCTGTTTATTGCTCTGTTATTCCATTAGAAATTGACAGGAATAAATTATATTTGAATATTATTTCAATTATACATTTAAATTATTATTTTCAAACCTCATCCTCAAGCTAATATACGCGCTTTTAAGAACTTACCTGGGCAACATTGCACGTTCAGCTAAGCACATATGTTAGCCATATAAATACCAAGACATACGTCAATTCTATTGGCCAGCTGCTAGCCCAGAAACAAGTTCGTTGCCTAAAAGTTTTTTGTTATTTTGGATGAGTTTTCGACTGCGAAATGCCAAGTTAATGCTACAGCTGCGCTGAACTTGACACAATTGTGAATGCTGCTTGCCTCAGCGGGTTACGGATTATTGCTGCAATTGTTGTTGCTGTTGTTGTTGTTGTTGTTGTAGTTAGTTGAACTAATTGCGGACAGTACAAGTGCCAAAGTGACAGAGCTTAAGTCATTACATTATGTCATTGGTCATTAGCTATAGCTATGGCCCATTAATCATGCAATCAGTCCATGCCAAAGTTTCTCACAGTACCTCGCTTTTGCATGTAGCTAGCACAATCAAAATTGAAAGTGAAGCTGAAATTATAGCGTAGAACTGCAGCTCAGCACGCCATCAATTTGGGCCAACGCCTCGAGAACGTGAATGAAACTTTAAGATCCGTTTTTTTTTTTTTTTTTTAATTTCGAGGTGTGGGCCTTGGTAGTGTCTATTGTTTGATTTAAGAATTTATTAACAACAATAAAAACTAAAGCAAAAACAATTTGAATTAGTCTGCCAAAGCAAGAACTCAACTTCCTCATGCTACTTAAAAACTCATTAATTTTTTACACACTCTCCCTCTTTGTTTTTAATTTATTTTTTTTGTTCTGTTCGAAATTAGAAAATGATTCAATTAAGGCATAAAGTATTTGGCTTTTAAGTAATCTAGATAAATATATTTATACTAACCACTCATTCGACTTTTACTATTACAATGTGTCGCTGGGAATATTATATATTATTTTTTTTTTTATTAAAGTTTTTAGTTTTCAGATTTTTTTTTAATTGCAAATTTGTTGTCCAAGTCTTTTGTTTTGTGTGAGTCTGTTTGTTTGTCCGCCAACCAGTTCATGGCAAGCACATAATGCAATCGCTACGTCACAGCGACTCCAGCGGCAACTGCTGCTAGCATGCATTGTTATTCATTCACCCACTAACCCACAATTGCATTGAATAAGCGCACTCGCTCTCTGATGTTGGCTTTGCCTAGTTTCCCATTTCCATTCACTCAAGCTCTGAGGCTGCAGCCACACCCAAAACTGATCGAGTTTACCAGAAGCCAAATGCAAGAGAGAAAATTCAAATTGACTCATGATTGTTTGTTTTTTACGCTCCTTCCAGCGGGCGGGGAGAACATGGGGAGGCCGATGTGTTACGTGAGGCAGTTTGATTGCCTTTGAGATATTTGTGGAGAGTCTATGGAATTTGAACTTAGTCAGACAAATATATATTTAAAAATAATTTTTTTTTCTTGCTAGTTTAATTTTAGTTTGTGTTGTCAAGATATGAAATTTGAAAGGCATGAATTGTAGACTTAATATAATATATAAAACATAAATATATAAAAAATAAATACAAAATATAAAAATAAAATAAAATATAAATATATAAAAAATAAATACAAAATATAAAAATAATATAAAGTATAAATATATAACAAATTTTTAGAATTAAAAAAAAAAAATATTATACACATTTTATTTATATTTTGTAAACAATATAGTTATAATAATGTAGTTTAAAAAAAGATTCTGTATAAATGAAAATTTAGAACAACTTCAAAATAGTTTTTAAATTTTATATAAAAAATTTAAAATTTGGAAAAATTCATATATAAAATATTATTTAATATTATGTAATTTTCTAACTCGTTTTCTACATTTATATGTATATTTTATGTATTTTTCTATATCATCTTTATGATAGAGTCGACAAAAGTTTATTTGTAGTTCATTTTCTGTAAGAGAACAGAAGCACGGTGACTCCCTGATATATGATATATAAATATATATAAATATACTTGATAATCAATGCTCACTTGTTGGATATATTGTAACAATTTGTTTCATTAAAGACTCTGAAGATTGCATTATATTTCTGTAACAACAACAAAAATTTAGAATAGTTCACATATATATATATATTTTTTTTATCAGATTAACCTCAAAGGCGCATTGCAGAGCATCTCTAGTGTTGCTTCAAGTTTCCGCTGGCTGACCTACAGTTAGCTAGATAGTCAAATAGTAGGTGTCATATCATTGACGTTGCCTTCGAGACAAACTGAAACGTTGTGTTAGCTGGCCAATCGCCAATGGCGTATTTATCCAGTGGGCATGGCAACATCTCCTTGTTTTCATTGCTTGGCAAACTGAACTTAGTTAGCTGTCTGCCTGGCTGCTGCTGGCTAAGGATGGTGTTGACACACACCCACACACACACACACACACCCACACACACACACACACAACGAGAGGCAGCATAACTTCAAGTGGTGTCAAAGTACAACCAGAGAGCCCTCAATCTGTGATTATGGCAGCAGCCGCAGCCACACGTCAGTTGTGTAAGCGATTGCCAACAATTGTTGCTGTGGTTAACGAAACGAGAACGTCAACAGTGTTGTAGTGGTGCAGTGGTGCACTGGTGTCACAGATCATAAGAAGCGGCATGCCACAGAAGCCAGCAATTGAGACATAGCAAATATATAGCATTTACCTGATCAGATTCATTTTCATTTTCACTTTCATTTTCATAAAAACAAGAACAATGAGTAGAAATAATTACGCATAAATGAATTGGATACGGATACACACAGACACACCCATAAGACATTTTATTGCTGACCCATGAAACACCTTTAAAAACGATTAGGCATTATCTTGTCGGCGCTTTGGTCAATCTCTGTGGCATTTCAATTCGTCTAAAACGTTTCACTTCTATTCGTAACCGCAGTTCAAGGTCGCAGCGTTATATACAACAAAAATAATCAATTTCAAATTTTCAGCGAGCCAATGGAAATAATAAATTGAAAATAAAAAAAATCTAGCGCCCCCAATAAATTGTTAATTATAATTTATACATAATTATTTGAATTTATTGCTCGGCTGCTTTGACTACCTGAGTGATCTGATACAATTGCTCAAAGCCATAAAAACTATTTCTTGTTCGCTGAGAGAACGAGTCACAACAGGCAAAGATCTTATTTGTTTTCTGTGCACTCGGCATCAACTTGAAGTCTGCTGGAGCTTCTGTGGTTGAGCCCAGGTAGACGAATCGCCTGGCTGCCATGCAATCTCTGAAGAGAAGTCAACAATTGTTAGAGTGAAGCACACGCAACTGGAAATATGCCCAAGCTTGAGCTGTTTACAAGCAACAACACCCAATTCAACTCTGACTTGGCTGGAGTTGATTTGCCTTTTGAGGTTGATCTTTTCCACGAATCCGGCTGCAGCTCATTCGTTTATTCTCAGCATCTAACTTTATGCACTTCGTAGACCGGATCTAATGCGAAACGAGACGCAAGCAATTACTGCACCGCCTGCATAATTAAATGAAAAGGAAACGAACAATATGGCAAAACTCTAATGCCACCAATGGGAGCAACGTCAACCAGAATAAACTAGTTGTTTGCGTAAAATTTGTAATTGTCATTGTTGGCTTGTTGCTTGTTGTCTAGCCCGTCTAGTCTAGCCACACAGTCACAGCACACACAGTGCTGGACAGTAGTGAGTGCACCAGGCACAGTGGTTGTAAAACTACTTTTCCAGTGCATGTATTGGTAATGCAAGTATTCATATACATATGTTATGCAATAGAAAAAGTATCTACTTTTTTTTTTGGTATCTACTTTTCAAGTTGCTTAGCGAATTCCAAAAATACAGTTAAGATTTTATGTAAAGTCTTTTAGAATAGAGCAGATTTCTACATTTATTTATGCAATTGAGAAAGATTCTTAGGATAGTGAGTAGAAGTAAAGGTTTTTTATAATTTTATTTTATATATATGTATGTTGGATTTTATATTAATTTTTTTTTTAATAAATATATATTCTGTAGATCAGAATTTTATTTTGAGTTGAATTTCTGGAACAGAAGAAAAAGCCGGCGCGCTCAAATGGGCAGAATTAATAGAGCCGAAGTCCATAAAGGGGTTATTGGAGTCCCTTTATTCCTTAAAAAAAGTAAAGGGACAGAGAGAGAGAGAAAAAGTTGTTTTTATTTTTATTTATTTACTCATTTATTTCATTTATTTATTTTTGTTGAATTTATTTTGAGTAAAATTATATTTTCTAGATCAGAAACAAAGTTATATTTTGCATTTTGTTTCTATTTATTTAATTTTTTGTTTGATTTTATTTTGCGTAAAATTATATTATCTAGATAAGAAGCAAAGTTATATTTGGTAATTTATTTTATTTATTTATTTTTGTTTTTTTTTTGTCCGATTTTATTTTGGTAAAATTAGGAAGGAAGCTCAATATTTCTTTTTTTTTTTTCTTTTCGTTTCTTTTCTTTTCTCTCTAATACTCATGTGATTACTGCTAGGGTTAGCTAAGTAGAGCATTTTTTTAAAGATGTATGCAATAGCTCACTTGGATATTTATTATCATTCACGCAGCTAAGCCATCAATCACATTCAGTTCTAAAAGAAACTTATTGCAACTAAAACTCTGTTGAATGCCGATTAAAGAGTTAGTGAGAATAAAAGATGAATGGAAAGATAACAGACAAAAAGTTGTTAGATGCATGCAAAATGTATTCTAAGAACTAGAAAAAACTTCTAACTTGAACATAATCTAGATCTGTTCTATTATGATATATATTTAAGTATCATCAATGATTCATAAATATATAAAATATAAAAAATGTTAACTTTTAGGTAAATTTTTTTTCTACAATAACTCAAAAATGTTCATTAATGTGCAATGCAGAGCAACAGCAGCAGCAGCAGCAACAGCAGCAATAGTTACAGATTCAGCTTCAGCAGCAGCAGCAAAAACAACAACTACAGTAGCAATGCATACGCCACATACTTGACGTGAACCACTCTGACTGAAATTTACTCTCGTTTTTACATAAAGCATATAAAAAAAAAAAAAAATGCTAGACAGGCAAACGTCGACGTTGACGTCGCTAGAGTCGTTATTGTTGTTGCTGTTATAACTTCTTAAGCTTCACTTGCAAATGGCAATTGTTGCTGCCATCGCTGCTGCTGGCGTCTCTGCCGCTGCTGTTTGACCGCTCGCTCGTTAAGTTAACTCGTTCGGCTCGGCGCTAATCGTGTGGCTTTTGTCTTGATCGTTCGGGCGTTGTCTTGTTTTATAAAAGCGGCGTTCGGCTTGGTTCTAGTCATCAGTTGAATCCAGCTCAACGTCCCGCACACAGCAACAACAACTCTAACAAAATCCTGAAAATGGCTTTCATCAAAGTGAGTGTGAATGAGTGCGAGTACAGACAGTGCCAGCCCGTAATATTGTGCCCAGTGTAATTTATTATAATAATCATATTGTGCTCTATTTATGTGACAGTCCCTGATCTGCTTGGCTGTCGTGAGCGCTGCCTCCGCCGGTGTCCTGCATGGCGGTCATGCTCTCTATGCCGCCGCTCCTGCCCTGGCCTATGCTTCTCACGGACACCCCGATGAGGGTTTGGACTATCATGTAAGTTATTTATAGGAGCTGTGTGAGTGAGATTAGATCTCATGCTGTTCCTTCTCTTCAGGCCTACCCCAAGTATCACTACAACTATGGCGTCGCTGACTCGCATACCGGAGATGTGAAGTCGCAGCATGAGGTGCGCGACGGTGATGTTGTCAAGGGCTCCTACTCTCTGGTGGAGCCTGATGGTTCGGTGCGCACCGTGGAGTACACCGCCGACGATCACAATGGCTTCAACGCAGTCGTTCACAAAACTGCACCCACTGTCCATGCTGCTCCTTTGGTTGCCCACGCTCCAGCCATCGCTCACCATGTGTCAGCCGCTCCGGCTGTGGCCTATGGTGGCTCTTTGGCTGCTGCTGTGCCCGCTTACGGCTACAATGCGCGTGCGCATCTCGGCCACTACTAAGGAATCGGCTTGCTAAAAGAATTGACCGCCCCCACCTCCCACACGCGCCCCATTTGTCACGCCTACTCTTTCATATTTATTAAACACACGTGAACACCAGCTAGCCCATGTGCCTTGGCTTCCACGCATCGCCTGCTCAATACTCAAGTTACTTTTGTAAATGACTACGAAAAAGGATACGGAACCATCAGCTAGCATCCCTCTTGCTCGCGCATGCGCCGTCTCTGTCTCACGCACACACCCATAGCAAATCACATACGAACGATGATGATCATGAAGTCGATGATAATGATGATGAACAGAAGAACTCCACAAGGAATATCCATACACAAATATAAATTGGGAATTTATATTTTGTAACATGTCTCATAATCTCTGCCCTATACTTAAGTTTTCATTGAAACTGCGATAAAATGCTATAAATATTAAATGTACTGAATTACAACAAAAATCCTAGACACAACTCTTATTTTTATTAACAGATGCATATGTTTATATTTATATATATAGATGCATCATTTCTTTATATATCCAGCCCAGCTCAAGAGTTCAATATTTAGGTCATTTTCGAAAGATGAACGTAGAAAAAAACCCTTTGAGGTATTTTTGATATTTTTGATTTGTTTTGTATATTAAAATGTATTGAACGCATGCCATTCAAATATGATAAAGATTATTCAAATAATTTCTTAGGTGTAGAAAGCTATAACTCCTTACGATAAACTAATATGAAGTTAAATTACTATATGTTTGCATACGTCAATCACAAGAATCGAACAGATCAGTAAAGTCAGTCTGATCGAAATAACCATGCATTTAAATAAGCTTCCTTTTAATAACTTAATCAGGAATATTGCTAGCTACATTGAGAAAGATTCCACTCAATAATTTTTCCAATAAATTTTTTTTTTCTGCTTATTTATTTAATCATACGAGACTACAATGACCGCTTTGTGGACTTCGTCTTTCAATATAATTTGAAGCAGACTAAAGTTTCAAGTTAACCTACCGTCTACTTTTGGGCTAAAGTGTGGATCTTATATTTTTATTTATCTTCCACATTTGGCATACGTAATAATAGCTTATACTGAACGCAAATCATGTATTCAATTTTCATTGCATACTTTCAGGCGGCAATTATTATTGCCAGCTCTCGCTGCAATCAAACGTTTGTTGTTTTACAATGCAATTAATGTTAATGTTCACTATGCAGTCAACATGTCAAATGAATTTAAATTCGAGTATACGTAACTGTAAACTGCGTTAATAACACATTCAGCATACGTAATATACACTATCAAATTTCCAGTAAAAATTTCATTGCCTACTTTCAGGCGGCAATTTTAATTACCAGCTTTTTGCTTAGTTGAATAACTAATTATTTGCTGCTAAGCAATAAAAAGCTGCAGATATGTAAAGAAAAACATTGGTAATGCCTTTATGATTGCGCTAAAGTATCTCATTTATTGAGATAAGATAAAAAAAGACTTCTTAAATGCTCTGACATTGCCTTGCACCGCTGCAGTTGTGCTCGAAGATGTTTCGTGTGTTGCTGCTGTTGTTGGCTTTGGGTGTCCTGGATTGCCAGGCCGATTGCAATGTGTGCTCCGCATCCTCCAATGTGGCCTGTGTGTCGCAGACACAGTTCATGTTCTGCCAAAATAATCTACCCGTTCAGCCAGTGAATAGCTGTCCGTCGGGTACGTTCTGCACGGCCCAGTCTGTTATTTGCCAGAGCGACAACTCGTTGACATCGTGCAATGACTGCGGCGTCTGCAACGATGCAAGGAGCTTCGCCTGCTTGGGCGTTCGCACGTTTGCCCTGTGCCTGGGCACCTTCCAGCCATCACAAATCACTGGCAGCTGTGCCCCCTACTATGTGTGCAACCGGGACAATCCCAACATTTGCGGCACTGCATCGGCTGGCTCCCAGGCCACCTGCCCCCTGGTCGATGATGAGCTGTCAACCACACTGGTTCCGAGCGCAAATGTCGATGCGAATACGTATTGCAGATATATCCAACAGGCTGGCCGCTTTCCCTATGGCAACACGCTCGAAACCACCTGCAAACAGTGCGTATGCTGAATCAACTCTGATATAACTAATTATCGACAATTTTCCATTTTAGATACATCTATTGTTTTGTGAATAGCACCATTTGGTATGGCGCCCTTTACAGCTGCCCGGGTTCAACCTATTTCCAGCCCAGTGCGCACCTGTGCAACAGCTCAATTCCATCTACCTGCAGCTCAGGTGTGACTACCTTGCAACTATCAAATTTGCGATTGCCCTAGGCGACGACAACCAATTGCTGGACTATTCCAATTGGAAAATATCTAATTAACTTTGTTGTGCATAAATTAACAGATCAAATTTTATTTGAATTTTTGAAAAATATTTTGTTCTACTTAAATATAGCGCCTGCACTCGCTTAATGACCTATTCTGGGACAGCTAATGAGTTCTTTAGCCCATTTTATTAATAGGTATTATTCATATTTTCTTAGCCTTGGCTAAAGTGTTTCTATAATGCTCAAGAGATCTTTACACGCCTCGATATGCCTGACATTATAAATCACTGCAAAAAAAAAAAAAAAGCGTTTAGTGGGCAAAAAGCAAACGCCTACAGTCAGATTAACACATTGTCTGACAGATATATGTATATATATATATCCCTCTCTCTATCTCTCTCTCTCTCTCTCTTTATATATATACATTATATATCCTATAAATACACGCATTAGGCGTTGTTGTCCGCAGACCTAGGCCTAAAATTAAATTCAACGCAAATTTATTTTATTTTATTTATTTTTTTTGTTCAACTTTTTTGTGTGTGCGGCAACCGCAAACAACTGCCACATGGGGCATGCCACGCCCAGTCAATTGAAATGCGCATTGTGCACGTGTAGCTGGAGCCGAACTATGCTGATGCGTGTTTGGCTGCGGGCTATTGGGTTTCGCATTCGAGGCGTGTGAAATCGAAACCAACGAAATTGAAAACACTCAATGAAAAGTTTTGCGGCTCAGCCTTGGATTGAATTGCATTTCCCTAGCCAGGGCCCAGGCCCAGGCCCAGACCCAGCTAGACCCCGCGACCAAGCTTCTGTGGCCCTTGTGGCCACGTAACTGACCCACATCAACTGCAACACACAGAGAGAGAGAGAGAGAGAGAGCGAGAGTGCAAGCTAACTCGCTCTCTCTCACCCTTGCTCTCTCGCTCAGTCTGTTGCCAAACAATTTTTATGGCATGTGGCAAAAAAGTTTTGCCTGAACCACACACAAAAAAAAAAAAAAAAATGAAAAAAGATTGAGAGCACATTTCATAATTGTGCACGAGCAGCTGGTTGTTGGGGCAGGGCCAAAAGTTTCCAGGGCCAGGCCAGGCCAGGCCAGCGCATGCCAGGCCAGCGCATGCCAGGCCAGCTGAATTTTCAAGGTGCAGCGCGGCAAACGCGGCGTATGCGTCATAAATGCCATAACTGGCAGACGCTTGTCGCCTGGCAGGAGCCCTGCCAAAATTCTAAAGGAATACAATTAAGTGAAAATGGAAAATTTCTGTGGGAAATTCCATTCGCGTGCTTCACACTATGCACGAACATTGAAAACTGCGAGTGAAAGGGCGTAAGTTTCAAATGCGTTCGATCGAGTTGAACTCTATATATATATATATATTTATATATATATATGAATATACGTGGGTGTGCACAAGAGTAATGCTCTATTCTCTATTACTTAAACAAGAATTGTGTTGCTTTAGTTGCACTGCAAGCTGAATTATATAATACTTAATTAAATAAAGTAAAAACATGATGAAGAAGTAAATGTGTGTATGTAATCTGTAGCCATAATTATCTCTATCTCTCAGTCTCTCTTCTTGCAGTCTTTGTTTTATATGTTTATCGCTTTCCCTCTCTCTCTTTCTTTGGTTTCCTCACAAACCTCATTGTGACCTATGTCTTTCTCTTTGCCTCATCCTTTATCTATCTTCTATTCAGTCCCAGCCAAATATGTTTCTTTTTTCCTTTATTCTCTCTCTCTCTCTCTCTCTCTCTCTTTGTATATCTGTTTCTTTCACTCTCTTTCTGTTTTTCTCCTTCATTTTCCCGCACTCTCTCCTTTTATCTTTTCCTCTTTGCTTCAGTATCTGTGTCAGCTGACTTCTCTCTGTTTTGCTCACTCAAACTGCTTATTTGTGAATTCGACATTCTCTCTCTCTCTCTCTTTCTCTGGTCTATCTATATTTTTTCTTTCGCTTTTCTCTTATCGATCTTCCATTCAGTCTATCTCTCTCTGTCTCTCTATATATATATATCTATCTCTATATATATATATATCTATCTATCTGTATATATGTTTCACTTTCTCTGTGTCTCCTTCCCTCTCCCATTCACTCCCTCTCTTAGTCACTATTACTTTATGAAATATATATATGTATATTTTTATTTAAGTCCAACATTGCCATCAAAGTGCAATTCAAAGTGCAGCACTTGCACTTGCACTGCATCAGCACGGCCACTTGAGCGATTCGTGCATGGCTTAATATCAGTTAAAGTGGCCAAGTTAGTTTTGGCCAACTTTATGGGCTTCTGCCAGCTATAGATAACTGGGCCCCAGTCAGACCAACCACCCACCCACTCGACTGCACTCAGCGCTGATGAATTCATTAATTATATTATATTTTTTTTTCTAATAGACTCCGTCAGTTGCTCAGACACGAATGTCCTTCATCGTTAGAGCTGTGCTGTCTGAACTAATTAAATGACAAGCATAGAGTCCTACTTCAGCTGGCTGCCAAATTCGATTAATGCCCAACATAATCTTAAAGTTATACAAAATATATATTCATATATATATATACATATATATATATGTGAGTTAGCTATTTCTATAAAGTTGCGAGCTGTTTGGCTTCAAGTTTTTGCTCTGATGCTTTGTTCAAGGCTTTCATTGTTATTCTTATTTCTGTTATCATTAGCTTATGGAACATACACATGTGTGTGTGTGTGTGTGTTGAGACTATTAAATGCAGGCAACGCTCTGGCTCAGTATGTAAGCCACGACAAGAACAACTACAGACAACAAACGAGAGCCTTAGATCCAAGGCAGCCTCTGGGCTATCAACTGTCATATGCTCAGCTCGTCCTGGCTTAAAGCAAGCTTCTTCTCTCTCTCTCTCTCTCTCTCTCTGTCTCCCTCCCTCTCTCTTTCACTCTATCTTTATGCTATTTGTTTGTGGAATGAGGGCAAAAAGCATGCAGAGAAAGAGCCAGAGAGACGAAGAGAGAGAGAGAGAGAGAGTCTTTAAATAGTTGCAGACATCACGCTGTTTTGCATAT
Organism: Drosophila stalkeri; assembly: GCA_035047405.1. Classification (NCBI taxonomy): domain Eukaryota; kingdom Metazoa; phylum Arthropoda; class Insecta; order Diptera; family Drosophilidae; genus Drosophila; species Drosophila stalkeri. The sequence continues at coordinate 13,433,445 of JAWNPR010000041.1, read as the reverse complement.
GAACATTTCTGGGGCTGAGGCGGGTGGTGCGGGTGGTGCGGGTGGTGCAACAATATGCTCTATTCGACTATTTCCCCTTCGCTAGGCACTGCGTTTAATTAAAGTTCTATTTTCATTTTGTTGTTTTGGCTTTGGGCAACACACAGAAAAGAATGCGAGAGAGTGGCGCCTGCTTGGGCGGCCCATCGCTGCCACCCGGAGCCACCGACAGCGGCCCCGCCCACTGCTTTGACCACCTGCCGGTTAGCGCTGCCCCGCTGCAACTGTCGTTGGCGGCCGCAATTAATTTACTTCGCTTCGTTTTATTCATTGCGCCAACTTTATAAACAATCCCCAAATGGCCAAAAGCCTTCTGACCTGCTGCTGCCAGCTTCTGCTGTTATTTTGTTTATGCATCAATTGGGTTAATCACTTGAACAGTGCATTAGATGGGAGTTTGGCTCTGTTTACTTCTGTTTCCTCTCGCCATTGGCCATAATTATAGAGATCGATAGTTTATATTATGAGCATGGAAAAGTTGTATTTTAGTGCGGATTAAAATGCATGCTTGTGGCACTTTGAATGGAATTTATGCTGTTTCTGAATTGAAATATTGGAAATATTGGAATTTATACCGGAAGAGAAGTATTTGTTTAGAAAAACATTTAATTCAATGAATATGGCTAATTGTTGTTATAATAGACATATCATTATTATATATTATATTAGTATAAGTAGAAATATAAATATTGGTATAAGAATTTATAGATTTATTTATATATGTAAGTATAAGTATACGTAATAGCATAAGTTAAAGAATAAATTTAAGTTGTATAAGTATAAGTGGAAGAATTAGTATTGATATAATATGAGTATAGGTATAATTATAAGTATTAGTATACGAACTAGTAAAAGTTGAAGTAGAAGTAAAAGTAGAAGTAGAAGTAGAAGTAAAAGTAGAAGTAAAAGTAGAAGTAGAAGTAGAAGTAGAAGTAGAAGTAGAAGTAGAAGTAGAAGTAGAAGTAGAAGTAGAAGTAGAAGTAGAAGTAGAAGTAGAAGTAGAAGTAGAAGTAGAAGTAGAAGTAGAAGTAGAAGTAGAAGTAGAAGTAGAAGTAGAAGTAGAAGTAGAAGTAGAAGTAGAAGTAGAAGTAGAAGTAGAAGTAGAAGTAGAAGTAGAAGTAGAAGTAGAAGTAGAAGTAGAAGTAGAAGTAGAAGTAGAAGTAGAAGTAGAAGTAGAAGTAGAAGTAGAAGTAGAAGTAGAAGTAGAAGTAGAAGTAGAAGTAGAAGTAGAAGTAGAAGTAGAAGTAGAAGTAGAAGTAGAAGTAGAAGTAGAAGTAGAAGTAGAAGTAGAAGTAGAAGTAGAAGTAGAAGTAGAAGTAGAAGTAGAAGTAGAAGTAGAAGTAGAAGTAGAAGTAGAAGTAGAAGTAGAAGTAGAAGTAGAAGTAGAAGTAGAAGTAGAAGTAGAAGTAGAAGTAGAAGTAGAAGTAGAAGTAGAAGTAGAAGTAGAAGTAGAAGTAGAAGTAGAAGTAGAAGTAGAAGTAGAAGTAGAAGTAGAAGTAGAAGTAGAAGTAGAAGTAGAAGTAGAAGTAGAAGTAGAAGTAGAAGTAGAAGTAGAAGTAGAAGTAGAAGTAGAAGTAGAAGTAGAAGTAGAAGTAGAAGTAGAAGTAGAAGTAGAAGTAGAAGTAGAAGTAGAAGTAGAAGTTGAAGTAGAAGTAAAAGTAGAAGTAGAAGTAGAAGTTGAAGTTGAAGTAGAAGTAAAAGTAGAAGTAGAAGAGTCAGAATAGGCATTTGTATAAATATTATACTTGTATAAGAACTTTAGTATAAGATTGAGTATTGATAAATCTAGTATAAGTAACAAAATATATAATATAATTATTCATATTTGCACAAATAAACGTATAAATATTACTAATACTATTAGTATAAGTATTCAGCAACTTATACAGAAATTAGTAGAAGGCGAACAATGATTAAGAGTATTATTAATATAAGATCTAGTATAAGCATAGCTCGCAAATAACTATTAACTGTTAAACAACACTCACTCGCTCTAGCTCTGATTGAGAGCCTTCGGTTCTGTTCGTTTGAGTTTTCGGCTTTGCGTTGAATTCGTGTGATTCGCTCATTTTCCGAACATCGTTTAGGAAGCGATACGAGTGACACTCATACAAGTGAGTAAATAAATCAAAAGAGTCTATGCAAACGATTGTCACTTTCACTCACAATCATACTCGTGTATGCTACTCTCGCTTACATACTCATACATACACAAAAGACGTTTTGCTACATAAAACTCTTCACACTCTTAACCGATCGTCAAAGATCGTGGCAGACCCGACGCAATCGATTGCTCTCTGAGTCTCTTCTCGTTTGCAAACTTCGTTAAACGCTCAACCAATATCTGTGAGCTCTGACTATAAGCTCTAGAATAGATATACTTCAGTAGAATTATTAGAGAAGCTATTAATAGCACTGCAAATGCGTCAAGTTCTATGCATGCAATACGTCAGTATACTCGTCCGATATCTCATTATTCAAATGCAATTTTCAACTGCTGCCCCTTGGCTCTATTTAACACGTGATATGTGTAAACAGTCTGAACTTTTAATTATAAAGGTGTCAAAATTAGAACACGGTTTAATAGCCGCCCATGGCGTAGCAAGGCGTGGCGAGGTGAGGCGAGGTGAGGCGAGGCGAGACCCAATAACAGCAATCCAGCCATAACAATGGCAACCATTAGGGGGCTTCAGCCTGGGCGGCAGGTCAAGTACATGAGCATGTCAAAAAGTTTTGACATAGCTCTCCCTCGGTGTGTGTGTGTGTGTGTGTGTGTGATGGGGTCAGCCCATCAGAAAGCCAAACGCTCACTATTATTATTCTACAGTGCGGCATTGTTGTGGCATGTGAACTCACCGAGTTCTACGCCCACAAGAATGCAACGGCAGAGAATGCCAGGCATGTGTTGGCCGACCTGTGCTGCCTGCTGCATCAGGTGCAAGAAAGGAAGGAAGGAAATCTCTGTGTGTGTGTCTGTGTGTGTGTGTGTGAGGGGAAAGGTGGGGGCAGGATGAAGTCAACAGGAAATGCGCATAATGAAGCGCTGTGGAAAATGTGCCAGCATGCAGCAACGCATGGCAGAGGACAGAAATTGACTGAATGACTAAATGACTGACAGAATGACTGACTGAGTGCTTGACTTATTGAAGTGCAGACTGATAAACTGATATGCAGAGCCTGGCTGTCGCTCACAGTGCGGCAAGCTGCTTCCTGTCAACAGCTCGACGCAAACTCTAATGATTGCGGCTATTGTTAAAAAATTAAAGAGCTTGCCACAAATTGCGGCAGCAAAGTGATTATGAATGCGATATAAATAAAATCAATTGTAAATAAATCATGGCATAACTAACGATTGTTCACATAAATAAATTGTCGCACTCTCTCTCTCTGTCACACAATCTCACTCACTCTCTCTCTCTCTATCTCTTTCCCTGTGTGGGTTAATGCGCTTTAAAAGCTTTGTCAATTTCCGAATTGAATTTAATTGCTCATAATAATGATTGTTGAGCGGCGTGCGATAAGCTGCTGCCAATCGGTTTAACGCACAATACAAACGCTTAACTTTAAAATTTAAATGAGCCAACGATAAACGTGGCTTTAAAATTCAATTTGCATTTTGCATATTCCAGGCAGCGTTAAAGCAGGCGAAAGCATTTGTGTGTGGAATGGAGTTGCAGTTGCAGTTGCTGTTGCTATTGAAATGGAAATGGAAATGGAAATGTATATATACAAAACCAAAAGGGAAAACCTAAATTATTGATTGAGAGATGAGTAATTATTGATATTGATACTACAACATGGGCTTGGGTTTAGCTTGGACTGGTTTTTACTTACCAATTAGCAAATACTGACAGAGCAGCAATGGAAGTTAGTTATGCATGCAAAGAAACTTCAGTTGCTAAGTGAAACTATCTTAATTGAATGCATTATATATGCATTACCTATTCAGACTGTCAATGCATTCTAGTTAGTCTTCAAATGTCTCTCATTACACCATCAATCATTGCTGCCTTTGTGATCTCTGCTCTTAAATACACTAATATTACTCAAGTTTATACTTATCTACAATATCTAATATATATCTACTATATTTACTCATATACTCAGTTGTTTAAATTTTTTATAATTTTATTGTGACTTGCATTGCAGCATCAAGCGCTAATGCATTAGATTGTGGAATGAGCACATAAAATTATGAAATAAATGCCTTTTAGCTTTTAGCTGCTCTATGATAAGTGAAAAATATGCATTACAAAAACTTTTATATATTAAAAAAAATGTTATATATTAAAAACTTAAAATAATTTATTTTATATATTATATATATTAATAAATTTTGTATAATATATATTTATATTTTATATATATTTATTATTTTTATTTTTTATTATCATTATTTTTAATTCTTCAATCAATTCATTAACCTGTAGTCTACTTATTGCATACACTAATTCCTACTTTCTCTAAAGACATTGTAAAATATCTAAAGTAATTATATTATATCGAGATTTAAAGAATATACATACATATACTATCTTAACGCGATAAGCCTTCTCAAACAAAAATATTCAGTGCAGCATCAATCACTAATGCATTACTCTATCATATTAGAGACAAGCTGACTTACTAATAGATATTCTAAAATAATTAACTACATAAATATATATACTATAATTCTTAATAAATCTTACAATTCAATCATACATCATCATCAATCACTTATGCATTACTCTGCATTCCATTCACATACCCACCACACAACTACCTCCGCTTGAGCTCTACTTTAACACCTAATGACTTTCATATAGAATTTTAAATAAATAATAACTTGTCAAGGAATACTAATTTATTATTTCTTAATGTACTAATGCATTACTCAGTCAACTGACTTGACTTTGCATCATCAATTGCAACTCTCTGCGCACTCTTGACATAGCTTAGCTAACATAATAAATGAACTCTCTCTGTTGGGCTGGCAAATAAATCTATATGAATGAGCAGCAATGCTAGCTAGTATGCCTAGACATGCATCTATGTCTCGATTCCTCTTCGAGTGTTGTCTAAACAATAATTGATAGATGCATCTCAGCCCTGATCAATGCAGCAACTGTGGCCATAAAGTGTCAAAGTCAAAGCTCAATCAGCGATGCGCATAAATAAGAGAAGAGTTTGTGGAATGCGGAAAAACAGCTAACAACTCGCACTCGCTCACGATCTATCTCTCTCTCTCTCTCTCTCTATCTCTTTTACTCTCTCTCCCTTTCTCTCTCGCTCTATAAATCATTGAACTCTAACGCAATTCGACTGACTATCGAGAGTTGTTTCAATTGATTGACATGCGTAAATTTGTTAGCCAAACATTTTGACAAGCGCTTATCGAAATTGTATTATCAATTAGGTTGACCGAAAAAAAAAAAAATAAATAAACTCTATATAAACATATATCTCTATATTCATGTGTGTGTGTGTGTGTGTGGGCTGATCCTGCTTATATGAATTCTATTAGCGTGCGAGTTTTCTGTTTGATAAATCATGCCATGCTGCTATGCCAAACCATGTGGGCAGCGTCCAGTGCTCGACGCAATAATTTTGCAATTTTATTGCACAACTGTCAAGTGGTTGGGCTGCCACGCCTCCCCTGCCCCCTGCCCCAGAGTCTGGGCAAATAATGCCATTAAGTGCAGCACCGACCACTGAGCTGTGAGAGTGAGCTACTTTCGCTGCTCACAGGCCGCGGCATGCGGCATGCGGCATGTGGCAAACTGTCTGTGGCACTTACTTTCATTAAGCAAACAGCTCGAGTGCAACAACAGCAAATGCAACTGCAAATGCAACTGCAACTGCAACTACAACTGTTTGCCTAGTAGGTCACTCAGTCAGTCGTTGTCAGGCCATTTCACTTGATATATACATATATCTATATATATCTTTATATATTTGCCACAATGCAAATGCGCTCAAATTGCCGCTAATTGCAATTTGCACGTCAATTTACAATGCAATAAAAACATTTGCAATATACGACTATAAACACTCTTCTTTTACGCACTGCTTTCAGCTGCAACAAAAATCAAACATGTAAAAACTTTACAGTTGGCCCTAACCGTCTGGCTCATAAAATTGTTGAGCATCTAAAAAAAAAAAAAAAAATATATATATATATATATATATATATATATATATATATATATATATATATATTTTTCTAAATGACTGAATCGATCTGTATTAATGAGCAATAAAAATGCAACTATTATCCTTAGATTTTATAATGAATAAATATTGAATAGATCTTGACATATTACTCAGCCATATATTTTACAATTCAAAAGTAACAAAGCCAATATACTCTTCTTTCACCATCCTAACGAGCATGACGCATTGTAGCCAAATACCTTTGGGCTATAATGTTGAATCAAATGTGATTACAATCGCAATTCATTAAACGACAGTTTGACGCCGACGGCTGCTGGCGCCGCATTTTATAAACAAATAAGCAAAAATTAAAATATATATACATATTTTATAAGGTATCTGTGGGGTAGATTGGCTAGAAAAGCAAATGCTGTGTTAGATCAAAACACATTAAGAAACTAATAAATATTAAATACATAAGATTTCAATGCATCATCATATCGATAGCTCTGTAACATTCACTTCTATCGTTTAACCACTTTTATACTAGATCCACTCTTCCTCTTTTCACAGTGTTTACTGTAGCTAACGTTTGTTTACCCACACATATCGCTTACTCAATTGAATTGCACGCTTGCATTTTGATTAATGTTTTTTTTTTTTTGCATAACGTGACGCAATTAGACACAATTTACAACAAGACTCATCTGTAAGCTCATAAATTAATCAAGTCAGAGATCGCATAGACTACACTGCACTACAAGGCATTGTGTGAAGTTAGATTGAATTACATTTGGCTACATTTTTGTAGATAAAACTACACTATACTACATGGTATTTTATAAAACTACATATACCTAACTTCAAAGAGCGACACTATGCTACATGAAAATTGATCACATTGCATATAGCTACACTACACAACATGGAACTAGATCACTCGGCATGAAGCAGTATAGCACTACACTATACTATATTACACTATACTACACAACACAACACAACACTACACTATACTATATTACACTACACTTCATGTCTCTTAATTACAATGTGCAACAAAACTCTGAGCCCCACTACAGCAAGCCACATTGTATTAAACTAAACTTCGTTACACTATACTACAAATCAGGTAGTTAAACTACACTACAGTAAGCTCTCCCTAATTACACTATGCTACAAATCTTGAAGTTTCAATATGATACACTTCACTGTACACTATGCTACAAAACATGAAGTTAAAATATACTTCACTATGATCTACTTAATTACACTATACTACAAAACTTGAAGATTGAATACACTGCACTACTCTAACCTATACTAGGCTACACTATACTACACTACACGGCACTACATTTCATTAAACATCTACATTAAATGTAAAGTAAATCACATATAATACAATCATTACACTGTCCTACATGGCAATACCTTAAAACTAAAACTCCTAAGCTACACTACTCTCAACTTTACTACACTGTACTAAATGGCACAATAACAGTAGACTACATTGCATAAAACTACACTAGACTACATAGAACATAATTGCGCTGTAGCTGACAGCAGAGGACAGCATTGCTCTGCACTACACACGCTCCGCACAGGATTACACTTCACTGTCATCAACTACGCAGCACTACACTTGACTACAAAACAATAAACACAACAACACTAAGCCACTCGGCACAGCTAAAGCCAGAAAAAAAAAAAACATTTATCACTCAAAAAGTGCAACTAGGAAGTTGACGTCAGTCGTTTGCCTTTTGGGGCATCCTTGTTTGCCACATGACGCAATTGGATTGCGGCGCCTGTCGCAGCTTCAAGGTTTGTTGTCTGCCAATTCGGTGACCATTTGTCGGCACTTGTGCACGACCTTGGCAGCAGCAGCAGCAGCAGCAGCAATCGTGTCAGCTATCGATTGCCGGAACGTATACGTAATAAATGCGCAAAGCACGTGCAAGAGCTGCGACATTTAATATGAAAGAGATGCTTTAAATGTAAGCTAGATAGACGTATGGCACAGCTGATGCTGTGTTGTGGTGCGCTTAATCAATATGAAATTGCAATCAGCGACCCACTCATGTGTATGCCACACACAGCTATGCTGCATGCAACCGTTGCGCCTCCTCGGGGCAATTTCGTGGTCATTTAGCTGAAGTTCGTTTGCAAATGCGAGCTGCGGTTGCCAATGATTATGTTGTTTTGGCCTTTGATGCAAGGATGCCGCCATTGTTTCGGTTAATTAAAATTTGTGGTGCAGCACTCTCGCTCTCTCACTCACTCTCACTGTCTCTCTCGCACACTGTCTGGTGTTTTGCGTGGATTATGCCTTCTGCGCAGCTTTGTGTGTAATATTAAATATGCAGAGCTTCGAGCGGTTCACTTGAAGCTCAATCGAAAGCCAAAGACAAACGGCCAAGAAGTTATCTGCATTCCAGTGCCAAAAACCAGTTTAGCATCAGCTCTCTCTCACTCTCTCTCTCTCTCTCTCTCTGTTCTGCTCTGTTCTGGCAGGCAAATGCAGGCGCTCTGATGATTCATGCTCAGCTCCCCAGACGTAGCAGCGTCCGTTGCGTTCAGTTGCTTTCTTTGTTTCGCGTTTGCGTTTTTGTGGCTTTTGCTTTAATTTCTGCTTCTTTCATTCAACAGCATGTCGCGCATTTTTTGCCGCTGTTTCCCACGCCATAAATGTGCATTACAAACGCAGAGTGAGCGAGAGAGAGAGAGATAGGGGAGAGTTCCTTTTGCATCTCTTTCTGCTGCTTCACATTTGATTATTATGCGCATTCCTTGTTCGACTGCTGCCACGCGGCGTATGCGTAATCAGGCAACTGCAGTCATCAGCTATAGTTGGCCTAACAAGTTTTCACACACACACACACACACACACACACACACACACACACACATGTACACTCTCGTTCATTTTATGACAAACTTTAAGTTTATTCTGCTCAAAGTCAGTTTCTTGCGGCTTCTTCAACTGCAGCTGGCAGCTAAAACTCAAAATGTTGTTAAGCTCCAACTGCTGCTCAGCTCCTCCTGCATTTCCCCAACTCCCAGAATGGTCCTACATAATCCTCTGCTGCTGCTACTGCTGCTGCTGCTGCCATTGGTGGCAACTACTATTAAACTTGTTTCCGTTGTTTTTCTATACGTTCTTTTTTTTTGTGCGCAGTAATTTTCATAGAATTTATGACCGTCTTTTTTTTCTCTTTTTTTTGCAGGGATCACAAAGTTTTCGCTACAAACTTCTAGCATCGAGTTTATGGCGACTTTTGACAGCTTCGACAGACGAAACTGCTGCCAGTTCTATCTTTCTTTTCTTTTTTACACTCTTCGATATGGATTGGCTGCAATATTTATGCATTTAAAGCAAGTGCAAATAAATAAATAAATAACATTTTGCTGAAACATTCAAAGACTAAATATTTTTGAAACACCACAAGAAAATGTAAATAATATATGAATGTATATGAAAGGTTTTATTTATGCTGTTTCTGGAGCATGTTAAGATTTAAGAATAGATGGGTTTCTTGCGATAAAGCAGTTATAATAAATCGCGCTGAACAATGCTTGATCAAGCAAGTCGCATATCTAATACGCTTACAGAAAACCTTAAAAGATAAGCATATATTTTAACTTTATTTAAAAAATAAATAATAAATAATAATGAATATATTAAAAAATAAACGCGAATTCTTAAAAAAAAAAGGTATTTAAAAATATATATATTAAAAAATATGCATTTTATTATATTATTTAAAAGAAAAAAATAAAAGAAACAAAATTTCAAGTATATATTAAATAACTAAATTAAAAAAAAAAAAAACAAAATAATAATTTGATAAAATGTATTGTATGAATAAAAAAATCATTTTATTACATTAGAAAAAGAAAAAAATATATTAATAAAAAAATGTTAAAAATATATTAAATTATTAAATTATTTTAAGAAAATAGATAACATGTGGTTTATTCCATATATTTGTTTCGAATATTAAAAAAATTTATAAAATATTTTCATAATTCAATTAATTACAAAAAAATATTTATTTAAATATATACATTTAATAAAAGTAAATTATTTTTCAATTTTAAATTTAATAAAAAATAAGAAAAAGCATAAATTTTATAAAAATGTAATATTTATTCACATTTAAAAAAAAAATAATATGTATAATATATTTCATTAATATAGATAGCTTTAAAAATGCCAGCTACAAGTTTTCTACATTTATATAATTTAATTTCATGAAATTTCTATTTATTTAACCCATAAGCTTAAACAATCATTGTACCCATTGCTCTACGCAATAGTGTATAAATAAACTGCGCACAATGCGAAATTTCAGCATAAATAAAACAATGGATCACAAAATGCTGTCTGTGTCTGGAGCTGTGTGTGGAGCTCACAGCTCAGAGCTCAAGCGATCTACCTACAAAATGCTTTGGGCTTTCACAACGCACGCCTGGAAAGTGAAGTGCATTAAGCACACACACACACACACACACACACATGCATACACACATTGATGTATGTGATATACACTGTACAACATAAACATTGTGAGGCCTTTTGGCACGACAACTTTCACGCGCTGCGCTACCAAAACTTGAACTCGAACTCGAACTCGCAGACAATGTTATCATAGGCCCACATTTGTGTGGCATGTCGAAAAGGGGCAGCAACAACAAACAACAAACAACAAACAACAAACAAAAACAACAAGATGCCGCAAAAATATTTAGGCACACAACATGGCGAAATAAAAGCAAAAATAAACGAAGAACCGAATGCTCGATGTGCTCGATGTACCAAATTCCATGCCGCGGCAAAAGAAGAAGCCGCCACCGTCGCCGTCGCAGAGATACAGATACAGATCCGCAAGATTCGCAAGATCCACGAGATCTGTGAAGAGCGTTGCACGAATTCGCAAAATTGGCCACCAGCAGCAGCAACAACAACAACAGAAGCCAAAGACTGAGGCCAAATCAGAAAAAAAGGACACATATTGAATTTCAGTAAAGGCTGACCTTTTGGGGCAGGAACTGGGAACTGTGTGGTGCGAGTTTAGTTATTAAAATGAATGCGCAACTTGCTGCAGTTATGCGACTGACTTAATTACAGGTAAAACTGAGCTGGCCTCACCTTGCCCAAGACGAGCCGAGCTGAGCCAAGCCTAGCCTGGCCTTTGAGAACGAGTCGCGGAACCATGTAAATTGTTGGGCTGCGGCCGCCTGTCGTTTATTTATAGAAAATAATGAATTGAACAGGTGAGATCCTGCAAATGATAAGCATAGAGAAAATTCCAGCATGCAATACACACACACACACACACAGACAGAGACAGGTTGAGAGAGGAAGAGAGAGAGAGAGAGAGAGAGAGTTGACTTAAAGTCCAACTGCAGTTTGCCATTGCAAAATTCAGCGAACGAGCGTAGCAAAAAAGCAATCCAATTTACTGATTTATTTCTTATTTTACTTTGACTATGCAACGGCAACAACAATAAAAGCTGCTGCTGCTGCTGCTGCTGCAACCACAACGGAGGCAGCTACCGAGTCCCTGCCCCAGCCTCAGCAACAGCAACAGCATCAGCTACGGTTTGAGCATCTCCTCTGATGTAGTTAGTGGGCTTTGCTTTGATCTTGATTCTTGATGCTGGGCTGCGACGCCTGACAATGATGACGAGGCAAACAGCATCGAGCCACAGCCGATACAAAAGGTATGCCAAAACCAAAAAAGAAAAAAAAAAAAACGAACGAAGAGGAAAACCTAACAAAAAATTCAGGTATTAAAAACGAAACTTGAATGCTCTACAGATGCTGAGGGAGAAGCTTAAAGTTAAAATGAAAATAAGATACTTACATAAAAAGGCATACAAAGCGAAGTAGATGATAAAGCTAACAGTTGGGATTGGAGAAATAAATATATAGATATTTTATTTATTTTCCTTAATAAAAAAAAAAAAAAAAACAAATAATAAATAAATAAAATAAAAAAATAATTAAGAAAAAGTTTATTTTAATATATTTTATATTTATTAAAATATTTTGTGAGCTTAAATCTATAGTAATAATCAAAAATAATAATAAAATAAAATATAATTATAAAAAGTTTATTTTAATATATGTATTTTTAGTACTATTTTATGAGTTAAAATCTCAACACGATAAATGTTTTTTGACAATCTTAATAATTTTTGCTATTTAATTGAATGAAGCTATTTATGCATGCATAAATATTTATCTTAATAATTTTTGCTATTTAATTGAATGAAGCTATTTATGCATGCATAAATATTTATTTATTTGGTAAGCTGAAAATTCTAATCACAAAGCATCATATTAATATCAATTTATTTTAAGAAAAATATTTATTTATTTTTATATATTTATTTAGTTCATGCATAAGACTATTATTAATATAAAGTTATTTTTTAAAATATGTATTTATATTTTTATTTATTTAATATGTAGGATTTTTTTATTTAATATTTTTACTTATTTATTTAGTCTACATAATATATTTATTTTTTACAAATAATAGTAAAAATAATGTTGCCTCATTTTTTCATATATTACTCTCTTCTTTTAGTCTTACATCACATTCGAAAAATTTACAGTCAACTTTCAGCTACATAATTTAGCAAGTCTATTTTAGTTGTTTCACTCTGGTTAGAGCATCACATAGTTGCACAATAAAAAAAAAACGAAATAAATAAAAAATTTGTTGCATTGGCCAGCGACAGTTTTTTTTTTTTTTTAATTCGTGTAGGCAAAAGCTGCTGCTGCTGCAGATGCAGATGCCACGACATTATTTTTGCCACTTGGCCTGGGAGCTGAAGCTAGCGGCCACGACAGCAGCAGCAGCAGCAACCGGCAAACTGGCAACCGGCATGGGGCATGCGGCATGGGGCATGGGGCATGAGGCATGCGGCATGGGGCAAGCGGCCAACGGCGACAACTTGGTTCGCATCTTTGTCGCTCATGCTTTATTTAGGGTTTCATGTATAAATATTTTTATTTATTGTGCAACACATTCGCACACGTTGCTGCAACGACTTGGCGAGCTGCAGGATGTGCAGCACGACAACAACAACAACATCAACAACAACAACAACAACAACAACAACAGCAACAACAATAATGATGATGATGTGTAAACTCGCGGTTGGACGCTTAATTTCTGCCTTGGCCAAGGCCCGGATTGCAGCCGATTGTTGGCCAGCGGATCGAGAGAATCGATATGTGCACACACACATATATATATATATAAATACATATACAGATATACATATATTTATATAGTTGTATATTTAGTTAAGCCTGCAGCAAGTTCTGTTGCCAAGCGGCATTTGCAAGCCAAAACGCGCTTAGTCACTCCGAGAGCTGCAATCAAAAGTGGTGCAAAAATTATGAGCTGATCGTTAAAGAACTGACTTATCTAGACTTGAGATAAATTGAATTGTGGCATAAACTTTGAAATTAAGTATATCTTTAATTATATGGCAACCATATATATGTATATATCTAGTCACATCTAGGTTTCATATTGAACTGTGGAGTGGGCAAAAATCGATTTCATTCATGCGCATTTCTGTTGAAATCTGTCAATGACACGTTGTCATGTTGCCCCTTAGCCAGCCAGCGCACATGCCCCATGATAGATGTGAGTGGTGGCAGGGGAGTGCCACAACAAGCGACACAGAGTCGCTAGGTCTATGACGCCAGTGCCAGGTGGAGCAAATGGGCGGGCGGGAGGAGGTCTTCGGCTTTGCTTGGCTTGTGCGGCGCTCACTCATCACGGCCATTGACAAGTAGCTGTCAGAGGCAAAAAAAGAAAAAAGCAAAGAAAATGAAAGAAGCGGCATCAGCGAGACGATGTACCACTTTTGATATGCCCTTGGCCATGCAGCGTTCCATGGCTGGGCGAGCAGACCGGGCCAGGCCGGGCTGGGCAGGTGGGCAGATGGGCAGGTGCCCAGGCAAGCCGCTGGCACAATGTGCCAAATCAAGCGTAAAGATCCAATATCCTGCAATGAAATAGAATTACAATTACACGTTGTAGCAGTTGCTTTGTAATTGCCATTCACACACACACACACACACACACATGCGCATGTGTTTCTCTCAGTGTAGCCCCGGCTTTGGCTTTGATTGTTACAATGACTTATATGAGCGTTGCTTGAAGGCGTGCCCGAAACAGCTTCATCATTTTTTCGAAATTCATAAAAATATTACTGAATACATATGCCGAATTTCAATACTCTAACTAATTTTGAAAAAAAAAATTTATATTGGTAAAAAGTCAATTCGAAATTTGGCTATTGAATATGATTTAATATAATGTTTTATATGGGCAGAAGGCGTTGTCGAAATAGCTAAATAATTTATTCGAAATTCATATATACCCTAACTAGGATCTCTGCCAAATTTCAATGCTCTATTTAATTTTTAAAAAAGTTGATGCCCAAGAAAAAACTTTAATTTATATGAGAGTTTTTTTGTTAAAAACTTTTTCTTACAAAGTTTTCATGCTAAAAACCAATTCAAAATTTTTAATAAATACAAAACTGCATCACTAAATACATATGCCAAATTTCAATACTCTAACTTTTTTTGTAGAAAAGTTTATGGCAAATAAACAAAAGGCCAACCTCTCTGTGGCCTTTCTACCTCTCTCTCTCTCTGTCTCTCTCTCTCTCTGTCTCTCTCTAACATTGATTGCTACAATGTTGCTTTAGTCGCTATCGCTGTCTGCTTGTCTGTTTGACTGATTTTTCAGTTTTCGCTGGAAAAGCGAGACGCCCTCAAAGTGTGGCAGAAGGAATGCGAAGGCACAGCCAACAGAGCCAGCCACTGCCTTGGTCGCGACTGCAAGTGCCGCCCAGGTCTTTAAAAATGTAAGAGCTCAGCGCTGGCATTCAAATGCATACTCTTCTCTCTCTCTCTCTCTCTCTCTCTCTCTCTCTCTTGCTGTTTGTGTTGCTCGATGACTTCACACATTCCAGCGGGCAAACAAGAACTTCCTTGAGACCAAACAATGTCTTGAGCCAGAGCTCCAGCAGCCCCAACAGCTTGAAAAAGAACTTGCAAAACGTCGAACCAGTTTTTGGTGAATGAAAAATCAACAAAACGAAAAAAAAAAAAAAATGGGGAAAAAAAGAAAAAGCAAAAGAGAAGAAAACGTTGCCCGGTTCTAGGGTACGGGCAAAACTAAAATACTTATAATAAAAAGAAATTAAAATAAAATTCAAAAATGTGCAAAACGAGCGAGAAACGAGTAATGCTGCATGCCACAAACGTTGCAGAGGCAGAGGTAGAGACCGAGTCCAAGTCAGAGTCAGAGTCAGGGCCAGGGTCTGCTCAAGAATCTCGCACGCTCTCTCTCTCGCTCTCTCACTCTCTCTCCCTCTTTCTGTTAGTCTTAGGTCTGGAACCTGTTGAACCAGTCGGCGGCTCACAAACACAGAAAATGCCACCAACGTGTTTTTTTTTTCGGCTGCAGTCCCGCAGGATAAAAGCAGCCACTCGGTTCCGCTCTCAGCTCCCTATCTCTCGCACTCCCCCTCCCCCTCCCCCTCTATCTGTCTCCCCCTCTCCCTCTACGTTCAATTCAAGTGTAAAACGCTGGAATGCGCTCGGCATTGGCCATATTTGCTGCACTAAATCAAGCGTTTAAACGAAATTTGAGTTGCTCCCCTATCTCGAACCCCCTGCCCCTCTTCCTTCACCTCAAAAGAATAAGAAGAAGAGCAAACAACAACAAAATTCTGTTTGCCTAACTTTTGGTTTGGCCTCTCAGAGATCAACATTCTTTTTTTTCGCCAGGCAACATAATTTATAGATGCCGTTTGCCTAAATTCGTTTAATTTCAGCTCTACACACGCACGCACACACACACGCACACACACGCACATGTTTACCTTTACCTGTTGTACCTTTTTGCTTTTGTGTGTGGGTTGAACCTGAAATTTCAAAACTGTTCACTCAAAGGGTTTTCAGCCGGAATCAGTGTTGTCCTTTAAGGCAGCGCAGCAAAAACAAGAGCTAGAAAAAAGTAATTGGAAAACGGCTAAGTCTAAGAACTAAAAATAAGAATAGATTATTTTAAAAATTTATAAATAACTTTGTATTGAATAATACATATTATTTGTAAGATGTACATAAATATATAAATAAATCAAATCAAATCATTTAAATGTTTTAGTTTAAAATAATATTAATAATAAATAAAATATGTTAAAACAAAACATTGAAAATAAAATATTTACTTAATAATATGTAAACAAATATTAAAAAAAACATCGTTTATTAAAAAAAAATGTTTATTTACAACATATATAAATTTCAGTTTGCAAATCAATTAATATATTTAAGTAAAAAATGAAGACTACATTTTAATATTTAATATAAAAAATATAAACGAAAAAAAAATTAAAATATTTGAATAAATATATAAAATACCATATATACACAGCTAAAATACATTTCATATCACAAAATGCAAAAACAACTACATATAATTTAAAAAAAAGCTATAAACAAGCTAAAATCATAAAGTTAGCGGAAAAATGGCTTAAAAGCTCAACACTAACTCAGACTTTGGCTCTTTCTTTCTCTGCCGCTCACACACACTATCTCTCTCTCTTTCTCTCTCTCTTTCTCGCTCTCTCTCTCTCTCTCTGCTCTCTTCCTGATCATTCGTACATTATAATTTATAACTTTATCTAAACGATGTGCTGGTGTTTAATTTTCGACTTCACCTTTTCAATCTCGTTTTTTTTTTTTTTGTGTAGTTTTCAATCGTGAAACGTTTTCTGTTTCCGCTTCGCATGACTCATGCCAGGATTATTTGAATATATATATATATATATATATATATATATATATATATATATATATATATATGTATATATTGGAATATATAGCGCCACTTTGAGTTGAAAATATCTAAATTTCTTAGCGCACCATTCGCACTGCCTAACAAGGCCAATGAAGGCGTTTGTCTAACAGCTGGAGATAAATTTTTGACCACCATGAAGTTTTCTTTGTTTTTCGGGTTTCTTGTTAATGAAGAAATAGATCGGGATCGAAAAGTGCTGACTAACAGGCCAAAATGGTATGGCCTGAGTGAAAGTCTTGCCAAAAACAAAAAAAAAAAGAAACAACAACAACAAATCTTGCATTGTTGTTCCTAAACAATAGAAAAATCTCCTCGTAAGCGCGTGCTGTGCGCGCTAAGGGCAATAGTTCAGGCATTTAAGAGCAATTGGCGATTGGCAGGCTCTTAAAAAAAAAAAACACTGATTGAACAGTTAGCCAGACCTAAGGGCAACAGCTTACGCTCTCTCTCTGAAGAGAAATGAACGAATATGTAAGCAGGCTTTAACTAAGGATTAATTAAAGAGCAGTAACAAAAGGCAACACGCTTCAGAGGTGTCAAATCGAACTACACCTGCTTAGACCTTTTATAGAGATAACAGTCTAAAGAGCTCATCGTTAAATCTATAAATATTTTTTATATTCGAATTCAATCAAATGCCAATTTAGATTGATTTTCGATTTGAGTGCATGCAAATTTATTGCGGCATCGATGAAAGCAAATATTTTAGCTACATACATATGTGTACATAAAACAAACAAACAAAAAAAAAGTATCATAGATTGATTTGGTAGCCGATCAAAGCTCAATTTGCATTCTTTATTTCTATGCTAATCAGCTACATAAAAGTGTCATACAAAACGTCTAAAATATTCGTAAAATTTAATTACCTAGAAGCAGTTTCTTAACCCAAGAAAGTTTTTAATAAATGTGTCAAGCATAAAAGATATTTATTTTATTTTTCACATTTTTTATTTAACTCATATAATATTCATATTTCTAATTACTATTAAAATGCAATTTCATTTGCTTTCAATTGCTACCACTCTCTTGAACCACTGTTCGGCTAACAGTTTCGTGCCGTTTACATTAGCAGCACGCGCTCTCGCGCTCTTTTTGCTAAGAGCGCATTACAGTGCCATTTTGAGTTTAACAGTCAGTAGCAAGGCAGCAAATTATTTTGAATTTTTGTCGCAAGCATCCACAAAAGCTAAAGCAATAGCAACAACCACTTTATTTACTCACGACTGTATAGCAATATTATTTATTAAATATTTGCCAGTGATAAATATGTTATTATTAATTATGCAAATATTTAATATATAAGCAGACAGATCAGTGATAAGTATGTGGATCAGATGCTGCTGTTGCCCGCCAAACGGAAAGAGAGCCAAGCGCTAAAGAGAGCCCACTTACCGCAAGAGAGCGCTCGCATGCGTGTGAGTGCGCTGTCTATGTGTGCGTGCCTTAAATTGTATCCGTGCATTGTGAAAGAAACAGTTAGTTGTGAACGAAACGTCGCCGTGTTTAAACGTGTCGCCGTGCAACATCGTCCATTGTAACGATATCCCAAACCGAATTCACGTCTTAACGTATTTCAAATACTTGGCCAAGAGCCGCCAAACGCGAGTGGAATTGAAACGTTCAAATCGCTCAAAGCAACAAATGAAAAGCAATTGAAATAGATGCAAATTAATATCAGCCACGAGCGATTGCAATTCAAAACAAAAATAAAAAAAAAAGGAAAGAGCAAATAAATAATAATCGAATTCTGTAGCCAAGTTGTGCATTATCTTTAACTTTAAACTGTTGCTATTCATGATAAGCGGAATCTATGTTTAAGTGTGTATGAAGATTGCCTTAATTACGGTTATGTCATGAAGCATTTGTAGGCGCAATTTACAAAACAAAACAAAAAATCTTTAACAACACGCAAAAATCTTGGCAAAGTACAAAGCAATAGCAAAGAGAGGAAGAGAAGAGAAAAAAGTGTGTGACGTGCGTGTAATTTAGTTTAAAACAAAACACTACAACGACAACGACAACAACAACAACAATAATATTTGCAACTGTTATTACAACAACAAGAAGCACAGGCGAGACGCAGAGGTAACAGCAGACAGCCCTCTCTGCGTGTGCTTTGTTTGTGTGCGTGTTTTGTTTCGGCCCAACCGGCAAGTGCAAAGCAACAACAACAACAACGAAAAGAAAAGAAATAAGAAAAAGTGCCGCTCTCTTGCGCTCTGCCGCTCTGTCACTCTGTCGCTCTTCGTCGTCGTTCTTCGTTGTGTGTGTGAGTGTATTGGTGTTCGCACAGCTGTTTGGTGCAACATGCAGCAGAGCTGCCTAAAATCGTAGACACACACGCTCACCCAAGCAAACATACACACGCACACACACACACACACACACGCACACATACATACACAGGTGTCACACGCAGGTGTCCAGTTTGCATTTTCTCGCCGTAAATACCGTAAAGAATTTATCAACCACAAACATGTCCGGCAATCCTTTCAATCAGCCGCTGCAGCTCAACCTCTGCCTCTGCCTCTGTCTCGGCCTGTGCCTCAGCGTGGCTGTGGCCAAGCATTTGGCCGTCGGCGTCGACGCTGACGGCGACAACTCGCTTGTGCATCGCCAGCATCTGCAACACCAGCATCAGTATCAGCATCAGCCGCACCAGCATCAACATAGCGCTGCAACGCACCATCGGCGTCGCCTGCAGCGGGACTCGCGCGCCAAGGATTTAGCGCAGCAGCAGTGCGAATCAGTCAAGAGTTACTTCGAATCGATCGACATCAGGTCGAGTGGAGTTTTTAATGAAAAAGGTAGGTGCAGCCAGCCGTTTATTTGATATGTAAAACTAAAATACTGAAACACATACGGCTGACAGACACTCTATAAAATATCATTCCAAATATGTTAAGGATATGTTACAAATTTTAATTAATTTTTAAAGTAAATTCTAATCTATTTAAATCTTGCCTTGATATAGACCTTAAATTATAGATAATCTTTCATAGATAGAGATATATTAAACTACTCGTAAGCTAATAAACAAATCTTTATTTGACTTAAGTCCATTAATATTCTTATATAAACAAATGTCATGTTAATAATAAATATATTAATCAGGAAGCTATTGAAATTCAGTTTACCTTAAAGACAAAAAATATGGAAATATTTTTATCTTAGCCTAATGAACTTGAGTTAACATTTCCAACCAATCTGAAATATATTTGAAGATTTTAGTTAAAGAAATCTAAAGTAAATCAAGAAACTGGCAGATACATGAGCAATAAATTATTTAATCTATTTAAAAATGAAAACATCTACATTATTATCTAAATCCGGAAATTTACTTATTCTTTATGAACAACATATATTCAAATATTCCCTGATAAATTGACTCATATCTAAACAAAATTTAAATGTTAATTATGGCAAAATTCTAGCAGATAAAACGAGTTTATGCACTCTTGTATATATTATGCTTAAATTATCAATACATTTATGTTATTAACATATCTGATACGAAAGCTTCTGAATAGTAGTAGTATTATTAGTAATGAGAATATTTTTCAAACTACTAAAATTATTCAATTCAAGTTTTTCTCGCACAACTAGTGCAAATTTATATAGTAAAAATATATTATTGACATATTTCTATATATATATTCATGAATATATTTAGCTATTAAACAGTCATTTAGCTTATCGAGTATATTTAATGCGAACAATGCCAGCAGACTTGGAGCTAATTACAATATTATTCAGCATTATTATATATACACTATATATGTACATCCTTTGACTCACCTCATCTTTAATCGGCCATCTAATATACCCTGTAATTGTACAGCCCATCAGAATCTGTCTGGCTGTCTGCTTCAGTCTCGTAAATCACTTGCAGTCAAAGTTTAGCTACTACTTAACGTTGCTTGCCCTCTCTCGCTTCCACTGCTCTTTATCAACTCCCCCATCTCTCTGCCTCAGTCTCCTTGTCTAGCTGACTTAATGAAGGCGCATCTGTAACTATATGCAAATTCATTGAGCTGACTTCGACTCTCGAGTGGGCAGCTCCGCTTGTCTAGCTGCCCGTCCGTCTGTCCGCCCGTCCGTCCGTCCGTCCGTCTGTGAATCGAGCAGTCAGCCGAAGGCAAAAGAAAACTATGAGCAAGTGCCTTGCGTCCGCAATTAGAAACGTATTGAGCAATGCCTCGAAAACTTTTGCCCGGCCTGGATGTGATGGGTCGGTCGTCTTGCCGCTGCCTCTCCCTCTCTCTCCTTCGAGCAGCCCACGCTGCAGCTTCATATATAATATTTCGCATCTGTATCTATAGTTTTAGGTGCTGTAGCTGTAGCTGTGGCTGTATCTGGTATCTTGATGTGTCGGCAGCGTTGTCATTTATTATTCTGGTTTTCTGGGCATATCAAGTGGCACGCATCTAACTGTGTGAAGGCTGTGGCGCATGAAAAATCATATTGTATACACAAATCAGCATCCATGAGATACTCGAAAATCGTGTTGGCATATTTTGTTTATGCATATTTCACACATGAATCTGGCTCGGCGCTAAGCCAAACAAAAAGATAACAACCAAGTTACACGAAGAGAGAGAGAGAGAGAGAGAGACGAGAAAACAACGAAAATACAATTTGTATCTCGAGCATAATGTATCTATGTATCATTATGTATCTCCAGCATTATGTATCTATAGCTTCATGGCATAAATATCTGTCTGTTGTATCTTTGGAATGCGAACTAAAGCAGCTCACACAGTGCGGCGCGTAATTGAGTGAAAAATAATTATTATTGATTAACCGACCTTGACTTGGTATTTACACGTTTACGCACAATTACAAAGCATCGATACTCAGATACTTTACCATGTATTTGTATCTGAATGCGTGCGTGCTGTATATGTGTGTGTGTGTGTGTGCGTGGCATGATGTTGCAGTTCTTTGTGCTGCGCTGCGCTGTTACCTGCTTGGCGAACAGTTTTTCTCACACGCAGGTAGTTAACAAATAAACACAAGTAAAAATACAAAGAAAAAAGTATCTCTAAGATACAGCGCCCGCATTGCCGTGCACCGCCGTCTGTCGACTCTAGACTGACTTTTCCAAGAGATTTATCCACATGAGCGCCTGCTCAATGGAGCTCACTTCACAGACTTTGACTTTGTTTTTAGTTCTTATTAGCGTTTTGGCATTTAACGAATCTTAATTTGTAACATAAGTAGCAAAGTAGCTAAATATGTGTGTGTGTGTGTGTCTGATGAAATGTATCTCCTTATTGATGTATCTTTATGTTTGAAGAGATGATACTGTGTATATTATCTAAAGAGCTCAGTAAAATTTCAATATATATATAGTCTATGTAGAGCATATAGATATCTGAGTAAAGTATCTTTGTATGTATCTGAGTAAATGCTTCTGACTCTGTCGGATAACCTGTATTTGCTTAGTGTCATGTATCTATACCTCTGAGAAGAGAGTTATATATATCTGTTTCTATACATCTATTATTTAAAAGTATGCAAAGTATCTATAGTATCTGTAGTAACTATAGTATCTATAGTATATATAGTATCTATATTATCTATAGTATCTATAGCAAAGCCTCCATCACATATAGAGTATCTACATATTATTGTATCCATGTACTCTGCAAGTCTGCAAATCAAAAGCAAAGCCTCTGTTATGAGTAGTGTCACTTTATATCGATGTATTTATGTATCTCAGCTGTATCTGTGTATCTGTGTATCTGTATCTGTATCTATTCCTGTGGTCGTTGCTCTTAATGACTCGCTTAAGTGTATGCCGAACTTCATTTGCTTCTTTAGCTCTAGCAATGAATTTGACTCGGACTCTATCTCTGTCTCTGTCGCTGTCGCTGTCGCTGTCTCGGTCTGTCGTCTATTTACTGTTTACATAGTTCAACTCTGCCACGCCCTGCGCCTTTTATTCATGCCCCGTCGTCCTCAAGCGGTTTGTGTGTGTGTTACTTTTACGTTTATGTGCTGTTTGTGATGCTAATCTGATGTCTGTGTCATGCATACGATAAATGTTGTTGGATTTGTTTTTTGTTGTTGTTGTTGTTGTTGTAGTTGTGTTTTGTTACTGTTTCTTCAGGTATTTATGAGTGCGCACACAATATGTATCTGTAGCCATGTTTATATATCTGCTGTATCTGTGTATCTGCGTCGTCTGTTTGGTATGTAAACGTGGCCACGCACTTGGGCGCAATACACATAAAATTCAATTTCATTTTAATTGCGCGCACTATGCGACTGCTAATTGAGCTGTAGCATCATACTATAAACATAACCAGAGCGAAAGATACGCATGTACATGTATGTGCTGGAAATAGCTATAGCTGCTGCTGCTGCTGCTGCTGCTGCTCAGGTCTTTTGGGTTTTGGCCGGTTCGTAAACACGGCCCATTAACATTAACACGTTACATGCTCGAAACAATGCTTCAAAGCAAACAGGAAGTCCTATCTAATCATATCTCTAGCTGTAAGGCGATGAGCATGTTACTAAATATTTAAGCAACTCGAAATTAGAGCAAACTATAAGCAAGTTACCTCCTTCTCTCTTCCACTCTCCCACTCGCTCTCTCTCTCTCTCTCTCTCTCTCTCTCTCTCTCTGGCTCTTTCTCTGTATTTGTGTAGATAATAGAAAAGTGCAAATAGAAGCCAAAAACGTGAGCAACTCTCGAGCTATGCTACGGGTCAAAGCATGTTTGTCTGCCAGGCACGAGATAAACCCACAAAAAAGTAAAATAAAATAATCCACACTAAATCCAAACATCAAATGTGATAAAAAGATACTTAATAAAGTTCTTTGTGCTTGTCATAACTTTTACAAGCCTCTAGATTAAAAAGCAAACAAATTGCAGCAATTTATTTGACTTCTCTTCCAACTATTTCCACAGACTTTATATAGTTTTCATACATTTCATATAGATGATTTAAGACATCCGCTTGCTAAAATTATTTTTAATGCTAATTAGTTTGCCAAAATTTTTCGCTCAACTCTAATTATGGCTTAACTGCTGCATTAATCTTAAAAGCAAATACATCAAAACGAAAACCTAAAAAAAAAAAAAATAAAATCATCTGTCCAAAATAAAATTCACAAAAATTGTATTCCACAATATTTTACGTGCATGTGCAGGTCATTAAAATTGGACAAAGCCAAATATTTAAATATTTGCGAATGTTTTGCCAAAAGCGATAAGACTTTAATTCCAATACTCTTTCATGTAGAACATGAAGGGAGTATATAGACTTGTAGATATATATATATATATAATAGCCAATACAATGTTATTATATATAATTATTGTAATGTATATGAATAGGTAGGTAATTGAAATTAGTTAAAAAATTAAATAAATTTTTTGCAACTGCAAGCGCGCATTATGCAGTCGGTCAAGCTCAGTTATAATTTTATTTTATCTGCAACAATATTTGTTTGACTATAGATATATGTTTTGATTTATAGAAATAAATATTAAATATTAAACGTGATTTATTCAATACTTTTGAAGCACACCTCGCTTATGCATATGGTAATTCATAATATATATTTAATTTTATATTACGAAATTCCTTTAGATACACGCAGCTTCGCTTTTACAAGCTGTCACACTTGATAAGCCATCTCTGGCTCTAAACTCGTTTTGCTTCGCTTGCCTCAAAGATCAACTTGAGCCTAATCCATTAATTAAGTTGAACATTAAGCCCAATTGAATTGCTCTCTCTCTCTATCTATATATGGCTCGTTCCCTCTCTCTCTCTCTCTGTCACTTACTCACTCACTCTTTTGTTAAAGGTTATCAATTAAGCTCAGAGCCAAAGCAGTTTTTAATTGATCGATAGCCAAAAATATAAAGTTTTAATCAAGTGCATTTAAAGAGTTTAGCTTGGCTCAAGGGACAAAAATGAATTGAAGTTTTTGCTTCTCCCTCACTTTGTCTCTCTCTCTCTCTCTCTCTCTCTGTGTTTATTTTTGATTGATTATGTTGAACGTTGCATTTATACTATATCGAAGTTGAACACATTTTGTTCAGCTCTTTCGCTTATGTCAGAGTCCAAAAGTTCGTTTGGCCAGTCTCTAATTTTTTTCTCTGCTTTTATGCTTTTATTTATATAGTTGTGTGTTAATTAGTTTCAATTAAAATTAACGATGTCTGTGCCTGTGCGTCCATCGATTTCACACGCACTTAAAAAGAGAAGCAGAAACAACAACAAATACAATGAGGAAATCTTAGCCGTGTCTGGTTTTTGCTTTTTGCTTTCTGTTTTTTTTTTTTGTTTTTTTTTGTGTTTATAGTTTTATTTTATTTCTTTAATTCGTTGTCTGCTCTTCTTATTTTACACTTTTGACCTCAATACGAAGGCGAAATCCGGAGTTCTCTGGCTGGATGATGTCATCTCGACATGATTGAAGATTGAAGATTGCTGATTGACATCGCACGATTGCTTTAACTAAGCTAAATTATTTTGGTATTTAAATTCATTCACAATTTGCAGACACTCGACACTCACTCAACTGCTACATTCATTAAGACACTTTATTCATCTCGTTGCGAATTCTAAGAATTCGAAGAACGACAATTGTGGGCAACAACAGAAATTTGTATCTTTAGCTTAGCTTTTATTCATTCATACCTGTGGGTTAAAGGTAAGCAAGGGTAAGCCCTTGTAGCCCGAACCTGTTTGTGGCCAGACACAAATCTGATGTTTGGCAATTAAAAAGCCAAACTACAAGTGTGTCCAAAAGGAAGTTGTCAACGGGCTGTTTGTTGTACCTGGCCAGGTGGCAGATAGAGCGCACAGATAAGGCGGCTGCATTGATAAGAACAACAGACAGACAGACAGTCGGCCAGAGAGATAAAGTCGAAGTCATAAAGCGCAGTAAACATAAGTTATAGATAGGACTACGACTACGTCAACCGCTACGGTTGATTGTGCGTATACGTAATTAAATATTTAGTACTCACATATATATATATAGACAGATATATATATATATGCATGGGAGATGCTCAGGTACACAGAGCATATAAAACGTGTGAATTGTGCAGAGGCAGCAGCGGCAGCGGCAGCGGCAGCAATAGCTAACTGACAGGTAGTAGATACATTTGTATCTCACGCCTGTACCTGCAACGTCTGTTGAGACTCTGCTCAGTGTCTGTGTTTGCTTGTAGCTATTTTTAAGCATTTCACAAGTAAATTTATCAAACAAACAAATGCTAGAACTTGCAGACAGCAATTGAGTTGCTTGCAAGTGTAGCTGAAGAAGAAGAAGAAGAAGAAGAAGACACTGTCTACCTCACTCGCCCCCTCTCTGTCTCCCTCTCTCTCTCTCTCTCTCTCTCATTGTTCCCACTCTCTGTTTGATACAATTTTCCAGTCATTTTAGCCGATTCGGTTTGGTCAATGTCTCTTGCTTATGCAATGCCACACCCCTTGCGCCTACTCTTATAGCGATGATGCAGCTCCAGTTGTGTGTGTGTGTGCGTGTGTGTTACCTACACGGTTTGGCTTCATTGTTTGCTCATGGTCTTTTGTGCCGCGTAATCGTCGTTTTCCAATGAACTCGGGCATGTGGAGTGGGCATGAGAGTTATACAAGCGTCAACGGATTCTTTCATTCTTGTTCTGTTTTTTTTTTTGGGTTCTTCACTGGTTTTGATTCATACTCATGAAAAAGGTTAATGCCTACTGAAGTGTGCGTGTGTGTGTGTGTGTGTGTGGAGAGCATCGTCGGCACCTAGAGTCAAGCATTTCCGCTTCAACTCTATCTGTATTAGTTGCGCTTCACTGTAGATTACAGCACGCATTATTAGAATTATACTTATAGCTGCATTCTCACCTGTCATTTCAGACACATTCGAATTGAAATAAGTTTGCCTGAAGGTGTCGTATTCAACTGCCAGTTGTATTCGTCGTTTATCTATCGGTTGAGTTTTGCTTTATCTTTATCTAATTACTTTCTAGCACCTCGTTCGATGTTGTCTTTGCCCTAAGTGCTTTCGCATATTTGCTTTCACATTTGCCATTTACAGATAGAGTTTCCATTTATTCTTATCAACTGAAGTGTGTACCGCTTGCAGGTATGTGTGTGGGCAGATGTGTTTGCTCTGCGCTCGTCGTATTGCATAAATCAATTATTTGCCACCTAGAGGCATATAAATCAACTTATGACGAGATACAACAATGCGTAGAACACAAAGAGTCAAACATTGAATTGGTCAGCACAAAAGAGCGACATGAAAAGGCAAAAAAAAAAAAAGACAACAAGGCAGAAGGCAGAAGGCGAGCAAGGCGAGCAAATTGTATTTGGCTTTATAAATGGCCAGCCAAAGCCAGTGTTAATATGGCGTTGGTGGCGTCTTGTTACCACAGCAACAACAACAACAACAACAATAGTAACAATAACATAAACAACAACAACAACAATCACAAATATTTGAATGATTCCGTTCGTTCTTCATTTCATTTATTTTTTCCTTTTTTTTTGAACAACATGAAACTCAAGCAGATTTCAATTTTTGTTTTTTTTTTTTTTGCAAAGCTCAGTCATAGCTCTGTGTGTGTGCGTGTGCGTGTGTTGTTTGCTTGTCTAACTTAATTCCAAAGCATCCAACTACCAAATGCCACACACACACACACACGTAACACACACGCACACGCACCCCACTTGCAACTCTCGGAACCTCAATTTTCAGCAGCTCCACCCTTAAAGCATATACACTCGACTTTATATATATATAATATATATACACTTATATATATATTTATATATCTTTTTTCTGTTTTTTTCCTTTTTTTGTATTTTTTTTTTGCTGTATATTTAGACGGTTTATTGACTTTGGTTTCTTTTTCGCACACTAAGCGCAAATCTAAACATTAAATGAAGTAAATGTAAACAAAAAAAAAACTGTTAAAAATACTTTTGTGTGTCGTCTTTGAGATATACACACAATAAACTGATTTTTTAACACGAGCATGTCGAACAAGAAGAGGAAGAGGAAGATAAAGAGTAGCAAAAAATTCTTCTACGCAAAGATATGTGATATAACTCTGAGCAGAATGTGCTAAGAAATGCAAATTGAACCAAGTCGTATATAACAGCTGCCTGTATATATATATATATATATATATATATATATATATATATATATATATATATATAACAGTGTATAACAAATATAATATAACTGTTTTCTTTTTTTTATAGATAAATGCCAAATACATATTCGAAAAGTTAAGATAACTTCATAACAGTTTATTAGATAACTAATAAATATAATCATAAACTTTTTTTTTATTACCACAAGCTAAATAGATTTTAGACAAGTTCAGATAGCTGCCAACCAAGTTCATATACATAATACTTGATAATAAAGTATACCAACAACAATAGTGTATAATAATAATTATATAATTATAGTACAACAAATTCAAATGTCACTCAAACAGAAGATAGATTACATTGTTTTCTCCTTCCTTTTTGCCAACCACTAATTTCTTTATTCTATTTGCTCTATCTTTTGCAGGTGCGTATTTAGAACAATTTCGTATGTGTTTGTTTGCCTTATCGCTGGAGCAAACAGTCAGACAACGCATAATTATCAATGCCGAAAGACTATCGGATCGGCTCAGTGGTTAGTTAACGCCCAGCTAGACAGCCTGGCGTTGCGCCTCAGCTGACAGCGATATGCATATTCATATATATATATATATATATATCGTATAATATATTGTTTAAGTAATGTGTATCTCGGTGTGTGTGTGTGTGTGGGAGCGACCTTTACAAGAGGCCATCAATCATTTAACAACAATTGCGAGGCGCTCAACGCCAACACCAACACCAACTAAAAAGCAAATACAATAAAAAAGCTACCCCCACGCTAGAGAAGAAATACAAAGAAAAAAACAAAACATGCAAAGGCGCGGGAGCGTCAGATATATTACCAAATATGAATATAAATGCTTTTAAACAAAAAATATACAGCAGAGCATATAATCATGGCGCGTGGTGTGGGGAGGATGGAATACCCTAACTCAGGCCAAGTTAGATCAAAGATAAGATGCAAACTGACACAAGGAAATATGCCTTTCATAGCCTTAAGTGAGATACATATTAAGAAAAGCTTAGATGTGTCTCAGATAGCTTCATTCAGCTTCCATCTGTCAACTGACATATTTGTATAACAGTGTATAACAGATAGTCAAGTGTGTAAGACGCTCTAGAGGGGCATATGAGCAATGCTTATGTACACTATAATTCATTCGGATGTCATATAACAGATAATTGAATTGTATAACAGTGTATAATAGATAGGCAAATGTGTAATTTCCACTTTAGAGGCATAAATATACATAAGCTGAATATTAGAAGAGAAAGAGCAGCTTTTCTTAAGCATACAACATAATATAACAGTGTATAACAGTTAATCCATCGATGAATAGTTAGTCTTAGTGCAAGCCTGAATAGACACAGAAGTATAATAAACTGAACATTTTTATCTGCTGTATATTATATAACAGCTAACAACATAATATAACAATTTATAAGAGATCCAAAATATTGTTATATAAAATGATATAACAGATACTAAACTGTGTTATACATTTCTATATTATTAGCTTTCAAGTAGACTGGTCGTAGACACTTTTATGGTCAGGCCATAAAACAGCTGACAATACAGTATAACAGTGTATAACAGACACTCTTTAGTGTAATACTCTCTATAAGGGCATAAGAACAAAACAAATAAAAGCACAGGGGGAACTTAATGTTTTTGCGCCCTCAAAGCATCGTTCGAAGCGAACGCAGAACAGTAGGAAAAATTTTAATATTATTGTCAACGTGGTCGGGGGCGTGGCTCTCTGTTGTGTGTGTGTGTGTGTGTGTGTGTGTTGGTGTTGGTGTGTGTTGAACTCGACGCCGACAGCCATTCACTTTTCATTATTAATATTTTGTATGCTTAAATTATGCTAATCCGTTGAAATATGATTATGCCAAATGACAACAGCTTGAAAAATGAAAACTTCGTGGGCGTTTGGGGCGTGGCGTGCACGTTTGCAGGTGCGCCCCGCCAGGTAGCTATGCATAATTTGATTACCTTTCGCAGCTAATTTTGTGCTATAATTAAATGCCACCAAAAATTGTGGCAATCCCTTAACCCACTTCTCTGCTTTCCATTTCGCGCAAGTTTTTCAATTAAAGGCAAAGGCAACGGCAAAGCAAATACGCGACCTTCAAAGCCAAAAAGCAATTGGGCAAATGGCAAATGGAATTGCAGTTGCAAAAAGTAATTTAATTAGCTAACTCTTAACCCAAAAAACGAATCACAGTAGCAGCAGGAGCAGGAGTAGGAGCAGGAGTAGGAGCAGGAGTAGGAGCAGCAGGAGGAGCACTGGCAGCAGCTGCTGTAGTCTCTATAATATGTTCAGTTTAATGAAAATAATTTCCGCGCTAGAACGAAAGGGTTACCAGGCGACGTTTGTTCTGTCTGTCCTTGTCGCGTGTTTGCATTTTTTGTGAAAGTTTTTCTTTCATTTTTTTCGTTTTCGTTTTCTTTTTATTTTTTATTGGCGGTGCCAGTCGCCAAAGTTTTGAGGCGCCAAACAAAAGCGAAACTAGCCAGCGAATGCAGAAGACGTTTGGCTAAAAGCTATGCAAATTGCATGGCCAAGTGTTGACTTCCACCACGAAATGAATTATTTAAAGTACTTGGAGTGTCGTTGTGGTAGTTGTGGGGTATTCCCGCAAAGCAAATAAAATGTTGCTTATAGCCTGGCTAGCTTCTATCGTTCTCTTTTCAGTCAAAACTTATTATTTAAGCGACAGTCAGAATTTTTAAATGTTTGATTTGATTAGAAACATTTCGTACAAAATTCATTTCTGGACATGTTTCGTCAATTGTTCGACTACTCTAAATTATATGCTGAGCGCCTGTTAGTCAGCAGCAAGCCGGGCCTGAGCTACTATGGCCGTCGCACAGCGATGATTGCTGCAAGAACTGGCTATGTTCGAAGACATTTAGCCTTGCTATCATGCCAGAGCCGTTTGGAAACACTCTCGAAACTAAGCTCGCCCCGACGCCTGCCCACGCACAGTCAGATGCCTGGGCGGCGTCAGACGGCCAGCCGTCGTCTGCAGCGCGAAAGACGACTCCTGGCAATTGGCTCAGTTCAAACACAGAGTCATATTCATCTATCCGATCAATATCCTGTGCAAACGCCACTTGAGCTCTCGGAAGCTGAATGGACGCACAGTGTGGCCAGCCAGCCAGGCGAGCCTCGGGCAGCTGAAGTGCCGCACAGTGTGGCCAGCCAGCCCGAGGAGCATTTGGAAACTGAAATGCCGCACAGTGTGGCCAGCCAGCCCGAGGAGTATTTGCAAACTGAAATGCTGCATCTTGTGGCCACACAGCCATTGGCATCAAAGTCAGGCACATGCAACAAAAACCCAGGTGGCGATAGCGGTGGCGGTGCCCGTGGTAGTGCCAGTGGTGGCGGTGGTGCTGCTGGTGGCAAATCTGGCGGTGGCGGTGGCGGTGGCGGTGAACGTGTCATAACTTTGATGCCCGGCGATGGGATTGGCCCAGAGATTTCGGCAGCTGTGATGGAGGTGCTGAAGGCAGCTGGAGCACCGTTGAAATTCGAGGCAGTCGATGTGACGCCCACGCTTGATAAGGACGGTAAGCAATCGATACCACAAGAAGTGATTGATAGCATGCAGCGCACCAAGCTGGGCCTCAAGGGACCGCTGATGACGCCCGTGGGCAAAGGCTTCCGATCGCTGAATCTAATCCTGCGCGTGCTCTTCAACCTCTATGCAAATGTGCGGCCTTGCCGTTCCCTGGATGGCGTCGAAACTGTCTATGGGAAGGTGGATGTGATAACCATACGCGAGAATACCGAGGGCGAGTACTCGGGCATTGAGCATCAGCTGGTCAATGGCGTGGTGCAGAGCATCAAGCTGATAACGCGACCCGCCTCGATACGTGTGGCCGACTATTGCTTCAAGTATGCATTGGCCATGAAGCGCAAGAAGATCACCGCGGTCCATAAGCGCTCCAGCATGCGCATGTCGGACGGACTGTTCATCAACTGTGTGCGCGAGGTGTACGAGAAGTACAAGGATCAGCTCGATAAGAATGGCATCGAGTACGAGGAGGCGGCCATCAGTAAAGTGTGCCTGAAGATCGTCGATGATCCGACACAGTTCGATGTGCTGGTCATGCCCAATCTGTATGGCGATATCATGTCGGATACGTGCGCCGGTCTGATTGGTGGCCTCGGTCTGACGCCCTCTGGCAATATTGGGCTCAATGGCGCCATCTTTGAGGCTGTCCATGGCACAGCGCCCACCATTGCTGGCAAGGATCTGGCCAATCCGACAGCCCTGCTGCTGTCCGCCGTCATGATGCTGCGCTACATTGACATGGGCGGCTATGCGGACAAGATCGAGAGTGCGGTCATCAAGACGATCAAAGAGGACAATGTGCGCACGATTGATCTGGGTGGCAAGGCCAAATGCTCCGAGTATACCAAGGCACTCATCAAGAATATCAAGTAGACTCGTTGAACTCACAATGCCAGTATGAAGAGTGAAATCAATCTGAAGACGGGGCATCTATATATGTCTGTATTTTGTATGTCAACAATTTTGCTACAGGTTGTATTTGATACGTTTATCGATTTTGCATCACAATTCATATATTTCACACACACACACACACACAAATGATTTTTGCGCCACGAAATTAGTTGGGAAATATAATCACGAACTGAATTAAAGTTTCTCAAACGCGAATATTTTATTATAAGCAGCTTGGCAATGATATTGATGTTTAAATAAAATGGAAATTACGCTCAACTGACATTTTTATTTCAATAATATCGAAAGTTCATCAGCAGAGGATAAAACGGGCAAACATCACAGAAAACACCGACCGACACTCGAGAGTCAAAGAGCGCGAGAGAGGAGAGAGAGATTGAGCAGGGGTTTCAGGTGCCCCTAATCCAGACCCAGTTTAGCCAGAAGGCCAAGCCAACCAGCCAACCAGCCAGCCAGCCAGTCTAACCAGTGCCAAAGTCAAAGTCAGCGCCAGAGTCAGTCAGTCTCTGCGGGCACGAAAGCGAGAGGCAAACGCAAGTCATCAACCGCACTGGGCTGCCGGCCCTTTCCTTTCACAACTGCCAACATTCAACATCAACTTCAATCCCTGCCCCTATCCTATGGCCTGGCCCCTATGCGCAGCTCCCTTTGCTCTAGGGGCCGGCTTACGTTGCATTTTTACATGCATGCTTGGACCATTTCCACTTGAAAACTGGCTGCGTTTAAAAGCACCGACCAAAAACTCTAAACAAACCCAGCTACTAGCCAACAGCGAAAGAGTGAGTGAGGAAGAGTGAGTGGCAGAGGGAGATGGAGATGGAGAGACGTTCCTTTTGGACTGGGTGCAACCGAGCGGAGCAGGAAGAAAATGCCACAGAGCCAACTAAAAAGCCATATAAAAAATTAAAAAGAAAACGAGAGAGGGAGAGGCAGAGAGAGAGAGAGAGAGAGAGAGAGAGAGGGAGATGGAGATGGAGAGTGTGTATGTGAGAGAGTGAGAATGTAATTTTGTGTGTGTGGGAGATTCTTTGTGTGCATTTCAAAGAATTTTTATAAACAAGAAGAAGCAGCACCAGCAGCAGCAGAGAACCAGAGAGCCAAAAGATAAACTTCGTTCTGTGTGCACACATATATGTACGTATGTATGTATGTGAAACAAAAGTCAAGAATTTTTTACGTATTTTTTTTTTATCATACATTTTTTTTTCTTCTCCTCTTTTGTAACCGGTTTTTTTGGGTTGCAATGCAGCAGCGGAGCTAAGAAAAGAAAAAGTCTGCTCGATTCTAATAGCAACCAGGTTGAAGCTAACTGAAACAGCTGCTGGGCCAGGGCGTGAGGGCGTTGGGCGGGTGTGGGCGTGTCATGCTGTTTCTGACTCGGCCTAGTTGTCGCTGCAGTCTTCATTCATAAATCTATATTCGCATAGTTCAAGCCAGAGTGGAACACCCCACAACCAATTGAGACTCATTTGAATTGGCCAACACGCAAAGGCCATAGCGCCAGACATTGAATGGTCGGTCATGTCTGTTCCACAGAAATGTTGTGCAGTGTAAATGCTGGAGGGGCGTAGATCGAGCGAGCAGGGCCTATAGACAAAAGGCGGCGACCATAATTGTCATGCCATGCCATGGGCCATGGCCCGAGGGCCGCTCATTAGAATGCTAATTTGTGAATGCAATCGGTTGACGTGCAGAGCGCCAAGCTGTGAACATTTGTGCCTCGTTTAATTGTTTCAAAGTAATTTATTTTTTTTAATGTGGATTTCACAGAATTTTCCAAAACAAAAAACCGAAAAATACGCGGAATTTAACAAACGTTTTTCCTTGTAAAAATAGCAACAAATTCAACAATCTATAATTAAATATTTATGCATAATTTAAGAGGTCAGCTATTTATAAATAGTAGTTAGTTGTTTGAAAAAAAAAAAAAAACAAAAAGTGTCCAATGATTAAAGACGATTAAAATAGCCAAATGAGCAATTGGCCAACCTCTGCTCAGCTAGCTGCCAGCTGCCAAAAATAATTTTGCTCGTTAACCAACTTGAGCTCTGCAACAAGCAAAAAGATTGCTGGAGTCGTAATAAATTAAAAGATACTCGAGAAGTTGTTAGAGTTTTTTAGAGAGAGATAGAGATACAGAGAGATATTTTCATGCATAGATAAGACATGAGAATATATATATATAAATCGGAGCATAATTATCTAATAACCATTTTGGCTTTATATTTTTTCATTGGAAAGTTTTGGAAATATATTCAGAATGGATTTAAAATTTTTAAAAATCAAATTTAAATACTTTGCATACAAATTTTGAATGTATATTAAATTTACTCAATTTATCTGCATACGAAATATACATATATTTGACTTTGAATAGTAAAAAAATAAATATAAAATATATATAATAAATAAAAAAAATATAAATTAAAGATATAAAATACAGATAATAAATAAAACATATATAAATTAAAAATACAATATATGTATAATAAATTAAAAAATTATATACATATATTCAATTTGGATCTACATATATCATATATATCATTTGAGATATGTTTAAAAATATAATTAATATCAATTTGCAAAGTTTTCAACAAAAGAATGTTTAGTTTATTTTAAATATATTCTGATATTTAAGTGATATAGTATGAGTACTTACGTATCTTTCGTTTTTATATTTTTTAAAGGGATAGACAGGCATGCAGATTGCTATATTATTATTATCAGTTGATAAGTTATTGTCAGTTCATTAGTTCATCTGTCAAAAATCACTCCAAATCTATTCAGTTTAAAGAGCTAAAAAACTGTAATTCCCTTGCCAGACCAAAAACCAACAGATTCTCATTTGAAACTGGCTAAAACGTAACGTATATGCAGAACTACATATTTCACTCTTCATTTGCAATTTTACGAGTGCTTGACAGCACGTTTTAAATCGCTTTTAACTGATTTTCCGGCTCAAACTCGAGCACACAAATTTGCTGGCTTGAACGGTTTGCCCTGACCAGGTCTCTCACTCTCACCTCTCACCTCTCTCTCTCTCCCTCTCTCTCTTTGCTTGACAAGGGTTGCAGCACACTCTTCTTCACTCTTTTAACAAAGATTTACGACCGCCGTCAATAGTGCTTTGCATGAATGACATGACCCCTTCACACTCCACACTCTAGCTCGACTCCACCTCTCCAATTGAATTGGCGCCATGAAAAAATAGCGACAAACAAAAAGCATTTTCGAATTTAAATCTATTTGTCACTTGCCAAAGTTTTGTGTGCTACCTTTTTGCTAGCCAAGTTGCAACTTTTTTCAGCTATGTGTGTGTGTGTGTGTGTTTTTTTTTCTATTTCCTACACGCACAAAGTTCACCGTAAGCCGAACCGGTTCCACAATGAGCCGGAACATACAGATTTCTATGCCTATCCAGCTTGGGGGAGGCTCAAGTGACAGTTACAAATTTGCTGAAATAAATGCGTGCAGGGGGTGGAGCAAAAAACCCCCAAAAGGAAAACAAAAAGCAAATTCAAATGAATTGTGAGTGGATGGCGAGTGCTGTGTGTGTGTGTGTGTGTGTGTGTCCAGCTACTTATTAGGTCTGTCCAGGACTTGTTGTCGCTGTCCTTAAAGCTTTAAGCAAAAGGCCATCAGTAGCTCAACACACTGGACAACAGAGACTCGAGGAGCGAGCAAATGATTTGCATTTATTTATTTGTGTGTTTCATCTAGCGTGCCTGGGAATGCCTTCCCGCTCTACTGTCTACCCCTCTCACTCCCTCTTCCACTCTCTTGCTCTGCTAGAGCTTAAGTAAGCTCTTTGCTTTGCTGCTTGTCTCTACCTCTCTCTTTGGGCTTCGCCTCACTTCGTTTTGTTTTCTTTTGTGCTTTGACATCGCTTTGCTGTGCTGATAAAAATAATCCCATTTATTGTTTAATGCTTAATAAATAAAGCAATTTTTATTTATTTGCAGCGTTTTGTTTCTGCTGCTTCTTCCAGCTCTTTGTGGCTTGTTTTCTTTTCTTTTTTGTTTTATTGATTTTTTTTTATTTGCGGCTTGATTCTATTTTCTATTGATTGTTGTTGTTGTTGTTGCTCTAAGTAAAATATCATCAATTGTTTATTGTTTTGATAATGCGTTTTGCTATAGCATTTTATTGTTTGCACTTGAGCTCTGCTCTTGTTTAGCTGTTGTACGCTGCGTATGCGTGATATACATTTTGATGCATATGCAAAATTCATATGAATATATTTTGTTGACTTGCTATTTATTTGCAGTTGACCCAGTGATTGTGTTTGATTAATTGTTCGATTTAAATAATGTAGAGCATAAATTGAAATATCAATCAAACAAAAAAACAGAAAAAGCGAATGAAAACCATCAATTAATAAATAATAATAATTGACAAACTGTTGGAGTGGCTCTGCCACTGCCTTTGCCCCATTGCTAATTGTCACTGCACACGCACACACACACGCGCACACGCACACACATATATATATATATATATATAAATATATATATATAATCGAAAGTCGCATGCTCTGCGCTTAATGCTTAATGCATTCACAGCTCGCACGTGGACTTCACTGTATTCAATTAACGCCGGAAATGCGGCAGCAGCGCAAAGGAAAGAGTCACTGATAAGGATGCAGCTGCTCTGGCTGCTCTGGCTGCTCTGGTTGTCATAAAATGCGCGCACACAGAAAGTAATGAATGTTAAGCATCTCGTGTTGGTTTAATTAATGCAATTAAACGGCAAGCGAAGATAATTGAAATTGCCCATAAAACAGAATGCGACACATGTGCGGCAAGATCTTGTGGTGCCGCAATTTGTCTGTCGTCCCATCCCAGTAGGTGGCACATAAATAAGCAGAAAGGATACTCATATAACCAATATATATACATCTATAGATTGATAATACTTTTCGAAAAGCAATTACTTAACATGTGCAAAGTTTTCTTACTATTATTGTAAATATCCGCAAGTCGCTGGCTTCAATAAAGTTGTAAACACTTTGGGCCAACATACGAGCTGGCAACACATGAGCCATACGAGCCAACTTGTAAGCCATTTTCAAGTACATATCTAAGCAATTTCTTGGTCAGCTATCAGCTTTCGTGGCTGCTTGTTGCTGTGGGTGTGGCTGAGACACTAATTGCAGCTTGTTACCTGGCCCAAAGAGCAGAGGGTGGGAAGGGGGGCGGTGGTGGTAGGAGTCCACTTCCGGTAATTAAGAGTCGAGCGACGACTCCGCAACGTGACACCAACGCCGAGGCCAAACGTTGGAGTACTAGACCAAGAGCAAGACCACGACAAGGCACAAAGGCAGAACCTGACGCAGTCACTTGTTGATTTAATGTCCTGCAGTTGCAAGTGCCGGTTGCAGTAGAGTAGAGAGAGAGAGAGCGAGAGAGAGAGAGAGAGGCAGAGAGAGTGAAAGACATTTACTATATTGGGGCAGTGTACAAATCCCACTTAGTGTTGTTTTTTTTTTTTTTTTTTTTTGGTTTTTTCAATTAAAACTTGTAAATTTGAAATGAGCACCGAAAAGTTGGGCAAACAGCAGCAGCAGAATTTATGTGGCAGCGCCTTTGGGGCTCGACTGCTGCTCGAATTCATAAACATTGCATAAAATTTTAACTAGTCGACAACGGCTAGAACTCCACCTGGGCCGGGACTTCAACAATGGCCACGCGGCTGGCCGCCAATGGCCAATGAACCTTTTGCATATGGCCGGGCCAAACTAAGGTCAACATGTGCCCAATGTTCTACGCCATGTTGACTCCATTGAAATCTATTATGCATTGAGTCAGAGCAGGCAAGGGAGCTCAGCAGAGGCAGGCCGACAAGCCGACAGGCCGACTGGCAGCATGGCCAAGTGCAAGCGCATTATGCAAAAGTTTTGCCTTAGCTTTACAATTTT
Source organism: Drosophila stalkeri (assembly GCA_035047405.1). Classification (NCBI taxonomy): domain Eukaryota; kingdom Metazoa; phylum Arthropoda; class Insecta; order Diptera; family Drosophilidae; genus Drosophila; species Drosophila stalkeri. The sequence goes on along the minus strand of JAWNPR010000041.1, from coordinate 13,394,805 downwards.
TCTGCTATATAATACAGAGAGAGAGAGCGAGAGAGTCATGTGTGGAGGCACTTGAGTGCAAAGTGCTTAACTGGGTCGAGCAGCAGAAGGCTCCAGTTCCGCTGGCAGCCGTGTGAAATGCAATCAACTTTTTGTTTGCTGCACAATTGGGCGCAAACGTTGAGCGGATGAGCAGGTGAATGTGATAGACAAAGGGAACAATGAGTAACGTCGAAATAAAGACGAACATAAATAAAAGTCAAGAAAAGTTCTTTAGTACGGCCAATGAGCGGAAGTTTAAAGCTTCGATTGAATTGCATGAAAAAGGCTAAAGATTTGAAGGTTTCGTCTGAATTTTCTGGATTTGCAGCATTTTCAACAGATTTTCGAGCTGTTCTGTCAAATATTACTTTCGCAGCACTTCAGCTCGGCCCATCAGAGGACAATGCCACGTGGCATCATTTCTGTCAGACGCACGACCAATAAATTATTTATCAAACAAAGAGCATGCTCAATGGCAACAATGACACTTTGAACGGCAGCAGCAGGAGCGGCAGCAGCAGGAGTCGGGCGAATGTTGCCACAACCCTTGGCCTACAGTCGGCCCACTTCAGCCCAGACATCCGGCTCTCATTGTTGCCCAGCCCACTCAGCAAATGGCAACAACAACGTGAATAAACAACAATAATAAACCATATAAATAAATGATAAGCCTCGCACATGTACAATGACATCCCGTGAAAAGGTAGATGTAGATGTGGATGGCAGATGTGAATGGTAGATGTACTATGTAGCTGTGTATATGAGATTTTCCTGCTGTAGTTTGGGCCAATTGACGTAGGTGTGCTATCGCCCTAATGAAAATGTCAAACTGACTGCTGCAGTTAAACTATCCGTCTGACCATTACCAACACTTATCATCAAGCATCATCATTAACTTTGTTTTTCCTCTTTGCTGCTGCTGCTGATGTGACTGGCAAAACGTGAGCTTTTCATAATGTGATTGCTGTTTGTATATATTGGCGTATATATACATACATATATATATATATATATATACTTGTCTGTTTAACATATTTATAACTGTAAATCGAAGTAATTCTCCAAATTAAACAGAATTCGATTGCTGATTTTGATTGCTGATTAATGTTGTTGATTTATATGGAAATTTCTGAGCTCTGGCTCACAGCAGATATCATTTTATAATAACAACACCAAAGTAAATTCACTTTTTCATTCAACTTAAACTATTTGCAGCATTCTAACTATTTAAGAGCTTTAACAACTGTTTTGCTTCAATTTGAGAGGCAATCGAAAGTTTTCTTCTTTCGCAACGCTCCCAATTTTTGACTACCTAGCATAATTGTTGCTAAAATTAGAAAATATTGTCTTTCATAGAATTCTCAATATTTCAAATATTCTTCTTCTGCTCACTGCTCACTTTTCGTATTTTAATTTTAGCTGCTGTCTGATTAGTTTGCAATTTATTTGCTGGCTCAATTAAGTACGCATAATTTGCAAACAAAAATAGAAGCTAACTTTTGCCTCTCTCTCTCCTATCTCTCTCTCTCTCTCTCTCTCTCTGTTGCCTATCTCAGCCACATTAAGCTGCCTACAACATAATGTACTCGCATCGAGCTCGACGGAACGGCACGGCACGGCACGGCGTTGGCCGCTTCCGCTTCCGTTTGGCTATCTTTGGGCAAATCCCTGCACTAAATAACTGTCAGACAGACAGTCGCCATCTGCCTAAGCTGCTAAAATCCAGCCGCCAAAAATTTCTGTCTCATCCAAAAACAACGAAAAAGCAACAGCAACAACAAAACTTTGTCAATTTCGTAGCGAAACTTGCGACGCTTATTAAAGCAGTCGACAACTTGCAAAAGTTTTTGCATTTTGCAAAAATCTCCAGCTCTTACTCTTATTTTATCTCTCTCTCTCTCTCACTCTCTCACTCTCACTCTCCCTCTCTCTCTCTCGAGTAAAAGCAAATAGAGCTAGTCAAACGTAAACTCTCTGACTGTTTTGGCTGTATTTTACATAACTCTGCAAGCAATAAAAATTAATTTGCTGCCCATTTGGAAGTGCTTAATTTGTAAACGAGACCATTGGGGTCTCCGCATGGTAAACCCCCACCGACAAAATTGTTGTAGGTGGCCTGGCCTGGAGGGAGTGGAAATGGTAGAGGGAGTGGTTGAATTGTTGACTTTAGCATGTTGTACAAACTGTGCCCGATTGCCTTGTTTCACTTACTTACTTTGAGGGGTAATGTTGGCTAGTAAATGTACTTGAAGGGATGAACAGAAGAGAAGCTACAAAGAAGTTAACTTGGCAGATAATGGATGATGATAATCTATAAGATATCTATATCAAGATAAGGCTGAATAATGTTCATAAGTCTTAGAACAAAGAAACAACAAAAAGGAATAAATTTATTTATTTCTTAAAGCAATTTTTGTATAATTAGAATGTAGATATAAAATCAATAAAATATATATATATATATATATATATATTTATATTTAATATATTTTTCTTGGCAAACATTTATAAATATATTTTTAAATATCTAGATTATTATTTGTTTTAAATGACTCTTTTAAGTATTTAGCTTATCTTAGCTTAGCTGCTTCTCTCTGCTCAGATTTATTGACAATTTTCTGTTTATTCTTGGCATTCAATCATTTCTGTAAGGGCATTCAGCTTTCGTTTTATGCCTTTTTGGCTGCTGTCTCGCTGTTGTTTCACAGATTTTTATCGCTCTACAGCAACAACAACAACAACAACCACAATAACATGGACGACATTTATATGGCCAAAAACGCAAATGGCGTTGAATGTTTGCAATAAAACAAAAATTTAACAATGCTGCTCGCTTGTTGTTGCTGTTAGTTGTTGGCTGTCATGCCTGACCCCGAGTGTTATATGTAGTTGGGGGCTGCCCCTTAGTGGATTACATGTTTGTTTGCCAGCGTAAATTTATTATGGTTTGTTTTTGTTTTAAGTGAGAGAATTAGAATTGGAATTAGAATTGACCAACAGGCTGTGTCTCAAGTAGTTACTTCCTATATTGTATATACTATATATATATATAGTCTGATTAATAATTGGCGAAATAACTGGGAAAAAAAAAACAGAGCTTGACTTTGACCTCTGCACTAGGGTGGCTGGCTAAAAGAGAGTGTGAAAGAGAGAGAGAGCATGAGAGTGCGGCACGATTGAAGCATCCGCTGATGCTGTGGGCGTACACTCAGACACACACAGGGCGACAGATAAACCCGGCCCCCAGTCGTGGGCAGCGCTTGACAAATGTCAAGCAAAACGCGTCGACTGTACAGCACTGGAATCAGCAAGCGACCTCGACAGCCAGTCAGGCAGCCAGCCAAGGGTGAATCTGAATCTGAATCTGAATCCGTATCTATGGCTGGGGCTGGGGCTGGGGCTGCAGCTGTGTGAGCGGTTCTGCTCCGTTGTCTGTTCTGTCCAGTGGGTGGGCGGGCATTACGTAAATCTTGACGCAGTGAAATGTCTCTCTGCATTTAATGCATACAAATTGCTCTGATTTAAAAAAAAAAAAATACCAAACAAAAATGCTGTACAAATTTGCTAAGGCAGCAGCTTGGCCTGAATTAAAGGGGAAGCATAGGCTGCGCATAATCATAAAATGCATATTATGCGTTCAAAGTGCGCTACTCAATATGACAGCAGAGGCCAGACGAGGCAGGGCCAGGCTAGGCTAGGCCAGAAGAGCCAGCAGCTGCAGCAGGCACTTGCAAGTGCGAGAATCTGAAGAGATTCTCTGCACTTCACACACAGATACACACTCAGTTCACACGAATAGCAAAAGCTTTTTGCGTAATTAAAGCAAACATCAAGCTCTTGAAGCAGCTTTCAAAAGCTCACTAATACTTAGACAGACAGAGAAACCTAGAGACAGACAGATAGCATTTGGACTACTTGAAAATATAATTGGATGCTGCAAATGATTTTTAGCTATTAATTAACAGACTCGCCTGGCTGTCATCGATGCCAGACGTGCAACGTGCAGCATGCATCCAAAAAGTGGCCATCAGCACATATATTTCAGCATATTTATTTTTATTTTCTGCTCTGCTGCTGCGTGTCTACGAAGGATGGGGACGCCAACCACTTGCCACAGAGCCGACGCGTTATTTGTCTTTCAACACGACGCAGCGCATCCACATCAGATCCTGCAGCCTGTCAGCATAATATTTTATTCAAGCCAGCAGCAGGAGCCCTTCCACTTGTCCAAAGCAGCTGCTTGAACTTTTGACTCGAACGTTGCCAGACTTTGTAATCTTAACTCTTGGCCAATTTGTGTTTTTTTTTGCATTGCAAATAATTTAGTTTGCGCCCAGCTGTTGAGCTGGTGTTAACCAAAGGCGTTGAACGGGTGCAACGTTTGCAGTCAATAAACTTTCTCAAAATAGACACCGGCGTGTGTTGAACTATGACACGCAGGCAAACAAACAAATTAACTCAGCACCCGTTGCACCATCAAAAACTATTCAATGTTAAAACAATAACACACATACACACATGCAGACATGCTGACACATGCACATTCGTCTGAGCAACAGACGCGCACAACGTTTTTCCTCTAAACAAATCCATTTAAATCAGTCGGAACGGCAGTGCCTGTCAGTCAGAGCATCAGAGCATGGAAGAGTTTTATAGTAGTTGAGAGAGTACGACTCGATCATACCCTGACCTCAATTAGGAGCATACAGAACTGCGCTCTCTATGCTGATCTCCAATATTCATATAATTTATATTCTATTCTTGATGAGAGAGTTGAATTAGTCAATCATTGGCATCACTTTGGCTGTATGAAGCAAAAGTTCTTTAATTTAATATTTATGAAAATTGAGAAATGTATTTATAATCGTAGCACATACAAAACCAATATACCCAGTTTAAAATCTCTACAGAGTATAACAACAAGCAGCAGCGTCTAGGAAGATCTACGAAAACTTATTGTAAAGAGCCGCCTCCTGCTTCACAGTTGAACTGCGCTTGTTGCCACAATATTAAATCTCAATTCAAACAAAATGCTAAACATTTCAAACTATTTTATGGGTTCATAGTCTGAATGTGTGAATGCCTATAGTATTTTAATAAAATAAGAACTTTTCTCCCCCTACTCTCACTTCTTGTTTACTTTCATTTCATTTTATTTAATTGTTTGTCTCTTTTTTTCTCTCTCTCTCGTGTCGTTGCAGGTAAGCGCACAGTTTGACATGGATTTGGCACAGTTGTTGAGGCATTGATGGACTGTTGCCTAGTTGGCTTGCCAGGCACGCAGCGTGTAATAAGTGCAAGTGCTGCTAAATATGGCTCTTGTTGGCCCAATGCCCCAACTGCAACAGCAACAAAACTAGAATCACAGCAATCGCAAACGATGTCTTCGAGCGACAATAGACAGACAGAGAGACAGATGAACAGCTAAATCGAAAGAGAGAGAGAGAGAGAGAGAGAGAGTTGGAGGTAGCAGGCAACTAGCAGGAGCTAGTCTGACAGTGAATGGAGAGCAACAATTGTTGCAGACACATTGACGACGACGTCGACGACAGCGACAACGACAACGACAGCAGCAACTGCTCCGGTAAAGGGGGGAATGGGTTGGTTGGGGGAGAGGTAATGGAGGCTACAATGCGGACAATGCCTAGTTTGTTAGCTGTGCTGCCACTGACAGATGCAACTGCTGCAGCACAACTGCACGCACATTTCTCTGACTCTGTGCAACATTGAAAATTGATAATGAGCCACAGCAGCAGCAGCAGCAGCAGCAGCATCAGTGGAAGTTGCCTTCAGACATCGCGCCTTATTGGGCAGACCACAGAATGGATTGCAGTATGAATGAAATGCTAGCCATGAATGGAAGCAGCTGGAATGATTGAATGACTGATTGACTAAATGAGCAGCCAAGCGCTGAGCTCTCAGCTCTGAGCACAATGTGTTTGGCAAGCAATCAAGCGAACGATAAGATAAGCGAAAAGCCTCTGCTCAGTCTGCTCAGCCAGAAAAACCAACCAAAAACTTCTAGCTCCCACTCCCTGACCCTGTTCCTCTGTCAAGCAGTGACTGAGGGAACTTTTAATTATGATTGACATGCGGTCGACGCTGACGCCGGCAACGACAACGGCAACGACAACGGCTGCTGCCACCCACAACAACTGGCATCGATTTCAACACGACTTAATTTCTGAAGAGGGTTGCTGATTGCCGCTGCTGCGTAGAGCTCATCAGTCAAGCGGCTCGACACGAGACAATTGCAACACAAACTCTGTTGTCCCCTGTAACCCCCAACCAGGTCGAGTCGAGCCAAGGGCTGATCTGTTTAAGGGTTGCAACAGCAATTGTAACAGCCTTGCCGAAAGCAGCGACAAAAATATTAAATTATATTCGCATTAACTGCGAACACGCAACATGACAAAGTCACTTCTGTTTCTTGCCTGTGTTTTGCGTGCTGCACAAATCCGACACGCAACAGCAGCAGCAGAAAAGAAAAACGAGTAGAACAACAGCAACAACTGTGATACATAAGCCGAGAGTGTTGTGGGGTTAAAATATGTTTATCTCTGTTATTGATTTTCCATGTAAACCAATAGAAAAACCTGCACTGGACACCCTGTACTCGAGTACGCTTAGCTTGAATTGTGTGCAAGAGAAGCTCTGTTGTTATAAAGCTAATCTGAAATGTGATTAGCATCTAGAGTGGTCTAAGATTTGTTATAGAACCTGAGGGGAAAAGTGAGAAGTGAGATTTTAATAATAATAAAAAAAAAACACCCTGTATATGATTGGTGGAGGCGATTGTTCTGTTGGGGCTGTATATTTAATAGTCTAACTATTATAATTGTTATAGATCGAATATTAGATAGTTTAATAGCCAATTGATTTTTTTTTTCTGCGAAGTCTAAGAGTATCCCATTTCCTATGGACAACCTTTACTGAACACCCTGTTCTTTAGCTGAATCTAGCTGATCTGACAGAAATAAATGATATATATAACTGATGTAGACTTAGTATAAGAAGCACTCACATAAATTCTCCGAACTATACATATTCTACATATTATATTTAATGCTAGGCACCCTGTATTTAAGCTATACGTTTTCATTTTGCATTGATGCTTACTAAAGCTGATCAGCAACATGTAAAGCCTGTCTGCACTTCGTTAATAAATTTATATATATTCTACATATAAATATATATATATATATATATATATATATATATATATATATATATATATATATATATATATATATATATATGCAAATCGAGAAATACAAATTGAAAGTTAATTGATTTCCATTTACGGATTTGCTCGAACAATGAAATCAATGAAAGCCCGAAAAAAAATCTGACACAAATTTGCGTTTATTAAAGTTAAATTCTTCTTGTTGCTGTCTCTTTAAATTGTTTGTTATTTGGCAAAACTTTTTCAGCTGCTAAATGCGTTATTAATCAAATGCGCGCATCTTTCCGAAATACAAAAAAAAATGAGAAGCGGAAAAAAAAAGTTTGTTCAACTTTTCGCTTACATAATATGAACGCAACCCTTTAGATTCTGGCCAATTCTCCATGCGGCTTATTTGAATATTAGAGCTTATATAAGCATTTAAATATATGTATATAGCGAGAGCCGAGCACAACGGGGAGACTTTCAGTTCGCAGCATGCGTAGCTGCTCCTTTGACGGCCAAAAAAGTAAACAACATGCCATACACTGAGAGAAAACTATCAGCTAGTAGGTAGCAGTGCATGCATGCCCAATTAAACTGACTCATCGGGCCGAAACTTCCATATCATTTAAGCTTGCTAAATGCCCGACGCATTCATCTTAATTAGCAAGGGGCTACCTGGGGCAGGTGTGCGTTGTTCGCGCTGTCGCAGTGCGGAGGCGGATGGAAGGGGCAGCGTTGCCCAGACAGTCGAAAAGTTTTGTATGGCAATGCATGCATATACACCGACAAAAAAAAAAAAAAAGGATTCGTGTCGAGACTTGGGGGCAGGATACACACAACAATGACGACGGCACTATGAATGATTGCCGAGTTGCGCTTTGTTCATGTACATTTGAAATTTCCACAGTTACGGCTGGTGCGAAGGGGTCCAGACACTGCGGAAGTGAGGCAGAAGCGGAAGCGCTCATACGCCGCGTTGGCCGCCGGCGTCGATGGCAGCTGAAAATTGAATAAGCGCAAGTTTTCGCGTGCCAAAAATGTTGCCGTCGTTGTTGTTGCTGTTGTTGTTGTTGTTGTTGTCGCTGGCATTTGCCTGTGGCCCTGTGCTGTGTGTGTGGGCGGCGAGCAGCCCTTATTCATTACCCAAGCCCGCCGCCACACGAAAATGACTTGAGCCGGCAGCGACTGCTGAGACTTGGCGACTTTGTAGATACTTGGCGGGCGATAAAAAGGTCGGCAGTAAAAACAGCAACAACAACAACAACAACAACAACAGCAGTAATAATATTGTCGAGGAAGGCTGCACAACTCAATAAGCCAAGTTAACAGTCTATTGAGTCGGTTTGCCTGCCCTCAGGTCCCCCCTCGCTCTCTATCTCTCTCTGTCTCTCTCTCTCTCTCTCTCTCTCTCTCCATCTGTCCTTGCTGAACTGACAGTTACCTAATGGCAAACATACACAGATAAAGCATTAAGTTTTTGGCCCAAGAACTGGAGAAATGCCATGGAAATCGATCGATAATTCGTGCTAAAAGATAAATTACCGTTATGCGGCGACTTTGGCAACATTTTTTCTTTTCTTTTTTTTTTTTTTTTTCATGCTCGTTCGAATGGCTAGATGAAGAGGTATATAGGTTTTGAGTTGAGGTTTGCTTTTGTGTAGTGTTTCTATCGTATTAAATATAAATTTCTTTGTAGGCGTGAAAAATTGGAATAGAAATAATTATATCTTTCATAGTCATAGAGCTTAGTTTTCACTTAGTTTTGCAGTTTACTTCCTTCTCTAAATTATGGAGCCATGATAAATCCGTAAGATAATAATTCAAATTCTTGAATTTTTATCCAAACCAAGCGCGTATTTTGCCGTCAGTGCTGGCCGTTAGCAACGTTCTGACTTGTTTTTGGTTGTAGTCCTCATTTTTTCTTCTCTTTTTTTTTTTTTTTGGCTGATAATATCATTGGCCGCGGTTCGGCTAATAGCTGCGCTGATTCCATTAATTTGCCAAATGACAGCCAAGCAGGAAGCAGGCCACTGGAACCAGACGAAGTGGATCCGAGTGCCAATGGCGTGCGCTATAGAGTGCCGCCTGCTCCTGCTCCTCCTGCTGCTCCTCCTGCTGCTGCTGCTGAGGCTGTCTCTGCTGCTGTTGCCTACAGCTCGCGCCATTTTGACACTAATTAATTAAGTTTTATTCTTTTTAGCTAGCCATTTCTATTGTTTTTCTCTTCTTAGCAACTTATCGCTAGCAAATCAAGCTTAGCCATTTATATAAAGTAAATTGAATACTTGCAAAGAGAGAGGGATAGACTGAGAGAGTGAGAGAGGGCAAGCCTTAAGTAAAATAAATCTGTGCTTAGTTTTCATCAGCTGCAACTGCTCAGTTTTGTGCTGTGTGCTCATTTATGCTTTATGGCAACTATATATAATATATATGTATATATATACATTGCATAGATTTGTGGCCAGATGTCACGCACACACACATCCACTGAGATACGCCACATAAAATATATCAAGTTGTGGCATAGCAAAAGTTCCCTACGGTATCAAAAGGGCCCCATGCAACAACTCAACAGCCCATCAAATAAACTTGAATGAGCGACAGGCAGGCAGCCTGACAAACAGACAGACGGACAGACAGAGTGAGAGAGAGAGGGACGTACGGACAGACAGCAAACGTATGCAAAGCAGTCGAGGCATTGCACAAATAATCATCGCATAAAATATATCGATTACAAGTGTCACCACAACAAAAAACCAAAAAACCAGAACGCATCATAAATAAATATTAATTAAAGCACTGAAAGCCCCAGCATAAATCTCAACAACAACATTTTGATTTTTCCGTTATTTATGAGAAGCATATTTTTGTTATTTTTTCTTTCTTTTTTTACGTTTGGGATATTCTTTGTGTCTCTGATTTATTAAACAAATATTTGTCGCATACAATAATTGACGAAAATATTCTGCCAGCCTGGCAGAAATCAAAATAAAATCAACTTTGCATAACGAATTTCGAGACAAAATAGTAAAAAAAATAATGAAAATAGAATAACCAAATCCAGAGATGGCTGAGCGAGCGTAGCCGAAGTGAAAATACTCTTAAGATTGTCAGCAGGAATATGTAGCATGAATTATCACTGACTTTATTGACTATGATATGAACTGTTTGCTATCAGCTCTATAGAGATTCTCTGACTGACTCTGACTATTTCAAGACAAAACTTTGATTATAGATAGACGATAGATACTCTCTCTCTCTCTCTCTCTCTCTGCTCTCCCGCATTGCATACATTCTAGAAAAAGTGATGGTATACCTCTCTAAATCATACATAAATGCCAAGCTCTATATACATATTTGATTTCGAGCGTTTCAAAAGGCAAAAAACTAAAAACAAGTCACGCGTTTATCATTTCGAATGCTTAATTTATGCGCGTCTACAAAATTTTGGCAGCTACACTTTACACCAAACAGCAGGGAAAAAAATCAGCAAAAAAAGCAAACAAAAATTGAGGAAAAAAAAAAAATACCCAAAGTAAAACGAAAATGAAAATGTTTAGAAAACGGGCAGGGTAAAGTGTTCAAATCGAGCGAACCGGCGCTTTTTATGTATTTTGACGCGTCGCTAAATTTAGCAGGCAAATATTTTGCGCCCCAAGCAGCAGAAACGCCGACAATTTGATGCGCAGCTTATGCAATGCATCCGGGAATCATATAGACACAGACATATATACACAAACTAACCATACAAGCATATATATATACATATATATATAATCTCTGTATAGTTATATGTTTATGTGGTGCAGAGCTATTTAATTGCCCTCGCCGCGTGCAGCAAGTGTCAAAGACCCCGTGACCGAGTGTACCAGAGAGCCAGAGCCTCGAGACCACATCGAGGAACTACGAAAAATGTCGCCAGATGACTATACACCCGCCCGCCTCATCGTCGTCGTTCAATCGTATAAAAAGCGCAACTGTCAACTTGGCAACTCGCCGCAAAACAAAAAAAAAAAAAAAAAAAGCCGCCGAAAAACCGAACAAAAAATTTATCACGCTCTGCCTCATTGCGTCAACAGTCATTCAATGCCTGCGCTTATATGTGATAGGGTATATCAATCACAAGAGTTGAAGCCTAACGAAAATATGATATGCGATAGTTGATTTATAAATGACTTGCTTATGGCTAAAGCATATACTAAATTAGAATGGCCCTAGTCAACTTTTTGTGAAAGCGCAGATCAAATTTGTAGAGCTGAAAGATATTTTTTTTTTTTTGGGATGCGAGGAAGTGTTGGTAAAGAGTATAAAGTCTTTTTTCGTTTAGTTTAAATGTAATCTATATTCAGTTATAGTTGGATAGATCTGGATGCTATTCCAACTGAGATTCAGATAGACTCTCTTTCTAGCAAGCCAATACACTTCATAGAGACACATAGGGTATGCCTGACCGCAGGGCACAAAAACCCAACAGAAAACAGTTTCGTTAAATGCAGAAAAAACAATGAGAAGAAAAATAATAGAAATAATATAAAAGCAGCCAAAAGCTAAAAGCCACAATAATAAAAAGCAAAAAACAAAAAGCAAAAAAAGTTAGACAAACTGCGAGGCCTTCGAGCTGTTTGCCAAATTAGCGGAACGCAAACTTATGGCACACACTGTCGTCGAACTGGCTGCCAACTGTGGCGATGAGTCAGTTGCACTCGCCGAGCAAATGCAGTTTGCAGTTTGCAGTTTGCAGTTGCAATTGCCCTCGCATCTGCCATCTCATCTGCGCACTTGGCTGTCCGAATCGTTCGAGAAATCTATTTTAGTTTTCTCTTTTTTTTTTTATGATTTTGCATTTAAATTTGATTGTAAATAGAAAATGTGCTCAATGGACATTGTTTAGTTCACAGTCAAGTGATCAGCTGGAAAATGGAAAAGGGAAAATGAAGCTGGAAATTGTTAAACAAATCACGCAATGCACAAAGAGTCAGAGTCGAGGAAATAAATAGTAAAATAATAAAATAACTATAAAAAAAACGGCAAACAATCAAATCAATTGTTGAAATGAATTATATAAGTTTTATATAGCTACAGTGGAGCTAAGATAAAGAGAATAATTTCTGAAAAAATATATAAACTACGTAAAATTGATAAACATTTTTAGAAAATAGAAGCAAAGACCTAAAACAGCTATAAATTGATTTTATGTTTATTTGTTGCGCATTTCAGTTCACTGGAAATTGATTAGATAAAATACATAAAACATAATATATTAGTGCAATACGATAATAATCATATTGACAACATAGCCGAGCTCCACTGTAATCGCATTTGAGACTTTGTTGCTGCTGGCAAATGGCAAAGCCAAAACCGTTTAGATATGCACTCGCGGCAGACAATGCGACGACAACAGCAGCGACGCCAACTGTGTCAGCAGCAGCAGCAGCAGCAACATTGGCAACAACTGCAGTCAAAGCCAGTTTATTTCCATTGTAGTTTTGCGACAAGGCTAAACAACTGGCAAAGAGTCGTTCGCACTCCCCCCAACTGCTGCTCCTTGGGGGCTGCTGCAGCTACTGCCTCCTGCTGCTGCTGCTTCTACTGCTGCTGGCAGTGACATCATCCCCTAGACAGGCAATTAAAACTAATGTATTTGCCAGATTTGTTGGATGCGATTTTCCAAACATATTGCCAACTCATTGCCCACATAGCCTCAACGTTTCAAATGACCCAAAAATGACTTAACATTTGTGCCAGCTCCCAGTCTGCCCCCCCCTCTGCTGCTGCTGCTGCTGCTGCTGCTGTCGTTTGTCTGTTGATTGATGCAATTTTATGAGATTCGCGTGGGCGCTGACTGAAATGTGTTTGTAATTGTTTTTAAATAGCCCAAAATGCAGCAACTAAACTTGCCCAATACCAGTCCAAAGCTCATTTATTAATGACGTTTGCCAGCACTAAACAAACTTTCGCTTAATTTATGCATATTTCAATAGCATGCAGCTAGCTGAACTGAAAGCAGCTTAGCTCATTTAGCTAACTGGCGGCGGCTTTAACACTTTGTTGTTGTTCTTGTTGTTGTTGTTGTGACAGAGCCTGTCATTTTACATTTAACTCAAAATGTTGTAAAATGTATACCATTATCACTTTATAATAATTATTCTTCAGTTTTTCCATTCCACTTTTGCCTGTCTTTGGCTGCTTTTTGTTTTGTTTTTGTTTGTCTCTTTTGTCTTATCAGCGCTTTTTTTTTTGTTACCCGAGAAACATTTGCTGAAATGTCATAAATTTACTAATTTATTGTTAATGTTCTTTTAAGTTAATTACGCAAAAACAAAAAGGGAAAAAGCCTCTTAAGACGCGCATACAAATTGCGGTTGAATTTTTTTTTTACATTGTTAAAACAGCATGTTTATTTTCTAAATATATATATATATATATATATATATATATCTATATATATATATATATATATATATATATATATTTATGTGTTGGCCTGAGTGTATATACTATACATACATATATGTATAAGGACAGAGAACTCTGAGCAAAGCTCTCAAACTGAATTGACTGTGCCTTATGAATTTTTAGCAAATTTATTTTCGGAAATCAAATCATATAAAGATATTTTAAAATTTGTTAAATGTTTGTTTAACATTTGTAAAAAAAAATACATTTTCGTTTTATTTTTATAAAAATTTTTTAAATATTTCTTTTTTCCATAACTCACTCAAGATTTTCTCCATAATTATTTTATTTTTATTTCTTTTTTTTCTTTCCACTTTGATTAAGTTAATTATAGCCTGATGCTTGGCATGCAGCCCAGAAGGCAATTTATTAACGGCAATTAGTTGATTTATGTTAATTTAATTAAATGGCTTTTGACCCAACATTATGCATGGGTCGCATTTAATCGAAAGTCTTTATATGAATTGTAAATAATGAAAAATGTATGAAACTTGATATGCGACACATGACACAAGGCAATTGCTGTTTTTGCTTTTGTTGCTGTCAAACTGCCTGCTGACAATTTCGTGACAATTTATTGGACATATCAATGACAAAAAAAAGGCCAAAAATGCAATTGCCGCAATTGCAATATTTGGGATTTATTTCTTTTTTTTTTTTTTTATAGATTTTTGCGGCACTTTGACAATCGCTGCAAATCCAAAGCCAAACCCGAATCACTGCAACTCGTGTTGTTGTTTTTGTGGCTTTTTTTTTTTTTGGCTAATTCTAAAACTGACAACGACAATTTCTGTTTTTGTCTGCCACTAACCGAAAATGGTCAGCAGCCAAAGTTGTCAATTGCTTCAATGCAAACTATTAATTAAACAACAGAATTTCGTTTGAATTTTCATAGAATTTAGATAGATATTTAGCATGCTGATAAATAAATTCTACCAGCAGGCCATAAGCTTTACAAATGCTTAGCCATCTCAAGTCTAAGTGTTGGCCAAGTTATGTGCTTGTCATCCTTAGCCAGACTATAACAATAACAGTTAGCAGAGCGAAGACGCAGATACTATGACAGCTAATCAGCAACGAGTCGAACAACTTCATTTGCGAGACGGTTCTTCATTTGGCTCATATTACACGCAACGTGGCGGCATATGGCTCCCTCTGCCCATTTGGGCTGTGAGGCGCCCGTGTCGAACTCATGCACAATTAGTCACTTGCAAGTCAATTAAGTTCCCAGCGCCTAACCACAACAGACGCCGGGAGAGCCCGCTGGCTCGATCCTAGCACAGACAGGCACGTATTGGTGTGGATGTGGGATGGGTTCGAGTCTACCTGTGGCCGGGTCTCGGAATGTGACTGAGGACACGACCACGACTGCGGCCTGGGACTGCGTCACGTTGTTGTAATGCTCTGGCGCTTATTTGCAGTAAAAAGCAATGACAACGGCGGCGACAACGACTGCGACGCGAGAAAATTATACAGACAGAGAAAAGGAGAAAGAGAGAGAGTCAGAGAGAGAGTAAGAGAGTGAGTGAGTGGGAAAAGACAACGCACATGGACAGAGGCTTAAGCGAAGGTGCTGGCTAGGGGAAAAGTAAAACAAAACCATATTATTAACGCCTCATTAAACTTTTAACGATTTTAAATTACAGACTGCAAACGAGACCAGCCTAATGAATACAAATTAGCCGCACAAGAGCTGTTGACTCTGACTTGGCAAAAAGATACGAAACATGCATTAGACATAAAAACAATTGTAGCTCTAACTATGCGCGTGTGTGTTTAAGTGTGTGAGTGACAAGCGAGGCCTACGGCAATATTACGTGTTGTTTAACTGCAGAAACAAGCCGGCAATAGGCATAGATACAAATGTATCTGTAACTATAGGTCCTACGACAATAATAAAAGTAGTTTAGTAAAATATGTAAACCATGAAATGGGCATAGATACAAGATATATAAATAGTGCATGCATAGATACAAATGTATCTACATTTGACTATTTGACTATTTGTAGTGTTGAGACTGACTATAGATAAAAATATATTTGCAATTGATTACGGAATGTATCTGTATCTTTGCATATGTTCATATAGATACAAGAGGTAAAATACGGTTATTAAATATGTAAAACATGAAATAGGCATAGATACATTTAGTAAAGCACACGATATATAGATAGTCTATGCATACATACAAATGTATCTGCATGTCTTAGCTACATATTTGTTCAAGTTTATAGATACAATTGTATCTTCATTTGGCTATACAATGTATCTGCAGTTGTCTACGGTATCTATATCTTTGCATATTTATATATATTCAAATTTGCAGATACAGATACAAATGTATCTACATGAAAGGCCAAATTGTATCTGCATGAGAATGAGATATGTAATTGTATCTATATTTAATAAAAATTGTATTTTGACATATGCAAGCAATTGTATCTGTCTCTATGTATAGATACATTTCTATATGCAGCTGTGTAACAATTCCAACTGTCTCTATGTTTAGCTACAATTGTTCTATCTGCAATTGTAAGACCTACGACAATAGTGGGCCAGGCCTATCAAGCAACGTAAACAGCGCACGCAAGACTCATAGATACAATTATATCTATGTATGAATAACTTCTTCTGAATGTTGTCTGTGCGAGTGTGTGATAAGTGAGGCCTGCGACAATAATACGTGTGGGTCTGGCATTCCATGTCCGACTGTCTGCAAATGACTTTTCAATGTAGCAACATTTGACACGCGTTATAGCTAATTGTCATTAATTGTTCGAAGAGAGCTCAAATTGCCGCTCGCACCTTCCCTCTAAATGCCGGGCCATGTGATTATTAATCAGGCATTGGACATTTGACAGTTGACAGTTGGTTCGTTCGCTTGTTTAATTGTAAACACTTGTTAAATGCAAATGAGTATAGATGAATATAAATATATATGTATATAAATTTGCAGAGATATATGCACACGATTCGCACGACAGACAGGTCAGGGCCTCGACTCGAACGAGATTTTATACATATATATATATATCACGACTTGGCTCCAAATTTTTATTGCCAAACCAACTAATGCATATTCAAAGTGTTTTTAGTCGTTCGTTAGGCCTAGCCACGTTTTAGCATATATTTTGTTGCTTATTTATATATTTACAAAGAGTTGAATATATATATATATATATACTGTCATTACCGTTGCGTTCGCATGGCAAATTAAATGTATATAATTAAAAAATTAACTGCTTCCGTTCATGCCAACATATATATATATATATATATATGTTTTTTTTTTCAGCCTCACATCAGCAGAGAAAAAGAGAAAGAAATTAACAAGAATTTGGACAACAAAATGCTGAAATGAGTCGTAAATTAAAATTTTCTTTTCAACTATGATGTATCTGTTAATTGTTGCGAAACGCAGACGCGCAGACACACAGCTACGACTATTTAAAATTCTTGTATATATATATATATATATATATATATATATGATTTTTGAAAGACATAAAAACGCGCTTCGCTCATAAATCATACACAAAAAAAGAAAAAAATGTGCTAAAAACAAATTTAGTTCTTTGTTGGCCACAGAAACAAATACAGAAAAAAATATGCATTAAAAATTCATTAAAAATTATGAAATTAGATTTCCGCGTGAGCTCAACATAACTTAATTATAAACATATCAAGCAGCAGAAATAATAATTTACCTTATTTATTTAGTATAAATTAAAATTCTATATAGTTAAAAACTCATTTATAAACTAGATTCGCTCCAAATAATTTTTATAAAAATAATTTAATGGAATCGCAACTATTTTTTTTTTTATTTATGTTTTTCATTTTATTTTGGGCATCTTTTCAGTTCAGTTCAGTTGTTGTTGTTGTCATCTGCTTTTCGCCTCGATTTAATATCAAAGCAAAGCCGACAAAGCACAAAAGATACAGATACAGAGCACTCGCTGCCTCTCTCTCTCTCTCTCTCTCTGTCTGTCCTCTGTTTGTCTGCCGCTGCACATCCTACGCGGTCTTCCACTTTGTTAGTTTTTGGCATTTTGGCAAGCAACCAGCAAATACAACAACAACTATGACAACAACAACAACAACAACTCATGTTGTACGTAACATAAACTTTGTGCCGGCTTCTGGCTGTTTGAATATAAATTCTTTGTAGAATTTATTTAAGGTCTGCCTGCACTTGTAGAAAACATTTGCGAATGCACAAAACAAAGCCAAGCAAAGGGCAGACGAAGTTGACTACAAATTTACAAATTTCAAATCGAAACAAAATCACTATAGAAAATGCTCACAAATTTATGCAGAGACCAAAAAAAAAAAAACAACGAAAATGAACTGTGACAAGCTTAAGCTACAGCCGCAGCTCGCTAAGAGCAGCGGGAGAAGAGAGCTGAGATTTGGAAACTGGTAAACGGTCAAGCACTGTGTGGGCGCGTGTGAGAGTTGCTATTAAATAGCCAAAAACTAAACAAAAAAAACAAAACAAAACAAAAAATAATTTAGTCACACTGAAAGAGACGAGAACAGGTTGGAGAGACACCGATCGATGAAACGTTTGTCGTGTTTGTCTCGAGCCATTTGGTTATTTCAAATATATGTATATCGAAAATAGATTTCATTTTTATTGAAATTATGACATTCATCTTAATTTGCGCCAACACATAACTTATTCAATTTTATCTCTTATTTGCAGGTGTGTATCTCTCTCTCTCTGGCTGCGAACTGGTTTTCTTTGGCGCGCATCCAGCGTAAGCAAATAAATGGATATCCAGGCGAAATATTATTAAGACGATTAAGAAGATGGCAAAATGAAGCTTGAAGACGATTAAGCCAAAATATCCATTAGTAGTAAAAGCAAAAGCTCATTTCGTCAATTACAGGGTATACTAGAAACGCAATTTAAAGAACTCGTTTTTTTTTTAGTTTTAGTTTCATTTTTATTTTTATTCGAATTTCCATTGCAATCATCTGCTCCGTGGCACAGTCCATTGCAGCTGACACATGAATTTCGTTCGTGCTGCTTCTTGAAACTCAATTAAAATGCAAGTGTATCAAGGCCTCTGCCTCAGCCTCTATCTCATTTGTGGCTGAAGAGTCTCAGATCTATCTGCATATCTATCTATTCATATCATATCCAAGCAGCTCCACGCGCACGGACATGTGTGCGCCCGATGTTGGCGCTGTCATTAATCTTTCGACAGGCGCTGCCTGCTGCTGCTGCTGCTCCTCTGTGAAAATTGTTTAGCTGCGCATTTTCAATGGCAAGGCTTTGTTTTTTTTTTTTTTTTGTTGCCGTCTAATGATCGCGTGCAGTTTCTCTCTCATAATGGGGCCAGGCGTCGTCATATATCATAATTGTGCCAAACTATGTGAGCAGATACAAACAAACGAGCAGTCGTCGTCTGTCTATCTGTGACTTGGCTGTGGCTGTGGCTTGGACTTGGACTTGAAGTCGGCTTTGGGCCAGATGCAGATTTAAGCCGCTTGATTAATGTGTTCAATGTGCGCACTTGTCAGTTGTTATAAATGTACTCTGTACTCGCTTAATCACAGCAGCTAAACGGAGGGAGTTCACAATGAACCGTGAACCGTGAACCGTGAACCGTCATAAATTGATGATGCCTTAGCTAGTTTTGTTTAATTAAATTCACAAATCCAGCTCGAGCTTAGCTGGCATTCCACAAATAATTGCCATGCCACCCACTGTGCTGTGACAGCCTGACGAATGCGACAATTGAATTTTAACATATTCATAAGTGAATTATAATAAAATGTGGAGAGACAGAGAGAGAGAGAGAGAGAGAAAAATATATAAGAAACTGTAACAGAAGTGTTGAGATCGCACTAATTACATGTCAAGCGACCCACACACATGCACATGCACAGCCAACACCTTGGCGCATAAATTTACAGCCAAACGACGCATGTCGCCCGCCGCGCCCCAAGCTGTATGTTGCATGTGGCACTTTGTATATATATATATATATATATTTTTTTTTTTTTTTGCGGCTGAAAAGTGTCAAATGTGAAATTTATGCACGCAGACAGACTGTCAGACAGACAGACAGCTAGGCACAGACAGACGCATTTGCAGTCACAATCACAGCGCACGCGCAGCCGCCACGCCCTGCTCCGCACAGCCCTCTCATTGGCCGCATAGGAAATTAGCGCAAGCTGTCACACACACACACACACACACACACATAGAGTAAACACAAAAAGATTTAAATAAAAGCCAAAACAAGTTGTTAACTTTATTAGCGTTCACTTTGAGCTTTGTGCGCAGAGACTGAAATGCGATTTGCATAAAACGCGACTCGCAATTAGTTGGCATGCAAATCGCATATGGACAGATGGGCCTATGGGCCTAGCCGGGCCTCCGGTCTTCGGGTCATAACTCAAAAGTCTCAGCCATAGGGCAAACCATATGTTTAAACAGACAAAATGTAACTACGAATTCGCTACGTGCTCGTCTTGACTAAAAAAAAGTGAGAAAAAAAAAATTCCCTTGCAAATCGTTTCTTGTTAATGGCTGTATTTAGATGCGGCTTGGGTAGGGGGGGCGCGAGTATATTCGCTTTCTGTTGAAATACAACAATACATGATTACCTTACTCTCCTCCTCCTCCTCTTTTTTGCTTTTCATTTAAGTAATTGCTTGGAAAGATAGATGCGAGATATATGTACTTAAGTTAGATCTTAGAGCTGTAAGCAGTTCTTTTGAAATTTGAGATTCTTTGACAAGATGTTGTCTAATTTAAATTCCTTTCTTGTTAAAGTTTTCATATTGTTGAGGTGTAGAGAGCTCAGTGTGTTCTTAATGAGTTCTAGCTTTGCCTAGATCCTGAGAAAGTTCTATTGGCTGAGTTAGATTTTATTTTTTGCTTGTTGTATTATTATTTAACTATTTGCTATAATTATTCTGTATAGATTTTTATATTGTAGGCAAACTGGAATATTTTCCCAGATTTTATCTGTTCTCTGCACATTCTTTCTCTTGCAACTCTGTTGCAGGCTCTGCTTATAGATGAAATCCTCTTCTGCTTCTACTTTTTTTTTTTTTAAGTTATTATTTCTTAATCCTTAACAACTTTGCATCACGTCCAGTTGCCTCTTTTGCTGCTACTTTGATTTCCAACAAGAGATCATTAACTCTATATATGTATATTCCTCATTTGTTGCACTTTCAGTTGCAAATGCATGCATTGCGTGCCACGCAGACTCATTCACACACATACATAAACAATTCGTATGTGTTGTTGCCTGCTGTTCGTGTTGTTTATTAAATGTTGCTTGGTTGTTAAACGACAAGCATTGTCGCTGTCGCTGCTGTTGCTGCTGCTGCTGCTGCTGGGCAAACAAATTGTTTTTTGCGCTTTTATGTGCATTCGAATATGAAGAAAATTCTTGTCATTCAAATGAGCATACAACAATGCACGCACACGCGCACGCACTCGCCGCCCATGGGAACAGCAGCAACAATATATTCATTGCTTGTTGCTGTCAATTTTTATAGATATTTCATGAATGCTGTGTGTGTCTGTGCTCTATTTATATATATATACTCACTCACACTCACACTCACACACACTCTTATTCATGTGCTCGCCTGTCACACTCAGTTCAAGGCTACTTTGATTGATGGCCTTGTCCCGCTGTCCGTGTGAGTCACTCAGTTGCTTTGCTGGTCTCTCTGGACTAGTCAGCTACTTAATGCTTGCCTTTTTTCTATCCGCCTCATTAGTGCAATTGAAGAGTTTTTAGCTGAGCATTAAACAAAGTGTGAGAGGGTGAGAGAAAGGAAGAGAGCTAGATGATAAGGTAAGGGGGTAAAACAAAAAAAAAAGTGCTGAAGCCGTTTGCTCATTTCCTGTGTGGCACTGCGTGGGAATCGTTGCCCTGAGCAGCTGGACTACACGCTTTAGTTTAATACATTTTTAATTGCCAACAATGAAATGAAAGAATTGTTTGTTTGTTTGTTTTTTTACGTGCAACCTGCAATTGGCAGTTTCAACTTTCACTCAACGTACTTCGATTCGATGGAAATCTGTTGCCCCTTGGGAGAATTCTCTGCAATTACAAGCGGCGAGCGTTAATAAAAAGCCAACGCATAAATTACGGCACCCAAATTGCTGGAGTCACTCGCTGTAAAGAAAAACATAAACAAAATCAAGCGCACCAAAAAAAACAACAGCAAATTTACTTTATAAGGAAGTCGAGAGTGCGGCACGCTCGAAAATGCGAATGCGAGTGCTTAATTGAAAACAACGCACAAAAAGCGTCTCGTCTGCGACCTAGTTGGCGTATACGTAATTACAAATTTATGTGAACGTCACTCGATATGTGCTTACAGCAACAAAAACAACAATTGCAGCTTAACTAACTTGGCACGAATGCATAATTCATACCAGCTGAAGCTGTAGCAGGAGTTGCAATTGGAGTTGGAGCTGGAGCTGGTGCCACAGCCAGCGGCGACACTTGCCACGTTGCCACAGGAATCGCCAGTCGCTGGCAATAAGCTGTTCCAGTCCGAAATTGGACTTAACATAAACGTTAAATTCCAGCTGTAATATTTAATGACTATAAATTGGCTAAGCTAAGATAGAATTGTGATAAGTGAAGTCTGGAGATGTAGTAAATTCTAACTTGAAAAGGCTAGAACAACAGAGTTGACTTGTTTATTATATTATATATATTTTGAGGAGAAATGAAGAATTTATTATTATTAGTTTGCAGGCTCAATTTGCTAAATCTAATCTAAACAAATTATAGTTGAGCAAATAAGATTCACATGGAGTGCAGCATCAATCAAGCATCGAAGCTCATTTGATTGAAAAGTTGAGAATTTATGAACTATATATAATTTTATATAATTTTTTTTTTTTTAATATAACTTTTGCATATCAAGTGCACATAAAGCCTTTATCTCTTGTTAACATTTATGTTTATAGTTGATAAATTCTAACCGAAAGTTGTGATCTAGAATCCCTAGCCTTGAATTTATAAAACAAATTAAATCTTTTAAATATTTAACTTTAACAAAATAAAAGGCTAATCAAATTAGTCTTTTCAGCATACATCTATGCATATATAAGGGATTATGATTACTCAATATGAAACTAGAAACCATAATAGATCTGATAATAGCTAAGATAATAGATAATAGATATATATCTATATGTATATATATATATATTTAACCAAGTAAAGATCACACATAAACTAGGATAAGGTTAGCATGAACCATATTAACATATTATGCCAAACAAAAGTAAAGATTTACATAAATTAGGATAAGTTTAGCATATGTAAACCTACATTTCATCAATTCAAGCTTCCCTTGAGTATAACTGACTGCATTAGACCAACTTAACATCAATGAAAAGTTCAAAAATGAACTATTAGCAATACAAATTCGCATCGATCCACACTTGCAACTGCAACTGCAACTGCAACAGCGCCTGCGCATCGTCTGCTTGCCATACACACACACACACACACACACACACTCACACACACACACTAGTATGTCTGGAGGCTAACTGGAATCAATAAGCGCGCACACGCTACAAATTGTGGCAGGCCCACGGCTGTTGCGGCTTCGATTTCGCAACGAACGTATCTAATGAGGCGCAAAAGTGGGCGTGACAGCCGCCTGTTTGTGGCAGCGCAGATGTCAGCAGCTTTGCTTACAACATTTTGCACTTACATACATGCAGCATTCGCTACTTTTTTTTTTTGTTAGTTTTATTTTTCTTCTTCTCCAGCCAAGTGGGCCGAAAACCCGCTCCTGGCTACTAGCCACAGCGAACGAGCGACGACATTACGATGAAGCCATTAAATTGAAAAAAAAAATAATATATATATATATATATATATATATATATATAAAATAATTTGGTTGTATTTGTTAATTGGGCAAGTCCAATGAAATTACATTTTTAGCCTTTTTCAAGCTTTCAGGTTACAAGGAAATTACATTAACTGCGCCACAGTCCACATTGAAAATGTAGCTGAACATTTGAAGAGAATGCTTTAGTTCCACAATTGTTTGTCATCAGCCATAGAAAAACATTTCTGCGTAATTATTTATTTATGCAAATAAAAATGATCTGTTCAGACTTAACTCATTCCCATGAATGAATGCCTAAGCATTCCGAGTATGTCAGCCACAAGTCTCAGCTAATTGCTTCCGAGAAAACTGCAAGGGGGGTGGGGAGAGAGAGAGGAGAGACGCAGCGAGCTAAAAATATAAAATCTCTGCACACATAGATAGATAGATAGATAATACCTTGCGAGATATGAACGATTATTCACGAGAATATTCTCAATGATGATGCAAAGAAATGCCTCAGATATAAACTCATGAGCAGATTATCAAATGCAAAAATAGAAAGAGAGAAAAAATGAAAATGAGAATGAAAATAAAAATTTGAATTAGAATTAGAGCTATTGTTAGGAAAGCTGAGCACGCATTTGAAAATTGTGAAATCATCACGAAAAACGGCTGCAGAAATTCGAGCAAGCCGAGAGCGAATTACGTGCGCCGCATGGCCAACGAGGTAAAGACAAAGACCACAATGAGTGAATGGGTAAATGAATGAATGAATGGGTGAGTGAATGAATGAATGAATCTCGCTGGGTTGACTGAGTAAGTCGGTGAGTGATGCAATGAGTAACTACCTAGGCAAAAGACAACAGGCGCTGCCAAAAACAAAAGCCAGATGAAAAGCTAAAGGAAAATCAAGGCAAAGGCGGAAAATCTGTGCATTGTTTGCTCTCGCGCTTGCCATTGCCAGTTGCCCCCCTGCACCGGCTCCTGCCCTCGCTCCTGCCACTGCTTCAATCCAACATTCAACATTCTGTCGGCATCTTTTGTTTGCCATTCTGTTTGCTTTTGCGGCTTTAACGTAAACACTCAATATTTATTCCTTTGTATTTGCACCGCCGTCCCTGGTGTCCCACCATCGCGTCTTGGCCACACCTCGGCGCAGTCGCAACCGCAGCCACAGCGTGAATCCTTTTGCATTAACTCTGATTTTTTATGGCCAAAGCCATTTTACGCTTTGCCTTCGACGTGGGCGTAATTGAATGCCGCCCCACACTCACACTCACACTCACACACACAGCAGCAACAGCAGCACACCCACACACACCGCCCACCGTGGTGCATAACAAATTTGTAAGCCAACTATTTAGTGGCCAAATCAAAGGCAGAGCTTCGTTGCGATAAATCGCAGTCGGCCCATGCGGCGTATGCGCAATTGCTGCAAAAGCAAAAGCAGCCGCCGGGGCTAAGCCTCCCTCGCTTCCACTTGCGAGTGGGTGGCGGCTGGGCGCACTTGTCGGCTATCCCGTTGCCCACACGCCCACCTCTCCCACTCTCCCACACCCTCTCTCTCCCACACTCTCTCTGATTGCTGTATTGGCAGTAATAAAAATGTCGAAACGAAGGCTTGCGGGCATTTGCCGAATACTTTGCAATTGTTAAGCTTCATGCGATTTCAATGGCTTTATCTGTCTATGTGTGTGTGTGTAGTGTGTGTGTGTGTGTGTGTGTGTGTGTGTGTGTGTGTAGTGTGTGTATTGTAAGCGAAGCAGTGGCCAGCGTTAGGCAAATATTGAAGCATTGAACACGTTTCAGCTAAATTGCATTTTTATTGCCACCTACTGCAGTCTTTGTGGGATTCGTTAAAGCAGATGAATTGAGCTACAGCTAATATACTAATGGACCTATACTAAGTCTACTAGAATAATTAAAAGATTTAATTTCTATATATACAAAAGTCATGCATACCTAATGCGATTTTTATGTGGTAATTTAATGTGCTTAAATAGCTCTTTGAACTTGGGCACTAATTTGTGTGAATGTCAATTCAATTGATATAGACAACATTATAAAATATCTACAAAGTATTTTAAATAGCAAACAATATTTGTTTTCAGTTCTTTATACTATAGCTTCACTAATTGAATCTTGAATATCTTCCAACTTTACCACTAAATTTGCTTTGCATATATAAAATAATTGTGGAGTGATTGAAAACTCTACAATGATTTAGGTCTTTGCAGTGCTTCAGCGTAGTCATCCACTCCCACTTCTATAGTTCCTCTTCTATTACTCCTTTGTAATTCAATTTAACAAGTTGAATATTCTTATTAAAATTAAAATATACAAATTTTGGGCAACTCGAAAGCTTGCTTTATGCCACATTCAAGCTTAATTTTATATAGAATACCTTTTGCAGTTTCTCTTCTAGTTTTGCTTCTTTTCAACACAATTCTGAGCATGTTACGTGCCTGGGCTGAGAATTGTCATTGTTGGCTGTGAAAAGGTTTTTTGGGCATCCTTTATTGACAACTCTGTCCATTTTACATTTTCCATTTGCTACGACTTTTACACGCCCTCAGCCCACGATCCTCCTGCCTGCCTCTGTGGCAGCTGCATTCAAAAGGTTACGAAAATTCATTTGCATGCACAACGCTTGTTTGAGTTTATCGATTGAACTCTTAGACGATAGACTAGAGAGTGAGTGAGAATGAAATCTTTGCAGCAGTCAACAAGTGCTGTGTGAGTTAGAGTGAATGTCACTGTGATTTCATAGTTATCAAAGAGAAAGAGAGAGAGAGTGAGTGAGAGTGAGAGAGAGAGAGAGAGAGAGAGAATAGCGTGATGTGTTCTATGCCATTTATATACGAATTAACTAGTTATTTGCATGTTGTTTATCTAATCGTTGCTTGGTTTAGCCAAGCTCATCGCTGCTGCTAGCTGACACCTACAAAACGAAGCTCACACGCTCCATAGCAGAGCAAAGTAGTTGCCTTTATTTAATAAACATTTACGAGCCCATGTTAGCATATGGAGTGAGAGAGCGAGAGTGGGAGAGAGAGAGAGAGAGAGAATGAGAGAGAGAGAGACCGGAAGACAGACGAAGGGATTTGTTGTCATGCAATGCGCAAACACAAAACTAATTGAATTTTTCGTAGCTCTTGCTCTGTCCTTATTGCTCCCACTTCCCATCTCTCTCTCTCTCTCTCTCTTTGTCTATCCAGCCTTTGGCATTTTGTGCAAGTCAGCAATAGGAAAAGCCAGCCATTGTCTGCCTTGGCCTGGCCAAAGGTACGTGCCACATTTTTGGCTGTTCACAGCATTGTTCTGTGGGTGCGGCCCTTATTTCGCATTTGTTTTTGTTTTTGTGCTCCCAAAAAAACATAATCAGCATATAATTAAAAGCAACTAACATGCAACAAATTACACGCAAAGTAGCTTGTAGTCTAGCTAGCTCAAGGTTGCTCCTGATAGTGCTTCGATTGGGCATCCTTCTGGGCGTGCCACGATTGACCCAAAAATCCATTTAGCAAAAAAAAAAAAAAAAAAAAAAAAAAACCAGCTTAAACAGCAACAAATACCGACAGCAACATTTTTTTTTTTTTTGTTCCAAATGTCTTTTTGTATTATTTATGCTGAGGCCACAACTGGCACTATTTGTATGGCCCGCAACGTGCGTCTGCTGCCATGCAATTATGCTCTCGAGCACATCAAGTTTTTCAAGTGCTCAAGCCCCAGACGCAGACGCATTTTCATTGTACAAAAAATGTGACCCAATTAACTCGAGCTGGCCATTGTATTCAATTTAATTATAGTCAGATATATATATATTTTTTATATATAATTTTTTTTTTTCTAGTAATTATTTTGACGGCTTTGAAATAGTTTTTTTTTTGGCACCAATTTAAGTGCAAGCATTGCAGTAATTGTAGCTAGTTTTTATTTTTTGACGTTCTCGTTTTTTTCCTCTTGTAAGTACGTAATACGATGCCAATAGCGTTCATTGGCTTAGTTTTGGGATTTCATTCAGCAGAGAGTCAGCAAGTCGCAAACCTTACGAATTGTGCCTCGGCTGCGTAATTGAATAGAACACAGTCCCAATGTGCCCAGATAATGCAGCCAAGTTGGCCCACTTTTGCTTTTGTTATCAGCAGCCGAAATGAAAGCAATTAAAATAATCATAATTTATTAAACAACAACATTTGATGTCATAAATCAGTGAATTGAATACTTAATAGCAGGAAATAGTTGGTAATAGTTTGAGTAGGAAGAGCAACATGTTGCTGTTGGGGTCAGAGGAAGCAATATATGAATGTTGCTGTCGTCTGGAATAGATGACAACTTTATTGAAACAATGAAATAGAAACAAGTGAACTTAAATGAAAGCTTAGCTGCAGTTGAGGCAAGAAAAGTTGTCAGCAATAACAGCATGTTGCTGGTGTGATAATCGACAGCAATATCTACATATTGCTTGCACTTAAAACATATTAAAACTAGCTAAAATAAATTATAGTTAAACAAGCTTATATACATTATAGAATGTCTAACAGCAATTCGCAAATACTTGCCAGAAGCAGCAGCAACAACAACATGTTGCTGCTTGCATAACCACAAAAATGGAATATCTGTTCGTCTTCACTAAATCAGTTTAAATCTCTATAGAAACAATGAAAATAAAGTTAGCGCACTTCATTGAATAATTAACAAACGTTTGCTGCACAAACTTTGTCCAGGAGCAGCAGCAACAGCAGCATGTTGCTGTTGTGTAGATTGCCAGCAACATGCATGCACACATCAATGCCATTTATAACAAAGTTAAGACTTAACTCATGGAAACACTTCTAAATAAACTAAATAACGCAGCTTGTATGAGAATCAATATGCAGCAACATGTTGCTGCTGTATTTAGTATTGCAGCAACAACAATTAAATATTGCTGTCGTTCGATCTGTCTAAAACTTTTATAGAAACACATATATAATAGTTATTAGCCTCTTGAGTAGCTTAATTGTAATTTGAACCACACAAATATTTGCCAGCAATAACAACATGTTGCTGCTGTGTTACCCACGAGCAACATATACGAAACAGCTTAAAACTTGAAAATACAAACTATTCTTTAGTCTCGATTTCGCCATAGACATTGTATAGCTTTGGCTGTCATTTCGCATTGCTCTTGCTGATAATTAAGCAGCTTATTGCCGGCAGCAACTGGCAATATTTTGCTCACATTAGGCATACATGTGTAAGAGCTAGAGAGAGAGAGAGAGAGGGGGAGAGGTAGAGTGAGACATAGTCGACTGTGAATGCGAGGTAATTATATTGCGCATTCACTGGGATAAACCTGAACCCCATTGTCCCTCCGGTATGCTCCCCTTTTATGTTGCTGTTGCTGTTGTTGATATTTTTAATGTTGTTTTGCTGCATATTTTGCCATTGGCATAATCTCATAAAAATGCTTTTGCTCTGCGGCGTCGATTTATGCGGGATCTGTGCTGCTGCTGCTGCTGGTTGTGCCCATTGCCGTTGCCGTTGCCATCGCTCGTTGATGCGTTAATTTGCATGCAACATGCACTATGATTACCCGCAGCAATTTGCAGCCGCAGCAGATAGAGAGCAACAGCAACAACAGCAACAACAGCAGCCAACAGCAGCTGTTGCTATCGTCACGGGGCAACAGCTGTCCAGCCTCTATTCGCCTACTGGGCGCACAGAATTTGTAACTAAACTCTGGCCATGTATTTGATGTGACGCAGGGCAGAGCAGGAGTTGGAGAGAGAGGCAACAGAGCATTCATCTGGCTATTGGTTTATTTGTTTGCCTCTTTGTTTGCCTGCTTGCTGTTTGTATAACCGTTTGCACATCTGCAATGTTGCCAATGGCTGGCCAAATGGCCAGTTGGACATGTATATCGTTTGCTGTGCGCCCAGTTGTATAATTTGCAATTGTTTGTTGTTATTATTGCTCGGCTTCTACTTCTTTTTTTTTTTTTTTGTTTGTTTCTACCCTAGCTCATCAGCAGCAGCAGCAGCAGCAGCAGCATGCAGTTGTTGTTGTTGTTACAGTTTTTAATTATTAAAATGCTCTGCTGCTGCTGTTGCTGCTGTTTTGTACGTTGTCAGCAATTTCCGCAATTGTTTGTTGTTGTTGCTTGTGCTCGGCTTGAGTTATTCTAATATTGCAGCAGGAGCAAAAACAAAAAAAAATACAAGATTTACCATTGCTGCTGCTGCTGTTGCTATTGCTGCTGTTGTTGTTGACTTATTGCTTTGTTTATTTTTGATTTGTTGAACATTTGTTTAACATTTGCCACAGTCTTTGTTATTGCCAGCTAAATGCAATTTGTTGTTGTTGCTGCTGCTGTTGCTGTTGCTTTTAATATTATTATTATTATTATTATTATTATTATTGCTGCTGCTGCTGCTGCTGCTGTTGGTTTATCTTTCACATCAGCTGGGCAGCAGAGCAGCTGGCTGGCTATGTGACTGACTCATTTGAATCACAGAGATGTACATTTATTTATAGATTTGCAGTTTTATGTTATTTGCGCTTGCATGCTGCGCTGGCACTTGAGTGTGAGTCGCCAGCCTCAAGTCAGGCATTGAATGCCTTTAGAGTCTTTGCACTCTCGAATCAATTAGCCGTCTGTCTGCTAGTACAAATCTTTTAGAGTGCGCATTCTTTTTTTTTTTTTTTGGCACAAATTCATGGAATGCTTTTGCAGCCGGACATCATAAACTAGTTGCAGCCTCAGATCTGTGGCATTTGCATTTGAAGTTGAATTTGAATTTGAATTTGCATTTGCATTTGCTTTCTCGCCAAATTTCTTTCGCTCGCAGATCTCGCCTAGATATGTCCAACAGGGGCATATTTGCATATAGATAGGCTTTGCTTATGCAGCATCATAAATCTTCATAATTAATATAGACCAGGCTGGCAAGCACACACACACACACACATACACAGCTCTAAACAGAAGCCAGCCCACATATTGCAAAATATTTTCAATTAAATTTTTAATATGCTTTTCGAGGCAGACAATTTTTGCGAGTTGCTATTTCTTTTTTTGGTATGCCTGGTGTGGCGTCTGCCTGGCGCCGGCCTAGGCCAGCCAATTTGTGCGAAAGTGTGGCATGCTGTTGTCCAAAAAGAGGCATGCAACTTGGCAGCATGTTCGTTACTTTGGGGCTGAACTCTTGCCATGGCAGTCGCATAATCGCAGTTGACATTTTCATTGCAAAATTAGCACAAAGTGCATGCGTGGCATACACACAGAGTGTGTGTGAGTGTGTGAGAGAGAGAGAGAGAGAGAGGGAGGGAGAAGCAGTATCTTGTAGTTACATATATGGAGCTTACATTGAAATGGGCGAATGAATGCAAATAAATGGCAAGGAGATTGTCGCTGTTGCAGCAACCGCAATAAATTTAACATGCAAACGCAGACGTGGCGCCAAAATCTGCCAGCTTCGATGTCAGCGTCGCGTCGCGTTGCGTCGCATTGCATGTTGCAAGCTGCATCTCTGTCTGTGTGTGTGTGTGTGTGTGTGTGTGTGTGTGTGTATGCGTGTTTGCCACGCGGTATTTGCCACACAAATTGAAAACTTATGCGCGCATTAACAATTTATCAGCTGAATTGCTGGGATTCTCGCCTCGTCGTGTGGCAACTGCAATGCAAATATACAAAAACGAAGAAGAAGAAGAAGATATATATGTATATAAAGATATATAAATGAACGTGCATAGTAAATAAATAAATAAAAAGTTCACTAGAGAAAAAGCAAACAATTGGAAATAAAACAAATAAATATATGCAATGCAAATGCGTAAACGAATACAAAATTTGAGTGCGTCTCAGCTTCCTGAACGCTCGCATAAATATGTAAAATCTATATAAAATATACGAAAACAAATTCGAAACGACGAAAATTCGCATAGATAGACCATGAAGTCCAGATATCAACTCGAATCGAAAATAGAAATTTCTGCTATCAAAGCAGTCAAAGCTGATAGAGAATTTTTGAAAAAAAAAAAAAAAACATTTGTGATAACAATAATAAGAACTAAGCCAAGCAAGAATGTCAACTATACTTCGATTGAAAAGCTAGTAAAATTGAATTAAATATACAAATTATATTTAAATTGTAAGAAAATAGAAATTTAGTAGAGTTCGGTATGGTGGAAGTTGATAAAGTAGAAGAACTTGACTTACTTGACTTTATAGAGAAATTTAATGAGCAGTAAGAAAAGAAAACAAAATAAATACAAAGATAGTTTACTTAATTGCCTAAGCTAAGCAATGTAGTTTGGCTGCTTAAACTAAAGAAAAACTATTCAGAAGAGATACAAGAAAATTATACTTTTTTTATATGTTCTTGGCAAAATTAATAAAAATAATAAATAGTTAAAATTTACTGAAAATTTATGTAATATATAGCTAAAATTTACAGAGCAGCATTTTTTCTATCATAAATAATGAATTTCTGTATATAACAGAATTTATTTTATTTAAATTGGAGACGCCATTAAAGAGATATAATTTTTCAAACTCTAAAAAAGAGTAAAAAATAGATAGGTAAACGGCATTGTATATCATTATATGAAATAGTTGCTCGCTTTGGCTTAGATTTGTTATATAAATTAAAGATAATTATAAATAAAATTTAAGATAATTATAAATGTTAATTTATTTTAAATATAATAATTTATTATAAATATTTCTTTATACCTAAAGTCAGAGTCATAGAAAAAATGAAGTCATCCTGAAAATATTTCAAGACACAAAGAAAATTATTCCTATAAGCGATTCATTTTCTCCATGTGCAGCTATCATATGGTAAGACTATAGTAAACCGATCTCAGAACACATATGCACACTCAGTCAAGTTTTTTTTTTCTTGACTGATAGACGATCGGCGTCATATCAATTTGTCTATATTAATCCAGCTCATATATCTTCATGGCTCATATCATATATCTTTGCGGCTTATCTAATGTATGTCTCAAGCATGCCAGGCCAATGTATTAGAACCTTTCACACAAGAAAAAAAAAAGAAAGAACATTATTAAAAATATTGCAAAAAAAAAAAAGAACATTTCCATGCTAGTCATTATGTTTAACTGGACTAGAACCGAGTTCAATGAACTGGCTTTGGTTTTTGTTGTTTAGCTTTAGAGTTGCGGCAGTTCTGCCCGAGCAGATGACGATCTATATATGTATGTGCCACAAACGTGTCATAATAATAACCGAACTCAACGAACCATAAAACACGCTGGCCGTTCAAGCATATCGATGGCCGATCTACAGTGCACCCTTCCCTCCCCCCTCCCCCCTCCCTCCTCCCTCCTCCCCTGGCGACCTGCGCTCTATGCCCACTTCTTGGTCGTAATGTGCTATCGGACTTGTGTGTGTGAGTTCTTCCTCTTTCTCTTCTATTTCTACATTTCTTTTTGCCGCATTTTGTTGACTTAAACGTTATCGCTGCACAAATTGTTGGTGTTTGACAAGTAGTCAACAATTTTCTTTATTTTTTGATAACAATTATTGAACGCCCCTTGACACGCAGTCGAATCGAGCTGAAGGCGCATTGGGCAAACGGCGGATATTTTTCTTTTTTTTTTTTCATTTTATTTTTATTTTTTTATTTTGTGGAGTAGTCGTTGTTCATTACAAAATTCATTCAGAATTTATGACCCTAGCCAATACTTGACTTCTTGGCCCCCTCACAGACTGGGCGATCTCACAGAGTGCAGACTGTGTGTGTGTGTGTGTGTGTTTATATGAATTGATTTTCTATCATGGCCATAAATTTCTGTAGAAAAAAAACACTGTTATTATTACGAAAATATTTATGACACACTTACTATGTGCAGCCCAAGAAATATGCCCACCTCATTCACTCTCCCTCTCCCCCTCCCTCTCTCCACTCTTTCCACATGCTACATAGTTATTTGATGTTCATAGTTCACACATTTCTATATAAATATATATTCAAGTCAGTCGTCAGAAGTTAGCTAAAGTTTGCACTTTTCACTTAGTCAGCATTTTCTTTAATTAGAACTAAAAGTTGTGCCCTTCGCTTCGCTTCGCCTCGTTGGCAGCTCCAATTTCCAACGTCTGACAAATTCATGAATTTCAACAAGATTTACAGCAAATTTTGCAAATTGAAAACGCATATAACATATGTGAGTGTGAGTGTATGTGGAGTGCAGAGAGGGTGAGAGGGGAGGGAGATGGTGCTGTGGCACTGCCAAATTATGTCAAGGTATGTTAAGCCATGCCACGCCCCTGCTGCCTCGCTTCCCCCTCTGAGTCGTGCATTTTGCGGACTAAGCGTTTTCTTGGCTCACAGCCAAGTCTGATAATGCCAGCGAAAATCGGTATAGGCTGTAGGCAGCAGGCAGCACAATGGCACTGCACCAGCAGCAGCAGCAACAACAGCAGCAGCAACAGCAGCAGCAGCAGCTACAACAGTTTCTCTTCCGCCTTGCCTGCAGACAATTACAGTAAACAAATTCGCACACGTTTGCTAGCTGCGGTGACAGGCTGCAAAACAAGAGACGAAAATAGACAGCAGCAGCAACAACAGCAGCAACAGCAACAGCAGCAGCAGCAGCAACAACAGCAGCAGCAGCAGCAGCAGCAGCAGCAGCAGTTATAACTGTAAGAAAAAAAGTGCATAAAAGCTTTCGAGCTCGTGTGTGTGTGTGTGAGGGGCTGTGCTGGCACGCCCACATGCCTTGCGGTCATGGCCATGCCCAGGCAAGGCAGCTCGCATGTATTTTTGGCAGAGGCACAGTTTTTGGCCATGCAAGAGATTTGCATTTTTTATGCCACGCCCCAACAGTGCCTCCAATACGTATGGCCCTAGCATACATTTCTGGGCCATGCAGCTGCAACTGTGTGTGTGTGTGTGTGTGTGTGTGAGTGTGTTTGTCTGACAATTCAATTGAATTTGTGCTGCTGGCTCTTGAGGAAGCTGCTGCTGTTACAGGTTTAAGTTAGAGCCAGCCGCCATGGCTAGACGAACTGACGCCCGGATCTGATGTGGCAGCAGTTGGCGATGTGCCCATGTGGTCGAGTCCTTGCCGCACGCTGCTTGATTTATGAGCAGCAGCCATTCAGCAGGCAACGCATCAACAGAGCTTCTCGCATTGAATCGTAATGCATTTGCCATCATCAAATGAATCGCTCTATGAATCAGCCTTTGTTTCAGTCTCTCCCTCTCACTCTCTCTCTCTGTCTAGCTCTCACTCTCTTCGTCTCTGGTTTGGCCTTGTTTTCTATTTAGTTGCAACAACACTTGTGTCATTTTCAATTTTCCATTTCATTTTGCTTGGTGAATTCGCATTGCCTGACATGGAAAATATGTGTCACGGCGACGCGCTGTCGGCCGTGTTTCTCCAGTTGTGGCACATGCAACAACACCAACACATATAGACACACATATGCACACAGTAGCTGCTTAAATTTAGCTGCTGATGTATGATCCGCATCTGTTTACAGCTTTGTCAAACTCATTTCGCTTTATTTTGCTTTTATTTCATTTGCCAACAACATCTGGCTCGACTTATACTATATGCTAATATGCCAAATGTAGGTGCAGCGTCGAACACATAAACATCATGTAAAAGCCATTAATTTAAATTATAAACTATAAAAGACAAAATAGGCAAGCAAATACACAGATAGCAAAAGAGATAGAGAGGGAGAGGAGAGCGAGAGCGAGAGTGAGAGAGAGGGCAACAAAGCTGTATGCCTATGCCTTATATGTCGATTGCTCAAATCGTTTGTCGCTGTTGTTGCTGCTGCTGTTGTCATTGTCATTGCAGTTGTCATGAAATGCGTGTCATCACGCCCACACCAAATAGCACCCGTTGCTACCCCACTCACTCTCTCTCTCTCTGTCTCCCTCACTCAGCAGCTTCCCTTGACAGCCTCTTAGCGCGTCGGCTGCATTTTGCTATCTACCCCCGGCTCAATTGTCACATATGTGTGTGCCTCGACGGCAGCCGCTATTAACACATGCATGCACACATACATATGCACACACATGCACCCACATGCACACACATGTGCATTGGCTTTAGATTTATGTGCATTATTATTGTCAAGCTACAAATGAGGCAATTAGCTAAGGATGATCCAAACTAGTAGCTGGCGAACAACCTGTTGACAGATTTTTTGTTTAAAATGTGCCTAAAATGTGGAATGTGATTAAATATAAATTGGAGGCAAGGCAATATGGAATGTCAATTAAATGTAGAAAGTGTGAAATATGTTCAACTCTTAAACAACATTGAAATGAATTTAGCTTTTATAGAGCTATGACAAATGAACGCATAGAAAAGAATTCTATAAAGCATATAGAACTATAAAAATAAATAAATAAATGTGCTAAATTTTTCATAAAAGAGTTAAAAAAAAATAATTATATATACATATATAAAGTAAAGTAAATAAATAAAATTTAAAAATATAATTTTTTTAAATATAAAAAATAAAATTATATAAAATTTAAAAAAGAATACAAAAGAAAAAAAAACGATTAAATTTTATTAAAATAAATAAAATATATTTATGTATTTTAGATTTTGCTTAAAGATTAATTTGAAGTTGATTAATTTGTAATATTTTAGTTATTTATTTTAAAAAAATATTATTTATTGAATATAAATATGATTTACTATATAATATTATATAGTACAGTAAATTTAATAAATATATAATTTATTTTATCCGACTGTAAGCACAGAAATTCTCAACTGGTTTAAGTTTCGCCAGAGTAGAGTAGAGTCTCATGGGAATTTGATACTTTTAGTCAATGCCAAAGCCAGATCCGGAAGATTCTTGATATTGATATAGATCTGCAGCTTATGTATTGCTGATTAGCAATGCATGAGCTCTCGAGTCTGATAACTGAATGAAAACTGAATTTATAACAATAAAAGCATTGTCTTTGGCCTTATGGAGCCAACAGTAAATTGTCAATTATGAGCAATTTCAGAGTTATAAACGCGCCCCGTTTTCGATAAAAAGCATTAAAAATAGTTTGAGCGAAACGAAAGAATGTAGAAAAACAAATATATAAAATGATATATAAAGACGAATTTGGCGCCAATCAGCGACCACACAAAGGCCTTTGAGCCATAAACAATTAAGCGAAACACACGCCCACACACAAAATGATAATTTGAAGATGATTGAAACAGCAGACGCAGATGACGAAAGAGTTAACGCTGATTGGGGCTTGATTATTTTTGTGCAGTGTATATAGC
This sequence comes from Drosophila stalkeri, assembly GCA_035047405.1. NCBI lineage: Eukaryota > Metazoa > Arthropoda > Insecta > Diptera > Drosophilidae > Drosophila > Drosophila stalkeri. The sequence continues at coordinate 13,358,038 of JAWNPR010000041.1, read as the reverse complement.
TTCTAGTTTTTAGTTCATGTATGACAAAATGTAATTCTAATTATTGTTTTCCCTTTTCTTTTCTACTATTTGCAGGCGCCACTTGCGGCGGCAGCTGCTGCAGCAATGCCACGGAGCTGGAACTGCGCCACAAGGCAGCTGGCATATTCCAGCAGTTGCTGCATCATCATACGAGCAGCCTGCGCGGCATACTGGAGGCAACGTCCGACAAATTTGAAGGTGAGTGAACAGATATATATATATATATATATTATATATATATATGAATCTATGAATCTATGAATTGCATTCGAAATGAGTGCAGCAAATGGCAAGGCGAAAAGCTGGGCAAATGGCAAACGCTTTTATGCAAATCAGTCAGACGCGGCAGTCGCGGCAGTCCAGAATCGACTTGGTTAGTCAGACACTGAAAAGTTTCAAGTAACAGATAAAGCACACACATACATATATAATGTCTATATATTTTCGTGAGCAATAAATTATTTATAATATGCAAATGCAAAAGCGTGGGCAGCTCCAAAATAAAAATGATGATGATAACTTTTGAGTTTAACAAAAATTAAACTTGAAATGCGAAATTGATTTGTAATTTGCATTTGTATGCAGATCAAAGCGACTCACGGCTATATACCTGTCCACAGATATATATATATATTTATATATACATTATTATATAAATATATGTATGTATGTATGTGTGGCAAGAGCATATCCATAACAAAGTCTTTGGCTGTTCCATATCCGCCGCGCACTGTTTGGAATGCAACAAAGTGTCTGCATCTAATTAAAAAGGCATTAAATATTGATGTTGTTTGTGTTGCTGTTGTTGCTGATATTGTTATTGTTGTTGTTGCTGTTACTGCTCTTTGGGGTTTTTGGGACAATTTACAAACTTGGTTTGGGTCACGTTTTAGGACAGCAACAGCAGCAGCAGCAGCAGCAGCGGCAGCAGCAGCAGCAGCAGCAGGAGAACTTTTCAATGCCTGCAAATTGTTGTCGTACATGTTGTAAATCTCGCTTTAAAGGCGTGCCTGCCTCATCTATATACATATATATTTATATACATATATATATATATATATATATGTTTATATATTGTGCAGTTCTTGGAAATGGGCGCGCATTTGAAATTAAAAAGTTTTGTTTGCTGTGGCTGCACCCGACTTTTGCTTGACAAATATATATTTATATATATTCGTATATATATATATATATATATATATATATATATATATATATATATATATATAAAATTTACTCATTGTTTGCATTTCATGCTTAGCGCAATTCCAATTTAAATAAATTATTTTTGGCTCTTAAAACTTGCGCAAAATGCAATAAAAGGGCGTATTGGTTTGATGCCATTATTTGTCTTGAAATTTGTTTTATTTGCTGTCTGTCTGTTAAAGCAATAAATGAGATATCATTGATATCATGCAGGCTTGTCATATTAAATATGCCTAATATAGCTGAAGGCTAATGGGTAAATGTCCAATTGGAATTCTACGATCTATGCTGAGCTCTGATAAGCTACAGCTATGCTGAGCAAAGCAAATCAACATTTTTTCTCTTAAAAATTTCTAACATATATCGCCTTGATTACTGACGAAGTCTAAGTGTAGAAGAGAGCAAAAGTCTGATCGTAAATTCATCAATGCTCTCCTTCTCCGCGGAGCAGGAGGTGGATATGCTCATGATGAGTATAGCTAAATTAGGCAGACAACTTTTAGCTGAAACTCTCTATAGAACAACAGAAAATGAATATAAACATATATATTTATGATGACGCTTAAGGTCACAGAGTTGAGAGCGAGTTAAAATCTTGATCAAGATTAACAATGTCTTGCAGTTGCATCAATATTTAACTTCTCTTTATAATATCTACATCTATATAACTTATTATATTTTTTAATAAATTTAATTGCTATTTATTGCATTAATGAGTATCACGCAGTCAATTGTGCTTAAATTCTTACTTAGCTTTTGTCTGTTTGATTTAAATGCTTTGCATTAGGGCATAATGCATGCGCTGCCTTATATTGAATACATACACACACACATATTTATGAATACATATAATATATGCATCGCAGCCCTTAAAACACTGCTACTGCTGCTCTTCAGTTCATTCTCTATATATTTAAAATGCACAATGCATTGGCTGCCCTTGCCTGATGTCACATTAGAGCGCTGCGAGTCTCCCACGTTCAATGCAAATAAATTAATATGCAGTCAGCGTGTTCATTTAGCATGGCAATCAAATTACATTTCAAATTACAATTTATTTAATATTCTTTTAAATGTGCAATGAAAATTAAATTAAAATATTCGCGAGTGTGCGCAAATTATTGTTGTTTTTGTTTTGTTTTTTTTTTAATATTATTAATTTAAAAGCTGTTTGCAAATTATGTTTCATTGCGAATGCCAACTTAATGTCTGATATGATATATGATTTATGTTTGCCAAGCAATTAGTTTGAGCCTTTGAGCCTTCATTTTTAGCTTGTTTTAGTTTTTTTGGTAAAGTCGTAAAATTTGTTGCTGCTGCTGCTGCTGCTGTTGCTGCTGTTGTTGCTTTTATGTCTTCACACACTGCTCATAAAAATTGATTTACTTCGTGCCAGTTGGTGCGACCGTGCGTATGCGTAATATTTGAGCGCCCAACACTTGGCAAATGCCGCACAACTATAAAGTTTTATGCATATTTCCATACAAGTTGTTGTTGTTGTTGTTTTGTTTTGTTTCTTTGGTTTATTGTCGCCTTGCAGCGCTTACGCATTTAATATATATTTTATTGCTGCAGACTTGAGCAGCAGCAACAATTGCAACAGCAACAGCAATAGCAACAGCAACAACAATTGCAGCTTGCAGCTTTTCCTGTCGTTTTTCCTGCTACTTTTTCCTCTCGCCCTGTATCGTCTTTCCGTTTCCTCTCGCATTGCTGTTTGCATTTTGTTTTGTTTTGTTTTGTCTCGTTGCTTACATTGTTGCTGTTGCTGTTGCTATTGCTGTTGTTGCTGATACTCGTGCTCGTGCTCGTTCTGCTCTGTGCGTATGCATGTTTCGCATTATTTTTAAGCAAGTATTTGCGTGTGTAAACACGTTTCGCAGCTTACGAATTATGCCACGCCCTCGTCTGCCCCCCTCCGCCGCTTTAAGAGCCAACGCCCCACTCTGCAAAGTCTGCGGGCGCAATATGTCTCGATTGCATTTCGCACGTCGCACTTTTTCCATCTTCAGCTTAGCCTTGCCAGCCTCCTGCTATCACCCTCTTGCCTTCTCCTAGCTTCTTCCCGTCTCCTGCTGAATCTTCTGAGACCCTCTCTGTGGTCTCCTTTAGCCTTCTTCTGTCTCCTCTTGCCCCTGCTCCACTTTCAGCTGTGCTTGCCTTCTCCTCCCTAGTACCTCCTTCTCCTGCCCCCATCTCTGCCTGCGTGCGCCTGCATAAAAGTTCCAAATGCTGACTTACTGATCAGCCCGCTTGGCTGCCAGCCTGACTGCCTGCCCGCCACAGACAAAAACTTTTGGCACTTTGTGGCAGCAAAAAAAAAAAATAAAAAAAATCGTTTTTCTTTTTATAAATTCTCGTATTTTTACAATGCAACAACAACAACAGCTAGAGCTAGAGCTAGAGCTAGAGCTGTGCGTGCACTTTCATAAGTCGCAACTTTCGTGGCACATTCCACTTGGCACTCGCCTCACTCCCGTCCCACTCTCTGTGTGACTCACTCTAGCTGTTTGGCTGCCACAGCAAAATGGTTTTTTGGCCGTCAACGTTTGTTAACTGCTTTTGTTAGCTCTGTCGCAAAGTGAAGCTGTTTGCCAAAGCCCAAGCTTGACTCCAAATGTGTTATCATTATTTTTTACTATGCCAACTGCAACAATGTGGCACGAACTTTGGCTAAACACTTAAGCCTGACCAAAACTGACTTATGATATAGAAAGCAAAACAAGAAGAAAAGGAAATCCCCGGCCCAACTCGTTTACTATTAAAAAAAAAAAAAAAAAAAAAACTCTTTAATTCGTCCATAAATTAGACTTCAAGTGCCGACCTTGACAGTGCAGCTATATTTACTGAATGAATCTCGGCTCGCTTTAGTCATTAAAAACAAAAAACCAGCTTATAATCATTTATTTATTTATTAAAACAAAGCAAAATATTAATGGAGTCATTTGCGGTTAGTCAAGCGGTAGTCAGAAATACAAATATATATATATATATATAAATAAATATATATATATATACATATATATATATTTATTTATTTATATTATATATAAATATACATATATATGTATATATTCAATTAAAAAACAAATGCGCAACAGGTTTCATTAATTATCAAAGCCAGCTGCGGCGCCATTTTGTCTGCCCTGTCTACAGTCTGTCTCTCTCTCTATCTCTCTCTCTCTATCTCTCTGTCTGCCTGTCTCTCAGCCTCTCACAGTCTCTTAAATAATATTAATAATCATTATAATTAGTTGCTAACCAATGCAGAACGCTTCAAGCGCTCACTTTTAATTGGCGGCACAAGCTCAAGAGCTGCAAACAGGTAAAAGTCTACCCAAAAGCCGAAGTCTAAATACACTAGAATCGATTGCTCAGAATAAAATTGATATATGAAAGAGATATAGAGAGAGAGAAATACATGCAATCAGTGTAATTTAAAGAAATTTTCAACAATTTTTATTTTTATCATAATTATTATTTGTTGATATTGTTCCAAAGCTCATGCTTTATGCAAGGGATTTTTTTTTTTAAAGTAGAGCAAAAAAAGTTCCATGACAAAAGCTTAGCCAAACAGAGACACAGAGACACAGAGTCTGCCCTGTTAAACATTGAAAGATCTAAGGGCAACTCTTCCTTTCTCTCTCTCTCTCTCTCTCTCTCTCACTCTGTCTCTCGCTGAGTCTCACAAAATTATGAAAAGCAAAGAGAGCTTAGTAGTGCGCTACAGCCAGCTGGAAGCAGCTAACAACAGACAATTAATGCGTATGCTCTGAAGCACCTCAATATGACAGATATACAAGTCCATATATATATATACAGTTATATATATATATATCTATCTATGAAAAGCCAAGTCGCGAGCCAAGTGCCCAGAGTCAAGGAGACGTCGCTCGGCAAAAGTCATCCAATTATTTTGACATTGTGCAAGGCTCCAAGCGCCAAGCCAACACGTAGCCCACAGCTGTTGAAGTGGCTTGAGTCAAGTTGTTGTTGTTGTTGTTGTTGCTGCCATCTGGAATGGGGGCGTGGCAAGGCATCGGCACGCCTGCCCCACAGATAGCTAGTTACAAGCGAAGCACTTAAGCGCGCTGTGCACCATGCGCACAGTGTGTCGCATATCGATGCGCACAGGGCACGGAACACGGACAGCAGATGCCAGCAATTATCATAGAGCAGATAGCAGAAGAGCGGCGAGCAAAGCAAAGCTTAATATAATTATGTCTGCTCCAACTTAAAGTCAACCAATCAAAACCAAAATAAAAGAAACATAGAAAACACCTGGACTTGCGGCTATTCCCAGGGCCCACTGTGCCCAGCCGCTGACACTGGAGACTTGCAGCATAAAGCAATACTAGCTAGAAGTAAAAGAGCAGACATAGAGAAAGAGAGAGAGAGAGAGAGCTAGATATATGCATATAAAATGCAAATAAAAAAGTAGATACTAAAATTGTAATATCCGCACAGGAACGCTGTGAGCGCTGGCAGCCGGGCGGCGAATATAAAATATACAAAAAAAAAAAAAAAAAAAGCTAAAAACTACACAAAAAAAAAAAAAAAAAGAGCGAAACCTTTTGGCCTATCCCTGTGCACACACATCCGTACGTACATACATATGTGTGTGTATTTGCCCTGGCGTGGGAAACAACAAAGAATTGTGAAACGCGGTCGCCTCTGCCAACAGTTGGCGTTCTTTTTGGGGCTGGGCCCCGAGCTATGGAACCGGTCCGAGCTGGAGTTGGACCTGAACCTGGACCAGGGCCTGGGCCTAGGCCTGGGCACACTGTCTGCTTGCCTGCCCACCATGCTCATCCGTGCTTAATCCCGCTTCAGCGCCAACTCAGCTAGCTAATGAAGCAATGAAGCCTAGCGCTGATATTTGTTCTATGCATGCGAGAAGCACTTGAATGGACCCACCGACTGACTGACTCACACTCCCACCTCTCGCTCTCACTCTCTCTCTCTCGCTCTCTATTTGAGTGAACTAACATTGGCTACACTTGGCTGGAGCTCTGTCTAATTCAATCAGCATGTCCGCTTTAGACATTAAAGTTGTCAAAGCTTGATGTGTGACTGTGAAAAACCTTAAACTAATGAAATTTTCATGTTACATTGGCCAAAAGCATTTGCCAAGACCCACACAATAATCAGGTGCCCTATTAATGCTACCAAATAACAGAGAGAGAGAGGGGGGAGAGGGGGAGTGGGAGTTGGAGTGTGGGAGGTGTGTGAGCGGAAGAGACCCAAATTGCAATTAGTTGTGCACAGCACATGAAACAACAAACTGTGTGTGTGTGTGTGTGTGTGTGTGTGTGTGAGCTGTGTTGTAGTTTTGAATATGCCCCCTGGCAGAGATATATCATTTACATATATATATATACATAAAGTATATATTCTATATATATATAGATATATATATATATATGTATATGCATAACTAACAGCCTTTGGCTGACTCTGCTGCGTGTGGGCTGTATCTGTCACTATTTCTCTCTCTATCTCTCTCTCTCTCTCTCTCTCTCTCTCTCTCTCTCTCTCTCTCTGTGTGTGTGTGTGTGTGAAAACCACAACTTAATTGCTCGCATTAGACCAACAAAGCAGCTGCAATAATATTAAGTATACGCAGCGTTTACTCAACCAAAGTCTCATAGTCTCAGTGAGAAGAGCAAATGTTGTTGGCTTGCCAACTTGTTGCTAAGCATTTAATGGCAATTTTAATAGAAGAAAATTAACATTTCAATTAGCATTTGCATTTTTGCTTTCTGTGAGTCATATAAGTGAAATACTTGTTAAATTTATAGCAACGTCTTCTTGGTATTTCTTTAGTTTCATTGCATATAAAACTTTGGCATTAATCAGTTCATCTTTTTTTTTTCGTCTCAGAAAAGTTATTTATTTAGCTGCAGAAAGTGCTTTAATTAGCGAGAAGAAAATGTAAAGTATAAAGTTTCAAAACTTGTTTCGATTTGAGCGCATTATTTTAATTAATTTCACAATAATTATTTAATGAAATGCAAATTTGTAAGCAAATTATTATTATTAACAAGCATTATATTAGAGTGAAGAAGAAGTATAAATATATATATATAGTTAGAAACTATTGAACAGGTGAGAAAGACAAACAGACAAACAGACAGATAAACTGATGGACATATAGACAGACAGACATACAGATAGAATAGCTCCGCTTTTATTCCTATTCAGAATACTTATAATGTTCATTCATTTTATATGTAAGCCTTCATTCATGAGACTATTTCTGTGTGTGTTTTTTTTTTATTAATTTTTTTTGTTTTTTATTCATTTTACTTTTTCTCTAACTTTACAACTTTTGTAAAATTCATAAAAATTTATGCCAAACTAGATTTTTTTCATAATTGATTTTTTCATATCTCAGTCTAGTAGAATTAAATTTACCAAGATATATCAATTAGAGTATTATATTATATATTATTATATATATTCAAGGACTATTTTTTTTTATGTTAATAAAATCAATCATGCAAATAAAAACTCAAATATTTAATTTGAATAAGATACAAACAGCAGCTGCAAGCCATGAGATTTCGCACTTTCAACTAAAACACTTTTACTTTCCATCTTAACTTAAAGCTATCTAAAGCTGCTAAAAACAAATTGAGCTTGCCACTGATGACTTGACTAATGCGTCACATCTATACAGCTAATAGCTGCATGTTAACATGCCCATATCTATACACATATATACATATATACATATACATATACATACATACATACTCACTGGATTCTGTGCACTCTGGCGAACAATTTCGCCGCTCAATTAGCAATTAATGTGCGAATATCTGCGGCCATCAACGCGTTTGCTTGCTGCTGTGTGTTAATTATTAAATGCAGAGAGTGAGAGAGGGAGAGAGAGAGTGAGAGAGAGGGAGGGAGGAGGACTGGGCATCCGTGCGCTGTAAAGGCATCAATTCAAAGTGGATTAGCGGAAAGGATAATGGACAGAGGTCTATGGCATTTCCTACAGTTAAGTGCATTCTCTCTATGTCTGTTCGCGCATACGAATTGCAGGCACTGTTCATAATTAATTGATCAATAACAATGTTATTGTTCTATGGCAATTGATTAGCTCGCCTCATATCCTGCACAATTATCGATGCCAATTGACAAATGATTAACTGGCCAAATACGCATTTTGTTTCTCTTGTTGTTGTTGCTGCTGCTGCTGCTGCTGCTGATGTTAGGGCAGCTGTTGGCAATGTTTATTTGCAGCGTAACCAACAAAATCGCAAGAAAGCTAATTAAAAAGGGGTAAACTCTGACGCATCAAAGGCCATTAGCCGATAAAGAGCCACAGCCAGAGCCAGAGCCAGTTGGACGTCCAAACAGAGCGACAGAAACACAGTCAGACGAAGCCAAGCCCAAAAAAAAAAACAAAAAATGAACCCAAGGCTGAGAACGGAAATGCTTTGCACAGCAACAACAGCGAGAGGAAGAGCAAGAGCAAGAGCAAGAGGAAGAGCAAGAGCGATTCGCGTGTTGCGATGAGTATTAAAAAAAAAAACACAAAAAGCAATGAGTGCTTAGGCTGAGCATGCTCGACTGGGCAGTGCCCTGTACAGCGTCAGCTATTTATGTGAATGTGCGTTGAAGGCATGCTAATGTGTATATGTATTTGAAGTGTGCGTATTTGCTACTTAGAAATGAGTAAAGGTGTAGAAAAAGGAAAAGCATGCCAGCACAAAGAGAGAGAAAGACTGTGTGTGAGAGAGAGAGAGAGGGAGAGATGAATACAAAATATTCTGCTTGCAGCCTTGAGAGTATTTGTCTATAGTTTCTGCTCAGGCATTTATAATATATATATATATATATATATATATATATATATATATATATATATATATATATATATATATATATATATATATATATATATATATATATATATTTATAACTTGTGTGTTCTGCCACGCCCACGCCTTCTCGCCTGTTACATGTGCTCACCCAAAAAGACATATACTCTCTTTAAGCAATGTTTATAGGGTATCATAAAAAAGTCAAACAACAGGCTGAAATGTATTTCGCATTTGTGGTTTTTTGCTGTCATTGTTGTTGCTGTTGTGGCTGTTGTTGTTGTTGTTGTTGTTGTTGTTGCCAATTAACAAAAAGATTGACACTTTTATTTAAAAACCAAGTCGTTGGCCATAGAAAACAACAGATTGCAATTTAGAATTTGCCACGCTTTGACAGCAGCTGGAAGAAGCGAAGCTAACAAAGGCAATCGGCAAATGAAATGAGAGACAGAGGTTCTATAAAAGATTAAAATATATATATATTCATTGTATAAGCTGCAATAATAACGTGCCACCAGCTCGTGTTGCAAGTGTGTCGCTCCCTCTCTCTCTCTCTCTCTCTGTCTCTCTCTCTGCCTCTGCCTCTGTCTCTGTCAGGTGTATCGCTTGGCAATCAATAATCAAATGCCTCACAATATCCACTCAGACAGCTCGCGCTGACACTTTGACAGATTATTTTGAGCAATGCTGTGATTAGCATACGACATAGATAAAGACAGAGAGAGAGACAGAGAGAGAGAGAGAGTGAGAGAGAGAGAGGGAGAAATAAATACAACAATTTGATTGTTGATTGGCTCAACGATTCGATACGTTTGATTGATCGGAAAATTGAGCATGCGACTGACGATAAATGAAACAAAATAAGTTCAAATTAAGCATTTGTCAAGCCGTCTAAAATGTAGACAGATTATTTTTTTGTAGTGAATTGGCAAAGTGAATGGAGAAAGAAATCTCTGCAATGAGAGCTCATTAGTCAGGCAAATTAATTGGGCAAAGGTTGACAAGCTAAGCTGATTTCCATTAAGAACAAAAGCATGTCATAAGCTCAACTCTTATTTATTGATTTGGCCAAATCAAATACAAATAATAGAAAATCTGTAAGCTCCAGCTGTGCACAGAAATTTGATTTAATTAACTAAAAGCATCAAGAAACAATAGAAGAAACTTTTGCCCTAACAACCTGAAGCAGCAACGAAACTTTAGCCAAAATTGTAACAAATCCCAGCCAGGCTATTAAGCCAGCATTGCCAAATCCCAGCAGAGAGAGAGAGAGAGAGAGAGAGAGTGGGAGAGGGAGAGTGGGAGAGTGGGTGATGGCAGGACTTATAGCTAGGCAACACTTCAATAAAAGAGTGATTAAATTTTACTACCATGTCGAACAAACAAATAATAATAGAATATTTTCTCTGGCTCCGGCCCTTGTGTACTTTTGCAGATCACGTCGTGGAGCTGGCCATGCAGTCGGAGAACAAGACATTGAATGTTTTCTCGCAGGTTTACAGGCGCATGGAGCCGCTGTCTCGCATGCTCATAAAACAGCTCTACACGGAAATCATCAAGTATGTCATCATTGTCATTGTCAATGTGTTGCCTCGAAGTGAACTATTTACTCAGCTTTCTTCTCTTCCCCTTTGCTCTATAGCCATTTGAAGTTCAAGACAAACTACAGCAGCAATAATGGCCAGGGCAATAGCATTTTGAATAGCCAGATCAGCCTGGAGAGCGCACTGCACAAGTTCTTTGAGAATCTGTTTCCCGTTGCCTATCACCAGGCGGTGCATCTGACCAAGGACAATTATGGCGAGCTGCACGATGACTATACCAACTGCCTGAAGCACAACTATGATGACTTGCAGCCCTTTGGCCAGATACCCAAGGAAATTCAGACCAATCTCGTGCAGAGCGTTCACATGGCCAACACCTTTATGGGCGCATTGCTCCAGAGCGCCCAAGTGCTCAGCGAAACGGATAAGCTCTATGGCAAGCAGCTCACCGAGACCTGCAAGCTGCATCTGCTCAAGATGCACTACTGCCCCAATTGCAATGGCCATACGGAGAAGAGCAGGCCCAAGGTCTGCTATAGCTACTGCATGAATGTGATGCGGTAAGTGTGAGAGCATAGCTGCTTGCTTATTGACTTTATCTTTGTGCCTTACAGCGGCTGCTCGGCTCAATACTCGGGCTTGCTGGATGGGCCCTGGGCCAGTGTGATGGAGGGCTTGGACAATCTGGTCGTTGGCCACATACGCTCCGAAAGCGGCATCATGTATACCATCAAGCAGCTGGACACCAAACTATCGGAGGCCATCATGAGAGCCATGGAAAATGGACCAGAGCTGGAGAAGAAGGTGAGTGGAATAGAGTGGGGGTAATAGGTATATATATAGGGAAGATCTAAAGAACTTTATAGTGAGAAAAAAAATTGTTTTATCTACTAAAACTTTTTTAATTTGAAATTTATATTTTTATTTTTAATATATACATATTTAAAATTTATTTTTATATTTTTTTTAATCACATATTTATTATTTAATCTCTCATATCAAATGTTTAGCTTCACTTTGATTGTGAAATTGGAAGAGTTTATAAATTTGTTTAGCACTATAAAGTTTCTATATCTAACCGCAATCGAATATATATATTTCCATCACTTTCATATCTGATGCAGGATACTTTAGCTCTCTTGCCTCGTATATGAACTCTGAATGGCATTTAAAAATCAACTTGAATGCAATGCAGCTGCGAAATTATCTCATGTCAAGCTGCAGTTAAATTCCAACTCAGAATTTTACATTCGAGTATTATATTTAAACTATAATTATAATATTGAGCATGTGAAGAGCTCGAATTACGAAAAGTATTTCCTCTTTGATATGACAAGAGCGTGCGTGCTGCGCTGCACAAGGACGTTAATTGCGGCTTAATTTATGAACATTTTAAATGAATTTTATGAGCGGCCTTCGGGCGGATGTAACCAGTTTTTGGAGTGGCGAGTTGCGAGTTGCGAGCTGCGAGTTGCGAGCTGCGAGTTCGAAACGGATTTAAAATGTTCAATTAGATGACATTTATTCAGCGGGTCGGCAAGTTGCAATTGACATGCAACGGCACGAGCTGCAGTTGCAGAGCTGAGCCAATGGCTCGCATGAGGCTAGACGATTAGCGTGGGGCGCAGGAAATGCAGCTCTGAGCATGCGAACGAATCTAAACCCATTCTCTCTTTGCAGGTGAAGAAGACTTGTGGCACGCCCAATTTGCTGCCCTCGCTGACCGCTGCCGAGACGCAGCCGGTGCCGCAACATGTGATCATCAAATGGGCAAATCCGCCCGATGCTGCCATCGATCACTTCCTGTCAACCATAAAGAAGTCCAAGGACTTTTTCACCAACATCGTCTTCACGTAAGTGAAAACAAAAACAAAAACAAAAACAAAACAATTTTCATGCTACACACACACACACACACACGCACATGCACAAGCGAGGAAATTATTTAAATATATTTAGAGTGCGGATAACTGTACGCTGTATCTGTGTTTCCATACAATAAAATCTGCTTAACGGCTGCTTCAAAGAGTTGGCAACGTGTCCGATTCACTTGCCATCGGAAAACCTATTATTAACGTCGCGCAACACCTTGAGGACGTCCTTGAGCAGGCACACGTAGAGCGGCATGAAGATCGCTATAAAGAATATAATATTGGACCAAATACAATTCTTTACAAGGGGACGACAAGCGGTCTAGAGAGAAAGAGAGAGGGAGACACGAGAGAAAGTGAATAGAGAATTACTTTATATAGTTCTATTGAGGACTTATCCAGACTTACGCCACGTGCAACGACCAAAGGACGAACCAGACAAAAGTTATGCGCAACATTGTGCACATACGTAACAAGTTCCTTGAACATTTTCAGACTCTGTGGGGTTTTCAAAATATTTTATTGCTTTTCTTTTATTGCGACTTAATAGAAATACGAAATTTTTTGTTTTAAATAAATGTTGTTATAAGTTTGACGTGCCAAATGTGATTAAGTTCGAACAATTGGCTCAATTTCATTTCTCTCTGGTTGTGAAGGCAAAGCTAACTGAGTTCTCTTTGCAGCTTCTGTGACGAGGACTACACACGGAACGACGATCATCTCTGCTGGACCGGAGATCGTGTTGGTGACTACACACAGCTGCTGATAATGCCCGGCGAGGACAGGCAGCGCTACAATCCGGAGGTGCCCTGGGAGCATCAATCGCAGCTGAGCACACTCAACGAGCTGGTGGACAAACTGCTCAAGATACGCAAAAGCATTGGCGTGACGGTAAGTGTGGAGTAGATACAGCTGCAAGGTGATCGATCATCTATCAAAATGTTTATTATTATACTTTCGATAGGCGCCCGTGAGCAACAATCATGACATTCAGAGTGACATGGGCCGCGAGGGCTCCGGCGGCGGTGGTGGCGGCGTGGGCGCTGGTGGCGATCACATCAGCGACGATGAGGAGGAGTACAGCAGCATGCATGGCTCGGGCGATGGTTCCGGTGATGGTAGGTTTTTTCTTTCTTTTGTTTGCATATTGCATTTCTTATTGGCAATACTGAAAATCAATTTCCGTTTCAGGTCCCATCTCGCACACCGATGATCCATTGGGCAGCACGCCCAATACCTTCGATGGCGAGTCGCGCGACAACTCAAAGGGCGCGTCGAGCGCGCTGACGGCCACTGCGACAAGCCTGCTTCTCACACTAGTCACACTCTATAGTAGTTGTAGTTAAAGCAGCACCCAAATCCCAAAAAAGAATACAATGAAAAATATATATAAATAAAATATATATATATACGTATACATATATAAATATATACGAAGGCAACGGCAGCAACAGCAGCAGCAGCGCAATTAAAAATTTAATTATTATTATTAATATTATTATTATTTGCATTATTATTATCATTATTATTATTTGTGTAATGCCTAAGTTGTTACAATTAATTTATTAGTTTCTAAGCTAATTCGATTTTGCAAATTCAAAATCCAATTGGAGTTGCGTTACGTTACTCTGTTTGGCGTTGCCACCCCACTTCATTTTTTTTTTTGTTTCTTCTAGCTTTTCCCAACGCCTGAGCACTTAGCACCTCAACGCTGAATCCAATTAGACTTTTGTGCCATATAAATAAATGTGTTGCGAATTTTTCACAAAAACACAAAACAAAAAAAAAAAAAAAAAACAAAAAACAGCAAAAAATATACATATATTCAAGCAAAAACAAAATAGGCTCAACTTTAAAACAAACATGTTCTTGACAACTCATATGAATATATAAATATAAATATATATATAAATACATACATAAATAGCCGTACAGTACGTAAATTATAAAAGCTCAATGTTCAAAGCGAATTGTTCCTTTTTTGGTGTAATTAAATAGAAACAAAACAAATGAGAATACAAAGTAGTTGCTGTTTAAAGAGAGACCGAGCTAGAGATATCGCAAGTAATACGTAAAAAAAAAAAAAAAAAAAAACAAGAATTTAAATATTTAAATGTGTTAAATAGCAAACAAAATATTACAACCCGAATAATTGTTATTCAACATTTTTGTGAGAGCTCAAAGAATATGAAGAAATGCATATAAATGGAATTTAGTTGAGTAAAACGCACATTTTGGGAAAATAACTAGAAGACTTACAGCTTTATACGCATGAAACGATGAAAATCTATTAAATATGATATATATAACTATAAATATATATCTATAGATATATATATACATAAATATCTTATTTGTAGAATTATTTAAATTAATTATATAAATAATTGAACAATTTGCAAGAAATGTCATCAAATGCACACACATTAAAATACCAGCTAAATATATAAATTAATTGAAATATTGATCTAAAGATGAGAACTGAGCAATTGCAATTGAGAATCAGCTTTTGATCAGCTTTGAGAAAAACAAAAAATATAAATATTAAAATAACATACAATTTAATATATTTTTTGTGTTGCAAAGAAAATTATACATAAATATTGCAAAGGCAAAAAAAAATAAATATATAAACAATTAAGCAAAATAATTATATATGTATATATATATATATATATATATATATATATATATATATATATATATATATATATATATATATATATATATATATATATATATATATATATATATTTATAAACATATGCATATGTAGTATATTAGCGTGTAAAGTGTAAAAAGAAAATGATTTATGAGAACTTGAAATTTAGTTAGTAGCCAATTAACAAAAGGATAATAATACAACAAATTGATCTACTTACTATAAAAAAAAATGCAAAAATCATATATGTATATATATACATATATGCATACTAATTACTAAAGACCATCTAGAAGGAACAGCTGCGGTCAGTTGAATATATGTGTCTGTGTATGTTATAACTATGTATAATTATTATTTTTATTATTTAACTATTGCATGTGATTAATAATATTTAAGTTAAACGTAAACAAAACATATTATACTGTAACTTATGTATACCGCAACAACACACAAACACACACTCACACAATGTGCGAAACAAAATATGAAAAGAAAACAAATATTTAAGCAAATCATCTTTGTAAATCTATTCGAAGATAAAAACAATTGCAAAATGTGCACAAAAAAAATTAAATGTACCACTTTTTAGACGCCTAAAAACCAATAAATAATTATGTAACAAAAAGGAGTCCAAATGTTTATTGGGAGCGTGCGTAACGTAGTTATGCAGTTACATAATTCGATCAATTTTAGTAATATTCAACTAGGCAAGCAATAAATGCACACATTTCAAATTCAAATTATACGCGCCAAATATCTAGCAGCGCTGCCACCTAGTTTTAATTTCCTTCCAAACAAACTAAAGGCGCTGCAAACTTGTTACGATAGTTTCTATCGATATATTATTGTAGATCACGGCTTAAAAAAAAAACAGAACATACCAATAAAGCAATAAATAAATTGATAAACAACTAATTTTAAAACACTTATGTAATTTCGTTGTCTAGTTTTAAAAATATATCATATACAAAAGCGTATGGTTTCGCGAGTTAGAAAAGTAAAAAAAAATGCAGCTTGGAAATCATGTTCTAGTCTCTGAGCTATTCCATTTACGATGTGTGTAAGCACACGTAAAACGGCGTGAAGATCGCTATGAAGAATAAGAGGTTAGCAAAAAAACAGTTCCTTACAAGAGGACGACATGCGGTCTATAAATAAGATTATAAAAGAGAGTTATCTAATAATGGTTAGATTAGGGCGTTAGTTAGACTTACTCCTCGCGCAACAGGCACAGGTCGAGCCAGGCAAACCTTATGTGTTGTGCTATGCATATACGTAACCAGCTCCTTGAACATCTTCAGGCTCTTGGTTTTAAAATATTCGTTTAGTTTAAAGCTTTATTACAACTTCGAATTTTGTTGGTTTGAACAAATGTTTAAAGTTTGAGCTGCCAAATGGAATTAGGTGCAGATAGTTCAATTATTATTTTTAAAAGTTTAATACGAATCCAAAGCTAACTGTGCTTTTCATTTAATATCTACCATATTTTCATGTTCTGGCAACCCTGTTGGTATTCTCGCAGCTGGCACTAGTTCACAATTGATAGCTATCGATAGTATCGCAAAAAAGGCGCGAATTCAGCATAACGCGCTGTCCGGCAAGAGCGAAACGCCGTTTTGTTGTATTTTTATATAGCATTTTGTTGCAAACAGCAGCGGAGTACAGATTAAACATTCAATAAATATTAAGATATACTGATAGAGTACAAATGGCGCGCCGTGACTATGCACAGGATAGAGGTAAAAGGAAGAATGAAATGAATAAATCTATGAATTAATTTACATTAAATATCATTCATAGAATCCATCAAAACATTTTTATCCGAGTTTTGTAAATGTGACGATGATGGCAAAAAAGAATTTGTCTACGGCTCACAGCTAGTGAAGCTGGCACATCGCGAGCAAGTGCTGATTACCATAGATCTGGACGATCTGGCGGAGTTCAATGAGAGCCTTGCCGAGGCCGTGGTTGAGAATTGTCGACGCTATGCATCCATCTTCAGCGATGTAATTGCCGAGCTGCTGCCCAGTTACAAGCAGCAGGAGGTCCACGCCAAGGATGCACTGGACGTCTACATTGAGCATCGCTTGATGATGGATGCGCGCACACGGAATCCCATGGAACAAAGGGATGAACGCAATGCATTTCCCCCAGAGTTGATGAAGAGATTGTGAGTAGAGAGTGAGAGAGAGAGAGAGTGTGTGGCATGATTAATAACTTTCTCGATTTCACAGTGAGGTCGGCTTCAAGCCTCTCTCCACGGAGAAGGCGCACTCCATCCGTGAGGTGAAGGCCCAGCATATTGGCAAATTTGTCACAGTTCGCGGCATTGTGACGCGCTGCACCGAGGTGAAGCCCATGATGGTGGTGGCCACCTACACATGCGATCGTTGCGGCGCTGAGACCTATCAGCCCGTAAACTCGCTCTCCTTCATACCTGTGCAGGAGTGCCCATCGGATGACTGTCGCGTAAACAAGGCGGGCGGTCGACTCTATCTGCAGACGCGTGGCTCGAAGTTCGTCAAGTTCCAGGAGCTCAAAATGCAGGAGCACAGCGATCAGGTGCCCGTGGGTCATATACCGCGCAGCATGACGGTGCTCTGTCGCGGCGAGGTCACACGCATGGCCCAGCCTGGTGATCATGTTCTGGTCTCTGGCGTATTCTTGCCTATGGTACGCACTGGATTTGCCCAGATGATACAGGGTCTGCTCTCAGAGACATTCCTGCAGGCACACGTGAGTCTAGTAATTAACTCTTAAATGCACCCTTGGCTTGACTATGATATTCTCTTAGCGCATCATCTGCATCAACAAGAATGATGATATTACGGACAAGGATTGTGAGCTGACGCCCGCCGAGCTGGAGGAACTGGCCCAGGATGATTTCTATGAGCGCCTGGCCACTAGCCTGGCACCCGAGATCTACGGCCACTTGGATGTGAAGAAGGCGCTGCTGCTGCTGCTCGTGGGCGGCGTGGACAAACGTCCAGATGGCATGAAGATACGCGGCAACATCAACATCTGCCTGATGGGAGATCCCGGTGTGGCCAAGTCCCAGCTGCTCGGCTACATTAGCCGCCTGGCCATACGCTCGCAGTACACCACAGGTCGCGGCTCCTCGGGCGTAGGTCTAACAGCAGCTGTCATGAAGGATCCACTCACTGGCGAGATGACGCTCGAAGGCGGCGCCTTGGTCTTGGCTGATCAGGGCGTCTGTTGCATCGATGAGTTCGACAAGATGGCCGATACGGATCGTACAGCCATACACGAGGTGATGGAACAGCAGACCATTTCCATTGCCAAGGCGGGCATCATGACCACGTTGAATGCGCGTGTCTCCATCCTGGCAGCTGCCAATCCCGCCTTTGGTCGCTACAATCCCCGTCGCACAGTGGAGCAGAATATACAGTTGCCCGCTGCTTTGCTGTCGCGTTTCGATCTGCTGTGGCTCATCCAGGACAAGCCCGACAGAGACAACGATCTGCGTCTGGCCAAGCACATTACGTATGTGCACAGTCACAGCCGGCAGCCGCCCTCCAGAGTGAAGTCTCTGGACATGCATCTGATGCGCCGCTATATCAATCTGTGCAAGCGCAAGCATCCCACCATTCCCGACGAGCTCACCGACTACATTGTGGGCGCCTATGTGGAGCTGCGTCGCGAGGCGCGCAACCAGAAGGACATGACCTTCACATCCGCTCGCAATCTGCTCGGCATTTTGCGTCTGTCCACGGCTCTGGCGCGCCTGCGTCTCTCCGATCGCGTGGAGAAGGACGACGTGGCCGAGGCGCTGCGTTTGCTCGAAATGTCCAAGGATTCGCTCAACCAGATACACGAGCACCAAAAGGGACAGTAAGTATTGCCAAAGACGTCTTATTAGAAATGTTTCTCAACATTCTTCATCCTTTGCAGCGTGCCAAATACTTCGGATCGCATCTTTGCCATCGTTCGCGAGCTGGCCGGCTCGGGCAAGGCTGTGAAGATCGCCGACATCATGGATCGCTGCACGACAAAGGGCTTCAAACCGGACCAGGTGGACAAGTGCATCGACGACTACGAGGAGCTCAACGTCTGGCAGGTCAACATGGGCCGCACCAAGATCACATTCATGTAAAGCCGTCGGACTTCGAGGCTTCGTTTTATCTATTTCTACCTAATTGTTAAGCGCATCTCAAATTCATTTCAATTACAATTCATTTTTCATTTATGATTAATAATAATAAATTCGCATTTCTCTCTAATTTGTCATGCATAAATTGACTTTTATTCGTAAACTTTTGAAGCACATCTAAACACAGATAAAGACAATTATATGTATATATAAATATTTAGATTTTTGAAAAACAAACGAAAAAGAAATAAAAAATGTAATTCGCGCAGAGCCCAGCTTTGTTGCCTTTTAAATTCGTAGTTCAATCCTCTCCGGTTGCTCACAGAAATTGAGATTTGCGGATCTCGTTTCAATTATACAGACATCGATAAGTATATAGATTATAATATATGTCATTTAACAAAGAAGCGCTACTTGGTTATAGTTGCTCAGGTGCTCAGGTGCTCAGGTGCTCAGGTGCTCGGATGCTCTCCCTTTCTTTCTCTCTCTCTCGCTCTACATGCTCTTGTTGAAGCTGAGCGCAGCTCGAAGCTTGTTGCGTATGCGCGGCGAGTTCCAGCGATTGCCCGATGAGCTGAGGCCCACGGAACGCAACTCATTGGGCGAGATGCCCTCGTCCACATCGTCAGCCTCCGTTTTGATCTCCATCTTCTGCACAATGAGACGCACCAGCTGATGCTGCTGCTCCAGCATGCGACTGATGTCGCGCAGCTTGCGACGTTGGCGCTCCAGCTCGGCATTGATGATGTCATCATTATTATCAAAGCCAATCACATCCATGGCAGCTGAGCGGGGCAGAGAGAGAGAGAGAAACAGTTAGAGTTAGAGTGAGTTAGAGTTAGGTGAGCTACTTACAATCCTCGGTGAAGGGATTCGAGAACCATTTGCGCAATATGAAATCGAGAAAGCCAATTTTGCATTTGGTATCATTTGGATATTCGATGAGCTCCATCTTGTCCACGCGCTGCAGCCACACATGGGGCAGCTTGCGCTCCAGCTCGGTATGCAGCACCACCTGCATGGCCAGGCGCTTGAGCTGAGCATTGCGACGCACTGACTCAATGTCGCCAACGGCCAAACCGATGAGCAAGTTCATCAGCAAAATGGGCATCAGAATCATAAAGACACCTTGAGATAAACAGAGATGAGTAGAGCAATGTATAAAAAGAGTGAGAGAGAGAGTGAGAGAGAGAGAGAGAGTTGATCTTACTCAGTATCAAGAAGGAGGTCATTGGCACCTTGAGCTGATCGCGATAGTAGGTATTGACATAGGTGCCCACAAAGTCCAGCTCGCCCAGCATCATGGAGAAGGTGCGCAGCAGTGACATGGGTATGTTGGAGAAGGACAAGTGATTCGGCTGTGGATCGATTATCTGTAAGAGAGTGAAACCCAGCTAGAAGACAAAGATCTAATCATAGCTAGTACGTCAAACGCTCACCTTCGACAGCAGTATGTAGAAGGCGAGGCCAAAGGCAATGATCAGTATGGAGAAGACCAGCAGCACCTTGATCAGCGTCTGCAATATCTCCAGGAACATGACCACATAGATGCCAACCTGATCGAAGCGCTGCAGGAAGAGCAGCAAGCGAAACCAGGACAAGAAGACGGCGATCGATGCGGCTGAATAGTGAATCGTATTGATGGCGCCGTCGGGCCGAAAGGCTGGCGTTATCATAACCAATGCTGATATGTAGAGCACCCAGGAGATGAGATTGACTGTCTCCACCAGATAGTGCAGACGCTGCTGATAGATCTGTATCAATTCGCGCATCGAGTTGAGCAATATATAGACGACGATCACAATGGCACAGAAGAGTATGGCTGTGGTGCGATTGATGTTCTCCACGCACGAGTCCAAACGGATTTGAGCAGCCAGCGCTGGGCTATGCGATAGGTTCTTAGTGAGTACCTCCCACCTGGCAAAGATAATGCATATATACATATAGATAGATAGATAGATAGATAGATATACATATAGATAGATGAGATCAAATATAGATAGATGAGATGTGAGATCGAAGAACTTACCCCAAGTTGCAATACTGACTGACTGCTTTGTTGTCTCCGGGTCGCAGCTCAATGTTGTTCATCATCAGCGACGAGTAAATTGTGACAAAGACCAAAAAGATGGAGTAGACCAGCAAATTGGCTAGATGAAAGTATTTCCCATAAGAATTCCATTTCATTTGTAAATATTTCTGACTCAGCGGATGTGCGAGTAGCTCCACGCGTCCATGTGTGACCATGGTCTAGGCAAGCAGGAAGAAGAGGAAGTGATAAGGAAGGGAAGAGAGCAAACAAGATAGAGATAGAGATAGAGGGAGAGAGAGAG
Organism: Drosophila stalkeri; assembly: GCA_035047405.1. Taxonomy (NCBI): domain Eukaryota; kingdom Metazoa; phylum Arthropoda; class Insecta; order Diptera; family Drosophilidae; genus Drosophila; species Drosophila stalkeri. The sequence goes on along the minus strand of JAWNPR010000041.1, from coordinate 13,336,452 downwards.
AGGAGAGAAAGAGCGAGGTATCAATAGAGGCGTAAAAGAGAATGCGAAAGACAGAGGGAAATGGAGAGAGAGCAAATAATGATAAAGGGACAATGATATACAGTGAGTGAGAAGAAGAAAAATAAAAAGACAAATGGAATAAATAGAAAAAGGAAGTGAAAGAGTGAGTGAATAAACAAAGTAAGATAGAGAAAAAACAAAAGGAAGGAAAAGAGAGAGAACAAGAGATTGGCAAAGAGAGAAAAAGAAAGAAAAGCAGAGAGAGAAAGATAGACAAGCAGTGATACAGATTGGAGAGGGGTGAGAGAAAATATACAAAAAGAGAAAGAGAGGGAGAGAGAGAGAAAGAAGAACAAAGCGAGAAAAGCAGAGATGAAGGAAGAGAATAACAGAGTTAGGCATAGAATGAAATGGAGGGAAAAAGAGAAGTAGAGAGAAATAAATACAGAGAGATAAAGAGAGAGAGAAATAGATAGAGAGAGTCATCTTAGTGAATAGTTCAATTAGTTTCAGACACACCAAATAAATATTAGTACAACAACAACAACAATAACAACAAGAAGTCTAATCACAACATAGTTACGTTTAGCAAGTGCATTTGCTTGGGACGATTTTACAGTTGCCTTTTGCTATTTTATTATTATTAAATATTTTTTTAAAAGGGAATAATTTGATTTTCCACATATGTACGTAGTTGTCAAACTTTGGTTTAGACTCACATTCACAACGGCCAATGGCGCCGGTCGCCATTTAGGATCATTATGTTCTTTACGCTTTTCCTCAATTTGCTCGGGTGTTTTTTGGAATGGCGCAAATGAATATTTGATCTAAATGTATTTGGTTTCTTGTTTATAGTATGAATGAAAATCAAAAACAATCTCAATGTGTGATGCGGTGCGTGCTAACTGGCTGAATGAATCGGATATGTCGGATATATAGCGGATTACTACCGAACTACTAGCAAAGATCGTCAGGCAGGAGAGGAAGAAGAAACAAAAAACAAAAAAAGAAGGAATTTGGGAACAAACAGGAAAAAAGACACTCAAGTGGCATGCAACTGATGGGGCAGCTGATTTCTGCTTACATTCAAGGCCGGCAATGGAATGGGATTTGATGTCATGATCGGCTCTCCGGTTTTCTCATCGATCTTGGCAAACATATAGGGACATTGCAAGAATGCGAATGAGTACTTAATCTATATAGATATCATTGTGATTCAAAGAGAAGAATTTAGAATTTATCAGCCGCTGGCCAACTGGCATTTAGTTCATGAACTGGATGAGATGAGCGTCTTAGATGTTAAATGTGCCCCGAATGCCGGACAACGATCAACTTACGTAAAAGCTCTTCGAATCCTTCTTGCAATTTGCCTTCGTAATGCACTTGTCTTGCACCGCCTCAAAGACCTTCGGCATGGAGGCAATCAGTGCTAGGGTCACGCAGGGATGCTTGTCGGAGCGCAGCGCCATCACCTCGTTCGCCCGCTCCTCGTGGGTGACCATGGCCAGAGCTGCCTCCGGATATTTGTAGTAGATGGCATAGTCAATTGCACTCATGTCCAGCACATTGTAGACCAGCTTGCAGCCCATGGACATTAGCACGGAAATCGCATGAGGTTTATTCTCCATCGTGGCCAGATGCAGTGCTGTATTCTGCCGGAGAGAAAGAGGGAGAGGGAGAGGGAGAGGGAGAGAGAGGGAGAGAGATGTTAGAGATCATTATAGGCAAAGACTAAATTCTAGATTTCATTCTCTGCCCCACTCACCCCATCTTTGTCCAGCTGATCGAGGAGATGCGAGTGCACCGAGTGCAGCAGCTCTATGGTCTCAGTGTAGCCCGACATGGCGGCCAGCTGGAGCGGATTGCGGCCGGAATGATCGCGATGCAGCAGAGCGCCACGATTGAGCAGCAGCTGCACCACGCGCGTATGCCCCTGCTGCGAGGCAATGTGCAATGGGGTCATGCCCGCACCATCGCTCTCATTGATGATGAACGAGCCCTTCTCCGAGTCGAGCAGCTGTCGCACCGTATTGTAGCGGCCGTAGCGTGCGGCAAAGTGCAGCGGACTTTCGTTATTGTTGTTCTTCAGATTGATGCAGGCGCCCAGCCGTATGAGGTTCTCCAGCGAGCGTATATGCCCATCCCGGCTGGCGTAGTGCAGCGGCGAGCAGCCCATGTTGTCCTTCTCATTGAGCAGCAGCTGCAGCTGCGCCTGTGTCTGGCAATTGGCCACCTGCTCGGCAAAGTCCGTCAGCCGGCCGCCATTCATGATGACAAAGTGCAGGACATTTCGCGCTGCCGCATCCTTTACATCAATGCTGGCGCCCAGGCGTATTAGTAGATGCACTGTGAGATAATAAATAAATGTAATTAAATTTAATTACCTATTTACCTCTGCCCTAGCTCTGCCCACCTGTTTTCCAACCACTGCGTGAGGCAGCCAGCAGCAGCGGCGAGCGATGCTCCTTGTCCAGCGCATTGATCTCGGCGCCCTCGTTGACCAGATAGGAGACAATGTCCGGATGATCGAACATGGAGGCGCAATGCAGCGGCGTCATCTTCTGCACATCCGTGCAGCTGAGACAAATGCGCTTCTCCAGTGGCTGCATCTCGAACATGAGTTTCACTATTTCAATGGCGCCCTGTGATTGATGAAGAAGTCGACAAAGTTTACACCATGAAAGGAAGAGACAAAGTTTCGAAAGTTTTTAAAGTCTGAACTGCTCGACTAGCAGTTGCCCTAGGCCTTGCCTTGGGACTTGCTACAGACAAGTAACCATGTGTAACATTTGTATTCTCCGAAGCCCGAATTAAGGCAATCAGGCAGCTTTTATAATAGCTTAAAGATAACTTGCTTAAGTTAAACTAAATCAATATTTCTCTTAATATAGAAATGTAGAATACAAAAAAAAATAGATAAATAATAAATAAATAACAAATAAATAAATAAATACAAATAATAAAATAAAAATATAAAAAAAATGTACAAAATTAAATATTAATAAGTTAAATAACTATATTTCAAAAAAAAAAAAAATAAAAATAAAAAAAAAATAAATAACAATAAAAAATAAATATACAAAATTAAAAAATAAAAATTAAAAATTAAATAACTATATTTCAAAAATTAAATTTAAAAAAAAAATAAATATAAATAAAAAATAAATATACAAAACTAAAATAAATTAAAAATAAAAAAATGTTAAGTAATAATAATAATAATAACAATAATAAAAATAAGTAATAAAAAAAATAATGTTAAGTAATAATAATAATAATAATAATAATAATACTAATAACAATAGGTAATAAAAAAATAAGTAAAAAATAAAAACTAAATAATATATATATATACAAAATATTATTAAAATAAATAAAATATACTATAAACAAAAATTAAAAATAAAATGGCTAAAAAATATACAATTTAAATTTGTATTTATTTTTTTGCATTTAAATATTAATAATTCATATAATAATAATTAGAAGCAATTGTTCTTATTTAAATATTAAAAATCCAAAAAATAATAATCATAATAATAATAACATAATAAATAATAATAAGAAATATATTAAGGCTTCTGAAAGGGTTAATCGAATGTGACGATTGCATTGTGAAGGCAAATCATTGTTAAAACTGCTTAAACTAAGTTCATTGGCTTCATCATCAGCCACAAAAATGTATTCATCGCCTACATATGCTCAAATCACATTTCATTTCAATTGCTTTGGAATATATTTTCGAGTTATTACAATTTGATACCTTAAATATGCTATGATTCAAATCACAAATGTAAATAAACAAATCCGTAGAAGTCCGCGTGCTTGATGAGCCTTTTATTCGGCGAAACTTTTGATTATTTATAGAATATGCGCTGAGAGCATATCTCTGTCTGCGCCCCGGACACACCTCGTTGTGTTGTCACGTGTCTTTGTTTTGGTATTTGGCAAACGCAGCGCTCGATGCTCAACGGTTTTCGGCCGCAAAGTCACGTTCGTCTTAGCGGTATTTGCATAAGAATTTGTCAAATTAAAGTCAGCTAAAATATTTCTCAAAACCGAAGAGAAATGTATCCTCAACCGGCAACTGGCAACTGGCAACTGGCAACAGCGAACTGCTAAGTCGAGTGCCATTTACTAGGAACTGAGTGCTTGGTTATCGAGTGCGTGCCAAATGGACATTCACTTAACCAGCTGTGACACGGCGAAATATGAGCACCGTCTGGCTAAGCTGGCTGGATGTCCTTGACAACCATCGAGAGACCGAACCAACTCCAGGCCAACCAACCCAAGAAACTCACCTGGGCGCAAGCTAAGTGTACGGGCGTTGAGAGATCGTGTTGCTGTGTGGATATCTTGGCGCCAGATTTCAGGCACAACTCCACGGCTTTGATGTCACCTCCGTGCACGGCTGAGTGCAGCGGCACATTGCCCTCGGAATCGTAGAAGGATATCATTTCCTCGCGAGTGCAGCCGCGTTGTTCGCCCCACTGAAATGGTTAAGGATGGATTAAGCTTCAATTTGAATCTGTTTATGCGAGTGTTCAAAGAAGAGCCAAGTTAATGCGAAGCTATAACTAAATCGGTCAAGAAATAGCAAAAAAAAAAAAAAAAAAGAAAAAAAAGAAAAACTTCTTATTGGAAAATACTGGTCTAAATAGGAAAATCATTAAAAGCGTTTCACTTCTGGAAAATTCTAATTTAAAATTTTGGTATTCTAGTCTGTCTATAAAAACAGGAAAAAAGTCGTTGACCGACTTTTTGCTTGACCGAAAATTTGATATTTTGAAGCATGGAACCCGCTGCCGTTGCATTTGTCTTTTATTTATTTTTGCATTATTAAATCAGTTGAAAAAGTCGCAACATCCGTGAGCTGCTCGAATTTGATACTTTTATAATTGACTTCTTTACGGGGCAGCTGCGTGTACGCCGTTTCAAAGACGGACATTAAAATGAAGAGTCCAATGCAAAAGGTTAACTTGGCATGGCTGCAACACGAATTAAGTAAAGTGGATAAGCGCTTGGGGACACTGATTGGTGAAGCACTCACGAAAACTTTGTCAACAACTACAAGGCGAAGCAAGAGGTCTGTGTATATATATATGTGTGTGTGTGTGTGTGTGTGTGTGTGTGGGTGTGTGTGTGTGTGCTAGTACTTGCCTGAAAGAAGACCTCCATGGTCTTAGAGCTGGCGTTTTTAGCCGCCTCGTGTATGGGATAGTAACCATTGTTGCAAGGTCTACGGGGGCATGCATCAAATTCAGTTATCTGTAAGATACGACATACACAAATGCATTACATAACATATACTCCTAGTCAACTACACAAAACAAAAGACAGTGCGTGAACTTAATGCAGCTAACAAAAAAATATAGCATACTTTTGTGCGCAACCAAATTGAAATATGTACAAACCTTTTTTGCTTTGTATTTTTTTGTTTTTTTCTGAATGATAAATGATTGAGTATTTATTGTGATTGATTAATGTTCGATAAGAAGGCATAACTGAGCAGATAATACAACAATAATATATATATTTTTATATAGATATATATACAAAGGCTTTGGCGACTCACTCCACCTACCAGGATACGAGCGCATTCCTCATGATCGTAGATGGCGGCCAGGTGCAGGGCGGTGCGTCCGTGCTCGCCGCCTTGCTGGATGTTGATGACATTGCGATATTGACCCATAACACGCAGGCACTTGACCTTGTTCAGCTCCGTGGCCAAGTGGACCGGCGCCTGCTTCTTGTCGTTCAATATGCCCGTATCAACTGGACTGTAAACACAGGTTGCAAAGCATTAATCATAAAAAAAAAAACCAGACTGCAGCCTGCAGCTGGACTGTTGCCACTTACATCGAGAGCAAATAGTCCAGGGCATCGTAGGCATCGCACTCGACGGCAACATGCATCGGCGTATTGCCGGCATTGTCCTTGGCATTGAAGTCTGAGCAGGGCAAAGGGCGATGTGGTAAGGGGGTAAGGGGGTAAGGTAGATTTATTACTATAGCAATCGTATAGTCGGGCTGCACTCTGCCGCACTTACCTCCACTCTGATCGCGGATGTAGCGCAAGATGTTGACACGATTCCTGGCCGCAGCCTGGTGTGCGGCCGTACGTCCCTTGCCATCCTGGAGCGCGATGCGCGTGTTATCAGCCATAAACAGACGCTTAAAATCATCCAAGTTGCCCGACTCAGCGGCCTGCAGAAAGACAGAAGGATTTGCGTCAGCTTAAAACTCAATTTGAAGTGGAATTAAAGCTGAAAGCGTCTCGGACTCGGCCTTTGCTGCACTTGGTCACAGCACTCGAGTCAAATCAAAATTCCATTGTAAATTGAACAAGGCACACGCACAATATTCATTTATGTGTTGCCCCTTGCAACGCACACAATGTCAATAGAGTTCTTCCTAATCAGAAACGAACTCTTCTGCTCTTCCCCTCTCAATGCTATTCTCATTTTCTCTTTTGCTTGCTCTATTGTTCTTTGTGCAGCAGCTGCTGCTGCAGAAGGATGCTTCTGGATGCATTCGCTACTTTATTTGCATCGTGTCTATTTGGCTAACACTTAAGCTTCCTGGCCATGGCCAACTCAATCTAATTACTACTTGATTAACAACATCTAAACGAGTTTGGAGATTTATGTTAAAAGTCTTTGCTTCTCTACCTCGTCGTTTACCTGCAACATTTCGTTGACTTGAATTTTGGGCGCCGAGGACATCCGTAGGATGCGCGCCCATTTGTTGGGCAAACTCAGTGGCGGCATCTCCGACAGCTCTGAGCCGGAGGCACAGCCGCTAATCAAATAACGCAATGGACTGATGACCACATCGCGTTTCGGTATATCCTTGTCGTTCATTTTGCTGCTCTCTGTTCGCTCAATTTCATTGTTTATTTTCTTTATTAGTGTATTTCTTTTAAATTTCAAAATTCTCGCTAAAAAATGGCCAACGGTCTTCGCTTTAACTTGGGTCTCTTTTATTGTTCTCTTTTTGTGTGTTTTAAGCAAATATTGTTTCCAAATATATTTAGTAAAATTTTAAACAATGCAGCTCAAGCTCGATATTTAGATATACATGTATATTTAGTATTAAGCACTTGTTTAAGAATTTAATAAAAATATATATATTTTATATAAGATTTTTGCTATTTAAACATTTATATAAATATAATATATATTATAATATATTTTATATATTTATTTAAAAAAAAAAAGAGGAGTAAATTTCAACTTTTTCAGTCACATCTTGAATCGTTTGTTGTTGCTTTGTTTTCGGGTTGGCTTTTGTATTAATATATATAAGTATTTTGGGAATTTTTTTGTTTTTAATATTTTGTTCACTTTTCAGTTCACATTTTGCCTGATTTGGGTAGATTTACTTCCAAGCTTATCAAAACTTTATTTCAAAGGATTTTCTGATGACACTGACACTGGCATTGCGCGCACAACAAGTCCTGGCTGACTGAAATCTCGGCATACGCATCCTTCGCTTTTATAGCCGCGCTTTGCCGAAGGCAAGGATTTCAGCGAAGCACGATGCGTGGTGAATTTCCTTTAATTTTACAGTCAATTTTCATTTTCATGTTCACTTGCCATTGTTGTTGTTGTTGTTGTTGTTGTTGCGAGTAACTTGTTGCGCTGTTGTAGCTCTTGCGTGTCTTGTTGGCGTTTCTGTTATGCATAGCTCTTGGCACTTGCTTATCTTTGAGCTCCATTGTTATCTGGCTTTATGTAATAACAAATCGTGTTTGTCACACACATTGAACTCTGACACAGCTGAGCGTCGTAGTTGTCGCTCCATAAATAAACTGCTGACATGGCTGTAAAACGGTTCGAACCCGGAAATAGGTCTTGAACCCAAGCAGTTGCTTGACAGAGCTACAATTGAATTGTTATCAAACCGGATTGCCATAAACATAGATTGTACTCGATGGAAAGGGATGTGCAAAGCTAAGAGTCTAGACTAGTTAGCGTAAGGGCCAGGCTGAATAGCGATTAGACGAGTTGTGATACAAAGAAGAGACAGCAATAAGTAGCTTATGACCAAACGCTTTCTTTCTCTTTTTATTTTATTTTATTTTATTTTTTTTGTGTTTTACTCTTTTCATATTTTTCCTGCTCATTAATCGTGTGCGACTCGATGCTTCTAGAATCGAGAACAGAAGGCACGAAACTTCTAATGGATCTTGCCTAGCTTTGCTAGCCGTTCTCTCTCTCTCTCTCTCTCTCTCTCTCTCTCTCTCTCTCTCTCTCTCTCTCTGAGATATTTCTAACTATAAAAAAGCTACAATTCCTTTTGAGCTCTTCTAAAAAAAGTGTTTACATATTTCTTCCTTTTTATTTAGACTTGATTGATCAGATTCTCCCTAAAGTGTCTAGAATTGAATAGGCTCTAGCCATTTCTAGCTATACTAAACCTTTCCCCTCTCTCTTTTCTCTTACTCTCCTTGCTCACTCAATTAGTTCCTCCCTTGATTTCTCTCTTCAACTAGATCCCATTAAAATGATTATCGCGGAATCTTCTAGAATATGCCAATTTCTAGCTAGTTTTAGCTATTTTAAGCTAGACAATCAATAATCGTTTTTCATAATACATCTCTCGGGAATCGGTTTATCACTCTAGCAAATTGCCAACCACTCGATTAGTCAGACTCACCCTCAATATCCTGAATGGGCTGTCACGCAACAGGCAGACCTGCTCCACTGGCTGCTCGGGTGGCAATATGGCCTCCAATGGGGACTCTGCATCATCTCCCGCCATATCCACACGCTTGGGACCTGCACTGCGTTCGATTATCATCGAGAATATCCAGTACTGCGAAATTAACAGACTCTTAAGCTCGCAACTTTTCTAGAATTTCCATTATCTTTCACTCACCTTGCTGTTGCGATTGTTGTTTCCGCCTCCACTTCCTCTGCCTCCGACTCCACCGACTCCTCCTTCTCCTCCTCCTCCTCCTCCTCCTGCTCCGCCGTTGCTATTGGCGCGCAGCTTGGGCAACAATTTAGGCTGCGCCTCCATCAGATCAGGCGACGAGAGTTGTGCGCATTGGGCATTGTAATGGCCATTCCAAAGCTTGGGCATATTGAGTGGATCGTTTGGCTCTTGCTGATCTCTGCCAGCAGCTGTTGTTGCGATGGTAAAGGGCCGCAAATCACGACTGTTAACGATAAAGTGGGATTCGTCAGTGCTGCGTATTTCACAATAATCCCAGTCACAATTATCAGCCACAATCAATCGGCTAATTAGTTATTGATTGGCCTGCCTCAAACCAAAACGTTTAACAAGCGTCTGTAATTCGTTTCTCTGTCTCTCTATTTAGATAACCCAATCAATCGTCACACGATATTCAAATTCTGTTGTTGTTATTTGCTCTAGGAGATAAGCGTGCAAGGCCTGGCAGCTATTGTAGCAGTTGGCAACTGTACCAGAACGCTTGACGGGCCTCTGAATAATGCTGCCAATTTCTCGAAATATTTAGCTAGAAAATGGCTGACAAGAGTATTATTAGCTACTACTCAAAATGTAGGCGTGGCAGTTAGCATAAAGTACTTGAAATGTGAATTTGCAATGATGAAGATATAGTCATCATTCAGTCTAACCAACTCTGTGTCGCCTTCTACCATTTTACGCCCTCTCTATTCTACTTTTTAGCTATATTCATCATTCAGTCTGACTTAGACACAGTCGTATACTCCTTTCTAGCACTCTTCACTTTAACATATTGTTCATAATTGTCGCAATGTCAACGGCCGCTTGTCACACATTTTTTTATTGGGCCTCTCTCTGGGGATACCAAAACCACATTAGTTGACACTGGCTAATTAAAGAGTTGCTTATTTTTGGCAGACACTGTTAATGGCGATTTCATTTGCATTTCGAAATGGCCACGCCCCTTACCTGCTTTGCTCTGGCTGCATGTTGATGCGGCACAGAGAACCAACTGCTTCGAGTACTGAATTCCAACTAAATGACAAATCTGGCATCTGATATTTGTCTGCATCAATGGCTCGTTAATTAAATTATAGCGATAAAGATCGGCTGTCTATATCCGGGTCTGAATCAGTTTTTGGTCGTTGCCATTGTGCATTTGCCTAATGAAAATATTGAAAGCGGAATTGGTTCTCTGCCTCTGCCTCTGCCTTATTGTGATTGTCCGTTCAGTCGTCTAATCGAAAGGTAAATTTCAGTTTGGGGTGGATGAGTTGACAAAATGTCCAAAAATTTCGATTAGTATGAGTGCCTGTGGCAAATAAAGGGTAACATATGTGCCTTTCTCCTTTTTTTTTTTTTTTTTTGCGTGAATTTGATTAATTAAATCGGTCAATATTGCAATATCAAATGACATATGGAGAGCTTTTCTATTAGATGTTTTTTTTTTTTTTTTGCTGAATAAATCTCACTTAATTTAATGAACTTAGTTTAGTTAATTGGCATTTGAGTAAAAGAACTGTCTTATTATATTTATCAATTTATATATTTTTTTATATAGTTTTTTTTTTTTAATTTTGATTATTAGTTATAGCATTATTCTTTATGAATACTAATTTAAAAATTATTTTTATTATATTATGAATTATTGATATTATTTTATGCCCACTTTGCTCTTACCCTTATACAACATATTTTAAAAATATTTAATATTTCTAAAATATTTAAATTTGCATATTTAATATGCATAAATATTTAAATACACATTTCATGTATATAAACTTTAATTCAATTTTTATTTTGTATAGTAAAGTATTTAATTAAATAATAAAGTATTTATTTTAAGCTTACCTGATCTCCAATGAGAAACGTTCCAAGCTTAGTTTCTGAGGCGTAGCCTTAAAAGCAATCATATATCAATTTGTAATTGCTTTGAAATCTAGCGCGCACAATTTACATTTTCAAGTGGCCTTTAAAGAAAATATTTTAAATTTTATAAAAAAAAATCGCAATACATTTTAATACAATAAAAATTATTTAATTATTTATATTTATTTATTTAAATATTTAATTTAAGTAAAAGTCTTAACAGCTGGCAGCATAAAAATAAATTTTATTTAGTTTTTTTTTTTTTTAATATATTTGCACACTTTTTTTTAAACTAAATAAAACAATTAAACTCTTTATTTGTAATTTTTTAATAAAAATTTAGAAATTGGAAAAAACTATAAATTAGATTTATTTCCAGCACATCTTTAACATTTAATAATAAATTTAAAAAGTTTTTTAATAATCTCATTATGTTTCATCCTTTTAGCATTCTCTACATAAAGCCACGCACTATGCCATATGTTTGAGCTTTGGCAAATAACTTAAAGGCAAACACTATTTTGAGTTTGAGTTTTCCTTTTTGAACTTGCAGTTATTGATGGACAGGTGGGTGGCACGTTTTTATTTATTTATTATTATTTTTGTTTTTTACTTTACTTGACTTTCTTTGAGCACAACACTTTAATTAAGAAACCCAATTAAAAGTGCTTTTGTGTGTGTGTTTGTGTGTGTGAGAGTAGTTTGTGCTGTTGCTTTATTGGCACTTGACTTGTGCGTACCGACAGCCTCGCCAGCTAAACTCCAACTGAGAGCTAGAGCAACCGTGTTGCGAATGTAGTTCCAGCTAACCCATCCAGTGAGTCCCTAGCCTTTAACTAGGGCCTCTAGCCAAGTCTGATAAGCGTCAGTCAGTCAGTCAGTCAGTCAGCCTTTCGTCAATTTGTCACACAGCTTAGCTGAAGCTCATACGAACCTCATACGACAGCTGGGCATTTGCTCGGCATTTGCTCTTGTAATTAAACTGTTTGCGAAATGCTCACACATGTATATGTAAATTATACTAGTATATATATTCGAATATATATATATATATATCTTTGTCTGTCTCTGTGTCACTCTCGCATGTGGTGAAATACGGTGAGCAAAGGAATTTTACATTAGTTTTGCATTTGTTGTTGTTTTTTTTTTTTATCAATGGGCTAACAATGTTTATATTGGCAAGGGTAAGGCATTGCGTATGTTAGATTGAATGAGATCTTTAATCTGTGTGACGTTAAGCACATGCATATATATCTATCTATATATATATATTTATGTATATGGATGTGCGCCTAGAGCTGGTCATTTTTGAAATGAATAAACTCCCTGGAGTCAGACTGAATATTTAATTTCAGAAATTGTGCTACTTAGATGATTGTGTTTGATTGATATAATGATATATGATATAGGCATATATCTCCATACTATTTATCTCAGCTTACTTAAGTAATCAATTTTGTAAAGTTAAAAAAAGTTTACATCATGTTATTATATTATTGTATATATGTATTCTTTTTATTTATTATTTATTTTTATATAATTTTTTTCTTGAATTCTTTTTTTAGTAATATTTTTACTTAACATTTGATATATTTTTATTTAAATCAAATTATTATTTTTTTTAGATTTAAATTGAAATTATTTGTTAAATCTTGGTCTATAACTTGATGAAAATATGATTAAAGTTTCAGTCAGCAACTGATTTCTGTGCACGTTGTCAACTCCAGAAATGAATTCTCTATAAAGCAAAGAAACCCCAGACATGCTCACGTTTCCATCCCCAATGGAAACCTGCAAAGTCTGCCCGGCATATGTACTACGTATATAAGCATCTAGATAGAAATTATATACCATATATCTGGGCAGCCTTATCGCTGGCCAGTCGAACGCCTTTTCAGCACATACTTATTCCAGCAATTGCTAATTGCATTTAATTAATCAGAAAGCCACGGGTTACAGGCAACGCATTCGATATTTAATAACACTTAAAAGGCCAATGAAACAAAAAGGGAAAATTTAGTTCATTATGAAAGTTGCAAATTGAAAATTGGAAAAATCATTTAAATGGTATTCTCATAAGTTGAGTGGGTAGATTGTAGATGAACAATACCAAGCCCAGCACAATGCACAAGAATAAGATACCAAAGTAAACATATTTACGTATGACGGGCCACAGAATGAGATGTGCGGACTTGAAGGGATGCGTCAAAGGATTAAACGAAGTCTTTGGCCGACTGTAAATGGAAAAGTGGAATGAATAATGCACAAACGAAGAAATTTGTGAAAATATGTTCGAAATGAGTTCGAAGACCTACTGTGGTGCCTCCAGTGCCATGGGAGGCTGATGACCTAGGCCAGCGGGTGCATTGGATGCCTCTGGCTCTGTTAAAACCTCTACTTCAAGTTGTGCTTTGCCCTACAATTAAAAAATAATAATTAAAATTAGAGATAGTAAAAGAGAGAGAGAGAGAGAGAAACAGAGAGAGAGAGAGAGAGAGTTCCGATATACCCGAATTAGCAGGGTAAAAATCAGATCAAAGAAGATATCATACAAAGAGGTCAATGAGGTCAAAGGGATAAGCAACCTTAGCTTATAGTTCATATAGTTATATAGTTCATATAGATTATACGCACTGTTATCGTCCTAGGCACGACCAAGGCATGATGTAAAGTGTTTTGATTATCGACTAGAGGAAACCAGCCCACAATACTTCTCATATTGAAGAGATTGATTCGCGGATGGAAATTGGGAAAGGGTTTGCAACGTCTCTCGGACCTATAGGGCACTGGAAGATCCGATAAATTTAGCTCCAAGGCACCTAAAATTTCATCTTTACTCAGTACGTCCTTATCCCAGACCTGAAAATAGATTATTGGTGGCTTCTTGATTTCGATTTCCTCGCCTTGCAGCCCGCCCTTGCGCCTGATGACCATCTGCGAAGCAGTTTTAATGAGTTGCTTCATTATTTATGCTCTTAATATTATTTTACAGCTGCCAATTAGGCGAGGCTAGAGCACCTACCATGTCCTCGTTGGGCGAGTATTTCATTTGGAATATCATCCGCCAATTAAATGCAGCCTCGCCAGCAAATGAACGGTAATGTATATCCGTCGACTGGTACTTGCCCGCATCCTGGCACCAGCTGCCAAAGAGCACAAAATGCAAAATGCGCTTAATTGAATATCGTTTACACCATGAGAGCACTCTTCGCTCTTCGCCCTTCGCCCCTCGACCCCATCGCCCACCCATGCCATTCCCATTGCCCCGACTCCTGCTCTTACCCAATCACGTAAATATCGCTCATTAATTTGCCAAAAATATTTTTATCTCCAAACTGAATATCGCGCAAATTTTTGACCACAACACGCACCTCATAGTCATAGGGCGCCACAGGCGTAATATCCATGGGCGTTGGCAAAAACATGCTCGCCTCATACAGCTCTAACCACATTTGGATTTTGCCCTGCAAGAGCCAGATGCAAAGCGAATTGAAATGTTTTAGCCATACGTAACTGGAGATATACCCTGTAGTTAACTAGTTACCTGCAGTACGCCTGGACTATCATCGTTATACAGGGAGCGCGTTTCCACGTGCTCCGGCACCAGCTTGTACCCAAAGGATGGCAGCTTGTCCATATTATTTAGGGCAGTCAAGCTCAATCGCTCCTTCAGCTCCTCCGCTAAGGGAAAGAGAATTAGCTTAAGACTTTAGATTTTAGCTTAAGTACCCACACTTTGATATGATGGTCTCATCTCCTAAGAGCATGCCGTCGACCTCGATGACGTTGCCATAGTAATAGGGAGGCTGAATACCTCGCTGCTGGCAGAGCTCGGCTAGCAGCTGGGAGGGCAGATGTGGATCTCTCCACTGGTTGTAGCCAAAGCGTGAGTACTCCAGTGGAATGCCCACTGTGGCGCGATGCTGGCTATGCCAACGGTCCTCCAGATCGATTTGAGTGTAGCCAATAATTTCATCTTTGTGATTATCATGATCGAAGAATGCCACCTCGAGTATGTGGTCGGCGGGCAACGTGGTGCTCAGCTCGAAGAAACGTCCGAAAATCGGATTACTTTGATTGGGCACATAGTGTGCCCGATCCGAGACCATCTTGCCGCCCAGCGTGAGGCGCACATACGTATCCGAGTCGGAGAACCTATCCTTAGGCCTTATGTGCATACCCTGTACTATGTAAATCCTGACCAGGAGCTTGACTACGTCGGTCAGCGATTTAATGAGGCTCTGCTCACGCGGACTCAGAGTAGCAGGCAAAGGATGCAACATATCCCCGCCGCCAACTCCATCCTCAGTCGAAGCACTTTCGCAGGGCGTCAGCTTGATCTGCAGCTTCAATGTGGCATAGACATCCTCCTTGGGTGGTCCGTGCTTCTTGAACTTGACGCCATGCACCAAGGGCACAGCCACAGCCCAGTCTTGAAGAAAACTGAATTGAGGCTGCTTCTCGAGCTCCTCATTGTAGATGATCAGCTTGTGCTTGCACTTATGCAACCCATCGTCGCCTCTAATGAACATGGAATTGTAGAACTTGGTCCACCACGTGAACCGATTATCCATCACTTCAGTGACGTCCCTGCAATCCTCTATTCTCAGTGCATTCTTATTGGCATAGGGTGCGGAACGTAAGCCCAACATGATCTTCAAACGATTCCAGAAAACGTGTTTCCCCTGCATGGCAATATTTCGGTCGTCCTCCTCCGTCTCCTCTTCCTGATTTACAACAATTACTGAATTGGCAATGGAACTTTCAGCAGACTTTCGCTTGCATTTGTTCATTGGATCCTTTTGCAGATAGTTTGGCGAGGCGGGTATCAAAGCAGCGCCCAAGGTAGTCTCATTGGAGAAGGTGCTGACCACGACATCTGTGGCTACTATAGCTGGCCAATACTCCTGTTGATCGGGCAGACTCTGCAAGAATAAAAGCTTGCTAACAGAGAGTACTTTAAATAAATTTGAGCTTACTTACCACCACGCCGGAGGCATAGGCCACCAGGAAGTTGATGCTGTTCCTCACCCGCGAGGTTGAGAGTCCACTAGTTAAAACTAGATCCGCTATGAGGAGCTTGGCCCGTCGCTTGCCCGCCGTGCACATGCCCATTTTGGTATAGTTACGCAGTCCAACAAATATAACCTCGAGCCTAGTTCCTTGGGTATTAAAGGCTTTTCTATACTTAAAAGGCAAGTTAATTAGGACTTACACGTAGTTGAGCATATTGGGTCGTATAGTCGCAGGTATGCCTGTCGTCAGCTCCGGTTCTTGGTTCTCATAGATCTTTGTATCACCCACTAGCTGCTTCAATTCGACCGACATTAACACTTCAGCCAGGATCACTCCATTCTTGGCCACGGGAACCCACTTAAGCGGAGGCGGAGTGACATTCCGTAACTTTTGCAGCTTCTCCAAACAGCTTCGACCCTTATACTTGCTTTCGTCGCCGCGACTGCTCTCCTCATTTTGATCCGCTGTGATGACACTTGACATGATCTGTCCACTGCCCACCATATCCTGTTGACAGTTAAAGAGCTCCAAGGTGAGCATCGGCGGATTCTGCAGATACCAGCCGATCCCTCCCGGCAGGGACAATCCATTTACAGTGATCACCGTATCCCAGATGGGCGAGCAGATGCTCTTGACCGTCTGCGTCTCAGCTACCTGCGAGCCAAAGGTGACCCGCACATGTCCATCGCACTCGACTTTATTATCGCTGCCCGGCCGCACCTTCGCCTGATGCACGTAGATGTGACAGCGGAAGAACGTCTGCCCCACATTCGGCAACCAAAAGTAGGGCGCGGGCGAGGCCCACTCGCCCGCAATGCTAGGCAAAAACTGATGCCGTTCGCTCTCGAGCACTATTGAAATACAGCCTAGGACGAGGCCCGCACTGCAGCCACAATTGGAGCAGATGTGAGTACAGCTGCTGCTTCTGAAGAGGAAGCTCTTCATTTTCCAGCAGTGATTGCTCGCCTGGTTGACTTCTCTCTTCTGCAGATTCAGAAAGTGTTTGGCGTTTAGATGACAGACCCCAATCTGTTTGCCACCTGCGTTCAGGGTGAGCAACAGCTCCGGCCAATCGTCTTGCACGTGCATTAAATTAGACAGCGAATTGATTTCCCCAATCAGACGATGCATTTCGTTTACTATATCCAACATGATGGAATCCAAGTTCGAGGAGTAGCTGTACCTCAGTCTCTGTCGCAACGAACGCAGCTCTTTGGGTAGCTTTCTGAAGTAGGTCATTACGTATTGCTGCCTATTCAAATCCCAGGTGGTGCTCTCCTCACCCATATTGTAGTCGAAGCGGTGCAAATCGACGCTTTCATCCACTTTGTAAATAATGCTGTTGATAATGTATTTCAGGCATTTGGTCTGATGGTGTATGCGATGGGGAAACTTGAGCTGAAAGATCTTAAAGGTGGCCAGCTCAGACCGCTTAAAAAGAGAAGATTAAAGGGTTTGGCTAGCATTTTTTAGATAGGCCTTACCATAAAGTTAGATATATCAATCATAAAGAAATCCGCTTCAAATTTGATGCGATTATCGGGCAGATGGATACGAAATAAACAAGACTGAAAAGGCGGTTCCTGGCGAAAGGATTTCGTTTGCATTTGAGAGCGAGATTTGCCCGATGGCGTCTTCAGAGAACCCTCGAGTTCATTCGAGACAAACTCCGCCAGATGAACTACAAACTTGAACTGATGCGAGCTGCTGGGTATATGATCTCCCAGAACAGGCAGGAATTCCACAACGAAAGACTGATCAGACCAATTTTCAGGAGGAGTGACCGATTCGGTAATCAAAACATGCGTGGGATGACCTTCAGATAGAGTTTCAGAGCGCAGCTCCATTAAAACGCGACCCACATAGTTCGAAGGATTGATGGGATCATACAGATGCAGATAGGTAGGACCAAAGGAAGGTTTATCTACCGAAATACATGGGGAGTGAATAAAGTTTATTTTTTAAATTAATTTTTGGTCTAGTAAATGGCGAGCTTACCTTCAAAGGCAATTTCATCAAAAGACATGTCATATTGCGCTACGCATTTCCATTGCATATGCTCCTGCATCATGAGCAAGATGAGAAATCGTTGGGCCAGAGAGGGATAGACCCAAGCAAAGCTGATCTCCTGATTCCAAACGGGTGTGCTTGTAGTCTTCTCCACTTTCGTTTTGCCCTTGAAAGGATGGAATCTGTACGTTAAAAAGACGAAATCTCAAGTCAATGCATTAATGCAGATACTTTGAAGCCAGCAAACGATACTTGAATCATGTAGTTGCTCCGCTTCGTAAAGATGCCGCGATAGAAGGCGATGAAGTATCGAATATTACTCAGGGTATCTGAGCCAATGTCCTCTAAAAGGTTGCTATGGGAATTTAATTAGCATGTAATTTAGATACTTGGATCGCTCACCTCTTGATGTCGTCAAAGTCATGATGTGCTGGCCATTTGACCAGCTGCTCAGGTTCGTCTATAGTCGTAGTCGTCTTCACACCGGTGTGCTGCGATATAATGGCCAAGTCGATTTGTAGATAGCCACACGATTCGCGCTCACCCGCCTTGGAGTTGTGGTGGTGCTCCCCTGGGGGAACATCCAGTCGACCCCAGCGCTTAAAGTAGCTGTGATTCGGCTGGTTCCACACGCTATGCAAATCAATCATCAACTCACCTATGCTTGCATTCTTTTTGTACATCGAGTACTTTTTCAGCTCGAGGAGCACAGTGAGGCGCAACAGCTCGGCAAGCGTACAGTGAAACTCAAATACAAAATACTGAAAGAGATATTTATTAATTTCAAATAGATTTATTTACAGCTTACCTCATTGAAGAATGGATTTTCGGTGTTAGTTTGAGTTTTTGTATTTTTGGTCATTTTATCTAAAGATATTTTCACGTAAAGCTCTCCGTTGGGCACGCCCGTATCTACTGCCTTATGCACTGTAATGCATATAAGAAAATCCTGTACTGCACCTGCGAAACAATCCTCCACATGATTCATTATTCGTAACTTATTCAATATATTTCTTATTTATTTGTTTATTTTATTTTGATTAACTGCTCTCGAGTTGAGTTGTTTAACAAAAGCTCTTTACATATTCAAAAGAGTAAATGTAACTGCCGCAACCAATGTCTGGCAACGCTCTTGTCTACTCAATTCACCACAAGCAATACTTAAAAGCTCTCTGTCCAGCGCTGTCAATTCACCTCGAAAGCTCGCCGTTGCAAGCGCTGAACGCGCTTATTGTTATTCGCTGCTTAGAAGCTTTCAGCTGGCCCAACCTGCTATTTTTATGCATGTGGTCGAGCAGACGACCAGTGGCGCAGCCAGAGAGGGTTTTTTGTTGTGTTACAGTAATACAAAGTCAATGGTTGGATGTATCAGAAGAATGTATCATATATATCTTTGGCAGGGCTCAACTGCCATTATAACATTCTCTTCTTCTCAACTCTTTCTGTACAATCCCTTTTGTAATTTTTTTATCTACGCCTCTGCCTGTAGCTGTTTGAGCTGGTGCTTTTGAGCTCCAGCTCTCCAGCTCTGATGTTGGGCACTTCAGTTTCAGTTCGTGTGCACGGGCCAGACAGTTAACATAGCGTTGCGCTCTGAGATTCGTATTGAGGCTATATTGAAAGCGAGCATCGTAGTTTGCAGCCGTCGGTCGTAGTTGTTGTCGTGGTCGGAATTGTTGTTGTTATTGCTGTCATCGCAGTTGTTGTGGACGCTGCGTCTCTGCGTGAGTGAGTGAGTGTGAGTGTTTGTGTTGTGTGTGTGAGCCTGTGTGTGTGTATGTGTGAGTATTTGTGTGCCTGCCTGCCTGGAATCGCTCAAGCGGGAGTTGGCTGTTACATTGCTCTCAGCCTCCAGCATACGCTTCGTTCAAGCTTTCGGTGCGTCTCTTCTGGGTGCCTACGCGCCTCCAACTCTGCGTGTGTGATTGTGTGTGTGTGTGTGTGTGTGTGTGCTGCTGCTGCTGATTTTGTGTATAATTTTTTGCGCGCGCTCAATCAAAACAGAGATCCCAGCTAGAAACATCCATAACAAAACAGAACTAAGACCATCAATGAAAATTCATTTTTAATCTCAATAAATATTGTAAAGAAATATTGTAAAGAACACAAATTCTGATATCCAATCGAAAAACTAAAGCAAAAAACTTAACAATAAATTGTTGGCTAAGGTTAACAGAAAACAGAATACAATATTTTCAGCTGTCTACACAATGCATGAAAATAAGAAAATATACATACAATATGTATATGCATACATATGTATATGAAATACAAAATCGAATGCTCTAAATTTCCCAAAATCATTGCAGCCAACACATCACATCAACAGGACCTTCGACGCTTTACGCATCCTCGTTTTAAATATTCCATAAGCTCGCTAGCAAACGCGTGCTAAGAACTTTTCAGGTAAGCTTGACTTTTAGTTTCCAATACATACATATATTTATGTATACGTGTGCGTGTGTGTGTGTATGTTTGTGTGAGCATGCATAAATCAAAAGAGCAGAGCAAGCAGCATCAGAGAGTTTGCTTCTGTGCTCAGCAGCTGACACCCAGCTACCAAGCCACCCAGCCCACCCACTTGAATCGCCCACACCCAGAGCAGCCACCCCAATGCCCAACCCGAGGCTCAGTGGTGGATACGCACACGCTTTTGCGTCGTTGCCTTCTAGCTCTTCTCCGATTGCTGAATGCTGCTGCTGCTGCTCCCTCACCCCCTCTCGCCTACGCTGTCTGTTTCTGTGTGTGTGCCCAACTCCTTCTCCTTTGACATCTTTCTCTATCCCTCTCCCGCTCCCGCTCCCGTTTCCTTTATTTACCGTTGCAACTTGTGCCACTTTTCAATTGTCATTTACGCGTCATTTCTTTGCGGTCTTTACAATATTTTATCTCTTCTTCTGCTCTTTGCTTTTGACTTTTTTTTGTGTTATTTTTTTGGGTGCAGTGAAAGGCTCACAAATACTTCCGTAGCCCATTTGCAGTTGTTGTTGTTGGTTTTGCTTCTTTTGTACTTCTTGCTTGCAATTTCTTATCGTTCTTTTGCGCATTTGTAGCCATTCGCTTTTTGATCTTGAAACTCGTGCTCTGTCTCTCTCTATCTCTCTCTCTAGCTCTCACTCTCTCTGACCCTCTGCTCCATGCGATTTGCCAGCTGCTCTGCTGCTGCCGAACGAGTTTATCAAACAGGAAAAATCATTAAAGCAATTCAAATTGTTTATTGAAAAGCAACAGAAAGCAGGGGGCAGCAGGGAGAAAAAAAGCGAGAATCGACAGATTCGTTTTTTTTTTTTTTTTGTGTTTGTTATTATCTCTGTTTTGTGCTGATTTTTGCAAGATTTGTGGACTCACTCTTTTGCTCCATTTGCAATTAGCTAGTTAAACGGTTCTAAACGCAAGACGCATGCAAATTTGAGTGGAAGTAAAAATACCCTGTAAAGTGAAAGTTCATCTAAAATGTATAATAAATATAGTAGTGCTTTATATTTCTTATATTATTATAGACTCTTTAAATATATATGGAAAATAAATATTCTATATAAACTAAACTCTGGAACTGTATTTACAGCTCATCTGTTAGTCACACTGGTTAATCAACGCTATCAAGTGCTGATTAAGCTATGCAATCAAAAGACAAAGGCCTTTAAAATCAGATTGTAATTTATTATAAAATCGAAACGTGGCTTAAAAGCAGTTGCTTGATTAACGGCGAAGAACAAAGCTGGCGTATAGCAAACAAAATAAATAATTAACAGATAACACAGCTGTGCAATAGAAATATATATATCCACGTATAAATAATTGCCATGTGAGTGGCTCAGTCTATATATAGAGTATTGCCAATCAAATAGACAAATGTGTGGCAAAGTTTTCGTTGGTAATTCAGTTACCAAACATCCGCATAAAAGCTGATGCAAGCCGCAAGAAGAACACATCAAGCATGAAGTCAGGGCTCAGGCTCAAACGTGCAACATAATTCAATTAGTATTGCGAGTGAGCGAGTGAGAGAGAGAGAAGGAGATAGAGGGAATCGCATAAAAGCAGCCGCAGCAAAGCGAAAGGAAGTCGCATTGGTCGCCAGAGGGCGCCACCTACCGAGGGGCGGCACTTGAATTCGCCGTCAAAAAGTAGCAAAAAAAAAAAAAAATAAATAAACTCAAAGAGAGAGAAAAAATATTTTAGAGCCAATTTGGCGACACTTTGCACTGTTGACCCACTTAAAAGAAACTTTTCAAAGTTTATTTTATTTTAACGTAATTTGATAAACTTCTTCAATATAAACGCTTCGCAGAGTTTCAAAATTTGATATGAAATATGCATGCAGACAATGGCCGTTCGGCGCTAATAAAACTGACATGAAATATGCCACAGCACCAACTCAAGGTGATCAACTCTGAGGTATCTGTAAAAGCGTATCTGTATCTGTATCTGTTCGAATACATTTCGTATCTGCAGTCGGGCGGGCAGTGCCTGGGTTACGGTCACGATGCGTGTTGCGCATTGCATATTTTATGGTAATTCGAACTTGTTGCCCTAACTCTTTGCAACTTTCACACCCAGGCCGAGGCCCGCGCCTGGGCCAGCTAAGCTTAACACGCCACGCCCCTCGACAATCGCCGCCGCCCACTGCCATTTCTCACAGTCAGCTAAAATTACAAACTTTGCTTCAATTACAGCAGCCACAGTCGCTGCCAATTGCCAAGTTCACTGACTGACCGACCAGAGTAATTAAAAATCAAGCCTCTGTCTGCAGGAAGACCTACACACACACATGTAGAGAGGCGAGCATGCGTGTGTGTGTGTGTGTGTGTGTGTGTGTGACGTTCTCACCAGCTCTTACCTAACTTCCCTTTCTTAATTGTACACAAATCATGGGTCTACATTTCATTGTAACTACTGCGAATCCATTAGATCTCTTTTGCCATAGATATTTCTATTTTCTTAGAGCCAGTCCACTGTCCACTGTCCCTCCATTTGGCGGAAATCGAATACGTTGCACTTAACTGCTGCAATTCTTTCTTCAGCTCTAGCTACGACCCCCAAGGCTTAAGCCAATCGCCTAATCACTCTGACAGTCTGCAATCTCTCTCTCTCTCTCTCTCTCTCTCTCTCTCTTTCTCTGTCATTGACTTTGTGGCTTTGGAGTTGCCACAGCGTCACATGCGATTAGATTAGCCTTAGTTTGTCATTGTTGCTGCAATGCCAAATCCCTAAATGACCAGTCTCTAAACGTTTCACTTGACAGCCCATTGTCTTAAAGCACAAACTTAATTCAATTAAGTGTTGTGAAAGTGTTTAACTAGCTAAACATCAATTTATGAGAATCGCATAGAAAGTCCAGTTTTTCAACTAGACTTGAATACCAAGAATGTGTAGCTATAGTAATGTATATATTATTGTCAGTATTTAGCATAAATTCCTATAGCATATAAATACATTTCTTTATACATGCATATCTATTCACATACATATGGTATGCATGATGTATACATACATTATTTTCATTTGGAAAGGTCATTTAAATACATTAGTTAAAATTCCAACATACATGCAGGCATGTATACATGCATGCACACATGTATAAATACATATATGCATACGTGTATACACACATTCATATGCATAAACATATACATGCATGCATGCAGAGGTGTACATATATGTATATTCATTCAGTGATGCTACAATACATGTGCCCATGCACATTTTTATAGATGCACATATACATATGTACATGCATACTAGCATACATATACATACATGCATACGTGTATACATGCAGATATTCATATATATTATCACATACACTTGTATAGTGATGTGCATATAGTATTACTTAAATTTCTTATAAAGTAACATGCATATCTACAGATATACATAGGTGCCACATATTCATATATGTATATGCATATATATGTATATGTATATGTGTATACATGCCTGTATTTTCATATACAATATATACATAAATAATACATACTCAAATGCATCCATGCATACATTATTTACATTACTTACATCTCATAAATTTGCCATAATAAACAATTTAACTTTCTAGCTGCTGGGCTGTGGCAGGCAGCACAGAGAGCGCTCTCTCTCTCTCTCTCTCTCTCTATATATATATATAGCCTAACAATATCTATATTCTATGCGGGATTACAGCTAGTTTCTACTCACATAACAAGCATAGCTAAAATCAAATTCAATTTCTTTTTATAGAGTAAGAAATTGAAATTTCAATTCAGTCTGCGCTGAGGGAAATTAATTGTTTAAATGGCTTAGGCTTTGGCTAAAATAGATTATAATCGAAAACAACTTAAGGCAAAGAGTGCTCTGTGGGCAATTTACAAGCCAGCAAAGAGAAATAAATGCTTGTTCAATTTTCTTTTCGGGTGCCATTTCGTGAGGTAACTACAGAGCAGATCACAGGTGGGTAACAGGTGCCTGGCATCGTTTAGTGGCCTCTTTAATGCGCGCTGTCAAACGCTTGATTAATGAATCAAACTCTTTTCTTTGATTACTATAACAACTAAAGGCCTCCAAAAACAGGAAATGGCATAAAAATATAAAAATATTTACTTTCGCATGGAAAAAAATAAAAAATAAAATCGAAATAAAAGCAACACAAAGAAATGACTTAAAGAAAAAAAAATGACGATTGCGCAATTTGAGTGTGCGTAACTGCAGCCTTTGTTGCGGCAGCTCTTCAGGTGGCAGCACAGGTAACTGGCGACAGCAATTAACTGCGATGCTCAATCAGTTCAACAAGATTCGAAAAATATGTCTCAATTTGTTGGCTTAAAGTTCCCTAAAAAAAAAAAATGTATAAACTGCAATTGAAATCAATTTCTCGATGGACTTAAATATGGGCATAGATTACAAAGTATTTTCATTTTACCTTTTTTTTGTTGTCTTCTTTTGCTTGTTGTTTCTGTAAATGAAAACACAAAAAAGTGAAAGTCCGAATGGGCGACTGCTGCAACAGTGCATATTAATTTGGCTTTTAGTTTTTAATCATAGCCGAAAGACACTGAGCTGGCCTAAAGCCCAAAAAAAAAAAAACAAAAATTGAAAACAAAAACTGGTCACCCTAAGCCCTATTTTCAGTTGTTGTTGTTGCTAGCCATTGCGCATGTGTGGCTCAGTTAGCGCAAGTTTTTCCATCGTCGAGCCGCATATTTGCAAGCTGATGTAATATGGGCGCACAACAGTGACTGCAAAAAGTTGCTGCACTCGCAGACACACACAGCAAGTGCATTCAACTTCAACTTAGAAAACTTTATTTATGCATTAAAAGAACTTTATAGTTGTCTATTAGCTTATCTATATAGATCTGAAACTTCAAAAAAAAAAAGCAGGAAGTTTTAGTCAAGTTTTACAGCCTGAAAATCTCCCACATAAATTTGCAGCACAAACTTTTGATGTATGTGTCCATGTGTGTGCGTGTGTGTGTGCCTTGCCAACGCCCGGCAATGTTTCATGCTGGTTGCAACAGCAGCAACTGGCTGCAACAGCAGCAACTGGCTTTTGATTTGGTGCGTCGCACAGTGGAGCATTTGCACACATTTCATTGCAAAATGTGTCCGACTCTGATGCAATTTCATTTTCTAAATCAAATATTGATTTTCTATCGCGCCTATTGCCCAAAAGGCTCCACTGTGCAGCTGCAGCACTTACGTTGCATTTCCCAGACGCGGCGCGTGTGTAAAATATTGCACAATTTTCGGGGTGCCAAAATTAATTGGCCAACGACATCGAATGTGGCTAACATTTCCAGCACACACATTGACACATTACGCAGAGCTGAAAAGGCCAGAAGGAAGTCAGTCAAAGGTTTTCCATACGTGAAAGTTGCACAGCCGCAAGATAAATAAATTGAAAGCGCATTGAACTACGCCCCAAAAAAAAAAAAAAATGCTTAAAAGAAAGTTAAGTAATAATAAGCGAATATTATCCCAAACGGCAGCCCCCTGCCACAGGCCTAACCAATTGTCTGGCTGTCGCAGTGTGTATCTGACAGATACACAGGCGAGTGCACAGTATCTGACAGATACACACGAACTGCAGTTCAGTTGGGCGCAAATTAAATGCGAGAGTTTTTATAGAAATTAATGTGTGAATATTTCACTCTTGGAGACCCGCAGCTGCACACATTGTTGTTGTTGTTGTTGTTGTTGTTGCTTTTCCTGTTATTGTTGTTGCTGCAGTTGCTGCAGTTGCTGCATGACTCAAAATGTAAATGATCTAAAATGATGTACGTGTGGGCACCTTTACGCGTAGATGCCAGAGGCTCTATGTAGCTGAAATAATAAAAAAAAAAATAAACCTCTTCAATCACTTCACGAGTGGATTCGGGAGTGGGAGCGGTGCGAGGGTCAACTGTAACTTTAATGGAAATTTATTTGCATCTGTTATGAATTGTGGTGACAGAGGGCGTTGTTAGTCGTAGTTGCTGCTATTGCTGTTGCTGTTGCTGTTGCTGTTGCTACATTACCTCATTAGAAATGCTGCACAGTTGCGTTGCTCTCTTTTTGGTGTGTGTGTGTGTGTGGCTCACACGGCGTATGCGTAATTTACTCAACTCAATTGCTGCACGCTCATCTAACTTAGCTAAGTTTTGTTTAAGCTTAATGGAGATTTATTTGTAGAGTATCTATGATGTTTCGGGAACTATTTAGAGAGCAAATGTTACCATAGCAATGAAATATTTATGCAACTAATGAAGAGTTCATTGGATATCTGCTAGCAAGCGACCTATTCATAGGTTATCCATATCTCTCAGAATATAATCAAAAGAGGATTATCAAGAGAGGATTTCATAGGTTATCTCTGCATGCGAGAGTCTCTCTTGGGTATCCTTGGGCATTTTTCAGATCAGAGAGAAATTTCATAAGATATTCATAATTCCCAGTTCATAATGTATCTGACAATCACTTCATACATTATCTCCTAATATCTCAAGAACTTTTCACAGGGTAACTTAACATGTAACACTCTCTCTCTCTTTGCCTCTCTCTCTCTCTCTTTGCCTCTCTCTCTATCTTTCTCTTGGCACTCAACCAAATTGTTCATTCACCTTCATTATGTGTTGCACAGACAATGTGTAAAGAGGCTCATTTTTATTGATGAAAAGTGAAAAATGTGACACGAAAATAAAAAATATAAAGTACGATGCGACTGACATAAGCATTCGTCTCTGCCTCTTCTTTCCGTATGTATATATATGTATATATTTTTTTTTTGTTTATCGTAAGTGAAATAAATGTATGGAAGTATGTCAACAATGTTTAGAGCTTATGACAGGCGGCATAACTCGTTCAGCAACAACAACGTCAACCAGAAATATTAACTAGAGCAATGAGCAATGGCCAATGCGCAATGAGCAATCAAAGCCTAAAAAAAAACTCGTTTAATTCTGAAAGTTTCACTTTTCAAGCAAATGAAAAATTCAAATATATATAAAATGTAGCTAGAAACAGATGGAGCTTGACTGAATACATATATTTAATTATTTTTATAACTTAATGAATTTTTAAATTACACAGAGCGCCAAAAATTTGATATTTGCTTTGCAATTTAACCCAAAATTGGGTCATTGTCTGTGACGTTGACGCGCGACTTTTATTTCTTGACCAACTTAATGCTCCACCCGTACACCCCACGCCCAAAATCATGTTCAAATTTTGATGAGCCAGCAGCTCTATAAATATTTTGTTACCAGCCACGAAATGTGTAGTCTAGTGATGAACTACAAGATACTCTTTAAATTGAATTACTTCAACTCTTATACTTTATCTTTTTTTTCAATATATATTTTATCTACTTTCTACTTCTACTTCTACTTCTACTTCTACTTCTACTTCTACTTCTACTTCTACTTCTACTTCTACTTCTACTTCTACTTCTACTTCTACTTCTACTTCTACTTCTACTTCTACTTCTACTTCTACTTCTACTTCTACTTCTACTTCTACTTCTACTTCTACTTCTACTTCTACTTCTACTTCTACTTCTACTTCTACTTCTACTTCTACTTCTACTTCTACTTCTACTTCTACTTCTACTTCTACTTCTACTTCTACTTCTACTTCTTCTACTTCTACTTCTACTTCTACTTCTACTTCTACTTCTACTTCTACTTCTACTTCTACTTCTACTTCTACTTCTACTTCTACTTCTACTTCTATTTCTACTTCTACTTCTACTTCTACTTCTACTTCTACTTCTACTTCTACTTCTACTTCTACTTCTACTTCTACTTCTACTTCTACTTCTACTTCTACTTCTACTTCTACTTCTACTTCTACTTCTACTTCTACTTCTACTTCTACTTCTACTTCTACTTCTACTTCTACTTCTACTTCTACTTCTACTTCTACTTCTCATTAGAAATGGACATTTACTTTTACTTCAGCTTATGAGTATAATATCTCATTCATTATAGGTTGCAAACAGGTTTTAAGCTAAGCCAGTTCGTGCCCTGAATTCTAATTAATTTCTTTATTATCATTTGAATCATGCGCTAATCCAGCTGTTTAAAGAAAAATAAAAAGCTCTAGGCTTACGCTTAGCATCTATGAGAGCAAACCTGCAACAACGATGCGAGAGACCTTCCTTAACTATCTACAATTTCAATACATACATGTTTCATTTCAAATATATCAACATTAAGCTAGGCTCTTCTATATTCTATGACCCGAATTCCATTAATTCATTTATAAACCCTAACAATATTAGAATTTAATTATTCATCACAATAGTAGCACTACAATAGTCTGGAATACCTCTACCAAAAACATAAAAACTAGTTACCCGAAAAAATCTCGCACTGCATTGCTAAATAGCTCGATTTGTGTCTCTCTTGGACAGACGGACTTGGACGGACTGACTGACTGACTGAATGGCTGCCATGCCATGTGGCTGGCTGGCAACCCGCCCGTTCAGTTCAGTTCAGTTGAGTTCAGTTCAGCTTCTGTCTGTCCATGCGACGAGAGATGACTGACTGTGTTTGGTCTCGTAATCATGGAGCTGGGGCGTTGTCTGCGCATTTGGGCACATGCCACGGTCCAGAGCACAGACTGTTGGGAGTTGGAGACTGTCGAGTGTCAGGTGTTAAAATTTGCCCGGTTTCACGTTTGTTTTCATATTTTCTTTTTTTTTTTTTTGTTTTTTTGTTCGTCTTCTAACGTGTGGATTTACGTGTGACAAGCGAATGGCAAACAGAGCAAACCTTTTGCGAGCCTCTCTCGACCATTGACCCAAAAAGCAAAGACAAACAGACGCAAAGCGCCTTGGGCAGACCTTAGATGCAAACTCGTGCCGGAGCCCCTTCAATTATGTCAATTAACTTGGTGCCTAACCAAGTGTTATATAATCGAGCAGACAACTAACAACAACAACAACTAACAACAACAACAACAAACGAACAACTAACAAAAATTTGTCAACTGCACAAGTTGAATGACATTTGGTGGAAAAGAAAAAGAGTCAAAAATTAAACAAAATTACATTTGATTTAAGCAATTGCTTTAAGCAGACAGCATTAAAATTTTGTCAAATTCACATTTAGTTAACTACATTTCAGTGCCATCCTTTTTAGGGTGTCACCAAATTTAAAGCTAAAATAATTTTGCAATTTTATGCAGCTTTTATGCTTTTATGCAAAACGGCTAATGAGCAGCTGCAGCGTAAATGAAATTGATGATGCTGCTTGCCACATAAAGTAAAAGGGTATATTGGTTTTACACAGTGTACGATTTGCAATGCAGAATGACTAAATTATTTAATTGGTTTATAGATTGACGATCAATTCTATATATATACGATTCTTGTTTTTAGAGATCTGAGCTGCTGTAAATTTCATATATTAATTTCCTTTTATTATGCAGTCGTTTACCTTTATTGTACTCCATTTTTGCACAGCTTATTTTGCCTAATTAAGCAAGATATATATATTTAAAAATAAATTGATTATGCGGCCCGTGCGGCAACAAATCCCACAAAAATATAAATAAATACGTGTAGCCCTCGAAGTTGCCTGTTTTAAATGACTTTAATACCAGTTGGTTGAGTTTTGGGCCTCGGAATACGAGTTCGAGCCAAATGCCGCATTTTTAATTGAGGAATTCTTGCAACAGCCGCTGTGGGGCCGCAGCGAGGCTGGCAATCAATTTGTAGGTATTCAACTTTGGCATATTAAAACAAACATCTTAAAGTCTACACAAACACAGAGTTATGTATGTGTGTGTGTGTGTGTGTGTGTGTGTGTGTATTTTAGTCAATTTTATGCCTGGCTCAATATGATAAAATAAAAAACACAAATTGGATTTTGCCAAAGATATTTTTACAGCAAATTTTGATTCAAAGATAAGCAAAAAGTGCCTTGCATGAAATTTATGAAAATTAATTCCATTTATGCTGCCATCCAGATAAGTTTTTATTTTCATGCAAAAGTTTTTGGCATACATTGTGAAGAAGTTTATCCAGCATTGTTGGGGCTGAAATGACAATGCAGGGCAAATTGAAAGCATGATTGTTATAAAATCTTCAGAAAAGCGCTAGCGCTAGTCGTTGCTGATTTTGGACTGATAATTATCATAAAATGAATGAATCAGTGTCAATTAGACAATCAATCAGTTTTAAGCCACTCAGTCATAGTGAGTCTTTCATTTAGTCAAGCTATGTTAGCGGTTGGCAAGTCACCCAATCTGTCATTTACTTTCATTAAAACAATCGTTTAGTAACTCAAGCATTCATTCAGCCAATCATTCACTAATGCCATCAATTATTCAAGGTCAATCTTTTGTCTATTGTCATTTAGACAGTCTTTCAGTCAGTCAGTCAGTCGATAAAATAATCAGCCTAAAGACAATTTGTTTTGAGTTAAATGAATATATTTTTAAGTTCAGTCACTTCAGAAAGTTAGTCTGTGAGTTGATTTCCTTTAATCAGTTTACTTTAATAATTCATTTCAATCAGTCATTCCCTTTATCAGTCAGTCTGTAAGTCATTCAAATACTCAAACACTCATACAATCACTCAATCAGTCTGATTTAGTCTTTAAGTCTTTGTCAACCTTTCATCTATTCAGTGCACCATTCAATCAGTTTATCAATCGAGTTTCCCATTCACTCATTCATTCATTCATTCATTCATAAAAATCTTTCCTATGCATATACTAGATAATTATATAGATATTTGAATGTTTCACAACAAGTTCTCTGCATAAAGCAAAACTTTTAATTAGCTCTACCAAGTTCTTTCCTCTTTTTAGTTGCTCCGTT
Organism: Drosophila stalkeri; assembly: GCA_035047405.1. Lineage (NCBI taxonomy): Eukaryota > Metazoa > Arthropoda > Insecta > Diptera > Drosophilidae > Drosophila > Drosophila stalkeri. The sequence goes on along the minus strand of JAWNPR010000041.1, from coordinate 13,305,341 downwards.
CACAGAGAGGCAAACATATGCCTATGCAGACAGCTCTGGTTCGTTTTTGTTCTTTTATAAAGCACTCACAGTTCCCACATGCCTGCAATTGCCAACTAAATGAAGTAGTTGAGTATGATATATGTTAATTAGGAGTGAGTGAAGTGGAGTGGAGTGGAGTGGAGTGGGGACTATCTCAAGCCAACTGCATTTAACGGTGCAGATTTTATGGCAATTACAACGTGTGTGGGAACGGAAAAATCGAGAGAGAGAGAGAGAAAGAGAGAGAGAGAGTGAGAGGGAGGTAAGCAGGTATCATGAGTAGACCCTGCTGACCCAATTAAGTCTCATTATCAAGTAAATCATTTAATTACCAGGCACAAGCCACCCAAAGAGCAGCCCAAAAGCAGAGCAAAAGAAATGTATATATATATATATATATATATATATATATATATATATATATACTATATCTTTCTCACGCTGATGATGAGCAGCAGTAGGTAAATGGAAAAGCTGAAATAGAAGCTGCAAGCACTTTTGGTTTCATGCTCATGAGAGTTTGTTTTTATTTTCTTTGGTCTTTTGCTATTCTATGCTCTAAGCCGAACGAATTGAAGTTTCGTTTCAAAATAGAAAGCATTGTCAATAAATACAATTTCTAAATTCTTGGCAAGCAGACGCTGCGACGTGACAAGTACGACTGAAACCCCGCTCTCTGCTCTGTCAATGAGAACGAAACGAGTCCAAAAGAGTCCAAAGAAATCATTTATTTTCGTCTACAGCTGCTGACTTGAAAACTTGTATCCATGCACACTGAGAGACCGCATAGTAGTAAAAGAAGTTTCAACATATTGCAAAAAGAAGAAGAAAAAGAAGCAGCCGCAGAGGAAAACCTTTTAACTTTTGCCTTTTAATTAATACAACTAACGACTTTCTTTAACCCATTTCGAGGCGCAACAACAAATGAATTACCTGCACAAGTCTCTCAGCCTTAGCCTTAGCCTCAGCTCTCAATCTAAATCTCATCTCATCGCATCATTGTAATAGAAATTTTAATCACACTTCAGCGCAAGGCCTGCACCACCTGCACCACCACTCACTCTTCTGCACCACCAATCGCCCAAAAATCTGCATTGTACGACAACTTTCTATGGCAAATAGTAAGATGAAAAAGAAAAAAAAATTACAAATACAAATACAAACAAATAATAAATATTAAATTACATGCAAGCATTTAATTGCGCACATCATAAACAAATGCTTAACAATAGCTCCCCCAGTTTTTGCCAACAAATTTGCAATTCATTTCAATGCTCGCTCAAGCATGTGTGAAGAGAGCATATTGGCTTGCTTGTTATATCCGGGTTGAGTGTCTGTCTGTCTGTCTTGTGTGAGGAATTTCGCATTTATATAGTCGCATATGGAGGTAACATGATATGATAGACATATAGATAGGGCGTGGCAATTTGGACATTGTAATATATTGTATAGGATAAAATGTGTAAGATATTGAAAAATGAAGATCCATTTAAATAATATGCATATAGATAAAGATGTAAAAAGATTTAGTATATATAATCAACAGATGTATAGAATACTCTTTCAAATGGCATCAAATGAAAGAGAGAGTTGAAAAAAAATAAATAAAATACAAAATAAAAATATATGTATATATATATTGAATAAAATGCTTGCTCTAAGTGCTTGAATTATCATATATAATTTGTTTATATATTTTACCATAGTTCCATAAGTTAATTCTCTACAAATATTGTCTTTTATTTAACTTTTACTTCATTTTTTTTTTAATTCTAAGCGAGTATTTGTGCAGTCAGTAAACTTGCTTCTGCAAGAAATTTCACTGTGCATACACGCAGCTAAATCGAATTGTATTCCAGTTATATGTGAATTATATATATGTATGTATATAGCTTGCAAGCAGATTGTATCCACAGTTATCTAACTAACAACGCTGGAAATATGTGCACAAAATGTGACTTAATTAGAGTGCAGAGCGGAGGACTTCAATTAAAACTGTATGCCAATTTTGATAGTTGAGTTGAGCCAAGGCAGAAATAGACAGAGACGGAAGAAGAGAGAGAGAGAGAGGGAGGATGTGAGGGAGAGAGAGAGAGTGCGAGTTAGATATTTAAATATGACTCGAGTTTGGAATTTGAGTTTTGAATTCTCTCTTTGATTAGCTGTGGGAAAATGTGCTAATATTTTGCATGCGCCACTTCAAAGCTAATTGCAAGAATTTGACACATTTATATATGTCTGTGAGTGTGTGTGTATCTGTAGCTATGCTAATGATAAGCACTTAGTCATTTCGCCTGGCATATGTGAGACAGCATAGTGCAGCATAGGGCGGCAAACCCTTTGAGGGCTTCTCTATGTGTGCTTAAGCTCTTATCAACGGGTAAATGGCAAATGGGCAGACAAATGGAAATGCGATTAGGTTATTTTATCATTAATTATGTAGAATATTTGTTGTAATTTCAAATGAATTATTATTTGCCTGGTTCTCTCTCAATGTCAGTCAAAAGTCACATTTTCGTGAATTCATAAAGCTGCGAGACTTTTCTCAACTTGCTTTCAACAATGGGCAAAAAAGCAATTAAAAACTTGGCCTGTTTTTGTTTTTATTTTTATTTTTTTTGCTTGTTTTATTTTTGTTGCTGCCAACAAATTTTCCACAGACACAAAAAATTTGCCTAACTGTTGAGTGGGTGGCCGGATGTTGTTGGGTTGTCGGCCATAATCAGGGCTGTGGCTGTCTCTCTCTCTCTCTCTCTCTCTCTCTCTCTCTCTCTCTCTTTTACTCTGTGGCAGCATAAAACCTTTAAGCATTTTAGTACCTGCACTCGGCTTGTACAGGATTACATTTTGTGTGTATGTGTCGGTGTGTGTTGCCAAAGGATTATGCTGTCTGAACAGAAGGAGGCGCTGGCAGCAAGGAGCTGACTTGCTTTTAGGCCAAACTTGGCAAGCAAAATGTTTGCCAGTTGGCAACAACAGAAACGGCAACAACAACAACAACAGCAGCAACAGCAGCAGCAGCAGCAGCAACCACAGCCTCTGAGCCGCCGACTGTTCTACTTTTCTAGCATCAATGGCTCGTGACATTGTTTGTGTGCGCTTACACACACACACACACACACACACACACACACACACATACAGAGCCATAGAAACTGCGTTTATGCATTGTGCAATTCATGAAAACGTGCGCATTAGCAACATTTTCTAGCAGTTTATTGGCTTTAAAGGCAAATTGTGAAGCGCAGCCAAATAAATTTTCAGCTGCATCCAACTTCACGCACTGCCGGCGCCAACTTCACGCACAGCCGCAGCTAACTTCACGCTTATGCACATTTAATTAAAGCCTTTTTCCCGATCAATAAAATTTCGTTAATTGCGCAGCATAAACGCTGAAACATAGAACTAGGTAAAGCCGCAAAACATGTTTATAACAAGTTGAAAGTGCTCGAGGCGAATGAGCGCAGCTCTCAGATACTCTTTATGCTCTTTAAGAACTACAAGCAATGTGTAAAACTTGTTTTTATATACTCTGTAAAGTACATACGCACACTGATTAGCTAATTTTAAGCGTTGCCTAGACAATTGATTAGGCTATGGGTAAATATTTATGCTCATATTCATGCATGAGCTTGAAGAGTCAACATAACCGATGCTTAGATGAGATTAGAGGGTATATGAAACATGCTGCTTGTGCTACTGACGCAGGCAGCTGAAAAGAAAAGTGCCTATGAGCGTCAAAGCGTGTTTATATGGAATGGCAGTGAGATGGAGTGAGAGAGAGAGAGAGAGGGTTCGATAGGCAGCGAGTGAGAGGGAAGTAGGTAAGCCAGAACCGCTCTAAAGTAGTTGCTGCTCTTTCTTAATGAGAAAGTTCATTTGGTTTATGAGAGTGTCACAGGCAGCGCTTTAAGTCTGAGATTGAGCGAATAAAGAATTAATTAAACTAGTTGAGTTCGTTAAAAATTAATCAAGTTAATTGCTGAAAAGAAAGAAGCTTGCGATAGAGCAGAAACAGCAGCCCAGATAGAGATAGAGAAAAATGAAATATAACTTTATATTTAGATAGGGCAATCAATTAATATATACTAGAGAAGTTTTACAACTCTCATCAATGATTTGTTATGTAAATTAACTTTTAATTAGTTTATTCAAAAGTTAACTTTTTCGTCAGAATTTGTTGTTTTCCTGTTTTACTTCGCATATGAAATATTGTACGCTTGCTTCACATGTTAATTTATTAGCCACGGACACGTACCATATTTAAGTTGATAAAAACTAAAGTTGTCAGGCACACACATATTTTTCTTGTATATTTATTTTTCTGTTGTTTCTATTTGAACATTTCCGTGCATTTCCTTTGTGTAAGGCACTTGAAATGAATGCAGAAACATCTTAATGTGATTAAAATGAAATACTTTGCCTAACATTGTTAGCTTTTATATATGTATGTATATTCTGACTGACATTCTTCATTTCACGCTCTTCTAATTTCAGCTCGAGCTTGTATTAAAAACAGCCACAAAATTTCGAAAACATCGAAAATGGTCTTTGATTGTGGAGTTTGGTGTGCAAAGTATTTGCTTTGCATATTAAATTTTATATTTTTTGTAAGTATGAATAAAAGTTATGAAGCTATTTAAAATAATTAATTTAGGTACTTATATTTTTTATTGGTGTTTATTTAAATAAATATTCAAGAGGAAAAAGTAATTAAGAAACTAAAAACTATTTTTAAAAGTAAAATTATTCAGTTCAACAAAGCATGAACAAAAAAATTTTATAACATTTTTATCTTTATTTCATTTAATTTTCAATTTAATTGATTTAAATATCTCAACAATGAAACCAATAAAAATATATTAAAAAACAAAAATAATAATAATAAAATTTTAATCAGAACACTATTTAAATTCTCAACAAATATTTCTTTATTTAATGCCCAAAGGGAAAACTAGTATATATAAATTTTTAATTATAAATTCATTGAAAGCTTAACAATAAATAAAATATATATGTGTATTTCCTATAATTCCAACTAATCTGTTCATTTCAAACTTTTATTTTTTTCTTCAACTTTTTTAGTGTTAAATAAAAAAATAAGTAAATGGCAAATTAACTGATTAAACAACGCATGAAAAAAAATACTTTCAAATATTTATTCAAAAATATTTGTGTAAATATTTCCCAAGGGAAAAACGTTTGAGCTGTGGCTTTTCTCTCATTTTTTTTTCTCTCGATTTATTATTTATTTAATTTTTGTATGTTTTATCTCTCTCTTTGCTGAAGCTTTGGTCAAATTGCATTGCAAATTGTTGCGTTTGGAGGCGCGGCTGCAGTCAATCAAGCAAATCTCTGCGCATGCGCAGTTTTTTCCACATTTCTGTGTGGTGGTTCATTGACTTGCCAGCAATTGTTGCTCTTGCTGTTGTTGTTTGTTATTGTTGTTGTTGTTGTTGTTGTTTATCGTCATAATCATGAACAACATGAAATGCAATCAACATGACCGAGCAACATAAACACAATCATGTTTTGTATACGCTCTGTGTTTTATGCTTACAATTTGCATGCCAAGCTAAGCTGAGGGTTACTTTTCCACACTGTGAATTAGCTGTGAACACCTTTTTTCGTCTGCTTGATATCTTGCAGGTGCTAGGCACAATTATATTCGGAGTTGGACTATGGCTGGCCGTGGATAAGCACTCGCTGATTGCTCTGCTCAAGCTCGTCGAGAGCGAACGCATTGAGGTAAGTATTCATAACCAATTCCAGGTGAAAGTCGATGGGGCAAACATCCCCAAAAAGAAGCCAAAAGATCCCCTCCCAATCCCAATCTATAATGTTATTACCTACTTTTAACTGCATAACAAAAAGAAAAACCAACCCCAAATATAGGATATTCAATATATTTGTGTAGTTCAAGTCTAATTGCACAGTCCCCAAACAACATCACGTGCACAGTAATTGTTGACATTGCCCCAATGGCAAATTAAACAGAAAAGCTCTAGGTAATTAGAGTGCAGCTACCTATAAATATAGATATAATACAGATATAATATACAGGAAAAAAAAGAGTTTGAAGCATTGAAATGTACAATAAAAAAAGTTGCATTAGGTATTTTACTAAAATTAAATAAAAAAGAAATATTTTAAAATATTTAATTTAAGGCATTTAGCTTTATTTTGTTTACTAGTAAAGAATGTACTAAATTAAATAAATATTTTGGCTCACAATCACAATACTTTGTTCTAGATTTCGAATTATAATACTAATGTATATACCGAGCTAACATAAAATATATATATAGTAAACTGCAATACAATAGCAACAATATAATAAAGAAAAACTCCCGTTAATTATAATAACAATGCATTACGAGTTAAACTTTTGATAAGCATTTGCAAACCGCAATTTCCGTGTCATAGGAAATGCTAAACATTCCTGCGGATGAATTGAAAATTGCAATAGAATCGCAATGAAAAGAGACTAAACTGTCTCTGGTTAGCCTTCATTAGAGAAATTGCATAGCTAATGTATTTTTTGCTACCTGTAATCTACTTGCTAATGAAATATTTCCAATGCTCGACTTTGACAGATATATGTATATATATAGAATTAGCTATATAGGATATATATAGAGTATGGTTTATTGGCATTGGTTAACATTCGCTGCGCAGTTGCATGTCATGCGGCAACAACAGCTACAAATTGAACGCAAGTTCGAGTCACTAATCAACTCACATTGACAGCAACAAAATACCAAAAAGGGGGAAAAAAAGGAAAGAAAATGGTTTTTGGAAAATAAATGCATAAAGGCGGATAAAGTGCATGTCCTCGCTGCACGTATTGCTAATGAGAAACTGCAATTGCAGCCATGTCCAAAGGCTAATTGACTGACTGAACTGTCTATTGCGGCAATGCGTGGGTGTTGCGCTTTTTGGTCAATGAACCGCGTTTCTCTGACAAAGACTTTCAATTCAAATTTCATTTTATTGATATTATAGATATATTTATGGCCCACACGCTCTTTGGTGAGCACTTAAGTGTGTCATAGCTGTCATTTGTGTGTCAATTGGTTGAGATAACTTCACTTAATTTAATTACAAATGTTGCGAAAGCTGCGCCAGTCGAAAGGTTAATTACAATTACGTATACGCCGCATCGTACGCATTCCAATGCATTTACATACATAACGAGAATGGCTGACGACAAATTCCATTTCGATCATGCCCAACCTTTCTAGCAATACTTATTTCTTCTCTTTGTTCTCATTTCATTTAGCACTTTACACAGCCTCAGGTCATAGAGCAAATGGCTTACGTTCTGCTCGTCATCGGAGCCGTGATGTTCTTCTTGAGCCTCTTGGGCTATTTGGGCGCCATGCGCGAGTCTCGCTGTCTGCTCTCCACGGTAAGTGTTAAGATAGGATAAGTGTAAGAAGAAGATAAAGAGATGCAGATGCAGATACAGATACAGATACAGATACAGATACAGATACAGATACAGATACAGATACAGATACAGATACAGATACAGATACAGATACAGATACAGATACAGATACAGATACAGATACAGATACAGATACAGATACAGATACAGATACAGATACAGATACAGATACAGATACAGATACAGATACAGATACAGATACAGATACAGATACAATATCTCGAAGATACAATTGTGAAAGAGTAAAAGATACTCAGGAAAAGAAACAGATACAGATACATTATCTTAGTTATTAGAAACTGACAAATAGTCCATTCCAAAAGAGTATCTTTGCCACTTCAGATACAAGATACGAGATACAAGTACATATACATTGATAAACAGATACAATACTTCCGCAACTGCAGATACAATTCTAAGAGAGATCAACATAGACTCTCAGTTACACAGACACAGCTCAACCAGAGCCACATTCATCTCAGCTGTTGCCCAATCTAAGCTGTTGCATCACAAGATTGGCGCCGCGGGAGACATTTAAAATATTTGTTATTCACTGCACGTTTATGGAAACAAGTTGTGAATTTTCATAGCTTAACATCAGATATTTGTTATTGGCTTTTCATGGCAGTTGACTGGAAAAACGCTTGGCACCCAGAGAAAGTTGCGGCTGTTGTGGGTACACACACATACAGACAAATACTCACACTTACATATACATACATACACATGTTGTAGGCCTTCTTTGCGCTGATCTTAACATCTGGCATTTCCATTTCGGAACGTGTTTTCATCCGATGAACAAGTGTCGTGACAAGCCCTTCACTTTTGACTCTGTCTGTTGTACTTGAACTTGTGTGCTTGGAATTGTAATTTCACCTGAGCAGCAAATAAACAAGCATATATAGGTATATATATATATAAATATATATATTGAAATAGCCATATATCTGTTGAGGGCCCAACCCTAAAAGAAATTTCTATGATAGAGCGTCGTCGTGTGTCGGCAATTAATAAACAGTTTATCACTTGGCTTGGCTTGCTTGGGCATCGGTTGGCTTGGCTTGGCTTGGCTCGGCTCGGCTCGGCCATTACGAGTACTTTACACACTAGTATTTATGAACGGGGCTTGACTTAGCGGGGCTTGGCCATAGTTAATTGCGAACGCAACGGGCGCTTTGTGGGTGTCACATGCGTGCGCAGTGCTTTTGCCCTTCGTTTGAAAAATGCTCAGAAAAATGTGAGAAATCTGCATGCACAAAATCGAGCACAATTTGCAGTAATTGAAGCGAGGGCAAGGCCGGCGCGGCTGAGCATGGCCAAAGCTGCTATCTTAGCATTGGTTATTTTTAGAGAGTGTGCTGCGCCAATTACCAGCCACTCTGGAGTCTTGCGAGTCTCTTTAAAATGCCATTTGCGATTTTCGGCTACATAAAAGCAATAAATGCTCAATGCTCAATGATAAACTGCAGCGTAGCACACCGAACACTGATTGGGTTTGGGCCATTCTTTTTTCATTTTTAACTGTTTTCATTGAGATACATTAGCTTAAAATGCTGCCAGGCGGAACATGGAACTTTTTTTTATCAACCCGAAACCATCGCAACAGCAATAGCAAGAGCTAAAAGCAAAGAGAGCTTATAAAACATGCATAGCAGCATTTCAAATTGACCTTCAGCATTTAAGACGCGGCCTGCAGCGCACATCTCCATAAATACACATGTGTGTGTGTGTGTGTGTGTGTGTGTGCGTGTGTATCTAACGCATGCTGCACATTTAGCTCAGGGTCAGATTTATTTTTTGTAAGCAATGCGCACGACACGCCTACATAAATACGTTTACATATACGTATGTATCTGTGAAAATTGGGTCAGTTTGGCGTATGCGTATTATTTGTCATTTTCCAACACTGTTTTTGGGTTTTTTATCTCAACAGTACGGCACCTTCCTCATACTGCTGCTGGTCGCCGAGCTGGTGGCCGGCGGCCTGGCCATCTTCTACAAGGAGCGTGTGCGCAGCGAGAGCAAAAAGTTTCTGCAATCAACAATCACGAGCTACACGCTGGGCGAGAATATGGATGCCACTTCGCTGATGTGGAACCAGCTAATGGGCAACTTTGGCTGCTGCGGCGTCAATGACTATCGCGATTTCGATGAGTCCGAGGCGTGGAAGAATACCAAAGGCAATCGCACCATACCCGATGCCTGCTGCCGTCTGAAGGATGTGGCGCAGCTGGTGCCACGTGACGAGGACTGCACCACCAATCCCAGCGATAGCAATAGTTACTACATGAAGGTGAGTTGACAGAGCTGAAAAGATCAACTATATTGCTTGCTAATGCAACAATTCTTACGCAGGGCTGCTATGAGGTCTTCACTGAGTGGTTGATACGACAAAGGGAGCTGATCATTGGCGTCATAATCACCGGCATTGCCCACCTGGTGCTGGTCATACTCGCCTTTGCGCTATGCAAAGCATTTGCCAAATACGACGATATGCGTCTGTAAATTGAGTTTGCTGTTAAGACTAGCCAAAAATAAAAAGACATGACATGCTAATTAAACCAAGACAGTGAATGGCAACTGCTTAAGAGAGTAATAAACAACAACAACAACAACCCTAACGAATATTGAGTTGTGCTCAAATACTTCAAATGCATTTCCCAGCCCCCGTCACACACAAAAGAAAAGAAAATCCAACATTTACTCTTAAAAAAAAAATAAAGAAACAAGAAAACATAATGAAATATTGAAAGATAGTTAAATAAACAAATATTTAATCACTTTGCTAGAAATGTTGCTCAGAAACTATTGAAAAAATGGAAAACGTTTTTAAGAGATAAAAAAAAATATTGCTATGCATATTTATTTATGAATGAAACGAAATAAAAACCTGTTTTGATAGCAGTTTTAGTTCTTAAGTAGTATTCTACTATATACACACACACATGTACACTCACACACACACTCACACACATACACACTTACATACATACATACATATATATGTAATAATTTTTAGTAATATTTCATTAAAAAAAAAAAATCATATGCAGAGCTGACTCCTTGCATTGGAAGCCAGCCGCAAAAGCCACTCAAATGCATCACAAGATATATTAAAATAGTAACAGAAAATAAAAGCTAAAATGAAAATGAAATATTTGAAAAATTTTGAAACAAATCTTAACGAAATCGAAATTGCGATTTTCAATATTGAAATATTGTACTTTGTGTATTAGATTGTAAGCCCTTCATATATATAAATATATATATAAATATATTAATATATATTTAAGTTCTAATTTTAGTTGTTTGCTATGGCTATATTCAAGTTTTTAACTACGTATTGAGTGAACGCGAAACATCAACGTGTTTAGCTTTTTTTTTTGTTAAAAATGAATGTTGTACATTTTTGAATTCTATATGTATATATATATTTATATATGTGTACACATATTTACACGTACATCGTATATAAATATACATATATATAACTATTATTAATGCATATTATAAACACGTGTCTGTAGTTTACTTAATGTACTTTTGAAAGCAAGCGAAATCCCCCTAACTGAAAATTGAATAATTATAAAAACAAAATTAAAAATAAAAAAAAAAAAACATAAAACCAGGGAAAATAAATTCCAAAATACAACAAATTTAAAATGTAAATTTCTCAACGTGAATTAAAAAATAAAAAAGTAATAAAAAAAATTAAATAAACACAACATAAAAAATAAATGTATTTTGAAAATTATTTAAAAAGCTTTCGAGATGGAGAGACGTTTATGTGAGTAACTAGAATTTAGCTCAGTTATAGTTGTAGATAAAACAATTTATAAAATTATCAAAAATCATTTCCAATTCCAAAGAAACTCAACAAATTAATGGATTAATAACCATTTATTCAATTATTCTTCATACACTTACATAAAATATATATATGTTTATATATATATATATATATATATATATATATATATATATATATATATATATATATATATATATATATATATATATATATATATATATAATACGTATTCATATTTCATCTTAAATTTTACTATTTATTATTTTATTCAGTTTTGGAAAGAGAAGGTCCATTTGCAATGACCCTCTTCATGTTGTTCGGCCAGCCTTGTAAATGATATAAGAGTTATTTGTTCATATTCGGAATAGTAATCCTTTGGCTCATCTGTCTAAATACATATGTTTTACTTAGTGAATGTATAAAATCAGAGTCAAAATCTTGAGTTGTTCTTAGCTTATGGTTAAGCAGTTAAAATTCACACGCATGCTTAAAGAGTAGCTTGGAATCGACTTAAGGAACTAGGCGGAATATATTTATATTTATATATATATATATATATATATATATATATATATATATATATATATATATATATATATATATATATATATATATATATATATATATATATGTAGTTTTTGCAGTATAAAGATAAATATATATCCATATGTATTTCTATACATAAGTTTGGAATACTATGCGTAAATAGTTTGGAAAGAACGAATGTTCCATAAAACAGATCTTCGAAGGAAATCATTTGTTTGGTATGTGTATAAAAATGGTTATAAAAATATATATAATTGGTGGTTATAATATTCAAAAGATTCGGTTTGTTGGGGAGCAACAAAAAGAAAAGACACATTTTACTGCTATAAATTTAAATCAATGGGAATTTTTCATTTATCGTTAAGTACTTCTATGTGGTAAAACACTTTTAGCGAGATCGAAATAAACAAAGCTAAGCCCATAAAATTCGTTTAGACACATTGTGTGGGAGTCAGCTTTAAATACGATTACAAAGATTTCTATATGTATTATTATTGTTGTTGCCAAATAATAGAAAAGGAAACATTTCTTAAGCTGACGAAGCTGGCGGCTCTTCGCCATAGCTTGGCTTGGCCAGGAATGCTATCGAAAAGTCAACCATATTGGGATAGACCAAAAACTTATTTACTGCCTCGCACAGCTTGCTCTCAATTACATTTGTGACAATGGACCAATCCACTGACTTATCGCCCACTTGCGGCTTCGTCGATATCCACAGACGTGGCGGCCCGCGAAAGCACATCCAGATGCGATCCGATGGCGGTGGCGGTATATTCAAGGTGCCCCTAGCCACCAGTCCCTTCAGATCCACACGCAACGTTATGTTTGCACTCATGTTCTCCATGGCTCGCTGAACGTACGGCAGCTCTGAGGCATATTGAAATAGATTCGATGTGGCTATGCGATCCACAATCTTAAAGATGCGACGAGCATTGCCGGGCGAGTTTTGAAAGAACCTGTTAATATGGAAAGAGAAAACAGCTGCAGATTTGCACAACATTTTCGGTTTCTGGCACCTACTCGGCATTATTTGGATTCTCCGCAGTGGGGCCCGATGCCAAGCTCTCCGTTTCCGTTGAGGAGCCACCCGTGCTCTCGGCATCGCTGTCGAAGATCGACTGACTCCCATCCGCCTGTATGTCGTCTGTGCCACCGCGAATGTCTGCTGATGAGTCTTGTGAAACTGAGTCCGGATTGTTGGGCGATGCTTTGGGTTTGCTGCGCACGCGCAACAAATTCAACTTCGTTGTCACTGTAATATTGGCGAAGCCCTCGTAAGTCATGTCCGCATCCAGCCAAATACCGCGCTCATCCAGCATCGGCTGCGATATGCGATGGAACAGCATGGGCGACTCACCCAAATAAATATTGGTTATGATCACCTCTTCCATAAAACTGGGCAGCTGGAATACGAGCAGAGCTGAGTAAAATGCGGAGAATTGAAGCTGTTGCAACTGACCTTTATGGAATTGAGTTTCTTTTGCATAAAGTCCTGAATCTTGAAACGTAGTTCATTATTGTTCAGCCAGCTAAAGAGGCAGCGACCCATCAACACATTGGCCCAGACCACGCTGCCAGAGGGGCCCAGGAATAGAGACTGATCTATGCCCTTCCACAGCTCGTTCTCCTGCCGCCTGGATCTGCGACTCTGCAAAGGTAGCCAGAAGTTAGAACTCCATAAATAACCATAGGATCATTAGATTAGATTTACAATCATGATAAATGAATCAAATAAAATTGAGACCTACTCTTTTACGGTGATCTCCGTGTCTATGATTGTGCAGACGTCTAACTGGAATTGTGTTTTGACTGCAAGCTTGCTAAATAAAAATAATAAAGCGAAAAAACTCATAAGGAAATCAAAATCGAAATTAAAATGAATAACAAATTAAATAATACAAGAAAAAGGCAGCTAGCCTTGGTCAGTTGTATTCTACCTGATATGTTGCCATGAATCTAATGTAATCCGCCGGATTTCTGGCTACATTCGCGCTCATGATGAGGCCCTCAAAGCCGTCGTTTCCGCGGTCGGGCGAGGCATCCACGTCCAATGTCTCTTCCACTGCATCGGGTGTATTGGTGCCTGTCTCATCGGATATTATGGAAGCATCGTCGCTTTCCTTGGAACGCACATTGGTCTAAAAACAATTTAAATTCAATTAACAATGAAGTAAAAACAGGTAAATAGGAAAACTTACCTTTGGGGCTCTGGTTAGATTGATGGCCTGTTGGGCGGCGACTGCCTGCAGATCGCTATCCTCCACAAATTGTGCCATGGGAACCTGTAGATCCGATTCATGAACACTGCCACGGCTAGCAGCCCGGAAGCGTCGATACCAATCTTCCTTCTCACGATCGCAGCGCGCAAACAGAAGCAGACGCACCTCATCGCCACACGGCATAGTGATGTCCTTCAGATCATTATCGGGCGTTCGTGCATTATGCAGCTGACGAAGCTGTAAATGAAGCAGATTCCGTTAAGTCACATAGCTAGACCAACAGATCTAAGACCTACATCAGCTAACATAACTGTATTGGCAAACTCGAGAGGCTTGATCGTCTCATTGGGGGTCGTGGCAAATGTGCTGGGCCAAACGTCCGGAGTATCGTCGCCATCCCTAGGTGATTGTAGGCCACTGGTACCACTCTTGACAATCAGTTGTATGGGATATTTGCGATTGAAGAAGCTACAAAAGGTAAAGCACTTGGGTGAGTAACTAAAAAAAACAAAGGAAGGAAAATCGCTTTAAAGATCTTCCCCAGAGTAAGTACTCACCGCTTTCTGGCCAGGCCCACGGGCAACAGCTCGATGCGTGCATCGCGCATATCATAGGATCGATGATCGACAAACACAACCTTGTTGCGATCGATGGGCTTCTCGTTCCACATGCGGCGCTTGGGTATGCGAGCATTGGTGCCGGAGAGCTTCAAGACCGTGCCATCCAGCCGCACATAGATGGATCGCGTCATGGAGAAGGAAAACGTACTGGGATCGTAGCTATCGCACTCGTTCAGCCAGCCTGAATACGTCTTGACGGTCTTGTGCTCCTCGGCGGCGGGTATTTCACAGATGGGCATGCCCTCATAGTTGGGTATCTGGAATGGACGACGCTCCGGATGTGCGCCCAGCACCAGAGTGTCAAAGAGGTATCGTATATAGATGCTCAGATAGTTGATCGTGCCAATGAACAATACGCTGACCAGGACGCCCCGCCAAAACTCCTGCATTGGCAGCACCATCACCACAAGTGCGCTGGCCCCCAGCAGCAGCAGTGGTCGAGCTGCACCACCGTCGCGCCAGTTGTCGGCGGTTAGGTTGCTCACTTTGTTCCAGAGCGTTTGCTCTGTACCGTCGTCTGCATGTTGGTTAGATGCGGAAGTACTGGATAAGAGTGTCGGCACGGGCCTGTTATCAATATCCAGAGGCAGTTGTAATGCACTTCGCTTCATAACGATGGGATTCTCGTTGAAATGAACAGTTCCATGGGCCTGGGCTATAGCGTTGGCTTCAGCGCTCGTCGTGGGCGCCATGTCCTCGAGCATCTCCACACCCGACTCGATTTCCGCATCCTTGCTGGCGAGCAAAATGCCACGCTTTGCCTTACCACTGGTCACAGGTATTTCGGGTGCATTGTTACCGTCCTGGGTTGACCTGGCCGGATCCATTTGATCCTCGGGTGGATTGCGACGTCGCAAAAAGTTGCCACGCACAGACTCGGAGCTGGTGTTCGTGCTCTGCTCCTTTTTACTCATGGCGGCTTGTTGCTTGGCCTTCACCCGAGACTTGATGTGCGCAATGCCACGTCGCAGACGCGATCGCTCCGGAGAAATGGACACAGGTGCGGGCCCAACGTCTGTGCTGCCCAGTGAACTGCTGTCCACTAGCTCAATCTCTGGGTCCGAGTCCGAGTTGTGCTGCTTCTCTATGAGAGTGGCCGGCTCATCGCCAATGCTTGTTGTATTGATCGTTATGCAATCCGTATCCGAGTCAGGGTCGTTGGTCCAGCCAACTGTGGCCGTTGGCTCAGCTACAATAACTGGAATGACGGAATGTTGCTGCTGCTGCTGCTGTTGTTGCGGCTGCTGATGTTGATGATGTTTGGACGATTTAATCTCTTCGATGGTTTGCGAGACCTTACCCTTGATCAGCTTCCAGGTGCCCACTGGAGCGGCACCGCTGTCGATGGCACCGCCGCTGCCACTAGCAGCAGCTGTCACGCTGCTAGACAGCGTCGATATCAGATTGGGCCCACTGTTGGTTGGCGAAACACCCTCGATGCTGCCCGATCTGTAAATGTATAAATGTAAAAATTTCGATAAGAACATGTCAGATATTTTTCAAAATTGTTTGCTTGCTAAGAAATTTAATAACATTCGATAAACAATGATACTGATCAGCTGAGGTTCGCAGTTAAGCCTTGTTCTATGGACTTAATAAACCAAACTTTTAAGCTAAGCCAAAGCTCTGCTAAGCCGAGTCAGTAAGCAGCAATATAGTATATCCCAGTATATCAGAATATATTCCCTCATCTAAAAATAATTAATGAATGCACTTTGTAATTTATTCCAGAAAAGTTATTTTTATTTATTTGAATGAAGATATATGTTTTGTTTTCCATTTGTTCTATATAACCTGTCTGATTTTTTTTTTTTTTTTTTACTTTTTTATATATATATAATTTTTATTTTTTTTGTTTTTTTTTTTTTTTTTTTTTGGGCGCCCGTTTCTTTGTGGGGATTGCCTTAGAAAAGTTATTGGAATATATTTTTGTGTATATAATCGTATTTCATTACGGTTTTACATATTTCCATTAATTATGTATTTGTTTTTTTCTGGTTTTTCTTTTTTCATTTTTCATTTTTCATAATATTGCATTGTATTACTGCTGATATATTTTGTAGTTTCGATTTCGATTTCGATTTGGTTTTCTTTTAATTGGAGCTATGTATGTATATATATATATATATATGTATGTATATATTATCATGGATTCTCTAGTTATATAACCTATTTGAAGATTACTTTTCTTTTTCTTTTTGTTTCTTTGTAACAATTTAACTGTTGTAGCTGTTTTTCAATATCGATCGAAGAACGTCGTTTGGAGGCAAAATATGATTGGAAATCGAGAGTTTCAGTATTTAGAAAACTACAAATGTTTTTTTTATTTATTTATTTTTTTTATTTCTTTTGTCAACTTTAATTTTGTAAAAATTAAAAAATTTTACGTTTATTGAAAATGACTATAAAATATGGAATATTTTGCTAAATTTTCATATATATATATATACATATAGATATATAATATTATTGTATATATACTTTTTTTTTGTTTACTATATAGTTTATATATAGGTTTTACTATTTTTATTTATACTTTTGGTTTGTATAATGCTAAAAAATTATATGCTCTTGCTTGTTTTCATTTTTTGTTTTATTTTCAGTTTCTTTTTGTTTTTGTTATTTTTTGAATATTTAGCTAAAAGGAATTCATTAGTAAGGGCGCTCAAGTTTTAGTTAGATCGAAGGACTAAATCTTACAAAAATTAAAAAATGGAAGAGCGGACGCTTAACAAATCGCTTTACAGGCTACGTTTTTCACATCGATCATCAATTGTTATAAAATTCTTGTAATAAGTTTAAAAAGGTACCAAATTGTTTATAACCTTGTTTTGTTTGTTTTTGCTTGTCGATCGAAGCGCATTCCAATCAGAATCCAATTTGACAGTTAATTGGGTCTTCTTTAAAAAATTTTCTATTTAAAAGTTTTGCATTTGATTTTATTTTACTTTTTCTTTTTTTTTTTAACTAGCTACAACACAAAATTCTGTACATAAAAATTGTGCTATGAAAAAATACTCAAAAAATACTAAAAAATTTGATTTAATAACAAAATTATAGGAGCTAAAGGTTTCTTTGGTTTTTTTTTGTTTTTTTCTTTTATTTATTAACGTTGAATGCCAATTGTATTTGAATTTATTGATATATTTTATGTAAACAAAGCAGAGTTCTTTTTTTTTTTTAATTATTATTTATATATTTATATTCTTTAATGCGTGTTTTTTTTTAGCAATTTCTTGAAGCAAATTCTCAATTTTTGTCTTCTCATTCTTCAAAAATACAGATATTACGTTTTATAAATTTCATCAATTGTACTACGTGTAAATTTCATATATTTTTTAGATTTTTTATTTTTAAATATTGTTGTTTTGTTTTTTTCCTTTTTTTTTATATATTGAATAATAAGTTCGAGTTCCAATACTTGTGTTTGTAGAGTCTTTCTTTTTGGTTTTTGTATATCGTAAAGGTATTTTAATTTATTTATTTATTTACAATACTTTATAGTAAATATACAAAAATAAAAACAGTATTAATGATAATAACAAATAATAAAAAAAACACAATAAAATTGGATGTTCGTTTATTTTTTAGAATAGCAAAAAGTTCTTTGTATAAATTGCATATATCAAATATTTTCATTCATAAACATACTTCAGACACATATATGTATATATATGTAGAAAATGTAAAAACAACTTAAAAAAAAGTGTAACCGTGTGTGTATTGTCTGTGTGTATGTGTGTGTAAGAACGCAATTGTTTAAAGCTACTAAGCGACTACAAACTACAAAACATATAAAAATATATATATCAGATATTTAAGAGCTAGGCATACAAAATATAACAAAAATAATAAAATATATATGTATATATATATATATAAAAGAGAACACTGACATCCGTATGTATACGTACAAATCTAACAAAAACTTGTATATAAAACAAAATAAAAATAAAAACAATCGAACGATGCTCTAAACGCAAATGTCTTTGACTCTTATTCCTCTTCCTCATCCCCATACTTCTTAATCTTTATCTTTTTTGTTTTTTCCTCGTGGAATAATTAAATAACAAAGAAAATGTTGCTTAAATCAATTGATAGCACGCCAAAAAACATTCCATTTAAACATTGAGCGTTTTGCTTACAAATTTGTTTAAAGACTTTTATATTTATTTTTTTTGTTTTTGTTTCGGTTTTATTTCCTTTTCAGTAGTATATATGTAAAATATTTTTGTCATAGCGTATGTATGTAGATTTTTGTAACAGTTAAAGTATAAAGTATATATATATACATATACATACATATATATATAAGTTTATATAAAAGTATAAAAATCTATAAAATATTGAATTTTACTTTACGTTTAAAAAAACATTCCACTCGGCCTTACCAACACTTTTTTCGTTTTTCTACTACTTCTTCATCTTCAATTTTACAGACTAGCATTTCTTGACTCAGTTTTTTTTTTCAATTTTTAATAATATTAAAACATTTTACACTACAAAAAACAGGCTGCAAATTGTTTTTGGATTAGATTCTTTTCCTTTTTAAATACATTTAATTTTAATTTGCTAACAATTTATTTTTTATTTTTATTTTTTAAACAAACAAACGCTTTAAGTTCACTAATTATTCAGTTTCAAAAATATATATATAGATATAGTACATATATGTATATAGAGTTATATATACCATGTCATTTTTTGTTTTTGGGTTTTTAAATATAAAAATTCTAGAAAATTGCTATTAATTTCCATTACTGTTTCTTCTTCCCATCTTCTTGAAATTGATTATTATTTAGATTTCGTTTAGATTAATATTTTCATTTTCATTTTGATGTAAACAAAGCGCGAGCAAAAATTTGCTAATAGATTTGACTATCGTTTAATAATATACATAAACATTTAAAAGTCCACAAAGCTTGTTTAATAATTTTTTTTTAGTATTTTGTAGTATAGAAAAAATATCGTATTTCGTTTCGTTTTTTTTTTGTTTGTTTTTTTTTTTTTTACCGCTCATTAAACATGCATCAAAAACATTTTCGTATATAAATTGGAAATTAAATTAGTTTTCACTAAATCTTATTATTTTTTTCTACATATTTAAAATTTTCTGTTTAGCTATTTTCAATTTGAGAATCGAGTTTATATATATGTCTGTATATATAATTATTATACAACTGTTATTTTTTTTTTTTACAGAAATATTGCTTTGATATTTCGCAAATTTAGTATTATTTCTGTGTACTTTCCTTTTCATTTTTGGTATTAATTTGGTATTTTTAAAAGCTAAGTTTTGGTTATGCGTTTTGCAAATTTCATTAATTTTTAATATATATGTATAACGCAATTAACATACATATTTATAATTATATATTTATAGATATTCCATAATATATATTAGTATTGCACAAAAGATTATTCAGATTTCAGTTTTATATATATGTATATATATCTATATTGTGTTTTGTGGTTTGACTAAAAAACAGTTTATACAAAAGATGCTATATAAAAAGTTGTTCTAATATATTAGATTAAGTTTTAAATATTTATAGATTTTTAATGCAATTTACTTTCCATATAAAAAACTGTTGGAGATATTTTTTCTTTTTGCAGCACGCCCAGCAAAAACGAACTTAAAAAACAAATAACTAAGGCAAACAGTGTGTTACATAAAAATATTATTAAATAATTGTATTTAAAATAAAACAAAACAAATAATGAATAAACATAATACTGAACACAAGTTATATATATTTATATATTATATATATGACTTTCTTCTCCATTTTTGCATAATAACAATTATTCTTGTAAGTTTTATTTGCAATTTTTTCGTTACATAGCGAACAAAAAAATCTTTTCGTGTTTATATAGCAGAAGTATGCGTGAATCTGTGTGTGAGTGTGTGTGAGAGTACAAGCGTCGATAATCGACGGATTAGATTTCTGATGTCGTAGGATTCATATTAGGTAGATATCTATATCTATATATCTGTATGTTTGTGTGTGTAATTCGATCTGAGAGTGTGCGACCTACTGACTAGGTTCCAACTAGAAATGAGCACCAATTCGAAAGCATTTGTCAACCGATTTATCGAAATATCGGCTCAACACCCAAGCGATTCTTGCTAATCTTAAGCAAGTGCATAAAAACAAAGTAAAATATCTCTTAATTAAATTACGAAGCATGGAAAAATCGTAGTGTTGAAATAAGTGTTAAATCGAGAATTATTTCGTAAAATTATATTGTAAAATTTGTATTAAATATTTCCAGCTGATTTGTTTATTCTATGTCGGGATCAATTTTAATATATGTATATATCAATCAATATATATACATTGATATTAGGGCGCCATTGGGCTTGTTTACTCGTACGATTTTAACATGCAACGTAATTTGTCTGGTAGCAAGCATAGCATATATACTTTAAATCAATTTGAATCGTATCGTATATATTAGAGAAAATTAATATTTTTTTAAGGAAAATTATGGAAATATATACGATTCTCATGAGCTTAAGCCGCGAAAATTACTTAATCACCATGTAAATATTATTATATATATGCATATATATAGATATATATAATATATATACTTATATAAGTTGTTAGTCGAAGTGTGTGCCTATGTGTGGGTGTGTGAAATGGCACGTTTTTTGATAAACGTGTATCAGAACAAAACTAAAGTACATTATACACATATATGTATTGATATAAATATATATATCTGCGTTAGTCAACAAAAATGCAACCAATTTTATGGGGCCTTTGGTCTCTAACTAAGAATTGTATTGTGGAGCTTTTGATCTCTAATTTAAATATTTTTTTTTTTTTTTTGCTGTGTACAATTTTAAATTTGAGGATGAGCGGCAAAAATTTTCTTTTTTGAAGACGAACTAAAAGAAAAAAATGTGTAGGGGTACAACTTGCTTAAACACGCATGTTTCAGCCATATTTTTCTATAGGTAAAACACTGAAATTTTGTTACGTCTCAATCCTCGAAATGTATATATATATATATATAGTTAGGAACTTAGGGGTATTTTTTCTCCTTCATTAATGACACACCTCTTCGAAAAGAATCAGGACAATTATTTTCGAGCTCATTTATAGTTTGAAGACTAGTCTCTGGTTCAGTTATATGGTTGTATATATCTATATATGCGAGGATAGTGTTTATAAATGTGCCTACTCGTAATTCCATATCTTTTTTTTGGTGGTCTTGGCAATTTAATTATGTTTCACCTAAACGAATTCTTATTTAATATTTCATATATATATATATAAATATTTTGAATATATATGAAATAAAAATCATAAAAATAAAAGTAAAAAACAAAAAAAAAAAAATAAACAAATACTGTGCTTGCGTTTCGCTTTCCTATACGTGAGAGAAAACTACTCAAAGATTCGGAGAAAAAAAAACGGGGCTTTTCTTTTTCTTTTTCTTCAACTTAAACTATGCTGTTAGACGAGCGTAGACTCTTTCTTGTAAGCTGTTGCGCTGGGCAGAAATACCCTAACTGGGTGAGTTGCTGCGCTATTGCACCTGGTTCTATGTTAGCCTCGTCTGCGTGTGCCCGTTGGGTGTGTGTGTGTGTGTGTGTGTGTGTCTTCATTGGCATATAGTGTATACGCACGTGTGTGTGTGAGCGTGAGCTTGTCTTAAATACTAATTACAACTTTCTCCTGCGCTGCGGACGTATTCGTTCGCGTCCCTCGTACTCAGCTTGCTGGATACGATTGATTAGCCGTTGCTGACGATCCAGCCGATCCAGTCGATCCTCTCGCTCCTGTCGCGCCTGTGTATCGTTGATAATATCTCTGGGCATTGCCAGCGCTGCGTCCAACAACCGATGTCGTTGCTCTCTCTGTTGGCGTCTCTCATCATGCAGCGCGGCCTACCAGCGCCGCCGTTAACACCAGCGAAAGGGCACCGCGCGCGGCCGGTCGGCGCCCTCCTTGACCAGCGGCTTGTGATATTCGCGTCCGGGCCGCGAATGGATGACGGCCCAGCAGTGCTCGCAATAGTACTGCAAGCAGGTGACATTCGCGCAGAAGAACGGCGCAAACTTGCCGCCGCAGCGCTGACCCTCGCACTCGTCGCACATCTGATCGTCCAGCACATAGGGCTTCACCTCCACTCTCTTGTCGATGTCGCCGTGCTGCAGCTGCACGAAACGCGCCGAGATGGCTGCAATGTAGCTCTGTTGGTTGGAGAAGGCCACGCGGCCAGCGCCTTTCGGATACTTCAGCTCGGGATCTGTGTCAATGCCTGCATAGCACACACCGCCATACAGACGGTCCATGATCATGGCCAGCTCGAAGGCCTTCAGCGGGCGTGGCACGCCTCCAACAAAGACTGTCTTGCGCGGATCCAGCGACATGGTTGCATCCAGCACATAGTCGGCATCAGCTAAGCGCCAGGGTCTGATCTGCACCGCCTTGTCCTTGATAGTGGGCGAGGAGACGCACAAGTAGAGCTTGTCCTCGTCCGTGATGCACGAGTCAATTAACTGCTGCACGCTGCTCTCGTCCTGGAACAGCAGAAACGCATAGCCCTTGGGCGGAAAATATGACTTGGACTCGGCCTTGTGCGGCCAATCCACGACCAGCGGCCCAAAGCGCCGAAACGATGTGGTGATCTCGTCCTCATCAATGTCCGGTGGCAGGCCGCCCACGAAGACCTTACGAGAGAAGCGCGCCGTGCACTCCCCAGCATTGCCGCCGTTGCCAGCCTGGATGGGCGAGTGTGGCGAATGGGGCGATAGACGCGACGGCGAGCCCATCTTCAGGGCATTCAAGTAGACCGTCGGATCATTGCCTGCGGCTATGGCCATGGCATCCGCTTCACTCAGATGCTTCGAGACGCCGCTGCCGCCAGTGAGGCTGCGCATGCGATCATTCATCATGCCCATATTCTCGCCACCAGCGCCGCCCAGCGACATGCCACGCATATAGTCACTGAGGCTATTCTCCATGCCGCCGCCACCGCCGCCACCGCCGCCGCCGACATGATGCAGCTGTCCATTGGCGTTCATCATGTTGCCATAGCTGTTGCCCAGATAAGGCGCATCGCCGCCGCCTGTGGCACCCGCTGTGCCCATGCCACCGCCATTGCCAATGGACAGCGTGGGTATATTCATGTGACCAGGACCGGGACCAGGTCCACCCATGCCATCCATGCCACCGCCGCAGCCATAGAGCGCCGTCGGTGAGTTGCCCTTGATGGGAAACGATATGCTGCGTCTGTATTTCGGCGAAACGCCCGGCATGTTCATTTGCGGTATGGGCGAGATGCCGCCGCTGCTGCAACCCGCCTGAGAGCCATTATACGGAGAGCCAGCACCACCGCCACCACCACCTCCGCCACCACCTGGCGAAGAGGGACTGTGTGCACCGCCGCCATCTCGTTGCTGCTGCTGTTGATGATGATGATGCAGTGCGCTCAGGTTGGGCGACAGCTGCTGCTGCTGCTGCTGCTGCTGTTGCTGTAGCTGGGACGGCGGCTTGCTGAGATTCAGATTGGGCGGCAGACCGCTGCAGCTGCGTAAGGAAGGTAACAAGA
The DNA here is from genome assembly GCA_035047405.1 of Drosophila stalkeri. Classification (NCBI taxonomy): domain Eukaryota; kingdom Metazoa; phylum Arthropoda; class Insecta; order Diptera; family Drosophilidae; genus Drosophila; species Drosophila stalkeri. Next base: position 13,281,101 of record JAWNPR010000041.1, on the reverse strand, counting down.
GAGATGAAGAGGCTTTTTACAAATTTTTTTTTACAATTTTTATATTATATATTATTACAAATTTATAAAAAGGAGCAATTTGTTCAAAGATTTGCTTCAAATAATAGAGTTGTACGGATAGGTATATTTAGAGATATAATTAGATAGGAATTTTATAGTAAAATGAAATTATATTTTGTGTATAAATAACATTTTGGAATATATATAAGTCTTCTATATGTATATATATATATATATATTTTTTGATTTATATGTACTTCTTTTATTCTTTTAAAACATTGCCGCCCAGTGTTGGAAAAGATAATGAAATAAACGTAAATTTAAACAGGAGATTATTATATATATTCATAATCATTTAGATTCTATATTCTTCGTTAAACTGGGCGTGGCTTTATCTTTATCTTTAATCCTAACTCAAATCTTGAAATTGCTCCTTTCTCTGATTTCAGTTTTATAAAACGTTGATTTAAATTAAAGTTGTTGTTGTTGCTGCTTTAACGATGTTTTGTTGTTGTTGTTGGTAATGTTGTTGTTGTTGTTGTTGTTGGTGGTGGTGGTGGATTTGGTGGTAGGTTGTTTGGTTTGGTGGTGTGAGTGGTGCGTGGTGGTGATGCGTTTCTCAATCCAATCAAACTGATTTCATATTTATTTTTTTTTGTTATATATTTTTTCTTTTTTTATTTACTTTTGGCACTGTGCACACGCTTAATAATTAATAGAATTTCAAGCACTTTGACACTGCACGATAACGATAAACGATTAACGATAACACACACACACATACAGAGAGAGAGAGAGAGAGAGATAGAGAGTTATGTACAAAGTTTCTTAAGATAGCAACGGCCCAGCATAACAAAAAGTGTTTGAAATTAAATACAGACAGAGATAGAGAGACATAGCTTAGAGAGTAGAAGAGTGGGCGGCAATGGGTTAATAGAAGTAGATATAGTATATCTATATATATATATATATATATATATAGAAAGAGAGAGGGCTAATGTTAAGGCTAAGGCCAATTGTATTAAGATATTTGAAACTAGTTCAAATTCTTTGTTGTTTGTTGCTGCTGCTCGCATCTGCTCGCTAATTGCTTTGAAAAGAGAAAAAAACGCGCTGTGCGTGTCAAACTGTATATGGAAAAATTTTGTAATTTAAAAAAAAAGTATCTCACTCTCTTGAATAGATTGCCAAGGGCGAGAGAGTGTGAGTTGGAGGCTGGGCTGTTAATGAGAATGAAGATGCGGATGCTGCTGCTGCTGCTGCTGCTGTTGATAATTAAGATAATGATGAAGATGATGATGCTGATGAAATGTATAGCATGCTGAAACGTGTACAAGTGTAAATAGATAAAAAAAAGAAGCGAAGAGTATAGGCAGCTAGCAGCTGCTGTTGCTGTTGCCGTGTCTGCCTGGCTGATAAGCAACGCGCCACGCAGGTGTCGCTGTGCCTAACGTCATTTGCCAGTGTTGCAAAATGCAATTATGGAATGCAATTAGCTTTGCAGCGGAGCGAGAGAGGAAATCGAAAAAGGCAGAAATGGCTCAAAAAATTGCTATTAAAGAAAGATTCAAATCGGATACACAGCCAGATTGGCAGGCAAATTGAAAAGCTGACAGCAAATAGGCTTGCACGAAAATCAATAAAATATAAGTAAGAAGAATGCACTTTGCAGGGGAATACACGACTACGAGATACTGTAAGAATGTGATTGAACTGAGCCAGGGAAACAATTGATTAAATTGCTGAACATATTTCTAAAATTTGATTTGTTTGTTGGCAAATATAGCTTATAAACAGCAGTCTATAAACCAAATTATCATATATGTATATACCAAATTTATTAAATTAACTCTCAGAAAATCTTAAATGATAAACTTGATTTGCTCGTGCTAAACTAAAACCTCTGTAAATTTAAAATTATTTAAGAGATTAACCAGCTCATAATATATACGGATAGATTTAGAAATTAGACTCAACTACATTATACGTACATGCCTCATAGTTTGCTCTGGCTTCTGACATGCCTCCCCCATCGTCATTAAAAAGAATATAGCCTGAGCTAGCATTTTTAATGTATTCAGGGTATTGAAAAAAAAAGGTATTCAAGTTGGCAGCAAAAGCGCTTAAAGCGCAGACATTTTCAATATTTTAAATATAACATGTAAATGGCAAAAGCCAGACGTGCGTCTGCCCACGCACACACACACACACACAGACACAAACCCACACACCTACACACCTATACACATCCACACACATTCAAAGCGACAAATAGACGACCAAGACCCAGACGACTGACGAACCGGCACTTAAAACCAGGCAAAGTTCTAGACGTACTCTTGCAACTGTACACAAATGTGTGTATGAACCACATGCGACATAAACAAAAGCCCAGTTGCCGGCTGAGTGTAGTGCACTTAAGAGAAGAAAAAAAAAATATATATATATATATTAATAATGGGAAGAGAAAGAGAGGGCGAGTCGAACTGCAGGTGGAGTTGAGCGCTTTTAAAGCAGGTAGGCCTTGAATGCATTAAAAATGCATAAGTGCAGCCAGCAAACTTAACACAAACTTTCGGTCAACGAACCTTTGCATGGCAGTGCAACAGGCTGTTGTTCGTTTTCTAACACTGCAAACTAACCAAAAAAAAAAACAAATTAAGAAAAAAGAAGTTAAAAGAAGTTGACTGCGCGTGCCTATTTAAAAATGCATTAAACACGCACCAGTGCAATGCAGTCCGATTGCAAATGCAAATACGTGTAAGCAAAGAGTTTATTTTGGCAATTGTTTATATAGTATATAGAATGCAGTTTGTTGATTGCAGCCAACTTAAGAGAGTTGCAGCGCAGCCAACTTTGTGCTACGTGTTGCCAGATCTTTTTTTTTTTTTTTTTAAGGGCATTCGGTAATGAAATTTTATGAGCTATCAAAGAGCAGCTGCTATAAATGAGAAATGTGTGTGTGTGTGAGTGTGTAGCTCTGTGTATGTGTGTGCGTGTGTGTTTGTATTTAATTTGGCAAATATATGCAAATTGTAGCAACAACAACAAACAACAAAGTGTAGAAGAACGTGTCTACTAGAGAGAGAGAGAGAGAGAGAGAGAGAGAGAGAGACAGGGGCTTCTTTGATCAAACTGCAAAATTCATATATTCTCTATACGTCAGAGCATTCATTGTATGTTACAAGATTGTTCAGTTATTTCACTCACCTTTTGCGATTGAAGAAGCCTCCGCCTCCGCCGCCGTTGTTGCCTCCTTGGCCGCCTTGCAGATAATTGTTGCGCAGATTCACCTCCTCGTTCTGGTTGGCATAAATAGAGAAAGAGAGCGGTTCAAGGGGGAGCAACATTTTGCAACAATGAGTCAATAGTGCCAAACGATTTTGCAATCAAATATCAGCGCTACAAGAGCTAAAACAACATCTGTCGACAGTTTTTTTTTTTTCTTGGCTTTTTTTCTGTTTCTTTTTTTTTTTTTTGGCAGTCTTGGCACACTTATAAATAGCTGCTCAAGTTATTTCTCAAACAAAACGATTTGTATGACACGAAAATAAAGCACAGCTGATTTTTCGTGCTCTGTGAAATTCTTGCTAAAAAGTGAAAGCTGAAAACTACGAGACACTAATTAAGCAGTGAACGAAATGCTAATTGAATGCCGTCTCATGGCAAACTGGATCTCTAATTCTACTATTTAATGCCCCTTAAATGTGATTAACGCTAGCCGCCAGCCGCCAGCCGTGACAAATGAAAGTGAATCACAGAGCAACAAAGCCGCCGCCTTCAGAAATACATATAAAGAATGCAAAATGCATTAAAAAAAAGTGTAGAATTACTGAACTATATTTTATATTAATATATGATAGCAAGAGCTCTAAGCAGCTGCAGTGCATATATTTAATAGAAATATATATCTATTGTAGACAAATGGGGGATTCTCGAACGGAATTCGTAATTCAATGAAACATCAAATGGCAAAGAAAAATACTATGACACATCGTATATAGAGTGAATATAGCAATGGAAATATTGAATGGTTTATGTTAATTATACATTGGGTATAAATATTATATTATACAATTTTTTGAAGAGAAATTGCCTACATTAAAATTTAGAAACAAATATATATATATATTTCTTTTTAAGTATATATAATTAGATATACAATCTCTAATTTTAGATATATATATCTGAGAATTTATGCGAAAAGTGCTATAATAAATAAACAAATCGTTTATATATATAGATGAACATAAGCCAAAAACTAATATTAATATACCCTAAATTACACAAATATTTATATAGCTGGGGCTTTTATTTTCAAACGCCATATTTACCCAGATAATATATTCAATATAGATTTTCTATATACATTTTTCTAACTTTTTTTTATACGCAAAAGCCCATTTAAATAAACCGAAGCACACAAATTATGCCCCTTACACACTCCTCCTTAAGAAAGCTTACAAAGCTTGAGCCAATTGTCAATAAACTATCGATAGACATTTGCATTCAATTTGTATCGAATACTTACACCAAAGAGTTGCTGCTGTTGCTGCTGGTGCTGATGTAGATGTTGCTGCTGTTGTTGCTGCTGCTGCTGGTGCTGTGAGGGACTGCTGGAGAGCGAATGCGAGTCACAGGGATTCACCAACATGCCAAGGGCAGCGCCCACGCTTCCGTTATTCTTCATGCCTAACAGAGTGGGCGAGGCATCGCCGCCGCCGCTGATGCCGCCGCTGGGGCTGTGGCTGCTGTGCTGGTGCGCTGATGTGTTGTGATGGAACGACTGGAGTATGTCATCGAGCGACTCCTGATTGGCATTGAAGCGCACGGCAATGGGTGTGCTGCTGCTCAAGCCAGGTGGTGTCTTAATTGTGGTTGCAACTGTGGGCGGCACAGCCGATGTGGGCGTGGTGGCGAGGCTGCCAACAACGGATGTTGACACTGAACCAGATAGATTACTGTTGCTGCCACTGGCGCTGCTATTGGAGCTGTTGGCTATACGAATAAAATTAATTTTAGTTACATCAAATACTCCTCTTTCGCATCGGCATCGACATGGTATATACGTACTTTTGGGTAATTTAAGCGAGTCCATGTTTCTGCTGTTGGTTGTCTTTATATGGCTGCACTTGAAGAGCTGCGTACGACGGGCGTTGTCTTTGCCTTAGCCTACATCCAATGTGGGCCAACGAATCGTGTCCAAAACATCAATCAGCCATAGAGAATGAGACAAAGAGAAAGAGAGCAGAGGCGGCACATGAAAGTAAATAGGAAAAAGATAGATATACAATTAGAGCGAGTTGGGAATGCGTCATGCGATTAGTTTATCATATTTCTCTTCGCAAATGTCAAAAGTTGTCAGAAAGCCCAGCGCGTAATTGCGTTTAAAAATACTAATAAATAGAAATAACAAAGAACTGAAACCATTTGACATTACATTTTAGCTAAATTTATTCTGATTTTGTTCTATTTATAAAAGCTATAAATATTTTTATCTACTGCTGCCGTTTGATGTTGGCAACACAACTTTAATGGATTATAATATATCATAATTGGCACACGAACTAAAGGGGGAAACACTTCATAGATAATGATTGTGGAAGAGAGAGAGAGAGAGGGAGAAGACAGAGTGGGGGCAGTACAACGTATGGATTTTTTTTTATTATCTCTCAAAATTTTATTTTAATTAACATTGCTAAGTATTTGAGTAGATAATAAAAAATCGAAAACACTTTGCTTATAAACAAAGCGTAGCGGTTCGAGTACTATATATTAGTGTATTTTATTAGATTATTTGTTATCTGTTTATGACCAATTACTCTCGATTTCTCTTTTAGATTTTGAGTTTATCTTTTGGAGAGTTCAGTAAACGATTACTAGTATGATATATTATGTCTGCTAAATTTCTCTCGATCCTAGTCTATACATATATTCGCTATTCTTGTATACTAATGCATATTCTAAATATTTTATATTTCAAGCGTAAGAGTAGTTAGGCTATAAAGATCGGAAAAATTCTTGGAAGAAGAAATTATACCTCGTGCTATACATATGCATATTATTATTAACTATTAACTCGTTATTGACAACACGTAATACATAACAATTCTACGTAATACATATTGGAGAGCATTCCCACTACAAGTCTATTCGAATTCATTTAATAGTCTCTGCATCTCTCCCTCTCTCTCACTATCACTCTCTCTCTCTCTCTCTCTCTCTCTCTCGCTCATTAACATTAATAGTTTCAATATCAAAAAGCCCCTCTTTCTTTCACAATACTAGGAAATTTGATACCCAATTAGTTTCAGACATGGCTTTGTCCATCTGATGCGCTCGTTAATTGCATTTGCTTTGTGGCGAACGTGTTGCCAATTTTTTTATGTCCATACGAAATTTGGTATCAGTGCACGTTTTATCGGCGAACACAGCAAAATGGTTTGATAAAAGTGCCCATTAAATGCGCCTTTGCTTGTTCAATTGTTGCTGCCAGCCATCATCAATAACAATACCAACAATCTGTTGATAAAAAAATATAAAGAAAAAACAAAGTTGCCTGTCGAGCGGAATGAGTAATACGAGATATAAAAGGAAAAGAACAGACATGTTTTAGAACATGTTTAAAGCTGGGCCCCATCAAGAGGCGAGCAAATAGACTCGTATTACCCATTCACCATATGGCGTCCAATCTCTTCTTGCAAGCTCTGTGCACGCACTTCACTCTGAAATTGGAACTTGTCACCGGAAAGCGCCTATTGTTGTAAAACAAGGCAACCGAACGATATATATATATGTATATGTATAAAGAGAGAGGGAGGGAGTAGCAGGCAGAGGTACGTTTAATTAGTTAAATGCAGAGAGAGACAACGGGGCAACAAAATTGTTGCGCCAATGAATATGTTCGCTCAGCCATATAGAGTCGTCTCGCCGTGCCCCCTCTCACCTAAACACAGAGCCCCCTCAACAATGCAGCGATTACAACTGAAATTTGTTGAGGGCGTACTCATAAATTTAAGTGAATCGTTCGATAGATGTTCTTGGTTCATAGCATTTCATATTGCTTTGTAGTTTTCAGCTCTCATAAAGCTGAAGAATGCAATCGTATAATAATTAGAATTGATATGGAAATGCTTTAAATATAGAAATATAATTCTGAATGCAGTAAATTAAAAATTTAAAGAAATATCGATATAGAAAAAAATTTAATGCACAAAACTCGAATATAAAGGCAACTGTTTATTCAATTGCGCGCTGGAATTTGCATCTTCACCTTTCCAATACAGGAAAGGGTCATAGAAAATCTTCCATAGTTGTGAACTACTTCCAAACTTCGATAGAGCGTAAACGAGTTCTAGTTTATCACATATTGCTCATCTGCATAGCTTTAATATAACCCCCTTTTAATACAATATCTAACGAAAGGGTACAAAGAGCATAATCAATACAGAAAATTGTCCTACAAACGAAAGAGCGACCCCCAAAAAAAAAAAAAAAACAAGACAGCAAGTAACTTGAATTACAGCATAAAGCAGTAGAGACGGAGGCAAAGGCCGAAGTAGCAATAACAATGACAGTAACGCCCCCATCCTGAAACACACACACACGCACAGACTCTCGAGTGTAATATGCCGCCAAAAGCAAAAGCATAGACAGCTTGGCTCACAATCCACAAGAGAGAGAGAGCGAAAATGTTGTCTGGGAGAGCGAGAGCTGCAGCTAGAGCTGTGTGTGTGTGTGGGAGAGTGTTCGTGTATGTTTGAGCAAACACATTTATCTGCATTTAAGGTGCTTTACGAACAAATACAAATTGTTTTGGTTTTTTTTTTGTTCCCCTAGCTATGAGAGGAATTCAGTATTATCACACGTCTGCAATTAGATTTAGTAACTGGGCCAAATTGTCGTGCGAAGTGTTTTTCTCTCTTTATACCCTGTTTGGGGTTCTGGCCTGAGGTTTAGGGGTTATTATGGTCTTTGCTTTGCTCAACTGATTCGTTGCTGCTGCTATTGCTGCTGCTGCTACTGCTCGGTCGCTCGGTTACAAACGTTCGTGCCCCAATTTCAATTGGTTACGCACAACAGAGAAAAAGACAACCCTGCTTTACAGGGTTGCTTCGTCAACCGCACGAAATTAGGCCAAATGCTGCGCACAGATATTTAGTTAAAGATATACATATATATAGGTGTATGTGTAGTGACATTTTGACAGGTGCAAACGAGGCGAGCATTAAATTGAAAATTCTTTTTTGAATTTGTTGTATTTTTGTTTTGTTATATATTTCCTTCCACTAACCTTTTCGGTTTGGCCTCGTTCGGCAGTTGGTGCAACGACGCACGAGCGAACACGAAGGCGCGCCACGAACTCACGAACACAAACTTTCAGGTGCAAGTTTTTCTTATGCCTTCGTGCCTATGTGTGCGAGCGAGTGTGTGTGCGTATGCGTTACATTTCCGGGGGTGCAGGCAGGCAGCAAGCCGTCTCACTCACACTCTCGCGCAATTCTGTGACGTAGATCGCACTTTGTATTTTGTCGTTTTCGTTTTTCTTTTCTTTTTTTTTTTTTTTTTGTTTTCTGCAATTGCAAAAATTCCTTTACTGCAGCACAGAATTTTGTTCTCCTTTTATGTAAACGATGCCAGTGCTTGAATCTGCTTTTGCGCTATTTTATGTTTGATTTGTATTTCATTTGAATTTCAAAAATAAAACACTTATTTCTTCACTTAATGCACAATTTTTAAAGACAACAAATTATTCACACACACACACACCACGAACGCAGCCGAGGACACGATTTTTCATAGCGCAGAACAAAAAATTTTAAATTGCACTAGAAATTTTGGGAAACACACATTAATGTTTACACTTGAATTTTAATCTTAAATTGCCAATAGATGTAAAATTTATTTAATTTGTATTTTGTTTTTTAATTTTGGAGAAAAAGCAGCTCCCGTCCGCTCGCTGGCGCGACGATTGTGAGACTGAATTCTAAAAATTTTCGCTGCTGCTGCTCAGCTTTTCACAAGCTTGTTTTGTCGTTGTCGCTACTGTCGTCGCCTACTTTTCCCCGACGCACGACGAAAAATCAATCATTCTTCCTTGTTTTGCTTTCGTACGGTATTTCGTGCTTTTCTGACAGCCCACCAGTAACAACAACAACAGCAGCAGCTGCTCGGAGTGCAGCGTTGCCGTTGTGCATCTTTACCGATATATGTATATACATATACAGTTATCGATAGTTTGTACAATTGCAATTCAAACAAGGAAATGCAAAATTTAAAAAGAAAAAAAAAACAATACAAATATGCCCAATTTTTTATGCATTACATAAATATTTATGACACATTTATATGTTTTATGCAAATTTTGATAACAGCCATCTGGCAACACCGCGAGCAGCGTATGCAATGGCAACGGCAGAATAAAGGGAATACAAGCGAATTACATAAATGAGCTCTACTTACAATAACAACGCCAACAATGTTCCTGCTGCTGTTCCACAATTGTTTCAGGTATACAACAAAAAAAACCGCACAAGCATCAGCTGCGGGTTTACGGGTTTATCTTCTTGTGAGCACACGCGCGCGCGATATTAACTTTGGATGTTTTTTTCTGTTATTTAGGTATTTGACTTTTGTGTATTTGAATGTGTTTACAAAATATATGTAGGTGCACCCTTTTGGTTTTTGTTACCCTAGTAGAAAAAGCTGTGTCAGGGTTAATTTTTTTCTCACTTATTTATGTGCATTGCTTTTAATTTTTTTTTTTTGTGGGTTTTTTTTTTGTGTAAAATTTTATACAAGTTTCCCTAGACAACTACGATGGCTGCACAGACAAGCAGTCGACCTGCAACTAAACATTCTATGACAAGCTTTTCACAGCTGTTTCGTCGCCTTCTTCGATCAATTTGAATCAATATGGCTACACTAGAGCGATAGTCACTGAGCGCGTCAATGAGTCAGCGATTGCGCGCGCAAACAATTAACCAATTCAAAATTTTGATAGCTGCATATAAATGAATAACTTTTTATTTAAATACAGAGTAATTCAGATTTATGAAGTGATAGGGTGGCATATACATTCGTGCTTCGACTGCAATCAGTCATCACGGCGCTGTCCCGACCGGTTTATGTTGTCATTTGAAATAGACAACTTCATTGTCTGTATATACCCAGAACGAATACCGGTTTTCTGATAAGCGGCTTTATGTATATATAAGACTCTTCCAATCAATGCGCATTAGTTATTCTCAGATCGGAGATGTCGCACGGTTTAGGCTGCGGGGGTTTCCTGCTATTTTTAGCATTGGTTAATGGCTACACGGTGCCAACTGCCAAAATTGATGTGTTCTATCCCAAAGGCTTTGAGGTGTCCATTCCTCATGAGGAAGGGATCACGTTGTTCGCCTTCCACGGCAAGCTGAACGAGGAGATGGAGGGCCTGGAGGCGGGCACCTGGGCACGTGACATTGTAAAAATGAAAAATGGACGTTGGACCTTCCGAGATCGCCAAGCCGAGCTGAAACCAGGTGACATTCTATACTATTGGACCTACGTTATCTACAACGGCCTGGGTTATCGCGAAGACGACGGTGTCTATGCGGTCACTGCATACAATGGCAGCACGACCGTTTCTACGAAACCAACTATACGAGTGCCGCCGAATCAAGACTTTAATTTTCCAACTCCAGATATCGACATCAGAATTGGCAACTGTGTGACGCCCCAGACTCAAGCGAATGGCGTTCCAGTTCGTTGTGTGAATCAAACAATATTTGAGGACAACTTCAGTAGCACCAGGCTGGATGCATCCAAGTGGAAGCTGGAGCATCGGTTCTCAGGTGAACCTGATTATGAGTTTAACATCTATGTGAACAACGCGCCTCAGACGCTAAGCTTACAAAATGGACATGTTCAGATGCAGCCCATTGCCACGAAACGATTCTTCAAGCAGAGGCTGGATGAGAGTTTGGATCTGGGCGGCGACTGCACAGGCGAGAAAACCTCGGCAGATTGTGCGCGAGATCCCAGGAGAAGACGTGACAAGCAGCCTCCACTGGTGACTGCGCAGTTCTCCACCAAGGAGAGCTTCTCCTTCAAATACGGCCGAGTCGAGGTAAGGGCGAAAATGCCGAGAGCCAAGTATATGGTGCCCCAGCTTTGGCTGCAGCCCAAGTTTCATGTCTATGGCAAGGACGATTATAAGTCGGGGCAGGTGCGCATTGGCTATGCGCGGCAGGTGCCCGGCGGCCAGCTGGATCTCTATGCTGGCGTCTTACTCAACGCCAAGGAGCCTTTGCGTTCGGCCAAACTGTGCCACAAGCTGGGCACCGGTGACAACAGCGAGGATTGGAGCGATAGCTTTCACACTTATACGTTGGAGTGGACGCGCCGCCATCTGAAGTGGTTCGTGGATGGACGAGAGATATGCTCCCAAAGCAGTGATGAGGGCGCCTTTAGCGGCACCACCGCTCACGACCTAAAGCTGCCTAATGTGGATGAGCTGGAGAAGGGCACGGGAATCGCGCCATTCGATCAGGAGTTCTATTTGACATTCGGCCTGGGCGTGGGGGGCTTCAATGAGTTCATGTTTGACAATGAGAAGCCCTGGCGTGAACAGGACACCATTGCCATGACACAGTTTTGGAATACCATCAAATCTCGAGTGGATCAATGGTGTGATGATGCTGAGCTGAAAATCGATTATGTCAAGGTTTTCTCTGTATAATTTAAAGTCAATTCTAATTTAAAGTGAAAATCAATTAGTAATGTTTATAATATTCAACATAATCTCTTTAAAAAAAATCATATGTTAAAAAAATATATATATTTTTGTAAATAATTTTCTATTTGCTATTTTAAAATTCCATATTTTATGCAAGTGCATTATGAATAAGCTATATTTATAGTTTTTGTTTGTTATTTAAAAAAATAATATTTTTGTATAAATTATTATTAGCTTTTACAAAATTCGATAGTTCAAATAAAATTTATGGCCACACTGCAAACATCGATAACTGAGTCACGAACAGCTGTGCACCAAAATTGAACGTGTTTTTGTAAACTATCACCACTAGTGCTCACATAACCCTCTGCGGCTTTTGCCTATTAGAAAAAACACAAGTAATTACAATTATATTGGTTATAAATTAGTATCGTAACTTAAAATACGTTTTTGTTTTGTAGCTGAACAGAAAATGCAAGCCACACGCCTTGTACTGCGTCAACTGAGACGTCAAATCACTGTACAACGGCAGTACAGCGCCGCTGCTCCGGCCACAGCTGCCTCAGCTGAGAAACTCGTGCCTCCAGTGCCGGAAGGTTCAGCTAAGCCACCAAATCCAAAACTGGATAGCATTGTCAATAACATAGCCGCCCTCAATTTGCTCGAGGTGGCAGAACTGAGCACGCTGCTGAAACAGAAGCTGAACTTGCCAGAGACTGCATTTGCGCCACAATTTGCGGCGGCTGGGCCAGCGCGTGGTGCGCCTGCCGATGATGAGGAGGAGGCGGCGCCCAAAAAGGTGCAGACCTCCTTTAAGGTGAAGATGGTCAAGTTCGATGAGAAGCAAAAGGTTGCGCTAATCAAGGAGGTCAAGAATTTGCTTGAGGGCATGAATCTTGTGCAGGCCAAGAAGTTTGTGGAGAGCGCGCCGACTATTGTGAAGGAAGATATTACCAAAGATGAAGCAGAGAAACTGAAGGAGGCATTGACCAAGGCGGGTGCAGTCATTGAAATTGAATAAGCTAAAACTAGTTATTTGTTGTAATAAAAAACCCATGCAGCTCACATGCTGTCAACTAAAATGGTAAAACGTGTCACACACACTCATAGATGTTTACCTACAGAAAGAACTGTTATTTGTAGCAACATTGTTGCAACTTTCTAGTAAACAATTCTCCGAGCACTTTTACCTTTCTGAATGAGTTTAAGCCTTAATTAGTGGCGGCATATGTACTAACTGCTTGTAATTAGTACAAGATTGCTAATGAAAGTCGTGCGCTGTGTCCACCACTAGCCGATGAATGCAATTTCGGTAGTGTTGCCACTGCCAGCCAAATCAGTACCGTTACATCATTTTGTAATATCGCCCCGCTTTGAAATGAGAGTGCTAACAGATATACTAAGTAAAATCCAAATTGAGCGATTAAAGCAGATTGAGCGACGAGTCACACTATTTACACTAATTCAAACGAAAGCAAGCACGGCGCACTTTCTACGCTGTCCGGGGCCATCACGCGTGTTCTCAAATTAAGTGCGTATGTCTCGGTTCGCTAGCGGATTGAATATCTGGTAAAACACTTTCATCGACCCGTTCATTTGTTTGCTGTCATTTATAAATGGTATATATATATATATATTTTTTTTTACAGAATGCTCCAAATATTTGCAGCCGCCGAAATAAACTCCACACGACTTTGCCGCCATGGAAAAACTTAGTAGCTCTGAGAGGCTGGAGCAGTGTCGCGGTCTGCCAATTAGCACCTGCCCCCCCATCGTAGCACCTGCGTCTCCAGCACCTGTGTTCCATTGTGGCATAGTAAGCTCCTCAATTGCGACCTGGCTCAGTCTCAGTCTCAATCGAAACATAGACGCGTACAATACGTTCTCTCTCCCGTCTTTGGGGTAACTGTAAAAACCGAAAGTGGAAGTGAAGAGCAAATATATAAACATATATGCATATATAGATATTTGTATAGTTATATAGCTAATCATGTCCGCTCGAACACATTCCACGCGCATTTTGGCCATCGTTGCCCTCTTCTTCAGCAGTTACATCGTCGGCATTTACAGCGCGGCACGCGCCAGCCTTCAGCTGGCTCCACTGGATGCGAATGTGACTCGCAGCGAGAACCGCTCACTGGATGCACTGGATGCGTTGGCTACCTCAGAGACCAGCTTGGCGCGCAGCAGCTCTAGAAATCCTCGTTGTAAGTGGAAAGTAAAAATCCATTTTATTGTTGTTCTTATTCTTCTTCGTGTTGCTGAGTGTTGTTCGATCCAAATATATGTATGTGGGTCAGTTCTTAATTATCACCCAGTGCGCATTTCCGTGCTGAGCTCTTTAGTCTTAGCCACGCATTGTCACCGCCTGACCGAGCAGCGATTCACTCTTGATACTCGATTTATGGACTACTTTCTTACATTGCCAGAATAAAAAAAGTAGATCAGAGCTGGACAAAGCCTGAATATCTTAATGAGAGACCATAGATTATAGCGGTATACGCACTGCTAAATGTTCTTGAGCCAGTTCTAATCAAAACTAGCATTTAATATTATCTCAATTATTTTCCATACATTCACATTCTCCAATCATTTGGCAGGGTTTCCCTTCTACACAATTGGACGCTTCTCCAATGACATTTGCTTGGGCAACAACCTGCTCATGGGCACCTGCATGATAAACGGCGAGTGCAAGGACAACAATGGCGTTGCGGCGGGCAGTTGCTCGACGATAACCAACCAGGCCGTTTGCTGCATATGTAAGCCGATCCAAGTAGAATCTCAATCAATGCCTAACTCGATCTGCCTCTCCATTAGATCAACGCACCTGCGGCGCCAGCACCACTTTCAATAACACCTACTTCTACAATAGCAACTATCCGGCGCCCTATTCGGGCGGCGGCCGCTGCACCATTGTAGTGACTCCGCCGGACTCGACGATTTGTCAGCTGCGCATTGATTTCATGGCCTTGTCGCTGGCGCCACCCACTGGCGATGGTTTGTGCACGACGGATGCACTGACCATATCGGGCGGTGCCTCTCAGGTGCCCACAATTTGTGGCGAGAACTCAGGCCAGCATGTCTATGTGGACTTCAATGGAGTCAGTCCCATAACTATTTCGGTGGCCACCTCGGGTAGCTATACGTTCAATCGCAATTGGCAATTGCAGCTGCGCATGATGGGCTGCACCTCGTCCACCTTGGCGCCCGCTGGCTGCCTGCAGTATCACATGGGCACCTCTGGCAATATCGCGAGCTTCAACTACGTGTCGGCCGCCTCCTCGGCGCTCAACTCGATCGGAGTGCAGGGTACGAGGCAATTGGCGAGCCTGCGCTACGGCATCTGCATACGAAAGGCCACCGGCATTTGCTCTATCACGTATCGCCAGGTGGGCTCCGATGCGTACTCCTTCACGATGACCAACGATGTGGGTGCTGTGGATCCCACGCTGCTGGCGACGTCAGCGGTGCAGAGCCAGGACTGCACCACGGACTACATCATCATACCAGCGCCAACGCAAGACGGCGTCAGCATGCCCAGCGACCGATTCTGCGGCCTGGGCTTGGTGCCTACAACATCAGCTGCGAAACCCTTTGTGGTCTATGCCGTGACAGATGCCAACGAGGAGATGGACATATCGAATCGAGGCTTCTATTTGTCCTACTCACAAAACGCCTGCCCTGTGCTGTAGTCCTAAATGCTTGTCAACTATAATAAAAGACTTTCGAGAACAATAAGCAATAAATAGCAGTACATTAACTTATTATAACAGACATGAGTTTTATCGCATAGGTTCGTCTAACAATATTGCTTTAACTGTACATAATTTATCTAACAATCCACGAGAATGACTAGACGGCAGTGGGACTACGCGGCCAGACGTATCAGGTTGTCTATCTCAGCCTGCAGCTCTTTGATCTGTAAAGGGATGAGAGTTAGCTAAGGATATAGATATAAATATATATATAGTGCTCGATACTTGCCCGATTATTGAAGTGTGTCTTGGTAGCAGAGTCTGCCATCAGCTGGAACGCTTCATTGTCCACGCGCACCTTGTACTTCTGCAGCTCGTTGACCAGCTTCTTCAGCTTCTTCTTGTTCGTTGTTAGCATCTGCTCGCGTTTCTCTACAGGTATCTGGAATTCTTCTTTTATGGTAATGCCAAAGGAGCACAGAGCGCCGGCCGTTGAGAAGAAGTTCAGTTTCTTGGAAAACTTGGAATCCTCATTGAGCAGTTCCAGCTCCACGCAGCTACAGCGTGTGAGCACGGCAATCTGTGTCAGATGGCGACGCAGTATCGTTTCTGCTTCCTCATTCTGAGCAAACAGCGAGAGTTTTGGGGCATGACGATTGCTGATTTGATTGCGACTCTTCATCTGACGCACGTTGGTGCAAACGCTGACAATGTCAGCGACCTCCGCCTGCAGCTTGGGATCCTGATACTCCGACAGCTTCAGCTCAATGTTTAGTGGGACGTGCTGCAGCAGCTCGGAGGCAACAAAGGGCGTGAAGGGCGCCAGGGCCTGCAAGCCCCAGCTAAGGCAGGCGGTCAACGTGCCCACATTCACATAGGCATCATGGCTGCGATTCCTGATAGCATTTTTGGTGGTTTCCTAGAGGTAAAAAGTCCAAGATTATACTAAACACAATTAGAGCTAAGAGACATCTTTACCAAATACACATCACACAGATTCTGATAGAAGAAATGCTTGAGCGCCGATGTCGCCATGTGGAAATTATAGTTGGTGGAGCTCTCGGAGCATATGGACAGCGTCTCAGCCAATCTGCCAATGATCCAACGATCCCACATGCCAAGCTGCACACCCTCCATCGTCTCGAATTCATCGAGTGTAATGCCCAGAGATTTGGCCGAGCCCAGAGTGAAGCGCATGGCTTGCCAGATCTTGTTGAGGAATAGTTTGTTGGTGTAGCAGGCGGTCACATCAAAATTGATGAAATGGTGCTTGATGTTGTGGCTCAGCAGCGTGAAGCGTAGCGCATCTGTGCCGCACTCCTGAATGCCGTTGGGGAACATTTTCATCAGGCCATCCGTGGAGGTTTTAAGCTCTTCGGGTTTGATTATGCCCGCATCACATGATTGCTGCAGTGCAGCTTTCAGGCTGTCCAAGCTAGCGCCCTGCACCACTTGCTGTGGTGCGACAATGTTGCCCAGGCTCTTGGACATCTTGCGACCCTGAGCATCGCACACGATGCCATTGAGCAGGATGCGCTGGAAGGGCGCCTTCCCAGTTATCTTCAATCCCATCATCATCATGCGAGCGACCCAGAAGAAGAGTATATCATGCCCAGTCTGCATCAGATCGAGTGGATACTGCTCCTTGTAGCTCTCATTGGGCCAACCAGCCACGGAGAAGGGCAACAGCGATGACGAGAACCAAGTGTCGAGCACATCCGGATCTCGAGTCAGCTTCACCTCCTTCGTGCCCAGCTTGCTAATGGCCTTCTCGCGTGCAGTCTTCTCGTCAGCAGCGGCCACCCAGCAGCTGTTGCCCTTGAAGTCGAAGGCCTCGTAGGCGGGCACCTGGTGACCCCACCACAGCTGGCGAGAGATGCACCAATCCCGCGATTCAGTCAGCCATCTCTCCCATTCCGTCTCAAAGGTCGAGGGCATTATTTGCAGCCTGCCGCTCTTCAGCTCCGACAAGGCCGCCTCGCACATAGACTTGGTCTTGAGGAACCACTGGGGCACCGTCATGTACTCAATGACATCCTTCGAGCGGGAGCATATGGGCAATTGCATGCTATGTGCGCGCACCTCGCGCAGCAGCTCCATCTCCTCCAAGCGCTCCACGATGAGATCGCGCGCATCGAAACGGCGCTTGCCCTTGAACTCTGGATATGCCTCATCGATCTCTCCGCTCTCGGTGAAGACGCGACGTCCCGTCAACTTGTGGCGCGTGGCCATCTCGAAATCGAACTTGTCGTGGGCTGGCGTTAGCTTCACAGCGCCGGTGCCAAAGTCCTTGTCCACAGCGATGTCGAAGATTAGGGGAATCGTGTCGCCTCTGAAGGGATGCTGCAGGTTCACTTCTTTCCGGTTGCGATATTTGCTGTAGCGCGGATCAGCTGGATGCACAGCAACTGCCACATCTCCCAATAGGGTTTCCGGCCTGGTAGTGGACACCACAATCTCCTCCGGCGTGCCATCATTCTCGAGCTGGGTATCGACAACGCGATAGGCGACGTCAAAGATACGACCGAAAAGCACATTCTGCTTGTAGCCAGGCACGGCTACTTCGACGGGTTCCTTTATCTCCAGTGTCTCCACTTCGATGTCGGAGATGGCGGAGCGTAGGGCACATGACCAATTGACGAGCGAATTGCGTCGCTTGATCAGGCCCTCATCGAAGAGCTTTATGAAGGCCGCGCTGACGGCATTGGCCTGCTGTTCGTCCATGGTGAAGTACTCGTGCTTCCAATCGAGCGAGCAGCCCAGTTGACGCAAGTCCTGCACGATCCCGGCGCCCTTCTCAGTCTTCCATTTCCAGACCTCATCGAGGAATGCTTTTCGTCCAATTTCCTGTCGCGTTTTCCCCTTGGTCGCAGCCAAGGTACGCTCCACGACCACCTGAGTAGCAATGCCAGCATGGTCGGTGCCCGGCACCCATTGCACATCGTAGCCCAGCTGTCTATGTTGTCTGGCAATCACGTCCTGCACCGTGGCCATCAGGGCATGCCCCAAATGCAAGTTTCCGGTTACATTTGGAGGCGGCAGGAGCATGCGATAGGGTCCACGCTTACAGCCACTGTTTAGCTCCTTCGCGGGCTCTTTTTCACGTTGCCAATATGCCTCCTCAACAGGCTTCGGCTGATAGCCCGCAGCCAAAGGCAAATTTGGGCCTGCGCGAAAAATATTTCCATTAGCCGGCATTTTTTTGAAAGAAACTCACGATCCACTCACCTTTGGATGCTGTGCTGCAGTAGAGCCTGGCAGTGACATTTAACAATTTTGGGTGGCATAAGTGTTTGTGTTTGACTAAATTGCGGGTAACTACTTTAATAATTTGCATTATTCCAATTCCGATTCGTTGAGCGGCCTCAACAGTTGTTGTTATGTCAACTGGCAAGGGGGAGTGTATACACAACTTTTGAAGGTTCAAAATACAAATACTAATACAAAACAGCTGATTGATTGCTAGAGCTGAGAGCGATAGTTATGCCAAACTATCGATAAGAAATTTGAATTGTAAGGCGCCTAGATTGAATTAAATTGAAATTCTCGACATTCATTTGGCTCTTTATTGATGTTAACTGCATTTCGTGTATTTCTGTGTATAAAAGCGACCAAAGAGAAAAAGAAACGACAGCATGTAGGCCACTCCCGTATAACTGAGCCAAGGCTGGTATTCACATCGGCTCACAATTGCCTGAGCACCCCAGGCCAAACCCAATGCAAATTGCAGCAGCTGCAGCGCCGTTAAGTAACGTTTCCACCATAGATACGGGTATAAACGAGGTCCCAGCGCGCTCAGTGAGTAATATCCGTACATAACGATGTGTACAAAGGAATTCATCAAAGCCGGCACGAAGGCTGCAAGGGAAAAGCCCTGCTGAAGGTGGACATATAAGGTTTATTAATTGAAAAACCTACTTGAGCCAGTGGGTATCCATTTGATTACTATCCAGCAGATGACGAACATGCTGCTGTGATGATAGACATGCAGAAAAGTCAACTGTGACCACTTCTTGCGCAATATGAAGAAGAACGTATCTGCAAATTCCAAGATCTTTGATATGTAGAACCACCAAAAGGCGGAGGCCAGCTGAGGGAAAAAATAATTCAATGAATACTTTCACTTTTATTTTTATTTTTTTTTTTCAATTTGACTTCAATTTTCTCAACGACTTACGCGAATTTCAAGCGGATCATAGCTCACTTTACAAGGTTGACACTGTAAGCTATAGTCGAGGGCTCGCGACGTCGTGTAAAGCTGCAGGCAAATATATCCATTCAGCAAGGCCATGAACAAGTTGTAGCCGAACAATGGAAGGCGCAGCTGAAATGCCTGGCGACTGCAGCCGAAGGGGGAGCAGTCAACGTGAATGAAAGAGAATATGATGGCATCTGACGGCACCTAGCCAAACCCCCACCCACACCCACACCCACACCCACCTGGCCATCCATTTGGGCCCAAAGTGCAGCAGCAGCAAGTACAAGGCCAGCAGCAAGGCGGCATTCCAAGGCGAGGCCACCAATGGCCAAGATTGTGTGCGCTCATCCGCCAGCTCGGCGAACGGATAGCTGTCCAGCCAGGCAATGGATGATGACATGACCTGTCGACCCATAAGAATACCAAAGTGTAACTAACTTCAATTGCTGCCGCGCCGCTGACTTTTTATAATATTTGGCTGGGCAGCGATGCGTATATATAGCTATGTCTATGGATATAGATATACTTGGATTCTCATATTTATTTTTATAATATGTTTCGCTTTAATTAGTAACCATTTGACCCCTAGAACGAATCAAGCATGACTGAGGCTGAGTTGGGGTCACAGCTAGTTGGAGTAGCAGCAGCAGCTCTTATACAGTATAAGACTATATGGCAATGATATAAGATATATGGAATTGAATTGAATTGATATATTATTATACATGATTATATATATCTATAAATTCTCTTGAAGTTCTGTTTTAATTTGATAAACTTGACATTTTGCTTGCTTTTATATCAAGCGCCAAGATTTTCATGCATAGTTTTTTTTTTGGCAAGGTATATTGGTTTCTATGTCTAAGTGGAAGATGAAATGGCTGAAACTAAGCAGTATATATTATGAAATCGAATTTAGAAGATAAAGTCTTGCGATCCTCTGTCCACTTGCCGAACACGTTGAGCTCTTGGACTGTAAAAGCTAAAGATTTCAAGGTTAAAATAAAATTTTATACTATTTTATATTTTTTATATTTTTTATATTTTATAAATTTATTCATTTATTTATTTATGTTATTCATATATTTTTAAATCTATATATTTCATTTGTATTTTATAAACTCAGAGTATCTGAAAGTCGCTCATTCCCACTCCTATGCCACAAATAATTTCTATTTGCTTTATCGTAAAAGTGCAGTTGGCGTAACAGATGAATAAATCAAACGTGAGCGGAAAATTAAAAAGCCAAAATGTTAAATAAACATTTGTCGATGCAACACCAACGGGGAGAGCGGCCTGATTGCCTGCCTGCTTGGCTCTGGCCCACACTGCTTATCCAGGTACTTCGATTTTAGCCAAACATTTATGTGCACCTGTGCAGCTGTGCTGCTTCTGGGGGGCTTCTAAAGTTATCAATGTGTGGGAGTCACTCCTGTTTGGCCAGGCTGCAGCCCTGCAATGCTTGTCCGCAAATAGTGAATGCATTCTACTGCAAGTTCCTTCGGCTGCCAGCCAAAAGACTGTGAGAACAGTGCAGACGGGCGTAACTGATTGTGTGATGCTCGTTTAAGATGTAGGTAAATTTAATAAAATATAATTTTTAATAGATATTTGATAATGTTATGAAACCTACATGATATATATGATGCTATGTGGAGTATATCAAAAAGATAGAGATTGAGAATAGAAAGTAGGATATCTTAGCTATATTTGCAGAGTAGATCAACATTGCTCTTGGCTTTAATCTATATAGTTTTGTTTATCAGACATTGCCACGCCCACAGTGAGCATGCTCCAAAATATTCAAGTTATATATTTTAAGCATAGCTCGCAAATAAATGTTTGCTATTTGCACTCTGTTCACAAAGAAAGTCATACTCTCTCTCTCTCTCTCGCCCTAAACTTCGGTTCTTTTCGTTTTGCTTTCGCGACTGAGCGATGTGTGCAGCTCTTTTCCCGTCTATGCAAACGATCTTCACTCACACACACACACTTCACACACACACACACACACACACACACACACACACACACACACACACACACACATGCACACATTT
The DNA here is from genome assembly GCA_035047405.1 of Drosophila stalkeri. NCBI lineage: Eukaryota > Metazoa > Arthropoda > Insecta > Diptera > Drosophilidae > Drosophila > Drosophila stalkeri. Next base: position 13,259,426 of record JAWNPR010000041.1, on the reverse strand, counting down.
ACACACACGTGCATAGTTAACCCTCGCCAACTCACCAATACATAAAGAGAAAACACGATCATCGATCGGCTCACACTTGACGAACCGATACAATCGTTTGCTCTCTGAGTTTCTACTCCGAGCATCAGTCAAAGACATTTATTTGCAGTCATTAAGAAACACTCTACAATTATTTGTGAGCTCTGCTTTAAAGTCAAATCCATATACTTCTCTTTTATACACCCTGAGCGAGCGTAAGATAAAGAAAGTAAAGGAAAAAAAGAAAAAGTCTTAATGCTCTGCCCAGCTGTTGTACTTTTAGCAGCCCTTTGGCCCTCTTTACTTATTCTGACTTTGGCTCCATTTTCTATTATTGTTTTCTTTATTTGTATTGCTGTACGTGTCTCTGCACCTAGGGCACTTTGTGACCTACTCTAACTCCCTATATACGCCAACGCACACTCTCTCTCTCTCACTCTCACTCTCACTCTCTCTATCTCTCTCTCTCTCTCTCTCTCTCTCTCTATGCAGTCGAGCAGCTGCGCTCAAAATGTTGTTAGTCAAAAGGGCTAAACTTTTAGAGCATTAAATATATATATATATATATATATGTATTTAACTGTATATATCTATATATATATATCTCTATAAATATATCTTCCATTTGACATCCGCTACATTTAGGAGTCCCACAAAAAAATATATTGTCCCGACCAAACGTCAATTTTCATTAAACAAGTGTCACAAATGTCATAGACTCAAAATGGGCAACTGTGTGTGTGTATGTACATACATACATACATATGTATATGCTCGCCCACATACACTCTGAGGTTAACCACTTGGCTTGGCTTTGCTTATCACGGAGCAAAGGATGCCGTCATGCATGCCTCCTTCATGTCCTGCGGCAATGCTTGTCCTTTTGTCATATGTGTGCCTCTCTTTGTGTGTGTGTGTGTGTGTGTGTGTGCTTATGTATGCGTGTAATTAAGTTAGTGTGATTGTTATAATCAGCTGCGCCCACAAAATTTTGGCTACCACACAGCAGCAATGCAAACTGAAGATCATTTTGGCTGCGTCTATCCCCTCACTCCCTCTGGCTTGTTCTCTCACTCTTCCACTCACTCTCCCTCTCCCTGGCCAACATATGCAGCCAGCCAGGCAAACAGTTTATCCCCAACTCACACTTTGAACACATTTTTGATAGATTTGTTGGCTCTGCTGTTCATCATTTGGCCCAAACACCTCGTTGTGCTCGCCCGTTCCGCAATGTTGGCTCTGTCATTGCCAATGCTCGTTGCGGTTTACAGATGACATTTAGGGGAGTGAGCAGGACGGAGGGTGGTCATCAGGGGTCATGGCAGGACATGCTTTTTGTCAGCTGAAGCTTATCGCGTCGACATTCTCGCCGAACCCAATGTGCTCCACGTGAGTTATTAAATAGATTACAGTTTTGTGTTTTGGGTCGGACTTTTGCATACATGCAGACAATGTGTCAGCGAGCATGTTTTGCACTAACAGCATTCAGCTACTCACACATAGAGACAGAGAGAGACAGAGAGAGAGAGAGAGAGAGAGAGAGAGAGAGGGCAGCAGAGACAGATGTGACACATGCATGAGCGCCTCATGAAATTGAGTTTCTATTTTGTCCAGCTCGCTGTTGCTATTTATGAACTCTTTAGGAAAGCCCCCATTGAAGCTGGTTAAAATATTTATTTTTGAAAACTGACCAAAAAAATATCTATTGATAAATGGTAAAACATATAGCAATAAAAAAAATAAAATACATTTTATTTCATGTTATATGAATTATGGCAACGCTGATAATTTGCAACAAATATTAGAGAATAATCCGAGAGTTGATGTTTTAAAATAGAAAAGTTAATTAACCGCATATAGTATAATATAAATTAAATAATTATATGAACTAAAAAAATAAATTGTATTGAAAATAAATTTAGATTTAGAAAAAAAATGAATTGAATGTAAATTAATATAAATTTATAAAAAATAAAAAATTAATAAATTTGATATACAAATTAAAATCAAAATTTTTTAAATAATTAAATTTTGTTATTATTGTATTATTATTGTTTTAGTTTATATTAACTAAAAATCAATTTTAAAAATTAAATAAGACTACAAACTTAATATTTAAAATACATATAAAAATGAATTTATAAATTTAATAATATTAATAGTAAATAATTAATTTATACTAAAAATTATTTTTAAAAATTTAATTAGACTAAAAAATAATAATTAAAAATATTAAAATCAAATATTTAAAAAAAAATTAAATCATAAATGTTATAATATTATACTAAAAATTATATCTTAAATATAATTTATAATATTCAAATAAAATAAATTAAATAAATGAATTAATAAATTTAATAAAATATCAATTTATTTTATTTTTCTAAATTGAATGCTTGCTCAATTTTTAATTTATTTTAATATTGTTCAGTAAAACTAAAATTTTATACAACCATTCCATTTATTATTATTTTAGCATTTTAAGTTCCTTATCAAATATATTAAAATTTAGTTAAGTTCATATTTATTTCGATATTTATATTTATATCAATATATTTTTCGTTTTCCATTCAACTCCTTTATAGCACATAAATTTCTATTGTTGCTGCAATTGCTGTCATCGAGCAAGTTGTCTATCAGTTCATGTTCTCGCTTTTGTTGCTGTTGCTCTCTGGACAGAACTCGCTTCAATCTTTTCTTTAATGATTGCAGCAAGTGGCACGCTTCGCTGCTTTTGTTGTCTGTTTGTTTGTTTGTTTGTTTGTTTGTTTGTTGTGGCAAGTGGCAGATTGAAACCGGATACGAAGACAGGTCAGTGGCATCGCTGTCGATGCTCGTTGGTCCTTGGTCCTTGGTCGTTGGCCATTGCAACTTGGCTTTGTTGTTGTCCGCAACATTTCCGGCTCAAAGTGACAAAGTGCTCGCCGCTGTATTAAGAAATCATTTTGAAAACTGTCTCAAAGGATTTATTATTACTTACTATTGGTTGCTGCTGCTGCTCCGCTGTTGCTGCTGCTGCTGCTGCTGCTGCTGCTGCTATTGTTGTTTACAGCTGCTGAATGCACACATAAATTGCATAACATGACCTCCTCCACTTGCTGTCTCTCTCTCTCTCTCTCTCTCTCTCTCTTTGTCTATCTCTGCTTGGATGGATGCAACTGTGCGTGGCAAAGTGTGCAACATATTTTATTTGTATTTCCTGTATTGTTGAGTTGCCGCCAAATCCTCTGCTTCAGCCGATCCAATGCCTCCTGCCTTCACCCTCAACTCCTGCTTGCCTTGCTTCTCTCTAGCTTCAGATTTTGCCTTTGTTCAGTCACTAACTCTAGCAGCAGAGCCTCTGGCTCCAGCTCTTATTCACGCTTCGGCTGTTACTTCTATTTCTGTGCCAATTCCTCCAGCTCTATCTCCGGCTCCAGCTGCCATTCGTGAGTGAGACAAGCATTTCCTGTTAGTTCTCTCAACTTCCGTTCCGTTTCCTACTTAATCTTGCACTAGCTTTCTTTTCGTTAAGATCTTTTCTCTTGCTTCTGTCTCTATCTTATGCTCTTCTACTTCTCTCTCTCTCTCTTCCATTGCAAACTGCTGATCTGGCTCTAGATCCACCTCCTGCTGCAGCTTCATCTCTCACTGTTTCTGATGCTTCCGCTCCAACTCCATTTGCTGCTCGTAGTTTCCGTTCCATCTCTTCCTGCTGTTCCAAATTCAGCTTCTGTTTCATTTCCAGCTGCAGCTCCGTCTCCTGCTTCTCTATGCAGCTCCCATTTCAATAGCAGTTTCTATTCCTGTTTCTAGCTATATCTACTTCTACTGTCCTAACTCTGTTTCCTCTCAGCCACTACTCCAGCTCTCCATCTGCTTCTCCACTTATCCAACTTCGAATGCCGTGGGCGTTGTCACAACACTTTGATACGCGTTATTTACAACACATTTGTCTTGGCTTCGCTTCGGTTAGCTGGCAACCAACAGCAATAGCAATAGGAAACAATAGCAACTCCAGCAGCAGCAGCAGCAGGAGTAGCAGCAGCAGCAGGTGCTTTGCAGCATCTTTATTGCATTTTCCTTTTCCTATGCTCACTCAAGTCAGCATTTGAGGTATTGTTTGTTTTCTAGCCAACAGCGCATATAAATGGTATCGAATTTAATTTGTACCCTAAGTTGCACTCAATTGTTGTTCAGATTGATGAACTATCCAAAATTGCGTAAGTGAGAGACAATCGATAGAGACGAGAGGCAATGTCAGACGTGAGCTGAAAGCGAAGAAAGTTATTGCTCAATAGGGTAGACTAGGTGAAGCGATAGATAGATAGATCTTCTTTTAGCTTTAGTTTGTCAAGGTTGAATACGGTTTATTTATACTTCGCTCTTAGAAATGAGAACATGTTTATAAGAGTTATTTATTGTTGAGTTGTAGTTGAAGTTATTGTTAAAGTTAAAGTCTCAATCGGAGTAGGATTTCAATTGAGTTTTAATGGCAGTTAGAGCTTTTACATTACTAAATAGCTACAATAAACCCTATCTAAGCAGATCGCCCTCTTCACACACCCTCCTCAAATTCTAGTTTAATTCTTAGTTATCGAATTCTCTTAACCTGCTGCTCAACTTCCCCCCCACTTCTCACCCACAATCTTCCCAAAATTTAGTTTCCCCTTAGCCAACATTCGACATTGATTATTGAACAGCATTTAGCAATTGCAACACATTAATTCTTGCTGTTATAAAATTATTTGCAACATTTGGCAATTTATTACCTTTCTAAAATGCCTTAAACTTGCTCTTTTACTGCTGAGCAGCAGGAGACCCTCTTCAAGTCAAATGATTGCAGTCATCAAGCGCTTGCTGTAGAGCTTCACACTTTCGTTTCAGTAATGAATTAAATTAAGCTCTGGCAAATTGTGGAATACCCTTAAAGCTACGACAACAGCAACGCCAGCTGAGACTTGGCCCACAAATATTAATTGCATTTTAATGACTTTATTTTGTCGAATATTTTGCCACACAAAAAGCCATTAAACTGATTACTTAGACACAGCCATTGACACCTCAGGGGCAACGTTTCTGTTGGACTAAGAAAACTCTGTTCGAACAATAAGGAAGTATCAAAATGTGGCAACCAAGAGTGCAATGGAAGGGTATACAGGATACTCAGATACCCTTCTGATACGAAGACAAAGTAGAATATAATGAAAATCTGAGAATTACTCTGAGCTGTTGATTCGTCAGCCTAATAAGTTATTAGACATTGTCTCGCTCTCTGTATATAAACTTAATTTATTAATTTATATTTTATATTTTTGTTAAATCTATATATATGAAATTTAAATACCCTAACTATTTGAGCTTCTAATATTATATGGATTTAGCTAGAAAGACAAACATTTGACTAGTTTTTGTTGTTCTCTCCTGTTCAGCCATGTCAATTACATTCGGCTGCCTACATTTAGCCGCTCTTTAAAAGTTTGGTAGAGTCTAACAATAAGAAAAGTCAGAGTATCTTCAGTGTTCAATGTGAATTGCATTTCTATCGAAAAACTGGCTATATTTGGCAGCAGTGAGAGAGGCGAGCCAACAGCAAAAAACTAAGTCCGTTTGGCAGTTGCACAAAATAAGTTCTACAGTTGCCTGTGGCCAAAACAGTCGACAAAGCATATATATAAAATATATATATATATAAAGTATATACATATATATATATATCTCTTTCCCAATATACAATAAAACAAATCGCCAAGAACTTCATTTGCTGTGTCACATTTGACATTCATTGGACTGTGCTATAAAAATGTCCGTAAAATGCTCAAGGCAAAAAAAAAAAAAATCCGTGTTTAATTAAGTTATAAAAATTGTTGGCACATTTGCTCTAGTTTTGCTCAGTGCTTTCTCTTGACCTCAATCTGGATCTATTTTAATTGGTTACATTTGTGCTTCATTATTGGTAATAAGCGGGCCGCAAAAGTCATTTCATTTTAAGCCAAGATTCTCAATTTATTCTCGCAATATTTGGCAGCAATTTAAACAGGAAGTTCATTTGTGAAGCATTTTAAGAGCTTAAAAGCATCCTAAAGATGTTTATTGCTTAAACAAGTGTATGGGACAGCATGCGTGTGCTTTTGGAATTCGAGGTTGTCAGACAGATTGAAAGTAATTTAATATTTACCAGCACCTTTAACATGAGATTGCCCTTGAAGCTAGTTTAAAAATAATTTGGTGAATTTCTTCGAATTTAATTTAGCATTTATTGCTTAACAAAGTGTGTGAGCAAGTTGTCAAAATTATATATCAAAGGTTGCCAGACTATTAAACATTTTATTTAACAGCAACCTTAACATGTAGTTGATTGAGGCTGAGGCAAATATACTTAAAGTCTAATTTTAATAAACATAAATTTAATATTAAATAAAAGTCTAATTTAACAGCAAGTTTAACCATCAGTTAATGTTTTACCTGTTTTATAATTGTTGCTTGAAAAGCTATTATATTTCATTAATTTAGCTCCGATACGAAACTTTTAAAACTAAACGTTGCCAGATTTCTGAAAAATGTGTTCATAAATTGAACATGAAGCACAACTTAAAAGCACTTAATTGGTTTTGTTGTGCAACCTTTTATTATAAATTCTCTCCATTATATGACAGGGTTGCCAGACAGCACAAGTTCACATATCATGAACTTTAACTGCCAGCTAGCTCAAATGTATTTTCAGACTTTTAATGCTTCATTCTTGCACTTAAATCGCTTATTTATAAGAAAGTTTCTTAAACAATGTCTGGCCATAATTTTATATATATTTGTTTTCTTTTTTTCCGATTTATATTTCCTATTTTCTATTTGCAACTTTTTTTTTCGTTGTATAATTTATGAAAGTTCGCATGAGTTCGTGCAACTTATTTTACAACTTCTTTATCCGTTTCCTTATTTGTATGTATGTGCGTGCTCAAGACATTATCTCTCACTCACTCACTCTGTCTAATGTCTATCTCTTCTTTTCTCTATCTCTCTCACACACACATGCATAAACTGTAGAGCCAAGCTTAACATACGAGTTTCAAAGTCAGCCAGAGCCAAGGCGCTGCCGTCTTGCAACTTGCATTTGTCTCTACCATGCATTCTGGCTATGCGACTATGTGAGTGTGTGTGTTGTTTTATGGTCCAGTCTGTTGTTTTGTGGCCAAAATGCGAGCGAAGCGTCCCGCGTGTCCATGAGAAATGCCTCGCCTGCGGCGCTGCGTTTGCACTTTGCTGCAATTTTTAAATGCCTTTCTAATGCAGTGCCGAGGCTGGTTCATTGGCCAGGCGACTGGCTCGTAAATTCAGCCAGCTTATCGCAGGAGACTGCGTGTGTGTGAGTATGTGTGAGTGTGAGTGTGGGTGTGAGTGTCTACTTAAAGCAACAATTTGTGCATTGCAGCGATATATTTGAGTTCGTTATTTAAATTCACTTCAGATAATGAATTAGCGTACGGGCAAATGCATTTCAGCTGTACTCTAAATTGTGGCCTAAACATTTGATTGAGTAGATCACAAATGCAAATGCTCGAATTGAATTATGCTGCCGGGCCCAAATGAAGCTCAAACACAGCACAACAAAATTGCCGAAAAGGTTAGCAAGGGATGAACTTGATGGGAGTTATAAAGTAAGTTTGAGATGTTCTTTATTAGAAATATAAATTAAATATTGTATATAATTGAAATACTATAAACTAAAAATAATTGTATTTTAATTTTACATTTTTTTTTTATTTTAATTTAATTTAATTTTTTTTTTGTTCAATGAGTCCTGAGATATGTAAAAGTTATATTCATTTACTTCATGACACTTTTTTTTTAATTAAACCAAAAGTATTCAGTTATGCCACAAAAGATTTCTGCTGAGAAGGCGAAGGCAGCCAAATGAGCATTACTATATCCTTCATATTTATTAATTTTTTTGAAGTTATAAATATTCTTTATTGACTGATAAACATGATTATTTTGAACAAGAAGTTAGAGTGAGAGTCGCGTAGCTAAGCAATAAATTTCAATAAAAATTACAAAAAAAAAAAAAATAAATAAATAAATTACTTCTCTTAAGTAAAAAACTTGTTGGAGAAAAGCAAATTTTATAATAAATATAAAAAAAATAATACATTGACTTTTTACATCACTTTTAGACCAAAAAATTGGAGGCTTAAAATGCTTTTTGGCTTGCACAGAAAATTCTTGAAATATACTAAGATTAAATTTATAGTTACACAATCATGTTGAGTTGTGTAATGAAACGTTTGATGATGATGATGAAGATGATGATTAGGCAATTAGTGGCAGGTGTTGTAGAGGTATGTCTAAGTGTGGGTTTATGTGTACATACATATGTCTGAGTAGTTACGCGTATGTATAATTGTCTGTATGTATATCAAGATGTATAAATATGCATATCTGGATATCTCTCTCCATAAGTCTATGAGTCTGTGTATATATGTATCTCTGTGTGTGTGTTTGTATTTAGTTCTCATGAGGTGTTACGACTAATTGTTGTGCTCTTTGAGCATTAATTCGATGCTAATTATGACACAATGTGCACAACAATAAATGCAATTAATATTCTGCAGCTGCAACAACAACTTGCACAAACAACAACAAAATCATACGCCAATTAAAATTGCATAATATTTAAGCTTTCGTTTTTGTTGTGCAGTTCATATATCAAACTAATTTTATCTTTCACATTTTTTTTATTTAATTAATTTATTTTTTTTTTTATTTCTGCGGTTTTGTTGCTCAATTAAATTCGTCAACAGGTATTAAATTTGCTGGCCACGCGTCTATTTGGGTATGCAAAACAAAATTGTATTAAATATTTTGGCAAATGCAATTAGAATGCAGCTAAAATCTATCGGCTTTGGCCATTGTTAATTGAGTGCGCAAAAATGTTTGCACACTAATTGCTTTCGGCCATGGCTGACTAAATTTGCAGCTTAAAGCGTGGCCATTAAATTTATGTATTTCATAAATATGAAATGCTGAAAAGCAAATGCAATAAGCGACTTAAGAAAACAAAACAAGTTTCGCAAAGCAAAATCAACAAAAGGAAAAGAATTGCTGGCAAGCCACAAAAGACTCACTGCAATCACAATGCCAATCAGAAGTTGCAACAACAATTGTAGCTTCAAGAGCAGCGCATGTGTGATGCCAGCTGCAGCAAATAAGAATTTAATAAGACTCCCCTCCCAGTGCCAATTCCCATTCAGGCAATCGTATTGCAGTGGAAAGTGCTTTAAAACTGCTTAACAATTAAGAGTCTACAATTACAATTAGAATTAATAAAAACTATCGCTTAAGCTAGTGTGGTGTATTTTGCGGCTATCTGGCAACACTGCAGTTGCTGTCCACAGCCACGACGCCATTTTGGTTTTTGTGGATCGTCGCAACGAAAGCGTTGCATACTTTTGAGCGCGGCCTGCAAATGACATTCACAGTGGCTTCAAAATTATGTAATAAACTTGCTTTCTTATTTGATTTTTGTATGCATTTTCCTTAGACTTTTTTCACTTATCAAATTACATGGCTGCAGTTTTGCATTTCAAGTCGCGGTCGCTGCCTCTACCTTCACTGCTTTTATGGTTTTTGTGTTGTCAACGCAGCGAGTGGCAAAGTTTTGCTACCTTTGGCACAGCATCTAGCATCCGTAGCACAATAAAAAACAACAAGTTATTACCATTGCTTTTAGTAGTTTTTATAACTTTTACGACTTTTTAATAAAGTTGCAATGCATTCGCTGTCGCTGGCTGCTGTCGTTGCCGCTTTCGAACTCAAGACAAAGTTTCAAAGCCCCCGTTGGCAGCCAGCGAATGTTGCTTGTAATTTAAGCGACGCACACAGAGAGACAAAGAGAGTGAGAGTGAGAGTGAGAGAGAGAGAGAGCGGAGTGTGCAGGTAGACTGAGTGTGTTATTCCGTGTCACATGTACACGTATGTCGCCGCATTAAGGACTTAAAGCAAAATGCGCTGACGTTCTAAGCTCAAACCAACAAAGACAAACAGCAAACAATAGCAGGCAGGCAGGCAGCAGCAGCAGCAGCGGCAGCAGCAGGAGGCTGTAACAGCTACTAGAAGCCAATGATTCTGATACTGCTCACAACTTTTCAGTGGCAAGAATGCTAATTTGTCAGACACACACACACACAAACACAGATACACACACACACACACAAACACAGATACACACACACACACACACACACACACACACACACACACACACACACACACACACTCAGACACACACACATCAGAGCAATTGCTTCTGATTACTGGGCAAAACTTTGGCGCTGCAATAACAACTATTGTTAACAATAACAACAACGGAATCTAAAGTCTGACTTGCCAAATGCATTTCGCTTCACTTTGCCTATCTCTCTCACTACCTCTCTCTCTCTCTCCCTCTTTCTCTCTCTGTCTGCTATCCTTTGTCTGTGGTCTGTCGTAACTTTCGCCCACGTTTTTCTGACTAGATATTAAAATATAGCCACAAAATGTCAAACAGAAACCAAAAGTTATGTGTAAATTATATGTGCAACTCCCTCTAGCAACAACTCTCTCTCTCTCTCTATCTCTCTCGCTCTCTACCTTCTCGCTCCCTCTTTCGCTCTCTGCCTGTCCCCTTGTTTGTTTAAGCTTGAGCAGCTTTAGTCAAATGCATTTGAAGTGCAGCAAGTCAAGCGCTCAGCTCATAAACTTTGATTTTTATTGAAATGTTTTGCTTTCATGCAGATTTCCGTTGCATTCACTTGTCTCTAAAAGCAAAATGAATTCGCTGCAAAGCCCTTCTGACATCTTAGCCAAAGTTGAACTTTAGCTGGTAGTTTTATGAAGAACATTTTGCTAAATGATGACATAAAGCTTAACAAGTTTGCATATTTCCCATATTGAAGTGATGAAACGATAAGAGTTCTTAATAGTTCGTTATTATGCTTTACGATGTTCATAATGTTGCCCGATTGGCTGCAAATATTGTTCTTATTTTAGCGCTTTTCTATGCGATTTTCATGGCTGCAAATACTGAACTTATTGTTATAGGTAAAGCATTCAACTAGGCGATCCTCATGACTTTTTAGCTTTAACTGATACTCTTTTTATTGCATTGCCTGTAATTTTCATTTACCATAATTAAGATATAATATATACATTTAGATGTTTCTCTCTATCTCTCTCTATCTCTCTCTAGCTGTGCATAATTTTGGTTTGCCTTTGTCTTGATCTTTATTAAACTTTTGCTCAATGTTTTACTTTCAACTTTCACACTCTTTCTTTCCCTCTCTCTGTCTCTCACAATTTTACTCTGATCTGCCCCTTTCTATCTGGGAATCAGAGAGAGAGAGAGAGAGAGAGAGAGAGAGAGAGAGAGAGAGAGAGAGAGAGAGAGAGAGAGAGATAGACAGATAGAATGGGACCATTCAGACAGGTCTCTCCTTATTTTCTTTTTCATTCTATATTTTATCTTCTATTTTTATCTTATCTTCATTTTCTTATCTTCACTCTTACTCTCTCTCTCTCTCTGTCTCTTCTTATTATCATTTTTTTTTTCTTTTCTCTTCTTCGACCTATTTCTTTTTCATATGTATCCTTATTTCATCTGCCAACAAGACTTATCTCTGTTTTACATATACTCAATTCCCCTCCCAAATATTTATATTCGCATTTCAAAGAAACAATTTACATTGCGTATCATTATAGCAGAATTTTGTTGTGCAGTGTATAATTTGTAGTTAAATGAACTTTTTCCCACACATTTTAACAACAATTTGTGTGGCTCGTTCGTTGTCTGCGGCTCTGCATAGAGTCTAACCATTGGTATTTCCGGCACGAGCACAATGTGTTGTGTAATTGTGTAAATGACGCCGTTGCATATTCGATTGTCGACGGTGGCATTTCTATTGCGACAATTGGCAGCAATCAGGCAGACAGTTCGACAGCTTGTCGAAATTTGCATGCATTTCACTAATGCCACGCAGTTAACGCATCTAACTGCCAACTAAAATTGCTGCTCTCCACAATTGTGAATCGCCAGCCATTGTGAATGACTTTTAATGAAATTTCAATTTATTTACGCGCTGCACACGAACTTGCGTGGTCATTTGAAAAGCTCTCACGGTCCTCTGTAAATTATGCTTAATATATGTACTCTGCACATATATATATGTATATATAAAGGTATATGTATGTGTATGTGTATGTGTATGTGTATGACATGCGTACAGCAGCAATTTCAGCACTTACATGTCTTCAGTGTGTGGAGTATTTGTTGCATGGTAAAATCAGCTTTAATTATAAGTGAATCTCTGTATATTTTAATAGGATTTTTTCCTTTGAATTTCAATTGAGTATCGCTTCTCTTATAAAGAAATAAAATTTTAAATGATGAGCATATACTAGGTATAGCTAATCTTATATTCAGCTGAGCTAACTCATGGATTTCCTAATCAATAAGCCAAAATGTCTTATGTCTACAGATCAGATGCGAATTTGATGTTTTATTTTCTCTGAGCTAGTTTGAAGAGCTATGTAAGAAAGAGTCAACTACGAAAAAAATATCTGAAAAATATCTTTCAAGTCATTTCTTAAACGTCTAAAAGCCTTAAGAAATATTAATAAATAATAAAATTTGTATTTTTGCCCCATTTACTTACTTCGTGCAACTTAGTTAAGGCAAAAGAAGATCATATCAAGCTTAAGTAAATTTTATTCTGTATTTTGAGTTATTTGAAAGAAATCAATCAAAATTAATAATATAAAACATAAAATGAGTTATTGCTCGATATTTAAATTAAATCCAAGTGTTTTTACATGAGCTCATATAGAAAAAAATAAAGTAAAATATATATATAAAATATATATCTTCTATGATTTCTTTGATCTCAGAGAGTCAAAGCTAACTCTAACCTAAAAGAGCAATAGGCTTACAAAGACTTAAGAGTTTGAATAATATATTATTAGATAATCTTCTCTTATGGCAGAACAAATTGATGAACGGCTTTAACATTGCTACAATAATAAAGATTCAGAAATATTCCCAAGATCTTTCTTCCTTTTCCATCTCTCAATCAACTCATCTGACTCATTATACACCATTTCATACATGAACTCACCATTGCTCAATTACAGCGTATCTCCTAGTTCATCACACATTTTCCCACATTTTATTTTGTTTTAATTTTAAGCGACATCAAAGAGAGTTGATAGCGATTATCGCTGGCAGTTAACATGTTAAAAGCGTCACAAAAAAGAAGAGCAACTGAAGCAGGAGAATGGACACAGGACAGGATATGCTCAGTTGTGTATACATATTATGCACGTATAATTGGCATGCCAGGGTCTTTATGTTTAATGCTCATTAAAGAGCTCGGTCGCATTAAACTGGCCATTTAATAAAGCTGCAGCAGCAATCGAGGCTCTCAGCAGCTCTCAGCGATGCTCAATGCCAGCACCTGATGTTCTTTTGCTGGTTATGCTTGTCCGCGGCAAAGTTTTTTAATTACTAAAGTTTTCAGCTCGCTGCAGCTGCAAATTAAATATCTACTTAATATTGTGCGTTGTCTGTTCGTTGTTGTTGTCGCTGTTCAATTTGAAGTGGCTGCCACGCCTCCACGCCGACTGCAAAGGCTACAAATGAGACGCGTTTAATGCCACTTGTCAAGTTGACTTATGGCTGTGTTGAAACCATTCGCACCTGAAAGCATGCCCACCACGCCTACCACAGCTGCCGCATACGCCCACCACAGCAACTCCTCCACTCCACTCCGCTTGAGGCCATGGGCATATCTATGCATTTGAAGCTCTTATGCACAAATGAGCAAAACTTAACAAGCGCCAGAGGACAACCACGACAGACAGACAGTCAGAGTGAGAGAGAGAGAGAGAGAGAGAGAAACAGAGAGAGAGATAAAGACAGTTAGACAGCAGCAGGCTGGCAAACGAGCTGTCTTATTACAGTTGCTGCTGCTCCTTGCTGCTTCTAGCTGCTCCTTGATGCTCCTTGCTGCTGTTGCAGTCTGCGGTTGCCAGCGTCACACCATTTGCCTTAAGCGTTAAGCATGCGGCAGCAGCAGCTGCTGTTGCTCATCCTGATGTGCGCGCCATTTAAGTGCTCCCCCGTCCAACCTCCATCACTGCAGTGCATACCACAGCCATCTCTCTGTGTATTTTGGTGTGCGAAACCGCGAGCGCAATTATTACTTTAAACAAATGGGCTAAGAACTTTTTGTTAACAAAGTGCGTGCAAACTTACAAGAAAAGGATGCAAACCACCAACAAAAAAACATTTGCGTTAGCTTTACGATGTTTTGATTTGAATAGAAAATGTTTTAATAAGTCGAGCTAACTCGTTCCCTGCATCTTCCACTTATCAGCTTTATTTTCCTTTGATAAAGATAGTTTAGAAAAGCAAAGAGAAATTCTAAATAATAAACAATGCAAGTCAGTTTATAATAGTTTAGGTAAAGGCTATAAATAACAAAAGAAGAAGAGGGAGAGGTAAGAGGAGAGAGAGGGAGAGAGCTTGGGGTAGATAAGGACAAAAGAAAAGTGAGATTAAGATGGAAATAAAGCTATAAATATTTAAATATATATAGAAAAAGAGAAGTTAGGAGGTATAATAACAGAATATGTAGTAAAAGAAAAAGATAAAGAGAGGGAGATGGGAATAGTTATTTGATCGTTAATAGTCTCTCTCACTCTCTTCAATACCCAACGAGACTACCTAAGCCAAGACTTTGAATTAAAAACCTGAAATTGCTTTTATCTAGAGACACTTACACTTACCTTAATATATATGTATAGCATATGCAAAATTCTTGAGAAAAAGTCGTATGCCGTAGATTGTCAATTAACACAAAGGCTCCCAAGTTCCTTACCTTTGCTTGGGCTGTTTGTTTCCTTTCATATGATATTCACATAGCCAAACTTCAATTACAGCTCTAATGCCATTTGTGGCAAAACTCGCTTTCAATTATGGCCAACACACACACTCGCAGGCCCAGACGCAGACCCAGATAGAGGCAACTCGATTGCGCATGCAAAGTGCAAATGGTGAGCATCAAAGCCATTTCGTTTCGGCCTTCAAGTCGCAGTTGCTGCTGCCTCAATCAATTTCAATTTATCAATTTTTACAATCAACTGATTTTTATCAATTTTATGGCGCATTTTAAGACCGCGCTGCCAGACAGCAGCGACTGGCATGTGGCAAGTGTGGAATGGAGCTGGGTGGCAAAAAGGACACGCAAAACGAAATTCAAATGCCACAAGGCGCACGTCCAGGGCTAGAAGCCAAAGTAGGTATAGTATGTAACATGTCAATAAAATCAACAAATGCCTCAGCTGCTACTGCTCCACCTCCTGCTCCTGCTCCTGCTCCTACTTCTGATCCTCCTTCTCCTTCTTGTTGCCCAATTGCCATTTGTGCTGTGGCTGCTTATTCCGTTTGCTTCCGCCGCCCCCCCCCTCCCCCTTCCACACCCTCCTTATATATGTAAATAAGCATTTGACTGACATTTTTTCATTCATTGTTATTGCTGTTGTGTGCTTGGTGCGTGCTAGTTGCTGCCTGTGGCTTATGTAACCTACTTTTATTTTCGTCCACATTTCTGGCAACATTTCTTTAAGAAACTTTCATTACGCATACGCACCGTTGACATGCTACAAATTATTTATAGATGTGTTTATATATGTAAAGCGCGCTTGGCTTGGCAGCCTGGCAATGTTTTAATTCAACAATTACTTTACTTTTATTTTAATAAGCTTTTCTTTTTTTTTTTGTTGTTTCAATACTTGTTGTGGGCGTGTAAATGCGAGTATATTGGTTAGCTAGCTGTTCTATTATTATCCATACGACTGTAGACATTAGATAGACATTTGACATTTGCTTAAACGCATTGCTTATGCCATGATATTGTTATACATTTCTGTTGATTTTCTGAGCATGGGGCACTTGTCTATCGTGCTTAAAATAGGCATATTTTAATGGCTTTTTCTAGCAGTATTTGAAATTTCCAAGAAAATAAATAATAGTTATCTCATGCTCTTTTTAACTATTTTCGGTTAACCTGGGCGTGTATCACAGTAAGCTTATATACTTGATTTTTTCATTTAAAAATAATACTAAGTATTTTCGTATTGTTATTTAAGTACTTTTTCTTTAAGAGGTTATTTTGTTTGAAAAAAAAAAAAATAATAAATAAATAAACAAATAAATAAATAAATAAATAAAAAAATAATATAAATTAAATAAATGGAATAAATAATAATAAAATAAAATAAAATAAAATAAATAAAATTAAAAATAAATAGATAAAACAAATAAAATAGAGAACATTAATAAAATAAAATAAAAATAAATAAATAAATAAAATTAATAAATTAAATAACTTAAATTAAATAAATAAAATTAAAAAATAAAAAAAATTAAATAAACAAAATACACAATATAAATAAAATAAATAAATAAAAAATATTAAAAAGACTTGCTAAAATTAGACAGAGCTCAATAAATTATTTTATTTTTATAGATATTATTAAGAGAAGTGCAACTGAGTTTATCTGCTAACTTAAATGTAGAGTGATATACCCAGAAGCTTAATGAATAGATTCATCTATTCATCAGCAAGTCTTACACGAATAAATTCAGGTCTCCTCTAGTGTTCAAGCAAAGCTTCTACTTTTAGTTGAGCTCCCAACTTGCGACTACTTCTTTCCACAGTCGAAGCACGACTGATCGCTTCTGGTTTCGTTTTCAATGTGTTCCTTTTCCGTTCTGTTCCTTTTCCGTTTTGTTCCTTTTTCGTTCTGTTCCTCTTCTGTTCTGTTCCATTTTATGGAACGCATGATGAGAGTGGAGAGAGCGCGCTAACAATTTCCGCTCATACAAATTCCTTAGGCTCTTCTTCTTAATAATTCAGTCATATCGAGAGCTAAATCTATGTATTAAAAGCTCAACTATTTTGAGGCTCAACATATTTTAAAATGTTTCCATAGCTCGAACGAGCATCAAGCAGTCACTAAAGCTCGCTTGCAGCATTCTCAATTTCTGTTCAGGTGATTGAGCTGGTCAGCTCTTAAAAAGTAATCAAAATTCATGCCTTAATGCTCGCTTCGATTATTTAATACTCTTGAAAGATGAAAAGAAATAATAAACAGAAAATGAAAACATTTAATTCAATTAAAAGAGAAAGACTTTATGGCTTTTTATGTGAATGATTAACGTTTGCGTTCGCATTGATTGCGCTCAATTTGATGTATTAAAAGAACTCATTATGACAAATGGCAACACGACTGTATTTCGTTAAATATTATATATGCGACACATTAGAAACTGTTCACTTTTTCATTTGTTTTTGTTTTATTTTTGTGGGAGCAGCGCAATTAACGCATAATTTGTAGGCGAGGCAGCGGCACATGGCTTCAAAACCTCATTTGCTTGAGATGTATAAAAAAATGGAGAGTCGCTGGAGGTGGAGGTGGGGGAGAACGTCGCACTAATTAAAGTCAACACTTGTTACTATGACCTCATTACACGCAAAATCTGCTGGCTCAACTTACCAGCAGTGGGCAATGGATGGGGGTGGTGGTGGGGGGGCATGGCAGGCAGTCAAGCCAGGTGGCTGGCACCTGGTATATGTCTTTGGCTCTGCATCTTTGTACATCCGATACTTTTTCAAGTTCATTAGGGTAATGAAGCAGCCTCAGACACAGACACGACCCCATGGCAAAGCCCGCCTGCCGCTGTTAGCTCAAATAGTGCAAAGGCGGCAAAAAATATAAAGTTGTGTACGCTTTTAGTTTATGGGCGGCCATAACTGTGCGACTCGCTTGCGCCTTTTTGCATAATGAATGGACACGAGGCAAAGGCACAAAGTTTTACACAGTTTTCAGCGATGTCTTTTAGGTGCACATGGCCTCAGTTCTAGAGAGAGAGAGAGAGAGAGGAGGGAGAGATAGAGAAAGGGAGAGAGCAGTCAGACATTTCTCGTTAAACTTTGCTTCACTGCTCCCTTGCCATTGTCCAAGTACGCAATTGGCATTCAGTTTAATGGCCAACACATACATACATATATATAATTTAAGGAATATACAACTATTTTATCATATCTGAGCCAATTTGCTTAATTAATAATAAACTTTGTAAGTCGCTCAGCTGCGGTGAGGCGTCTATTGGACAGCCTTCTGTGTAAGTTCATTTAGACAGAAATTTGGTTATCTATTTTATTTAATTTAGAAATTAACATAGTTTTAGTTTAGCAATGGAAAGCAATTGATAGCTGTGTAATGTGGAGTATTGAAATAATGGAATGGAATCGGAATAGTGGTATTGAAACATATGTATAATAATAATAGTAGGTGAGATTTGTAAACGAGGTTTCTAGCTATCATTAGTATATGATTTTCGAAGTTTCTTCCAAGATTTGCATGCATATTATTTTATTTTATATGAATATATTTTTAAAATAAATCTACCCAGCCTAAAGTTAATAAAGTTTTTTTTTAATAAATTAAATATTTTATAGAATTTATTTTATTTTATATTTCTTTTAATCCGATTTTTAATTTAATTTATTATTCATCATTAAAAAAAAAAAATAATAATAATAAAATAAAAGAGAGACTAATCCACAACAGAAAATATACAATTGAATTTATTTAATTGATAAATCTTGTTTATGTGAATATATTTATCAAATTCTAAAGAAAAGAAAATTTTTTGTTTTATAAATTCAATATTTTAATAATTTATTTAATTATATATTTCTATTAATCTGTTCTTTAACTTAATTTATTATTCATCATTTACAAAAAAAAAATAATAATAATAATAATAAGAAAACCTACTCCGCTAAAGAAAATATACAGTTTAATTTATTTAGTTGCTTTATTTTGTTGTTTTTCAAATTTATATTTTATTTTGAATTTCATTTATTTTTTATTATCTAAAAAATAAAGAC
The DNA here is from genome assembly GCA_035047405.1 of Drosophila stalkeri. Lineage (NCBI taxonomy): Eukaryota > Metazoa > Arthropoda > Insecta > Diptera > Drosophilidae > Drosophila > Drosophila stalkeri. The sequence goes on along the minus strand of JAWNPR010000041.1, from coordinate 13,240,440 downwards.
TAGTCTGCTAAGGAAATGTATACAAGTTGATTTATTTATATATTTTGTGGCATATTTAATAAATGTATTTTAATTTTATTTTAAATTTCATTTGTTTTTCATTGCAAAGGCAATTTATTCTCCTTTCAACACATTAAATATTGATTTAAGTCAATTATTTTGGGCGAATTTGCTAGCGTAACGATTGAAGCTTGATTGACGCACACTTATTGCATGGAAAGGCTGCCAAAATTTCGTTGCATTCTCGGTTCATTGAAGGCAAACATAATTCATGATCTTAAATAATTTGCTGAGTGCGTCAGTGCAAATTGTGCAATCCGACATATGGCATATGGCATATGGCATATGGCATATGGCATATGGCATATTTCATATGGCATATGGCATATTTCATATGGCATACGCCATTTGCCACTTGTTGTCGAACGATTGATGAGTGGAAATATTATTTTGGAATATATACAAAATGCTCGAAATGTGAATATTTATGAGGCACAAGCAAGCCCGAAACCAAATTACAATAGACAATAGACGAGAGAGGCGAGCAGGCAGCAAGCTAGACAGCTGCCAGGAAAATACAAAGCCGGATGCTGAATTTCGGGTAAACTTGTTGTTGCTGCTGCTGCTGCTGCTGCTGCTGTTGCTGCTGTTGCTGGCATTTGCATTAAAGCTGCTTATGCATTGCAAGTTGCATTACAATAAATTACGAGCAGCTCACAAAATTTATGCAATTTTGATTGTTTTCCTTATTATGCATAAGCAGAAGATGCAAGTTGCTGCAGTGGAGTTGACAGCAGAGCAGATAAATCGAAATTATAAATTAAACGAGACGAAAATTGTATTTAAGTTTATAATGCGATAGACAATGGAATATATAAATATATACAAATACATAAATATATAAATCAATAAATAAAATTTAATTTTTAATTTTTCTATAATGCCTTTGCCTACAACTGCTGCAAATTTGAGAAGATGAATATGCGGCCTGCATTTGTTTTTTTTTTTTTTATTTATTTTCTGCAATTGTGAATCTGCAATCTGCATCAGATTAGAGTTTGTTTTTTGCTTTCAGCTTATCTGCTTCATTGATTTAAATTTTGTAAATTTTCCACTTGAAATTTGTGTGTACTTTATTCTTAAATTACATTAAAGTGTTTATAGAATTTATTTCTAGCTTGTTGCACACTCTCCCTCTACCTCGCTCTCTCTCTCTCTCTCTCTCTCTTGCTCTGTCTTTCTAACTTTATCCAATTAGGTATAAAATATGAATAATGAAAAATGCGACAAGCTGAAATGTCTGGCACCTGCAGCTGCTTAGGAAAACTCGCATTAAATATGAATTAGCCAGAGACAGTAGAAAGGTCAAAGACAAAGGCAAAGCCAGCAACAACAACAACAACAACTACAAGAAACTACTCGTATTTATTGTTGCTGTAGTCCTTGCGCATGCAAATGGCTTTGCTTTTGACGGCCAAAAGGATAATAATATTGATTGAAAATTGTATGTAGTTATAAATGTAGAGCTGTATGTGTAGTTGAGTATTTACTGTAGTTTGTTTGTTTGTCGGTCAAGTTGCCAGGACAACGACATTGAAACGTGGCCTTTGTGTCTACAAAGGCGCGTGTATCTCGCTCCTTCAGTGTATGTGTGTGTGTGTGTGTGTGTACACCTTTCTAATGGCTTTTTAATTGAAGCACAAAATTCAATGAATAAACAAAGGGCAAAAGATTTCTTGAGTTTGTCCTGCACAGGGCAAAAGTTCAAATGGAAATTTCCTAATTGATTTTAACCAAGTTGAAAATGTAAAATGCGTCAAACTTCGAATTGAGCTAGTTATTTCTAACGATTTAATTTGTAAAGCTACTTTAAGATTTAGTCATCGATATAGCCTTAGCGTTCTAAGCTAATGATACTCATTTGACTTAGTCTATCTCCCTCTCTCTCTCTCTCTTTCTATCTATCTCGCCCACTCACTGGAGATGTCTCAACTTGCTTTTGGCAATAGCTGCGGTTGAGCTTGTAAACTTGCAGCTTGTGGCTGAGAAGACACACGATTCGTCTTAACGTCGCCTCGGCAGCCTGACCAAAATGCCTTTCAGCAACCACAAAGAGAGCTCATTATGTTAAGGATGAGAACTCAACTTGATATCCGATAGCTAGGCTATAATTACACGTGTTGAGGTTACAGTGGGAGCTGGCTGCGTGTCATATTTGAAATTTAACACAGTTTGACTTTGGCTGTCTGGCTTAATGAATCTATGTATCTAGATATATACATATAAATATATATGTATATAAAGCTGGCCTTGGCTAGGCTGAAGGCCTGGCAGCTTGGCCACGTTTTACAGTTCAATTATTGTGGCATTTATAATTAAAGTTGCGTGTGACATTTTTCCTGTCGATTTTCAACCTGAGCCCCAGCTGCGTGACCGAGCGAGCCCATGGGAAATGCGACAAATAGGGCATATTGGTTTTGTTGGAGTGTGTGTAACAGACAGACAAAACAAGTCTATATATATATATGAGGCAGTCGCCTCAATATAGCCTTGAATGATGGCAAGCTCGTTAAAGATTAATTTTGCATAAAGACACTTAAAAAAAATATGTTCCATTCATAATGCATTGCTGAAAATTGCATTGAAATCTGTTTGAAAATATGGAAGTTATTAATAAAAACATTTGCTCAATTTGGCATTCGCCAATTAGCGCCATCTGTTGGCAGTTAGTCTATGCATTTGCACACACACACACACACACATTCTCAATTGCAGGCATTCCCCATGGAATTCTATTAATAGAATCGTTATTGCAATAGTATTTGTGTCAGCTGAAACAAAGCTGCACACATACATAGAAATGCGCACATTCTGTGTGGAATTCTATTAATAGAATCACGTTGTTGTTGTTGTTTGTCTCCCATGGCGAAGTTGCGGTGTCGGTTGAGACGTTCTCTAATATCTCGCGCTTTGGTATATGGGGTCGTGGGTTCAAATCCTGCAATCGAAAGAATTTTGTCTTGAGATTAAAAAAATTTTTTTTTATTTTGTAAATATTTTATATTTAATTCCTTATTTATTTTTGTATTTATTTTTTATTTTTGTGCTTCTTTCTCACCACAGAACATCTGCTAGTGCTGCACACCCGACTAGACCACATTAACTTTATTTTTCTTGCGAGTAGGCGTGGTCAAAGTTTGCCTGTGACAGCGTAGTTTCTGCGGTCAGCTAAATGTTTGGCTGTTTTGTGCCAAGCCGCTTTTAATTTAAAATGTACGTGACTTGTTTTAATTAGAAACAGTGAACAGAGAAAATAACCAAAAATAAAAAAATAAAATAAAATAAAAAAGTCCAAACTGAATTTATGGACTGTGCTTCTGTTTGTAAATGTTGCGCAGCCATTGTTATTGCTACTTACGGCTAGGCTGAAGCACTTCTACATCTTTAAGGCCATAATAAATGAGTCCAATGCCATAAGTGGCTTATGCATTATGCAGCCAATTAAAGCAGAGCGTATATATAATATCAATGTGTTAAATATTGTATAAATGTACGATAGTTAAGAAGGATTGCAAGCATCGTTTGCAACGCTTGCATCGTTATGGCTATCTCAAGTCGAAATACACAATCGCATTATTAACTTGAGCTGTTGCTCAATACGCTCACTCAATTGTGCATAAGCCATGCTTAACAAACCGGCAACAATAATAGTGGTAGTGGCTGAAAAGACGACTTACTATTATGCTCACAAATTTTCAAGTGCTTTGCACAAGTTTTTCGATAAAATGGCATAACATGCAACCGCTGCCACAACTAGGCTTTTGGCCAGCTGTCGATGGGTAACTGAGAAACTTGTTAAATAAGACTTCTAAATTCATTTGCTCGAAACGCAGCTTAACACCCAGCAAAGCGCATAAAAACTTGTACCAAAAAAAAGTAAACCAAAGAAAAAAACGACGAACAACTTCATCAAACGGCGACTACTTCGACTTGTGGTAGTTTCTTTTGCTGTTGTTGTTGTTGTTGTTGTTCTTGTTGCTGGCCAAAATGTTTTTTCGGCAATCTGAAGGAACATAAAGAAAATAGTACACGAGCACAGCTCAAAAGTTGTACAAGCTGCCGAAGCAGCTTAAAATAAACAGCAGCACACAGCTGCCAAGCAAGCAGCAAGCAGCCAACTCGCCTGCCCGCAAAAGTATGCAACACTTTTCGACAGCCTCTTAATACTTTTATTTCGTATACCCCGCTTATGCACTGAAAGGGTATGCTCTTTTTGCTAAAGTGTATGCAACAGGTAGAAAGAAATTCAAATTGAAATTCAATCAAGCATTGCTCCTAGGGTAGAGTAATTAAGCTATTTACTATCGACTACTACTATCTAGCAAAGTATTTAAGGTATCTCTCAGTTGCACACTCCCCATTTAAGCCCTTACTTGCCTTTTTTTTCTAGTTACTTTCGGTTCGGTTTCTTGGTGTGCTGGAGTACTTTCATTAAATATATGCATTGTAAATGCTACTGCCTGAGCCTTGAGCTCGTTGTTTCGCCTGCTGCTTTGCATATTTCTTGCTCAGAGAGGAGTGAGAGAGAGAGAGAGAGAGAGAGAGAGAGAGAGAGAAGGGAGGGCAGAGTCTGTTATTTGTCTAGCGGCACATTGTGATAAGAAACTTTGTAGAAAAACTAGTTTCATGTTGTCATCTTATGTTCTGTGTGCGCTTGTCAATTGTTCGCGCTGCAGGGTATATAGAGGGCATATTAGCTAAGTAGCTCAATTTGTTTTAGAATTAGTTTCGGAACAGCTGAGAGTTGTTTATGTTCTTTAATTAAATATTTATTTATTGCAGCTTCAGTGGACATATTAGCCGTCTAAATACTTGCTTTAATTCTCTTTCAGTTTTATTGCAATCTTAATTATATTTATTTATTAAAGTTAATTTGCATTTGACTTGTCTTTGCACTCTATAATTTTATTGGCATTTCGACTGTGGGGCTTTCTCTTACTTATTTTCTATTTCTTCACATTTTCTACTTCTTCGTTTCTTGTTTTTTTTTTTCGTTCTTTCTTCTTTTTCTCCTTTTTGATTGCCCATCGGACTGCCATTTGCTTCATTGTCAATTGTCTTCATTTCTGTGGACGCTCTTGGACTTGCTTTTATGACTTTTACCCGCAACACTTTTATTGCCCCAGACGTGGCCGGAGACCTTGCCTGCCCTCTCTCTCTCTCTCACTCTCTCTCTCTCGCTCGCTTTCTCCTGTTGCTAAAAAAAAAAAAAAAAAATAATAATGCGCAGCTTGGAACAATGGCGAGTCGAGTGTTTTTACAACTTAATTTGCAGTTTGTGCCGAGAAATTGTAGAATGCTTTTAGGTGTGGCTTGGTTCAGTCTACTATAGCCATTGTTGCCATTGTGGTTGTTGCTGTTGCTATTTCTGTTGCTGTTGTTATTATTATTCGCTGCCTTTCAGTTGCTTAATTGGTATATGGAGTGGAGTCTACCCGTTGAATTAATTTGTGCATATTATAGCGATTATTATAAATAACCAGGCGGCAGCGCCCACATACTTGGCCAATTAAAAGCCATTAGAGAATAGAGTAGTGCGAGCTTTAGCTTAACTAGTAGCTCTTAATTAGCATTAAATTACTTTTATTTACAAGTCAATGAACAGGCAGAGACAGAGAGAGGGAGAGAGAGAGAGAGGGGGAAGAGAGGGAGCTAGAGCTGCGCCTTCTTTTGGTCTGGCAAGTCCCCTTAGTGCATCGCCAGTTACAGGGGACAACAAATATGCTATCCATGCGTGATTTAATGTGATAGTAGCTCTCTTTATCTCTACCACTCTCACCCTCTCTCTCTCTCTCTCCATCTCACTCTCTCTCTCACTAGATCTGTCCATTTTTAGCTACTTTTGGCAATTAAACGAATTATTGCAAATGCTTCGAGTTTTATGTTCGACCATCAGGAAATTAACAGCTAATTAGATAGCAACAGCGAGCGATAACAACTTTTCTTGTCTCAACACAGGATCAAGTTGTAAATTGAAAGCTTTCGTTGATTATTTGTGTGGCTCATGTGGCGTATGCGTAATTTGTTGGCCATCAAAGCGCAAAACTAAATGAAAAACGCTTTCGTCAGGCTGAAAACGCTAAGCGCACAAACTAATCTAAACACACCACACACACACACACATAGTTAAAATTTTCGCTGTTTTTAATTAACAGCTCAGCAAACTAAATTGAAAAATTTGATTAAAAAGTTTTGCATGCAGTTGAGCGAGGGCTGAGCGAGCGTAGAGCTCACATACAAATAGCAAGAAATGAGATTTTTCAAGTGCACATCACTGACTGCATTTGTGTATGTATGTATGTATGTGTGTGTGTGAGGGTGTATGTGTGTGTGTGTGTTTGGCATATGCATTTGGTTTACTAACGTTGGCTAACAAAGTTTCAGTTTAGTTTTAACATTTATTTTATTTGTAAAAAGCAAAAATGCGCAACACTTGCAGTTGCCTGTCTCTCCCTCTCCCTCTTTCTCTTACTGTGTCTGTGTGTGTGTGTGTTTTGGTGTGGGCGTGGCCATATTAACACTTGTCGTGTCAGTGTCGCATGTCGTCGCTTGCAAGCTGTTAAACTAAATACACGATGTCTGGGGCTTCTGCATGAACTCATAAGCGAAATGCATGTGTACATGCGTGCATGCGTGTGTGTGTGTGTGTGTGTGTGTAAGTGCAGCGAGGTAGAAGCGCGATTCGCTCACGCTTGCCTGGCTTACTCATAGTAATATTATATGCAGAGCTGCGAGCGCATGTGGGCGTGGCTAGCAATTAGACTTTGTATTTTATGTGCAAATGTTTAATTATTTTTTATTTTCGATTTTTTTTTCTTTTTTTGAAAGTTTGTCTCACATTTTAATGGGTATCTCGCTGGCAGGTAGTTGACAGTCTGTTCTCTAATCAAAACTACTTTCTGTTAGTCATTGCAGCGCTTCGTTGCACCGAGAGCAACTGACTTGCATCTTTCGAGTTGAGTTTATGTCAGCTCCATGTATTGCCTACGTTGCACTTTATGCATGTGAAATGCAGAATTCAAATTTTGAGCAAAAATTTAATAAAGCAAAGTGCATGAAAGTGAAGTGGAAAATGGTCAAGAGCTCCTCTAACTGTTGTGAAATATTATAAGAAACAAAAACAAGTAAGAAAGCTGTAGTCGAGACTGCTCGACTACGAAATCCCCCGAACCCCTCTTAGAAAGAATAATATTCTAAGAATTATTCGATTCGTTTCTGCACGCATAGCAAAGTACACATGCATACACACGCTGATCTACGCTTGTACGCATGCATGTGTGTATGCATTGCAGGCGTCTTGCTGACTCGCTGTCTCGCTTGCTCTGTCACGTTTGTTAAGCTGCGAAAACTTATTTGATTCATAATTCTGTTTCGTAATCAAACTGTCAGGTCTATATGTCAAACCAAACTGTATGACTTTAAAATAAGTGTTTTAACACATTTTGAGGTGAATTGGGGACCGGGATCCAAAATCTGACAAAAACCGATATTGTATTAAATTAGTATCTATGTATATCTATATAAAAAAAAAAAAAATTATTATGGACTTAGAATTTGTCAATGGACATAAGACTTAACATCGGTGTTGTAGAACTCGCGATGATCTAACATTACATGCAACAGTCTAGCCATCTACACCACGGCACATCTTAAACTCGCAATAGCGAAAACGAATGAAATTCAGTGCTATGCGTCATATACGAAACAAAACAAAAACTAAAGCAGAGGCTGAAAATACAAATACAATTCAAAGACAATGCTAAACACAATTCAAAGACAATTCTGATTCTAAGAATCTGCAAGGATGGCAACATAGAAAACAGCCCAAGCTGTTTTGTGTGTATATGTGCACACGCATAGGAAAATTGCTTTGCGTTGCCAACGTTGCTTGCATTTGCATTGCTATTTTAATTGATTCATTTTGTTTAATAAATATGAACGTATTTAAGGAATTGTATTAAAAGTTTCAGCATATGATCTAGATATTCTATTGAACATTTTACGATTTTTTAGAAATCTCAACGCTTACAATTAGCTTTACATACAAATGTACAAATGCGCACGCAGCCACACGCTGATCTACGCTTGCACGTATACATACATACATATGTATATGTATGTATGTACGCATTGCAGGCGTCTTGCTGACGCGCTGCCTAACTTGCTCTGCCACGTGGGTTGCGTTGCGACAACTTCTATGCTTAATAACTCTGTTTCTAGATGGACATTTGTAATCACACGTTCAGATTATGATCATGACAATCATATCTATATGCCAAACCAAACTGTATGTCTCTAGTATTTGAAATACATTTTTTACACATTTGGGGGTGTGGAGATGAATTGGGGACCGGAATCCAAAATCTGCCAAAAACCGAAATTGTATTAAATTAATATCTATATAAATGTAGAAGACTTGGAGACTCTAACTCTAAAGATGAGCGAGATATAATTTTATAACTGATTCTCGATAAATTGATATATCGATAACTCTGGAAATATAAGAGTTATCGAATTTTTGAAACAAACTCGTACTGCGCGTGCAATATACGAACCTAACACAAAAAGAATGAAGTCTCTAGCTTTTGTATCTTCGGATATCCTTGCGTTCAAACATACGGACAGACGGACAGACGGACAGACGGACGGACGGACAGACGGACAGACGGACAGACGGACATGGCTATATCAACTTTTCTCGTCACCCTGATCAAGAATATATATACTTTATGGGGTCTGCCACGCCTCCTTCTCCCTGTTACATACATTTAACAAAACCATTATACCCTGATTTCCCATTTTCAATGGGTTCAGGGTATAAAAATTGAAAATGTGATTGCTTGATTGAAAATTTGATCAATATTTATTTAACAATTTAGATTGATTTAGATTAATATGAATTAGAAATATTTAAAGCAAAAGAATATTTAAATGTATCATTCAAAAATCTATGAATTATATCAAAATTATCTCAAATATCTTTGAGCCAGCAGCAAAAAAAGTTCCAATATATTTACATATATAGAATATATATAAAATATAATTTATACAAATATTTTAGTATAGACAATTCAAATATTATAATAATTAGACATTAAAATACTTCTAAATAATTGCATCAAATCTCTATGATGTATTTAAACTGTTTACAAATTATAAATTTAATTGTTAATTATATCTAATTATATGTATTTAAATAGCTATTTATGTACACATTCCACTTGCAACAAACTTGGTTGCATGCTTCTAACTAGTTTCCTAATTGAAGCTAATTTGTTTTCAATAATAGCAAATGCATTGAATTTCGATATCAATTTACCTGCATTATAATATTTGATTGCCATTGATGAAGTGGAGAGGAACTACTAACAATGGTTAATAAGCTGAGAGACGCACAGGCTGACAAACAGAGGAAGCTTGATGGAGTAGCAATCAATTGATGGTTTGGCTCATCGAGTTGTCAAGCAGAGGGAAGAGAGCAGAGAGAGAAGAGAGAGCAGAGAGCAGAGAGCAGAGAGCAATGAGTCGGGCAACTGGGAATGAATACCTTCAGCTCTGTTCTCTGTTCTCAATGCCGCATGACAAATCAATGGATAGCTTGATGGATGTCTGGAATCCAATTTGGGGCAGGAAATGGGGGCTGCAGCACAGGAGCGGGCACAGGTGCAATTGTTTAGCATGCTTATTGGCGCATTTTGCAGCTGCAACTGCAGCAGCAGCGGAGTTGCATACAATTTGCATTTGCGAATGCCATGCAAATTACCAGAGCATGATCTATGTATGTGCACAGTGCTCTCCCTCTCTCCCTCTCTCTATCTCTCTCTCTCTCTCTCTCTGTGTTTGTATGCAAATATGAAGGCGGAAGTGGCGTCGGAAATGCTGGGGAATTGAGCATAGTTCGCTGCTTTTCACAAATTTCGCGGTCGCTTTTTATGCCAAAAGTCAAAAATGGCAGTCTCTGAGGCAGCTACAAAACATTACGCATGCAAAGAATGTGCAAGAGAGCAGGCAATATGAAGAGTGAAAGGGACAGCAAGAGTGAAAGAGATGCAGTGTGTGTGTGTGTCTCTAGCTGTTTGTTTTTGGTTTGTTTGCGGCGCCTGCTTGAAATTCATGACTGTTTAGCACACATGCCGCATAATGTTGCATACATTTTGGTGGCACAGCTGCCGCGAGCGTTGCGTCTATATATTCTATGTTGCTGCACTTCTTGTTCTCCTCACACACACACACGCACACATTACTATTTATGCATTTTCACATAAATGCAGAGTGTGTGTTAGTTGTGCATTTATAGCTACAACTTGTTTTGCATGCTAATTGGCTTTCGCAAATATCGAGCTGTCTGTCTGTATGTCTGTCTGTCTCTACGTCTCTCTGTCTGTCTCTCTGTCTGTTTGCCTGTGTACCTTCAATTTGTCGCATGCAGCTCATTAGGCACGAAAACATGCATATATTTATATTTGTTTAACTGTTTAACGTGTTCAATTTTATGAACTCTTGCAGCATGCCCACTCCCGCCCACAATTTATAATATGAAGCTGCAAAAAAGGCTTAAGCTCTGAGATGTTATTATGTATTTTATTAGAATCATAACTTTTATTATTATCATTAAGATTATCATTGGCTTTCTCATTCTCATTCTCATTCTCGTTGCCATTCTCATTTTCATTATCATTGCTCATTGCTCATTGCTCATTGCTTATTGCTCATTGCTCATTGTTGTTGTCACTGACACTGACATTGTCATTGCCATTATTATTATCATTATCATCATCAATATCATTATTATTATCAGTATTACTATCATCATCATTATCATTATCAATATGGCCATCCATTACCAGATTTTATTCAAATCCTCCTTTAAAGCGCTTCAACTAAATTTCAAGCAAAAATCTTTCTCGTTTATGGAAAGTTTTTCGCTCTCACCGGCAGCAAATCCAAAACTTAAACTCAAGTCAAGCAATCTCTTAGCAAATTATAAAATACAAGATGCACTGGGCAAAGGCCAAACAAATTACAGCCAAAAAACTTTTCATATCGATGAGCTTGTTTGCTTTCCGATGCCAGACCAAGGCAAAGTAAATCAAAAAATTGAAATGAGATACACACAAAAACTTTTGGCCAACTATATATAGTATATATAGTACTTATCTAACATATACATACAAAAAAAAATAAAATCAAACTTTAAAGCGTGCCATCCTAAGCTAGAGCGCAAGTTAAGCTCCGCTTAGCAGCTGCCGGCTCCTGCTACCGGCTCCTGCTGCTGCTGCTGTTGTCGTGGAAAATGCGTGCACACATGGCGTATGCGTATTATAGTCATGTTGCTATGGCATTTTAGCCACGCCCACTGTCTGGCTGTCGCTGCGTAATGCCTAATGCCTAATGGCATTATGCATATTTCATTACATTAAGTGGCAAAACAACGCATAATCAACTCGCGTTCACCCTGTGCTTGACACTGCACACAGCATGGGCGTGGCATCTAATACCAAACGCGCCCCCCTCTAATACGGTCCACTCAAACCAGATAATAGGCCAATGCACACACAAAAAAGTAGCCTAAATCGGCCACGTTGGGGCGAGCAAGAGGAAGTGTGGGCCATTGCCACAAAATTTACAAATTGGAAATTTTGCTGCTTTTCATCAGAACAACGGAACACAGTCCATGCGAACACCCTCCGTCCCGCCCAATTGCTTCACGCTGCGTGCACTAATTGTATTGCCAACAATTTTGCTATTTGCAATGCTCGAACCTTGTAGCTGAGCGCTTAAAATTAGTTACGTCAACATTTGGAAAAGTGACTTTTTTCGCAGTTGGTCAAGAGCTGTTGGTAAATTAATTGATGTTACATCGATTAAGTGATTAATCATTGAGTGCTTGCAAAAAAAATAAATAAATAAATAAAATAATTAAATAATGGAAATTAATTAAAGATAGTTTCATCAGGACAATGACAGTGCTAATGATGATGATAATTGTAATAGTAACGATTATAGTAGAAACAATGGTGATGAAATAAGTAATTATAATAATAATGAAAATGAAATTGGATATGATAATGATAATGATAATACAAATAGTAACATTTAGAACTATAATAATGAACAAAATGTATATTAAAGTCAACGATAACAAGAATATAGACTATGTGGTATATGATGATGAATATTATATTAGTAATGATAATGATAATACAAATAGTATTTATTGTAATTATGATGATTATGGCAATGCTAATGCTTCGGTTAGCTATCATCATGATAGCTTATAAGTCTGGCTGTGATCATGATTATGATTATAAACATTTGATTGCAAATGAAACAGTTTACAGTAGAATTGAATGCTACTGCAAATGATCAAATATTAGATCATTAATCAGGTGGTTGCAGGCCCATTCTATCTGAATGCGTGTTTATCGATTTATCTGCTCCATAAACTGTGAACAACGTGTGGGAAAACATAAACAGAATGTTTGCTAAAATATTTGCAAATTAAATGCAGGCGAAAGCTGTGGAAATATTTTGTTTGTAAATAAATAAAGCAAAAATACCCCAGCGTGTGCTTCATAAGATACTGATTAGAATTGATTATAAATAAATAAAGGAAATTAGTCAATTTATCGTTTCAATAAACAACACAATACTTATCAGACTTGACCAGCTTCAAATGCAACTTCCGATTTGATTAGGTTTCGACGTGTAGACCTCGTAGAGATAACAAATAAACATACTTTAGAAATTTTAAAATAATTTCATTTTAGTATTAAATGCAGTACGAGTTGTTTCTTCCAAACGATATTTACCTAATATTTATATGCTCTTGATATTCAGATAAGAGGCTGAAGAATTATGCGAAAGTAAGAGCGAGTTCAAATATGAGGAAACTCGTTATCTTTCATATCTACATAGGGCTCAGTCTCTCTCTCTCTCTCACACTCTCTCTCACTCACTCTCTCTAATCTCTTTCTGGTTTTACTTACATACGTAATTCGTAGTTCGTCTTTGGCTCGATTTGCGTTAGAGATTTTTCTCATGCATGTGGAAACTCCCTTTGGAGATTAGCACATACCATAAATTCATTTAAGTCTGCCTAATCCTGAAGCACATACACTCACACACACACACACATTCTAATATTACTTTCGGTATTGCTTACAGGGCATAGGGCACAGTGTACAGGGTATAAGAGAGGTGCAAAGAGATTAAGAGAGAGAGAGAGAGAGAGAGAGGGAGTGAATTTGCATGCAATGCCTGCTGTAAAATTTATTTATGACTTTGTTTTTGCACACGAAACGTTTTGCTGTCTGAGCAACTGAATATTAAAAATGTTTGCATTGTCTTTGAGCAATTTTAGCTTGCAGCCAATGCATTTATCATGAGCCAGCTTAAGCAAGCGTACACAAAATAATTGTATTCAAAAGAACACAATTCAAATTGTTTTGAAAAAAAACTGGCAAAAGCCAATAAAAAACGTTTAAAAAATAGAATCGAAATAGAAATGGTAATGAAAATGGAAATGGTTTTGGAAATTTTAAATAGATATTTTCGAACACACATGTTTCTATGCTTCGTGTGTGGCATTTGGTATTGACGCACTTTCATATTTCAGATACTTTCATTAAAAATATCTGTGTTTATGCAATAATTACCATATTGATAGCTATTTCTGGCCACACATCATGGCAAAAATACCTAAACAATTGCCAAAAGAAATAAAATACAAAAACAAAACAAAAAAATCCAAATTCAAGTGCTTGATTATTTCATATTATTTATTATCAATCATTTGGAAATCAAAGAATATAATAGAAATAAATCTAGCCCGAATTGTTAATGTTATTTGCGCACTTGATAAGTTAAGCAAAGGCGCACAAGCAAATTGGTCATTGGGCACTATGCTCTCATTATCTTTGAAGAGTTAGCATTGAAAACGCAGAAAAAAGGGAAAGTGATGAAACATGTGTTGAAGCACGCTCTCGTCTCTGTCTACCTCTTCAACACTTTAGCTCTCTTTCACTCTCTCATAAACCGGTTCTCTTCCACGACGTTCCACGTTCTCGTGAGTCGCGACGTGAGCTGCTTACATAGATTGCACATTAAACCGTATTCAGAGTTTTGAAGTACTTTCGTTATATCATATTTGATAAAAACACAATTGCGTTTATTGTTTACATTTCCATGCCGCGCGTTCCCCGCTCTCTTCCTTTATTCATTGAGAGCATTTGTTGAGTGCATGGAAACGAAATCAGAATCGGAATCGGAATCAGAATCAGAAATGAAATCGGCTGCCGCTTTTTGGCTGCGTCGCTCGCTCGGCATAGTGTGATCAGTCTTTGGGACGCGTATTCGGCGTGCAGATCGCAACCGAGAACTTCACAGCGGAATTTCACTACTTACAGTGGTTGAGCCAAAAGAAAAAAAGTGAATATAACTACCAAATAAATTTAATTTGTGTATTTTAAGAGGCTTATCGAACATTTGCCGCATTAACTGGATTATTAAATAATCAAAAGAAAAAAAAAACAAGTTTTATCCATTGCCAAGCGTAAAAATTCATTATTAACAAATTTTCAAAAAAAAAAAAAACTTTGCTGTTGTCTGATATAAACAAGCAGCATTTGTGTTTGGTCAGCTTAAATTATGAAGCCGCATATTTAACTACTTTAATTTCATAACAACAAAAAGAAACAAAACAAAACTGCGCATTCAAATTAAACCCCAATTGGTACAGAAATAGAAAAAAAAAGGTTTTCGAATTTGTCACCCGGTGCCCAGCTGTAAGAGCGCAAAAGGGAGACAGCGGGCATTGCGGTATTTGCACAGTGGGACAGTCCAGCTGGACTGGGCCAACCAGCTGATTTGTATTTATATTTATATTTGTTTTCGGCTTTGCTTTCCATTTGTATTAGTTGTCAGCCGCGCAACCTGCGCGACACGCTCTGCAGAGTTCATTAGCCCAGAGTGCGGCAGCAAGAGGGTGGCTGAGTGAGTGTGAATGTAAGTATGAGAGAAAGAGTGAGAGAGAGTGCGGCAACGTTGTCATGTGTATAAGACAAATCATATTCAGTTCTATGCTCTTATACGCATCAAACATAAATATACTAATGCACATGACATACATATGTATAAGAACTCAAATTTATCTTATACAGGCCTATTGCTCACTCTGCTGATATCTCAGTGACTCAGTCGCTGCTTGTGACATGCTCAGTTCTATGCTCTTATACATGCCAGCATAACACACACACTTATGCATATGCCATTCTTATATGCACATATAAAAACTCAGATTTATCTTATTCAATTTGATTGCGCTCACTATGCCGATAGCTCTGCCTCTGGCACTGCAGTTGACGTGGGCCTTGCGCTCTTCCTTCCTATTTTTTTCTGCAGTTTCTTTTCTTTTGTTTTGCTATTTTGCTTTGTATGGCTCTTATCACACGTTATTCGATAATAATACTCTATATTTATTTATTGATTAAGTAAGCACAAAGCAACAGACATATATTTGAACAAAGAGAAACTTTGGATGAATATTTTACAGATTATTTTTATGCAAATATTTATGTACTTAGAGAGATAGAGAATGACAGAGAAATAAAGATTATTATTAGAGCATTGCCAACTATCAAAGCTCACCAATCTCACTTTATGTGTCTATGTAATACCTCTCAAGAGTTTTATCTTAATTACAAAGGAGCTTCAAACTAAAAATGTAATTAAATTTATTGCGCACTTTTTGCGAATTTTGATAACAAAGCATATGTATATAGCGATAACCTCCATCATATGATTAATTATTTATTATGAATATACAAATATCTGATATTTGCCTAGTTCCCATATCGTTCAAATGCGCAATTTATTGCTGTCGAATTGCAATCGAGAAAGATTTCTATTATGTGAAAAATTATTTTTGGATTTATAGAGAAAATATAAATATAAATGGCATAATAATATTATAATGAAACCCTTTAATTTGTATGTATATAATATATTCTAAATGTCTTGAGAATTAGACCGGATCAGAAAGCAGAATTTTATTTTTATTTTGTTTCAATATATTGCAATTACTTTAATTTATTATAAACATGAGTCTGTAGATGACTAAGATTTATTGCAGCACAAAGAATTTCATTGTTTTTATGCCCGATAAGCAAATTGCATAAATCGAATGCTTTAAATAAATTTCATCGAAACTTACTCAAGCAAAGCATTTCCTATAATTGAAAATAGTGAGTTTGCTTTTTTTCTCAAGAATTAATATTCACTACATTTAGGCTCAGAAATCAAATTCTTTAAAATTTTAAAATATTTTGGTAATTTTCCTTTGAGAGTACAATCAGTTAGGAGGTTGGCCAAGTCGTTGCATTGTAAATCTTCATCTTGATGGGCAGGCCAAAAAAGTTCGACATATTCGAATTGATGTGGGCCGAAAAGTTGGATTCGACCTTTTGGAAACACACACATATATATAATTATATATAAATCGTGCATATAGCTAATAATACATACATGTTTGGGTTCAGACATATAGGCTTCTTCGGCTTTCAGAAATGCGAGCACTCCATCATTGACCTCAGATCTGTTCTTCGAACAGAAGTGCCTATTGATGTTATTATATGGTATCTGTTTTATTTTCTCCGAAGTCTTTTTCCTTTGACCAGTATAATATTTGGACTTAATCTTTTTCGCATCACTATCATCCAGTTCAAAATATGGACATTTTTTCCGGATTTCTTCTCGCTCATGGTCAATTCGCATTTTAATGGCCTCAATCATGGTAATGGGATCGATGGGATGTGGCCTATCCGGTATATTGCCCGCGAATGCAATATCGAAAGCATAATCATTGAAGTCCTCTCGATCATTAAGCGAATTCTGTATAATACCCGGACAAGTTTGATCCATGACCAAGGCGTTAAAGAATAGCGTATTCGTGCGCTGTATATAACGTTGTTCAGCTGCAGATATATAGTCAAAAGATCAAATAAAGTCTTATCTATCTAATCCTTAACTCACGTGTCGAATCGTCAATAAAGGGCGATATGCGTAACTTTATATTGTCGGAATTGGGACCGGGACCGGGACCGAGACTGGGACCAGGACCGGGAGCGGGCGCTCCTGCCTGCTGACCGTAAGACTGGCCCATTTGAGTTGAATTCATGATGGGAGTAAAGGATCTTTGACTAGTGCTCGGCCAGCTATCATTGGAACAAGGGGCACAGGTTTGCTGAGTGCGATTCGAGGTTGAACACATAGGATTCTGGTCGAAAAATGTCACCTGTACAAATTGCAGAGTGATTAATTAATGAGTCACATTCAAAGAGTATAAAAAATCGATCAATATGAAATTAGGTAATGGGAAAATCTCCATTACTTACGTTCGTAGACTGCTGCATGACGGGAGGTCTCATATAGGGCGCCCTCTGTGGCGGCTGCGGCAATTGCATATAGGTTGTAGTATCATATGAATCGTTCATGTCGAGCTGCTTTTGTTGTAAATAGATGATAATAGGTGTAGTTGTGATTTAGCTAGGATACCTGTGCTCACCTGTGCCACTGGGCAGGATGTGTTTCCAGCTGCCTGCTGCCGTTGGGAATAAGCTACTTGACCGGCCGCTGTCGGTGACTGCTGAAATTGAGTTGCCTTTAGGAGTTGACATTGAGCCCACAGTCGACTTTGACTTACCCGTCGTGACATTAGGCGGGCGGAATATGCTTGACTCTGATTCGGATCAGCATTCTGGCAGCATGAATGGCTTGGCGGCTGCTGTTGCTGCTGTTGCTGCTGCTGCTGCTGCTGCTGCTGTTGTTGTTGTGCGCGTAGATGACCACAGGACGAACGTGTACAGGGCTGTCTCGGTACACTCATTGTGCTATTAAGTGGAGGTTCCTAGAAACAAAAACCCAAAGAGAATAACAGCTCATATGAGGGCTTTCATTTGCACTCTCAGCTCCTTGTCTGCTTTGAGCTCTACTCACAAACTTCTCATAGGTTTGATCCTTGCTTTGCCAGCTGCAATTATAGGCTTGACCCTGCTGCAGCTGTTGCTGCTGCTGCTGCTGCATTTGTTGTTGCTTTTGTATTCGCAGCCATTTCTCATAGCTCAGATCAAAGCCTCTGTCCTCCGGCGGACATGATGTTTGTGGTCGCATCGGATCATAGGATAGCCCATTATTCGACGATATATACGCACTGTTGGTTGGCCTATTGGGACACTGCATGGCGAATGGCGAATAGCATTACTATCACGCTGAGTTGATCTATCTAGAGAACTGAACTTACATTTGAACATGATGCGCCGCCACCTGACTGATTCGATTTGCGTTTCTGTAAAAGCTTAGATTGTGTTAATGCTCTTTGGCTAAAAGAGAAGCGAAGTTGTAGCTCACGTAAATTTCAGTTGGCTGCAAGCTCGTTGTATTCTAGAGTTAAAGTTAGATCGATTCAGTCTGGTTTGCTACACGGCTCAGTTATCTAGATACTCACAAATTTATCCTCGCGCTTAGCATCGGTTTGTGAAGCTGGAGCGCTTACAGAGCGACTGCGTCGATCTATGCCACGCACTAAGGAAGGCACATTGCTGACCTGAGTCCAAAAATCCCGAGCAATTTGCATGGGCTGAAAAAAAAAGTGATTTATTGAAATGCTTGGAATGAGATAATATAATATATATATATCTATATACGTGGGGTACCTGAATTTGTATTGACTGTGGGTCCTGGGTGGCATTCGTCGGGTTGGTAGAACGATTCTGCGATTCACTTTTTTCTGGAGGATTATTGCCATGCATATTTATTGGATATTTATTGAAGGGCTTGTATTCGACGTGGCTTTCTCCGTTCCTAGCATCAGATTCACTCTCCGTTAGATTTAAACGTGAACGAATTATATTAAGATTCTCCTCTTTGACTTCTTGCGAATAGTTCAGAAGTTGAGTAAAATCAACATAGAGCGATATCCCATTGAATGGCCCCCCAGTATCACTGAAATGATTCATTTGAGGTATTTTCTTCAATTACAGTTGATAGAAGTTTCAGTTGACGCAATTCTCTTACTTACCTGCCACTGATGCAAGGATTTTTGGTCAGCAAAACTTGGACAGCAATCAAAGTTAAATAACCATCATATTTGAAATTTAAAAAATTTATATAAAATTGAATTTAAGAAATCAAAAGCCCAAAGTCAAGGCTGACTAGTTGGAGGTGATACGAGGCAGGTCACAATTTCTTTAGTTTTTTTTTTTCTTTTAATAGGACCACAACAAGATCTATTATTGTATTCATAAGAAGTGTTTATCCATAAGGAAGCACTTAAAGTCTTGGCCTTGTCTTGTCTTGTGGCTATTATTTTCATGCAGGGCATTCTCTAGTTTCTTCAATACGGATTGAACTTTTGCTTTGGTGTATATAACTCATAACATTTCATCATTTCCTGTTTTTAAGTCAATTAGAAAATATCGTCAGTCGACCATTATATACCCTGTAATCTGTATGAAATGTAAGTTCGTAAACAAATTTTATTTTGTTATAAAATTTTTAATATTTCTCTTATTTTTTTTTTAAATATTTTATTTAAATATTTATTGTGTGTATATTATTATTTATATATACATATTTTTTATTATTATTTGGTATACAATATTAACTAATAGTTTCGTTGCTTCAAGTTTCCAAACCAAAAAATATTAAAAATTATCCTGTTGCCCATTTTATACCCTGTAATTTTCATGAAACTATTAAAGAAGCACAAATTGCGCTTTTAATACTTTTAATTATTTGTTTTTATTACTTTTTTTAATACTTATATATTTTATTGTAAACACTAATACCTAAATTTATTACAGGGTGTTTCATTCATTGATATTTGCAATTTATCTACTTTCTGTACAAATAACAAATATATTCTGTCTCTCCATTTATTTTTAAGAGCATGCTGCATGCTGTCTATGCAAGAAAACTCATTACATTAACCAACATATACCCTGTAATTCATCAAATATGCAGATATACTTAAGAATGAAATAAGTTTCTCTCTTAACATATAGATTCCATTTATTATTACAAATACATATTATTTATATACTTTCGCTTATTCAATCTTAAGTCTTGTAGTCGCATATACCCCTTTGCACTCGCTGTTGGCTCAACATTTCGCCTTTTCATTAGGCAACTGTTTCAATAGCAAACTCCACAAAAGCCAAATCGTTTCTGTTGTTGTCCATATCCGTTTCCTTCGTGCACATCCTGGCTGGGGGGCAGCCGTCGTGCTGCACGGCAACACTGCCGCCCATTTGCTCGGCGAGCTGTGCTAGAAATGTGGGCGTGGCATGCACATTATGCGTAAAATCCAATTCACGCAAACTTGCCGACTGGCTGACAATGAAGCGGAGCAGAGCGCGCGGCACTTGCAGCGCCTGCGGCAACCACTTGATGCTGCCATCCGTGGCATCATAGTGCACCATCAGCTGCGAGTGCCAAGCGAGCCGTTGCAGCTGCACCACTTGAGAGTGGCCAGCCAGCAGACGCGGCAGGCTGCCATCCAGTTGACATTGCAAACGCAAGCCCACAATTTGACGGGCAACACCATCAAAGCCACCGCCACCACCAGCACCACCAACACCACCGGCACCACCTTTGCCGAGAGCCACCAGCCAGGCGGATATGGTTGCTGTGGCCAGTGCGCCAGCATTCGCCTTCTCTTTGTCGGCGCTGTCAATGTTGCCGCTGCAGCAGAGGAAGCCTGTCAATTGGTGCAGCTGCGGCAGCCGTGCAATTTCCTTGCTTGCCGCACGCAACGCGCAGGCCGGAATTTTCAGTGTTTGCAACGTTTGGCAATATTCAATGTCGGCCAAGGCTGGCGCTGTCGAGGCCTGGCCGCAGCTGCTGCTGCCTGGCAACAGCTCAAAGTGACTCAAGCGCGACAGCTGTCCCAGTGCCAGGCAGATATCCGCGGGTCGCACGCCCACACAGCCGCCCAGCTGCAGCTGCGTCAGGTTGGGGCAGAGCTGAGGCAATTGCTGCAGCAGCGCTGTCGAGTGGCATGCCCCAAAGCTAAGCCTTTGCATGTTCGCCATGCATAACGGTTTTTGCACTCGATTCCGTTTCCGTTTACGTATCCGTTTCGATTCCAGCCAGTCCGGCAGCTCATCCTGCCACACACTGAGATTAAGCAACGCTCGCGTCAACCGAGCCATGTGTCCCAACAGCTGGCTCTGCTCGCTGGCGCGTAAACTCTCTAATTGCGGCTCCCGCTGCCAATCGAATTCATTGGCATATTTACGCTGCCAAATTTGCAGCACCAGCTGACGCAGCCGTCCGCCCAGTTGCAGCAGTGCGAATTGGTCCTTAATTGAGAGCTGTGCGCAGATCAACAGCAGGCAATCATCATTCAAGGTGCTCAATGTAATGGATGCTGAAAGAGAGATAGACAGACAGAGAGAGAGAGAGAGAGAGAGAGAGAGAGAGAGAGAGAGAGAGAGAGAGAGATAGCAAACGGAAGCTATTTGATTAATTTTGGGCTCAGGCCTTCCAGTGCATGTTTGCTTTGATTACCACGACACTGCCTTGGCTGCATTTCGTTTGTTTTCGCTGTTGCCTCGACAAAAATGCTCTTTGAACTGAAGTTGCATTGCTGCGGCTTTGTTGTGTGCTCTGCTGCACCCTTCAATGCCTCCAATCACTGTCCCAGTCAGCTGCGACTCCAGCTGTGCTGGGCAAAGGCGACATCGATACTAACCCGACAAGAGCACACATGCAGCATTTCTTGCAAAGCCATGTGAGTAGCACTGGGCTGAGTCTTATTGTGTTGATAATGAAAAAAAAAAGATATATTTATAGACAATATTTATATATATTTTTTGTTAATATTTATTTGTTTTGTTAGAGAAAGTATGCATTTTTATCGTAATTTGTTGTGGTTCAGCTAAGCAATAAGAAATATTTTAAATAAAAAATTATAAAAAAAAATTGATAAAAATTGATAAATGGAAAATATCAAATCGAATATATATATATATATAAAGTACAACTATTTTTCGGTGCTTAAAATATAATTATAACATATTGAATATATTTAATTTAATAAGAAATTATTGAGCAGAGCAAATATTAGAATTTCAAATTATTTAAAAATATTGCAAATATAATATAATAATTAAATTAAGTAAAAAAAAAAAAAATTAATTTATTAAAAAGTTTTATTATCTAATTTTTTTTTATGATAATAATTTTCTTTTTAATTTTTTATATATGATTAATTCATATAAATATATAAATTAGATTATATTTTTTTTTAATATCGCAAAAATATATAAAAATTAATGTTATATAAAAAATAGAACTATTACTTTTTTTTTTATATTTCAAATAAAAATTATATTAAAGATTAATCATACATAAAGAACTATTTATTTAAGAAAATTCCTCTTAAAAAATACTCTAAATGAAATATCAAATATTTCGAGAAATTTAAAAATTTTATGAATTTTAAAAATATTTCTACATTACCTATGCTATATTTACTTTACAATATTTATAAATTAATGGCTTCAAAATGATTTACTAGTTCTTCTTGGAAACTTAATCATTCCCAGCTAAGAGTTAGCCTGCTCCCATAATCACTGTAAATATATTTATATATATTCAGATAAGCTATATTTTCAATGACGCACACACCACTGTGCCGCTGTTGGTGGTGGTGCTGCCGCTGCCGCTGCCGCTGCCTGTGGTGTTGGTGGTGGGTGCTGGTGGCTGTTTATAAAAATAAACGCAACCCCTGGCAGGCACGCGCCCGCTTGAAGTCCGCTCTCAGTTCTTTCGTTGTTGTTTTTCTTCTCTTTTCACTTGAGGCGAAGGCCATCGCAGCTCGATTGTCTTTTATCGCTGGGAGTTTTGGGTTATTTTTAAAAGTGCCGCAAAGGAGGTTGCCATACGATAAATAAATGTGGCCATGTGGCAACCATGGCCGGAGTCATGTGAGTTGATCAGGCACTCGCATTGAACTTTGCTTTTTCACTCAGCAGCGCCCCGATTGGATAGACTCTGAAGCTCCGGGCAGCCAGTCATGATTTGTTTTTAGCATAGTCATTAGGAGAGCATCAAACAAAATTCGAAATTTCCAAAAACTCGAAGTAGTTGAAAATTTTGTAATGGCAACTAGAGGCAATAAGTGGCTAATCCGCTTGCCCAAATATCCGCCGCGCTATGCAACATCGCATGTCCCAAGTCCGCCGGCTCGGACAACGGGCGCGAATGAGGAGCGCAATCGGAACCAGGACTCGGATGGAGATCGAGAACTACCCACCAAATATGCCACCGTCTGCTGGCACGTCAGCTTGGTCATCTTGATTAGCACGATGGTCATGGCCCTCATCTGGACTGTCTATCTCAGTGTCGACTATTATGCCTGCACGCCCGAGGAGCGTTTCGGGAAGCTGAGACAGGATTTTCTGGTGCGTGAGCGACATCGGCGTGTGGGCGGTAAATTGAAACTGAACGATTTCGAGGTGATGGCCAACGAACGTTTGCTGGCATTTAAGAAGATGGACGAAGAATTGCTTAATATTTGGAACGAATATCAGCCACGGCCGCATTTCCTGTCCAAGTACAATATAAACAACACCGATCTGTATAGCGTGCTGCGCACGATGCCCAAGGGAGGACTTTTGCATATCCATGATTCTGGCATGTTCAAGACGGATCGCCTCATTGAGCTCACCAAGTATTCGGATTTGTGGGCATGTGTGGCCATCGATGGTACCTTTGAGGACTTTCGCTTCTCCAAGAGCTTTCCGCAAAACGAACCGCAAGGTGATTACAAATGCAATTGGATGCTGATGAGCAATTTCAGGCAGCAGGACGAGAATATTGCCTTGAAGAAGCTGCACGACTCCCTCTCCATCGATTCCAATGGCTTCATGAGCGCCACCCACTTAGCCAATCACATGAGACGTGCGCATCGTCTCATTCACGGTCTGATCACATATCATGCCATTTGGCCCAACTATTTGATATCGATGCTCGACGACTTCTACGCCGATGGTGTCAGCTATGTGGAGCTACGCTCCTCGCTGCCCATTGTGAGTAATATTTAATTGTGCCCCCATAAATTGTTTACTCTAAATGCCAACTGCCTCTTCATAGATGTACGATCTAGTTGGTACGAACTATAGCATTGCGGATACGGTCAATACGATTCTGACCGCCACTAATATATTCCGTTCCGTGCACAAGGACTTCATTGGCATTAAATTGATCTATGCACCTCTGCGGGACTACAATGACAGCAAAATGGATACATATATTTCAAATGCAAAGTTTTTGAAGGTAGCGTCTTGGGGTTGTCGTCTATAATGATATAAAGATAAAGAGAGATATATAGAGAGATAAACATTTAGTTAAAGATGAGAGATATATACGTCTGAGTCTTGGCAATAATAGTCTTATATCATATATAGTATTTGGACTCTGCTTATACAACTTTTATCTGATCTACTTTCGTATTGAAACTCTTGGCAAATAGTTTTTTGTATCTCTCTCTTCTTCTGGCTCTCTCTTTCTCTTTCTCTTCTCATTTTCTATTACTCCCTCTCTCTCTCTCTCGCTCTCTGTCTAACTAGAATTTCTCTTTTCCTTCATTGATTTTTTGCTAACCCAATTTTAATTTCCTAACTCCATCTATCTCTCCTTGGCTTTAGGCACATTTTCCCAACATTTTCATTGGTTTTGATCTGATCAGTTTGGGCGATGAGTGCAATATGCCATCACTTGGAGAGTCTTTACAGCTGCTGCACATCAGCAGAGAGATTGACTTTTATTTCCATGCTGGAGAATCGCGTTGCATCAACTCAAGCAAAAACAGTACACCAGATGCGAATATCATTGATGCACTGCTGCTGGGCAGCAGGCGCATGGGTAACTCGTTCAACTTGCCTTTGCATACGGAAATATTGAAGATGATGCGATTGCTGAAGGTGGCCGCCGAGATGTGTCCTCTGTCCAATTATTATATGCAGTATGTGAATGATTTCAGTCAGCATCCGGCGGCGCATCTGATTGCCGCCGGCTATCCCATTGTGTTGGGCTCGGATTATCCGTATTTCTGGAATGCGGCGCCTCTGACCGATGATTTCTATGTGGCCTTCGTGGGCATTGCCAATGGCCAGGCCAATTTGCGTTTGCTGAAGCAGCTGGCCATGAATTCGTTTATGTACAGCGCCCTGAACGAGAATGAGAAGCGTAAAGCTCTATCGAATTGGCAACACAATTGGGATCAGTGGATCGCGAGCGTTGTTAGCCTAGGTTAATGGAATCGGTCAATTCAAACAATTTTTCTTCGTTTTATTTTAAAATCTTTACTGTCAGAGACTTATTAATTTACATATATTATCTACTCGCATGGCCCATTGTCTCAAATTCTTTACTTTCATTTCATTTTCGTGTGCGCGTGCTTTATATAGTAAACTTCCTTCAGCCTCTGGGACTCTGAGCAGTCATTGAAGTTCCATAAAGTTGTGTGCACTTGACTTGGCATGAACTACTGTTCGAGTGGACGTCACACGTTAGTCGGCGGCAATCTAATCTCTGGGTTTCATAAATCAAGATGCCTGTCTGATTGGCTGCGATTAGGGCTCCGTTGCCAGCTGTGATCCAAGCCGTAGTGCAGACAGAGAGAGAGAGAGAGAACGTATTCAATCAGATCTTTTTGCTTTCAGCTATCGCCGCATGCAGAAGCACGTGTTAAATCAAAGATAATAATTGTGGTTTCACTCTTTGCAGATAACGAGCACACGGCACTCGAATTAGTCGAAAAAAAAAAGAAAGAAAATCGAACAGCAATTGCTGCTAGGCTCTCAGTTGGTTGACGAACTTTGGCGCGCGTGCACACATCAAATAGCAAAGATTCTCTGCCAAAAATCTGTGAAAATGCTGCGAGCTAATCTAATCGGTCTGCTGTGCCTCTGCCTGTCTCTGGGTCCGGCTGAGTCACGCACGCGGCCCAAAGATCTAACCATTACGAAATTCGTATCGATCAGCGGCTGCGGCACATCCCACGTGGAGTCTTTGCTGGGCAGCAGTCGGCCAAGTCCCGACACGTATAAGACGGTGCGCAATGCTTTCTTCAACTACGAGGAGTCGAGATCATTGGGCAGCGACCTGGTGTTGAGCTCACGTGAGCTGGAGGCCAACGGGACGATCATGAAGGCCAAGCTAACGGAATTCCAAGAGGGTCTTATAACGCCGTATCTCTTCAAGCCCTCGCAGCACATCTTCAATGTGCTCGCCGCAATCGATAAGACGGAGCTCTTTCAGATACTGAAGCGTATGCCCAAGGGCGCTGTCCTGCACGCCCACGACACGGCTTTGTGCAGCACAAAGTCCATCATTGAGTTAACCTACTATGCTAATCTGTGGATTTGCCAGCTGGCTGGTGATCTAAGTGCCGCAGCCTTGCGTTTCGCCAAGGACAAACCTGACGCCCTGACTGAACCCGACTGTGACTGGAGTCTGCTGTCGGAGGTGCGCAAGCAGTACGGAGCTGAGAAGGTGGATAACTATTTGGCCGAACGCCTGACGCTGTATCCGACAACAGACTTTCAGGATATCAATGCAGCCTGGTCCAGATTCATGCAAATCTTCCAGCTGCTCGACGGCCTGCTCATGTATGCTCCAGTCTGGAGTGACTACTACTACAAGGCGCTGCAGGAGTTCTCCGCCGACGGTGTTCAATATCTCGAGTTCCGTTCAACGTTGCCCACAGTAAGTTTTGCTAGATTAAGATTAAGCTCAGTCAGATCGTAAATCTTTGCTTTCAATAAAAGCTCTACGATATGGAAGGCACTGTGTTCACGCCGCTCGACACTGTGCGCATCTATGTGGAGACACTGGAGAAGTTTATGAATCATCCAGATAACAAAGACTTCATAGGCTCACGCATGATCTATGCGCCGTTGCGTAATACCAATGCTGAGGGCGTGGCACGTTACATTGAGACACTCAAGCAGGTTAAGGTAAGTATTCCCATGCTCAAGGTGTGAACTCTTCTCTTTAGCTGAGTCTGAACTTTTTCTTTCCTTGCAGGCCAAATATCCAGACTTCTTGGCTGGCTTCGATCTGGTGGGCCAGGAGGATTTGGGACGTCCACTTAGAGACTTTATCGATCAGCTGCTAGAAGTGCCCGAGGACATTGACTTCTACTTCCATGCAGGTGAAACGAATTGGTTTGGCTCGACGGTCGATGAGAATCTGATTGATGCGCTGCTGCTGGGCACCAAGCGCATTGGACACGGCTTCGGTCTCGTCAAGCATCCTGTGGTCCTGGACATGGTTAAGAAGTTGAACGTGGCCATCGAAGTGAATCCAGTGTCGAATCAAGTGCTGAAGCTGGTCAGCGATTTCCGCAATCATCCCTGCTCTCAGTTCTTTGCCGATGGCTATCCGGTTGTCATCTCATCCGATGATCCCAGTTTCTGGAAGGCCACGCCCCTCAGCCATGACTATTACATCGCCTTCCTGGGAATTGCCTCACAGCATGCAGATCTGCGGCTGCTTAAGAAGTTGGCGCTCAACTCAATACAATACAGTTCGCTCTCACCCGATCAGAAGCTCGATGCGCTCAGCAAGTGGCAAACGAAGTGGGATCAGTTCATCGCCTATGTCAACAATGAGCCGAATAGTGCGCCCTCCCAGCAGCTCGATTGACTAGCACGGGTGGTGGCAGCGCTTCTGGTTACGTTCTCTCTCCTGAACTACAGTCTTTGGCGCTAGTCGGGTTAATATATCAACGAATTTTGGCCGACCTATCCTACAGGGCGAGACTAGGCGCAATGTCTCGCTTATGCTCAGCTCTGTAGCACAGTGTATGGACGCTCTCCAATTCACGCACTGCATTCATCTAGATTCATATTCCCATTCACGCCGTTTTATGTTAAGCTAATTAATATTGATTAGTGTTTAGGCATAGTGTTAAGTACTACTGAGCACTCGACTTCCAAGCTTAATTCGCGCTAAGTACACTAAGAGATTCTGCACTTTAATTTGCTCTGTTTATAAGCTTTTGTACTAAAACATTTTGAATAAAGAGCTCGACTTGCCAGGTCGAAATGCCTCAACTGCTGTGCATGTTCTATGTTTGCCAGCTAAAAGCAACCTCAGGATAATAGTAATGAGCAATGCACTCAAGCGTGTACCGCCCAGTACTTAGAGATGACATCGTGAGTTCTCACGAACTGAAGGAATTGATTGAATGATCTAATCTATATTAGCAATGATAAAATGTGGATAAATTTACCGTGAGCTTGAATTTGATTTATCATATTTGAAGTCACATCTGTTTTGTCAAGCTCAAACTGAACAACAGTAAAGCAATACATTAAAGTACATGTTAAATTTACAATGCACATGGGATAAATATCTGTACTTAGAGGTACATGTTAAGACTAAGTCAATATATTTAACATTGACTTAAAGTAAGATTGTTATCAGATATGTACATAGAAAGCAACCTCATGTTAAAATATATGTTCACTTTACTGTTAACATGATAATACCACCTAGTGCAAGGTGTGCTACATATTTATCTTCAGGTCATTTGTCATGAGGATAAATTTACCATCAAATTTACTCACATATATATGTCATATCACTTTTATTTAACTTCATTCGAGGCAACCTCATGCCAAAGTACATGTTAAATTTGCAATGAGCGTGGCTAACGATGTACTTTCGTACCTAAGAGCAGCATATTTAACCGATTAATAGCATTGAGGTGAAGTAGTTGGTTGGGTTTTCACGCTATCTGAATTGCATCGCTAAATGATATGCCGTGCGCAATGCATTTGGCAGGCTAACATACGACCTGGGCATAAATCTCTTAGCCATTGAGAGCTGTTACTGTTGCTGCTGAGTGCACAGAAAAGTGGTCGATGTTTAATGAATGTGGAATGCTTTGGGCCAGGGGCCAAAGCAATGATTGCTTTGAGCACTGCTCCAAATGTATCAATTTTACGTGCTTCTGCTTAGTGGTGCTAACAGCGGATCTCACTCACCCATCACCCATCACCCCTCTCTCTCTCTCTCGCTCTGGTGATGTGGCCCGTGGTTCGATTTTGATTTTGATTTGAGCTCGCGTAATGAGCGAGAGTTTTATGGGGCACAACGCAAACTGCATTCGGGGCCAGGATAGCGGGTTAGGCTTACGCCGGACCGAATATGTATGAGCCCATAAAATTGATGGCCACATATATAGCTGTGTGTGTGTGTGTGTGTGTGTGTGGTGGCACAGCAGGCTGTGGCAGGCTCATCAATTTGATGCTGGGCACAGCCACATTTAATGTGGTGTTGAGGGCGCGCGGGCATAAAAAACCAGAGCCATTCACATAAATAACTAATAAAGTTCGCGTATAGTAGTTGTCGGCTGTGTTATCACTCTCTCCTCCCTCTCTCTCCCTCTCTTTCCCTCACTCTCTCTGTCTCTCCATCTCTTTCAGACTGTATGCGTACATCAGATTGACAAATGTTTGCCTGAAATGTACATTTGATACAATTTCAGTTGAGCTACCAGAAATGCTGTAGAATTTATTTATTACATTTCTTTTTCTCTTTCGGAAAACGGACTTCAAAATTAATTAGTGACCCAAAATGTCCGCAAAAGTGCAAGTTCAGATGGTGCGTTATATGTCCGGGCAGGCGGCATCAAAGCCGTATTTGCCTGCAGCACTGTGCCGTAGACTGCGAGATATTACGCCCGATGCGTACAGCACGTTGCGCAAAATGATGATACAGATGGAGCGCTCCTCGTGTCTGGGCAGCAGCTTGGAGCTGACGGCGCAGGAGTTGGCAGCGAATCGAGTGCTGAAGCGGGTCAAGTGCAAGGAGCTGGAGACGGGCTTTCAGAATCCGAGTAAATTCACGCCTGGCCATCATATCTACGATGTGCTGCAGAAGGTTAAGCAATCGCCGCTCTTTCGACTCCTGCAGACCATGCCCAAGGGCGGCCTACTGCACGCCCACGACACGGCGCTCTGCAGCACAGATTTTCTGATCGATCTCACCTACCGCGAGAACCTGTGGATCTGCACTGCCAATCAGGGCTGCCAGGCAATAGCGTTTCGCTTCTCCAAGTCAGAGCCCGTACTCAAGGCCATTCCGGACTGCAAGTGGCAGCCGATGAGCGAGTATCGAGATCATCATGGCGAGCTGAAAGTTAGAAACTATCTGCGCAAGCGCTTCACCATGTACCCATTCACCAATTTCCTGTCCACGAACGAGGCGTGGCGCAAGTTCATGAGCATTTTCATGCTGCTCGACGGACTGCTGCTCCATGCGCCCGTCTGGGCGGACTACTACTACAATGCCCTCAGGGAGATGCATGACGATGGGGTGCAGTATCTGGAGCTGAGATCTCTGATACCCAATCTGTATAGCCTGGATGGCTCCAAGCTATCCATGGAGAACACTGTGCAGATATACAAAACGGAAACGGAACGTTTCCTCAAGCATCATCCCGACTTCATTGGCGCCAAGCTGATCTATGCGCCGCTGCGTGGCGTCAAGTCGAAAGTTGTTGAGAAATATGTAGACGATTGCATTACGCTGAATGTAAGTGATGTCTTCTTTCTATATGCTTTGTATATACTTTATATATTCTTCAATTAGAAAAAATTTCCCAACTTTTTGATTGGCTTCGATTTGGTGG
The DNA here is from genome assembly GCA_035047405.1 of Drosophila stalkeri. Lineage (NCBI taxonomy): Eukaryota > Metazoa > Arthropoda > Insecta > Diptera > Drosophilidae > Drosophila > Drosophila stalkeri. The sequence continues at coordinate 13,209,671 of JAWNPR010000041.1, read as the reverse complement.
GCCAAGAGGAATTGGGCCGCCCGCTCGTCGACTTTGTGAAGCCGCTCTTGAGAATGCCCGAGCACATCAATTTCTATTTCCATTCGGGCGAGACGAATTGGTTCGGCACCTCAATCGATGAGAATCTGATCGATGCCATTTTGTTGGGCACGAAACGCATCGGCCATGGCTACGCTGTGGTCAAGCATCCTGTGGCCATGGAGCTGGCCAAGAAACTGGACATACCCATCGAAGTGTGTCCCGTCTCGAATCAGGTACTGCAGCTCGGACACGACTATCGCAACCATCCGGCTGCCATGATGATTGCCAACAATGTGCCGATTGTAATCGCCTCCGATGATCCCTCGTTCTGGCATGCCTCGCCGCTGACGCACGACTTCTACTTTGCTTTCCTGGGCATTGCGCCCTACACTGCAGATCTGCGACTGCTGAAGCATCTGGCCATGAGCTCCATTAAGTACAGCGGACTCGATGCAGATGAAAAGTCCAAGGCTTTGGAGAAGTGGCAACGGAAATGGAACGAATGGATTGCCAGTCTAACCGACAAGCCTGAAGAGAAAAATGATTAGAAACAGAAAAGATGAGGCAAACACGAATAAAAAATAAATAAATGCAGTATAATATATATTTAATTTTCATTTATTATAATTCATATAGTAATATTATCTGCTTGCTCTTGCCTCGTCTAAAAGATACAATTGATATGGGTATGGATATGAGTATGCACAAGCTTTGATCTCTCATAAATTATAGATATTTCTTTATATATTTAACTTGTGGGATATGTTTTAATTGTATTTTGTATTTAATTCTTATGGAGCGAGCTTTAATTACTCTATGTCAACTAATTTTGTATTATTTATTTTATTTTTGTTTTGTTTTGCTGTTTGCTGTTTGCTGTTGTCTAACTGATGTGTTTCAAGCAGAGTCTTCAATACACTTACACAAGCATCGGAATATATAAGCGAGTATATAGCACAATTATATAGTTTAAACATACATACACACACAATCAACTCTTCGTTTTAAGTTAAGTTAAGCCATTTATTGTACATCTATATAAGAAAATTACATTTATCCATTTCGGGCAACTCTTGCTTCTGTTTGTTTAATTGAAGTTTCTTTTGTTATGTAAGCAGCTTTCTGTATATGTGTGCTCGCAAAAATACATAATAATGCCGTTTATATAGTTTGAAAGTTTTTTTTTTTTTTTTTGTTTTTCCTTGTCATATTTTGATATTTCAATATTTGAATTAATACAAAATATTGTTTTCTGCCTTATCTGTTGTTTTTCGTATCGCCTGCTCTCAACTCGCTTTTTATCCACACTTACTTACACTTAATGCTCCATTCACTTTATTTAGCTCAAATCCTAAACCATATTGGTTTTCTCTTTACAAGCTTAATCTCAATTTTGTTCAAAATCCAAAATACATTTTTATATATGTATATATATATATATATATATATATATATATATATATATATATATATATATATATATATATATATATATATATATATATATATATATATATATATATATATATATATATATATATATATATATATATATCGCTATGCTGTACAAATCTTAAGTTCTACTCAACTGCTTAGCTGATCAATATATTTTCTTTGTGAATCTTTCAAGTCTCACTTGACGCTATGTGCGTTGCCACTGCTGCTCCTCGGCTGCTGCTTCTTCTTCTTCTTCTTTCTCTTTTCTTTGTCGCTTTTCCTTTTTCCAGCTGATCTCGCCCACGCTTAGCGGATAGGGTATTATATCTGGCTGCTGTTCCGATGATGAAGTTTCCTCATTACTCTTCACATTGCCAACAGCAGGCGGCTGCTGCTCCTGCTCCTGCCGCTCCTGCTCCTGTTCCTGCTGCTGCTGCTGTTGCTCCTCTTCATATTCTGACATATTTTGCAGTTCATCAAATTTCGATTTCAGCTCATTTTGTAGCATTTTGGTTGCATGCAAATGTTTTCTCTGCTGCTGTCGTTTGCTGTGCTTGCCATATCTGGTGGCATTTGCAATCACTTTTCGATTTTTGTCTGCGCTGCAAAACTGTGTGTAGAAAAAATTAGAAAAAAAAAAGATTCAAATTTAATGCGTATGCTTAGCATATACATATGTTTAAGCATTTAATTGAATTGTGAAATTGATAAGCTGAAATATGAATAGGTTTAGCAGCAATTTAATTGGGCTTAGCATACGTCACTGATTGATAAGAGAAATGCTTTTAGTATTTAAGGTTCTTATATAATTTGGCTTTGTGGTTATGTGCCTCAAGATACAATTAAGTTAAATTGCATTTGCAAATAATATTGCTTAAATGCACACAAATAAAAGCCAAGGCCCAGATAAGAGAGCAAACCACAAATCCACCAGCATAAAAGCCAAACTCGGAACCAAGGAACGGGACAGTGGGGCACAGCAATAATAATAATAATAATAATATCAAAGACAACAGTTAACAATAATAACTGAAATATGCCACAATCGTGTTACTGTAGCTATTTCTCTGAATGGAACCACCTCTTCAACTGATAAGCGATAAGTGTGCCAGCATTTTGCACAGAGCTGCAGAACCGACTCGATAAACCTTTAACTCGTACGAGCATACTTGAGGCGAGATAAATGCGACTGATATAGATAAAGTAAATAATGTTAGCTAAAAGCGATTGCTATTAGCGAAATCGTTTTAACTTATGATATGAATTAGCATAGAAATAAATAAAACTTTATGCAAATGCAACACTTTCATATTAGAATTAATATTTAAATTTATTTTAGAAACAAATTAAAATTATATATAAAAATGAGGTTTAAAAAAGATTTTGTTAATTTAAAATATTTTAAATTAATTTTAAAAATTGTAAATTAAAATAAAAATGATTTGAATTTAAAAATTTGTTTAAATTAAAAAAATAAATGATTCGAATTCAAACTAAAATATTAATTGGAAATTCTAATTTATTTTTTTTAATAATTTTAAAAAATTTGTCTTTTCAATTTAAATTTTTTTGATATGCAATCTGTCTTATAGTAAACAGAAAATAAATTTATTAAAAGAAGAAAATTAAATTAGGCCTATTTAAAAAAAAAAAATAAAATAAAATAGTTGAAAACTATCATAATACACAGAAACTCTAATTTAATATTTGTCTAAAATTAATTAAATACAAATTTGTTGTATTTATTTTAATTTCACTTTTAACTTAGCTTATTTTTAGAGAATTTAACGGAAATAAAATATATAAAAATTTAGCTAAAAATAATATGCAATATTTTAAAATAAATTTAAAATGATTTATTTTTTTTTTTTTTTTTAAATTATAAATTGTAAAATAAATATAAATAAAATTCATATTCGTATATGACAACAAAAGTTAAGAAGTGAAATTTGTTACCGATGAGTAATTTTTCCGCTTTGTCAAGCAATATATTATGGATAGATCACGAGGATCAACAAAGAGCCAGATGAACTTTGCCTGGTAATTATATCATTTTCGCTTTGCTACTGTAAAAACCTAAACAAACTTGTTAACTGTAGAAGATACATTTCCTATTACTCACTATGGAAACAGACTGATATTCGTATCTGTATATAGTATATATATAAATATATATATATTTATATATATATATATATATATATATATATATATATATATATATATATATATATATATATATATATATATATATATATATATATATATATATATATATATATATATATATATATATATATATATATATATATATATATAAATATATATATATGTTTCAAATTCCAAGTTCGATAGCGGTCAAGTGCTTTGTGTACGAACAATAAAAGAGATATTGCTCAAAACAAGTTTGTTGACGAATAGCAAAATGTAAACAAAATACTATTTTAATTGTCTATAACAATTTGCTATCAAATATAGCAAAAGCCAACAACAACAAAAAACTTCTATACTTATAAAATAGAGAAACATTTGCAAATTCTCTCTCGAAACTAGCATTGACATTTGCCTTGAATACAAATAGAACAGAATCTATGTCGAATATGATTAACAATAATTATAAGAGCAACAACAACAATGGATTTGAAGGTGAAGCTAAGCATGACTTGTAAAATGAAATATATATATATATATGTATATACATAAATTACTTTACTTTACACATATATATATATAGAATAAGTCATATTAAATTTAATTAGTTTGACACATGTTTTGTCTATGCATTAAACAGATCTAGAGCAAGTCCATCCCCTAATGCTTGGGGTCATTGTAATATTATTTTTAACTATAATTGTTGAGCAGTTAAGTCTAGTCAGAGCTACAATTAGCTGAGTCGCTGTGCTCAATGTGCTCAGAGATTAGATTATAAAATAGCTGAAATTGCTACTGCTCAGCTCAGTTGCTAGCGAAACGCGAAACGAGACGCAAAATCTTTGCTAAGTAAATTCTATTTTATATAGTATATATAAACACTGAAAACTGAAATCATGAGCACGAGAACGACAGCTGTGAAAAAGACAAAGCAGACGGCTCGCATTGTGATCATTGGGTCGGGCGCTTCGGGCATTGCGGCAGCCACTCGACTGCTGGAGCAGGGCTTTCGGAACGTGACGATCTTGGAGGCAGAGAATCGGGTGGGCGGACGCATTAATACGGTGCCGTTTGGTGACAGTGTGGTCGACAAGGGCGCTCAGTGGTGCCATGGGCAGGGCACGAATGCCGTCTATCAGCGTGTGAAGAACTTGAATCTCTTGCACGCCACGGGCGATGCTCTGAAGGCGACGTACTTTGTGCGCTCCAACAAGGAGATCTTGAGCGCTGAGACAACACTACAGCTGGCCACGGCCGTTGAGATGTCGCTGCCCACGGAACCGAATGAGGCGAATGGCTCGCTGGGCGACCACTTGACTAGCAACTACTGGCAAATTCTGGCCAAGTCGCCAGCTGTGGATCGCACCGTGGCGCAGGAGATGCTGGATAATATGCACAAGTTCCGCTGCTCCTTCACAGCGTCCGATCATTTGTTCGAGGTCTCGCGACGCGCCCACCTGGAGTTTGCCAAGGACGAGGGCGAGTTCATGCTCAACTGGCGCGACAAGGGCTACAAGACCTTCCTGCGCGTCCTAATGAATGCGAAGGCGGACCAGCCCGAGGATCTGGGCGTGCTCAATGGACGTGTGCAGCTCTGCAAGCGGCTCACCGAGATCAACTGGGATGGCACGGATGAGCTGCTGCTGCGCTGCTGGGATGGCGAGGTTCTGACTGCAGATCATGTCATCTGCACCGTCTCCTTGGGCGTGCTGAAGGAACAGCATGAGAAGCTCTTTGTGCCGGCGCTGCCAGCAGCCAAGGTGCGAGCCATCAACGGACTCAAGCTGGGCACCGTGAACAAACTGTTCCTGGAGTATGCTTCGCTTGTCTTGCCCAAAGATTGGTCGGGCGTCAGCTTCCTCTGGCTGGAGGCCGATCTGCAGGAGCTGCGCGGCACCGATCGCTTCTGGCTGGAGAGCGTCTTTGGCTTCCATCGCGTTCTGCATCAGCCACGCCTGCTGCAGGGCTGGATCATCGGCGAACATGCGCGCTACATGGAAACCCTGACCGAGGAACAAGTGCTCAGCGGCCTGCAGTGGCTCTTCAACAAGTTCCTGCCCTTCGACATGCCGCAGCCGCTGAAGCTCATGCGCTCGCAGTGGCACTCGAATCCCAACTTCCGTGGCAGCTACAGCTCACGCACCACCTACACGGATCAGCTGCGCACCGGCCCCTGGGATCTGGAGACGCCGCTGCTCAATGCCAACGGCACGCCCCGAGTACAGTTCGCCGGCGAGGCAACCAGCAAGACGCATCATTCCTCAGTGCACGGGGCCACGGAAACCGGTTGGCGCGAGGCGGATCGTCTCAATGCCTACTACAGCAGTCGCAATGCCTAGTGAGGTGGGCGTGACTCGATTATTAAAAAATAATTGCCTAATAATCACCCAATCGAGACTTGTATCTAGCTCGGCTGTCAATTAAAGTTAATTTGCATTGCAAATTATATAATAAATAAGCAAAACAAAAAGAAAACGAAAATCATTTAATTCTATAGAGAGAAGGTAGTAAGAGGCAAGGGGTATATAAGGCCAAGGCAAGGGTATGTAACAGGTAGAACAGATTTTTATTTCGAATATAAAAAATAGAAGATGTATAATTTATATAATATATATAATAATAATAAATATATATGTTCTATAATTAAACAATATATTTATTTTGAAAAAACATTTCGATTGCTGATCATATGAATAAAATAATATTAATAAAAAATAAATAAATAATAATAGTTTATTTATAGCTGACTACTATCCACATATTATATAATAAGAATTGCAAATTTAAAATATGTTAAAAAAAAAAAAACATTCACAATATATAAATAAATACATCCAGGGTATCGCCAAGTCAGTCAACTCAAGTCTTCACTACATTTATTATACCCTGAACCCATTGAAAATGGGAATTCAGGGTATAATGTTTTTGTGAAAATGTATGTAACAGGCAGAAGGAGACGTCGCAGACCCCACAAAGTATATATATTCTTGATCAGCATAAAAAAATAAGTTGATATAGCCCTGTCCGTCTGTCCGTCCGTCCGTCCGTCCGTCCGTCCGTCCGTCCGTCTGTCCGTCCGTCCGTATGAACGTCGAGATTTCGGAAACTACAAAAGCTAGAGAGCTGAAATTTTACATGAACACTCGTATCTTAGTTACGCAGTACAAGTTTATTTTGTTTTTTCGATAACTCATCCCATTCCTTAATTATCGATAAAAAATCGAAAATTCGTTTACGTTTTTTAGGTTTTTTGAGCATAACTTCTACACCGTTTTAGATAGAGACTTCAAATTTGTATATTTAGATAGATATTATGGATACGCAGATTTTGTAATTTTCAGATTTTGAATGCCACGCCCCCTTCGCCCCCAATTTGAAATCGTATTTCAACTACTAGAGACTTGTGATTTGGCAAATGGACAAATTTGAATGCAATTAATATATTCTATAAGTTTCATAAAGATAGTCCATCTAGAAATGGAGTTATAAGCGTTCAAAGTACAGCCCATCCCACCCCCAAACGTCTGCAGCAACTGCGCGGTTAGCAGAGCGCTCGCTTATACGTGCGTAAAGAACAAGAATATTAATTATTTTGCAGGGTTCAGGGTATCTCGTAGTCGAGCCGTCTCGACTAGAGCCTTCTTACTTGTTTTGATAATAATTCTATTAACCACTTAACAGTGAACTTTTGTTGAAAATATATTCGTTAAGTCTCATTAGCTCGACTGTTCAGATACCCTGTATTTGGCATTAGAAACTCTTTCAATTTATTTCCAAGCAAACTCTAAACTCATGACACTCTGAAATATTTTTGATAAAAATATGTGCAAATCTCAATGTCAAAATAAGGGCAATAATTAAATAAATAAATGCAGCTGCTGATAATAGAAAACAAAACTACACAAACAAAACCAATTGACACCATCGGCCCTTATCGAAACCCAAGCTAAACCTATACATACATACATACATATAAATAGGAGTAGTATTCGCTCTGTCTAGACAGTCGCTGGTCGATTGAGTCAGGTTGAAGCAGACCTTAGCACACACTTGTACCATTAACATGAGCAGTTGTCCAGTCGCTCAGCGCGCTCGCCAGCTGAACAAGTCCAAGCAGACGGCTCGCATTGTCATCGTTGGATCGGGTCCCGCGGGCATTGCTGCCGGCACTCGGCTGCTTGAGCATGGATTTCGGAACGTGTGCCTCTTGGAGGCAGAGAATCGCATTGGCGGACGCCTTAATACGATTCCATATGGGGACAATGTCATCGACCTGGGCGCACAGTGGTGCCACGGCGAAGTGGGCAATGTGGTCTATGAGCGGGTCAAGGATCTGGATATGGTTAGCAGGACGGGCGATTTCAAGAACAACTTTTGCTTTCTGCGTTCCAACAAGGAGCTTGTGCCGCAGCCAACGGTCAATGCATTGAGAACAGCCGCCGAAAACTCCATACCAGATGGACCCAATGCCTACGAAGGATCCGTGGGCGACTATCTAACCTGCAAGTACTGGCAAGAGGTAGCCAAGATGCCAGACGTGGATCGTGCCATAGCCGTGGAGATGCTCGAGAGCTTTAAGCGAGGCGAATGCGGCACTGAGGGCTCCGATACTCTATTCGAGCTTTCGGGCCGTAGCCATCTGGAGTATGTCGAATGCAAAGGAGATCTGTTGATCCATTGGCGGGATAAGGGCTATACGAGCTTTCTTCGGCTGCTCTTGCAGGCCCAGGAGGAAGTGCCCGGGGATCTGGGCGTGCTCAATGGCAAAGTCCAGTTGAACAAGCGCGTCTCACAGATCAACTGGGAAGGGTCGAATGAACTGGTGCTGCGCTGCTGGAATGGAGAGCTGATGGCAGCGGATCATGTCATCTGCACAGTGTCCTTGGGCGTGCTAAAGGAACAGCATTGTTGTCTGTTTGTGCCCGCTCTGCCGGAGGCGAAGGTGCGAGCTATCAAAGGACTCAAGCTGGGCACCGTGAACAAGCTCTTCCTGGAGTTCGCTGTGCAGCCGCTGCCTGAGAGCTGGGCTGGCATTGATTTCCTCTGGATGGAGCAGGATCTCAAGGAGCTGCGTGGCAGCAAACGCTTCTGGCTGGAGAGTGTCTATCTATTCCATCGATTTGAAGATCAGCCACGCATGCTGGAGGGCTGGATCATTGGCGAGCATGCGCGCTACATGGAAACACTGCAGGATCAGGAGGTGCTCGAGGGTTTGATGTGGATGTTCCGCAAGTTTCTGCCCTTCGATATGCCGCAGCCAAAGAGCTTCCTGCGCACCCAATGGCACTCGAATCCTCATTTCCGTGGCAGCTACAGCTTCCGCAGCACCTATACCGATGAGCTGCAGACTGGCCCCTGGGATCTGGAGGCGCCTCTGGTCGATGCTTGCGGCAAGCCAAGATTACAATTCGCTGGCGAGGCAACCAGCAGGACGCACTACTCGACGGTGCATGGCGCCACGGAGACGGGCTGGCGCGAAGCGGATCGCCTCAACGAATACTATTCCCGCAGCAACGGCTCGACTCAATGATGTGAGCTCAATTGAAAATTTAGAGTGAATGCAGCACACTAACTAGATCAGTTCAAATGAACTGAGTTGGCTAATGCCTGGTTCAAATTTCAAGTATGAGAAAATACATGACAATTTCTGGAACAACCAAACGTAGCCTTTACCTAGCCAAAGCAAGCCTTTGGCCATGTCCAGCGTCTGACCAGAGGCCGGACAAACAAGGGCATTTTCTCTGATTGTCGCACGTATCCGACTGGCTGGGCACAACTGCTGTCCAATGGCTGGGCAAAGCCGCAACAGATGTAGCCAACTTGTAGAGAGGGGAGAAGGGAGCTGGTAGGAGAGACGACCTGCCTCTGCATATGTAATGTGCGAACGGCTGTATATGTGGGTAATCTGCGAGCAGAGCTGGTGGCTACGAGGCGTGCTGGCAAATACATGAAACCGGGACTCTAATGCCTTTTGCCCTCTGCGTGGCATAAATTTGAATTTTCAACATTTAGGTAGGAGCCGTACTGGCAATGGTTAAAACATTTTCCATAGCACAGGCGAGGCGAGATGGGAGAGGGAGATGGGAGTGGGAGTGGGAGATGTGAGATGTGAGTGTTTGTGGGCTTGCGGGTTTTGTGGCATTGTTTTGTCCGGCTTCTGTCGAAACTGATTTTTGCCGTTGCATTGCTGTCCTTATTTAGACTTTTTGCATGTGTTAAGTGCTCGGCCACGCCCCCCAACTCGCAATAACAGTGCAATTACATTGTTGTGTGCGGCTCGCTCGCTTGCAAATGAGTTGGTCAACATGTTTGGCCCCAACACTAAAAATGTTCCAAACTCTGGCCTCTTTCTATGCGCAAATGAATATGCATTCCATGTATCGGCAGTTCAGCTACTCATTTTCATTTCAAACCCAAAACGTTTCTACTTAAATTGGGTAACTCTTCGAATATTGAAAAGTCGTGAGGGTGGTAAAAAGATCTGAAATTATAGCCGATGAATCCGATGAGTAAATAAATTCTGCCTTATAGCATAAATGACTTCCTCCTCTCCTCAAATGACTCCTTGACAGGCAAATCCTAAACCGCATTGTTGTGTTTAATTTTGAAATCATTATAATATATATTATTACATATCATTATCATTATATATGTATATATAGCTCAACAGAATGTGCTAAACACAAAACAAATGAATAGCTGCAGCTCAACAGCTTTAAGCTCTACTCAATCGACTTTTCTCTCTAAGCAGTTGAGCGCCAATCATCGATAATAAAGAGTTCGGTTTGACTAAATGCAGAATTTTTATAATATTTAACATTCAAGCAGAATCTCTACTAGTAATGATTGTAGTCTCTTTCTATGCCCAAGTAAATATTCCACGTCAATTAAGCTACTTCTGTTTATTTCGACTCTTCGAACTAGGCTAGTGAAGAGAATTCAAATTGAAGCTGGATATAATCGAATGGGCAACAGAGATCTTGGCTTACTCCCCGACAGACCTCAGCTTAATTTTCAATTTTGCAATCATTAGCAAAGCTAATCAACCTTATATAATCGAAATATGTAACGTAAGATAATTTGCTTTACTTTTATTGACTTGTACACGTTGTTGCTTATCTGGCCTCTATAGCCTAGGTGTTCTAGAGCGATAATAGGAGTTCAGGCGTTCCGCCTCCCGCCAACCCGTCTCTGCAGCGCCATGAACCGTCGAGTAGAAATGCTTGTGTGTGGCCTCACCCGCGAATTGTATTCTCGGTCTGCCTCCCACGTCGAGCAACGGTGACTCCAGATCCCAGGCGCCAGTGCGCAGCTCATCTGCGTAGGTGGTGCGAAAGGTGTAGCTGCCACGGAAGTTGGGATTCGAGTGCCATTGAGTGCGTAGACAATGCAGAGGCTGTGGCAAATCAAAGGGCAGAAATTTGTGGAAGAGCCACTGTAAACCCCCAAGAACTTCTTCCTCGGTGAGTGTCTCCATGTGGCGGGCATGTTCGCCAATAATCCAGCCCTGTAACACACGGGGCTGATATGATACGGGATAGAATCCAAATACACTCTCCAGCCAGAAGCGATCGCTGGCACGCAGCTCCTCGAGATCCTCTTTCAGCCAAAGGCAAACGAATCCTGGCCAGTCTTTGGAGAGCGGAGGAATAGGGAACTCTAAGAAAAACTTGTCAACGGTACCCAATTTCAATCCTTTTATAGCTCGCACCTTGGCCTCTGGCAGAGCTGGGATAAACATGCTGGTATGCTGCTCCTTCAATACCCCCAAAGACACTGTGCAGATGACATGATCCGCTGTAATCACTTCTCCATTCCAGCAGCGTATGACTAGCTCTCCATCTCCCTCCCAGTTTATCTGCGATATGCGCTTGTTGAACTGCACTCGGCCTTTGAGCATTCCAAGGTCGTCTTCCTTTTCATCTTTCCTCGTATTCATCAGCAGACGTAAGAAGCTTTTGTAGCCCTTGTCGCGCCAGTTAAGCAGCAGCTCACCCTCGCAGAGCCAGTACTCCAAATGTCCACGGCCGGAGACTTCGTATAAATGATCTGAAGCCTCGACGGAGCTCTCGAACTTGTGAAAATTTTCGAGAAACTCTTCAGCTATGTCTCGATTGATTGGCGGCAACTTGGCTACTTCCTGCCAGTATTTCTGGGTTATATAGTCACCCAGCGAGCCTTTGAAGTCGACAAGTTCCGATTGTCGTTCCGGAATCGAATTAAATGCAATATTTTTCAGATTGTCTGCAATATCTTCGGGCAGTACTTCCTTATTGGATCGCACACACCTGAAGGTCTCATAGTGGTCCTCAGTGGGCTCCAGCATATCCAACTCCTTGACTCGCTCATAGACACTATTGCCCACCTCGCCGTGGCACCATTGGGCGCCCAGATCCACCACGTTATCCGCAAAGGGAATCGTATTTATACGTCCGCCAATGCGATTCTCAGCTTCCAGTAATACTATGTTCCTAAATCCCTGCTCAAGCAGTCGTGTGGCCGCAGCTATGCCCGCTGTGCCGGCACCAACGATCACAATGCGTGCGGTTCTCTTGGTTTTGCTCAGTGCGGAGCGCATGGCACTCATTATGCTACTGTATTGATGCGCAAATCCCCCTTACACGTCATTCTCGCTAGACGTTCGGCTAGCAACTGAATTGCTGTACCTCTTTCAGCTCTGCAAAAACGACTGCTCTCTCTCTCTCTCCCTCTCCCTCTCCCTCTCTCTTCCTTTTCTCTATCTGTCAAAAGGGGCGCTCTAATGAGCTGAGCGGCAGTCATCGAAAATTTACAGTTCGGTCAATATGTTTGCTTAACTAATCGCTAACGTTGGCGTCGATGACACGCGCTCTCTTTGCCTCTGCTGCTCTCCCTCTCTCACTCTTCCACGCTCCTTTCTCTTATACAAGCTTTGATGTAATCATAATATAAATGCAGTTATCGTTGCTTACAAACACTATTTATATGTGCAAAAACGTATCTTTGATAACAATGAATTATTTATTTTGTAGATTTTGTATTGCAATAGCAACAACTAATTACGTAAATATTAGCTTTAACATATTACCATAAGAAAGACGTTACGTAATCGTTAAAGTATTAATATAGATTTGGGTATATCAATTGCTGATTATTATCAACAAAATAGCTGATAAAGTAAAGTCTTCTTAGTACGATTGGATTACTTTTTTCCAAATCATATATTCATATTATTAATATTATAATTATTTAATTTCATAGATATTTTTTACGACAATAATATCTGAATATCAAATTGCAGCCATGATCAGAAATAAAATCAAAAAATTTCATAATAGATAAGATGCTATACCAAAATTTATAAAAATAAAAAATGCCTTAAGAGAAGTAGAAGTTAGAAGGAGATGGAGATAGATGTAAATTGAGTTGAATTCGTAAATTGAGACATTGTGATTTCAGGTACGAAGTTAGCATGTCGAAGTCCTTCATTAAATTGTATTTGTGTATACTATTATTATTTTATATTTCTGCCTCGTCCAGCACGACACTCGTGCTGCATTTGCCACCAGAATAAACCACTGATAAACTCGCACATGAACTGAAAGCCACACAAAAACAGCTCTATTGGAATCGTATGTAAGTGAAAAATAATCATGTATGCAATTGTATGGGGAAACAATGTAACAGACGGTAGTAGTAGTAGTAGTAGTAGTTGTTGTTGCCAGTGGTTGTCGATGGTTGCCAGTGGTTGGCGATGGCAGAGTGCTTTGATGAATGTATTCATAAAAATCCAATCATTGCAATTGCAGCAGTAGCAGCAGCATTCGTACTCGCACTTCCCAAATAGAAATACAAATACCGAATAACTAAAACAACAACTACAATGGAAGGGAGGAGGTGTGGGGCGTGGGGGCGTGGGGAGCAGGCATTCAAGATGAATACGCCCAAATAATGGGAAAACACAACAGACAGCTGGGTGCGAACTTCTGCAAACGAGCGACTGACTCTGAATACGAGCCCATATTCCACACCCAACAATCCAAACCCCCACGGCCTCACGGCCCCACATCACAAAAACAGTCAACGGAAAAAATTGCAGTAATATTTTTTTACAAAAAAATACACAAAACAAAGCATTTGTGCATAGAACATAAAACGGAATAAACAAAAACAACATAAAAACTACTGCAGAGCAACGATTCTTGAATACCCTAAAAAAGATTTTTTTTAAATAATAATGCGAAATATTGATGTTGATTGTGATTATGCTGTAAGCAAAGAAAAAAAAAATATATGTTTAGTTTTTTTTTAAATATATAAAAATAAAAAAAAAATGCTACAAGCTTTTTCTTATGTAAAATATAAAGCAATCAAATTTTTATCAATTATTTAAAAATATAAAAAATAAATATGAATTGAGTGTTTATTTGTATAAATGTATGTAAAATATTCAACTTAATAAAAATATTATTACAATTTTAAAAGATTGACAGTTAAAAAAATATCTATAAAAATGTATATATAAAATTCGGCTATTTGTATTACCAGTTTTTTCTGAGACATAATATATTTACTCTCAAAAATAAATAAATATAATATTTTCATGAAAATTGATTTGTCAAACGATATCATTTTCATCAAAATACCTTCACGAAAGGGCATCGAGAATAAAGCAAAGAAAACGCTTATAAACAAGAACAACAAGAAAAATGCGATTAAAATGACAAGTGAAAGCAATTTTCGTGCAGCTGCTGTGGATAATGGGACAGAGAGCAAGAGAAAGAAAGCGAGAGAGAGAGAGAGAAGAGGCAAGTGACTATATAGGGGAATTGAGGGATAGGGTTGGGCTGTTGAATGACTGCTGTTTGGCATGGAATGGCAATATAAAGACATACATATACACATGCATACACACGTACAATATATAGGAAAGGCAGAAAAATATGACTACGTTTAGAGGGCATTGGATAAGGAATATTACATTTGCTGCCACGCCCCTATCGGGGATGTACTCACATTCTTGCTGCATTCACATTTCAGTATCCATTCGACGGCAACGAATTTATTCTCAATTTGTATTTGATGTGATTGCAGAAATTCCTGATCGATGGGCTCCAAGCCAATGGTGTTCCATAACTGTCCTTCCGGCTGCCAACTGTCGACTGCCTCGGCAGCCTCGTCCTGTTGCATGCGCTTTTGTACGTAGTTAATTGGATCAACGGCATTTAAAGGGCACAGCAGCTCCACCTGAGTGCGCCAGCAGAGAATAAGAAGAAGAAGAAGAAGAAGAGAGAAGAGAAAGAGAGAAAGCTTGTAAATGTAACGAATGAAAATTAAGGCTAGAGTTACGCTCCCGCCTAAAGGCTACAGTTTAATAAATCGGAAATTGCGCTCGAGGCTCAGGTGCTAAATCGATTTTGACAATCATCTTCAACTGCAGCTACTTCAGCTGTCAATTCCCACTGCGAATTGACATTTTAATCCAATTCGTTTTTTAATTAATACCCAAAGACGGCCCAAAAGGTAACTCGAATCAAATAAGCAACAGGAAGAATAAAGAAATCTAATTGGATTTCTGTCAAATGCCGAATGCGCTTTAGAAGTTAATAATAGAATAGAATAATTACAAAAAAAAATCTCGGTATTTAAATTGAAATTTTTAAATTATATAAATTTTCTTATAAAAATATTATATAATATTATTCAATATGTAATATATTTCAGCACAGAAAAATCATACAAATACTTAGCTAGATAATTCGATAAATTATTCATATATATATAAATTTATTTTTATTTATTTATTTTATTAAAAGTTAATTTCTTATTGTTTTCTCAGAACTAATAAACTTAAACAACAAAAAAATGTAAAACTCATTTTATTTTTTTATTAAATATAATTTATGATTAATTTTTTAATATATATATGTATATAAATATCTGCGCATTTATTTTATTTTTACATGATATTTACTTCCACTGCTAACGCATGAATAATTTAACACAATTTAATTATCATTGCTTGACTTGCATTGAAATGAGAGTTTGAGCTAATTAATTAATGCAATTGGCCAATTGAATTGAAATCGTGGCAAAGATAACGTTAAGATTGAAAAAAACTAAAGCGAAACTTACTTGGATTGTTGTCGAAACAGCTGGAATGCAGCACTTGGTGCCCCGATGACAGCTGCCACATAGTTTGGGACGATAGAGCTTACGTGAGACGCACTCGCCTAGACGGATCCGGGCAGTGCCCAGGCGCTGCAAGCTGCGGCACTCGTGGCCCTTCTGCAGAGAGATGGGATGAAATGTAAAGAAACATCAGCCATAGCTGCAACAACAAATATATACTCACTCTTATTCTATGTGCGGGCTCCTGTTGCATATCGAGTGCTTTGCCATGACCATTTCTCTTATGATGATGCTGCTGATGAAGCTGGCTTCTGGCCAAGTTGTTAAATAGTCTATTGTGGCTGTTGCCATTGCTCTTGCTGTTGCTGTTCCTCCTCTTATTGTCCTGGGCACATCTGCGATTCTCGCAAAGCCGTAAATTGCTCAATTGATGGCAGCCGGCATGGGTGCTCGTCTGCCTTGTGGCCATGCCCAGGCCACATGCCCGACTGCAGGCGCTCCAATTGCCGCTGATGCTGCTGTTGTGGCAGGTGGCGTAGACTGCAATAATCAGAGCAGAGCAGAGCAGAGAGCAAAACACGTTAAAAACGTATTGCCAATGCTTATGATTGGCTGCCTAATGGCCCGAGTGCTTACTACTGGCCTAAGTAACTAAATGGACTTGGCTCAGTAAACCTCTTTGAAGTTAACCAAGTCGCAGCAACTACTGAAGTACGTGCAAAGCAGACTAAGGAATTAAATCATTATTTATTTAACTTGAGAACTCACTGAGGAAGCATTTATATGTTACTGAAATGTCTCTCTATGCTAATGTTTATTTAAGTTTATGGCTAACAGTGAGAGGGAGCGAGAGAGAGAGGGAGTGAGAGAGGGAGAGAGAGAGAGAGAGAAAGAAGTAGCTGTAACTTGCCATTCATTTGCACTTAGGCCACATGCAACTCATTTCCTTCACTTAGCATGGCTTTGTTAGCATTTAATGACATATTTCACTCTTCCACTTATCTTTCATTTGGGCATCGAGCTCAACATTTTAAGCTCTGATCGTGAATTTGTGGAACTAGAAAAGTTGATGAACTTGTGATGTTTCTAAGGAACTGCAGACTTATTTAGGCTTACGTACTTAGCTAGCTCTATCTCTTTATAAGTCTTTATAATGATGATCTTATTATACAAAATGAGCTTATATATTGTGCCATTTATTTACTTCTTTTTATTTTCAAAAATTTTATTTGCATATGAAAAGCGATAGACATCTAGAAAAAAAGACAATGCTACAGACACATATCTATACACATAACTATAGAATAAAGATATATCATTCTACTAATATAATATGACTTGGATCGGCGAAGTTAGCAGAAGAGTCCAACAGAAGAGTCTCTTAGCGTTAGATCAGTGTTGGGGTGAAGCTGAGCGCTTGTATAGTGGATGTATTATCCGAGTGAGTTGACGTCATGGAGGCGCGCTGCTCAGTTATAGTGTGACTTTCCAATAACCACTCTATGAGAGTAAACGAGAAGGCAGAACGTTGAGCCAGATATTGCTGAGTGAGAGTGAGATGGCTAGAGTTAAACTGAGATGGCCGATGAGATTGCACACCGTGAGAGGGATAGTTGTTGCTCTATGTAAATCTAGGTATTGCTGAATGAGAGGGAGATGGCTAATTATGCCAATCACCTAATGTCATTATCGTTGCCATATCACGCTCGAGCAAGATTGCTTGACGTCTATTCAATATATTAATATATTAATAAATAAATTATTAATATATTAATATATTAAATTCTCTTCTCTCTTAAGAGTCGTTAAAGCGTTAACACTATAATCTTAAGCCTAATTTTCATACTTTCAAGTTTCTTTATATATAGTTTCTATATATCAAAAAGAATTTATTCAACTTGTGCTTGTGGTGAAGCAATTAGTTAGGCGGACATTAGTCTATATACATAAACTCATAAATCATATACATTAACATCTATATATATATATGCATATATGTACATACACATACACATTCACTCACACATACATAGCCAACCAATTGATGAAGGCGTTAAGCCCATTTCAAGTGAGGGCATCTTAAGAGCGCTTAATAATCTTGTTTATTTATTGCATTTTTGCGCGTTTAATTAACACTTAATCCTTGTGTAAGTAATTATGCTGCTGCTGCTGCTGCTGCTGTTGTTGTTGCCTGAGGCAACAGCAACATCAACATCAACAATAACAAAGAGCAAGAGCAACAGAAGCTCTCGACTGTTGCCTTGTCATGGAATAATTCATCTTCATAAATATGCGTTGCGCTTTTGGCTGGACGCTTAAACAGCATTAAGTTGTGCCAGGCCATGGCAACCGGCTGCCCCTGGGCGCCATTAGCACAGGACCACAGCCACAGTGAGCAGAGAGAGAGAGAGAGAGAGAGAGAGTAGCTGTGGCAGGGGCCATAAACGCACTTATAAAACAATAACAAAGCCATGGACCACGGATCCCGCCGCTGGCTGAGACGCAGCACAGACAAACACAAACACCAATACAAATATAAACACACACACACACACTCACGCACACACTCTTACACAACTTACCATCAGCTGTTGGATTCTCACAGAGCCACATTTTGCAACAGTGGCCGGGTACCTCGACCAAACGCGGTGATCTGCATGAAATCGTGTCCTCCGGCGCCGGCAGCTGCTCGTTGGGGCACAGCGTGGAGCAGGCGTGGCGACCATTCTGCGAAAACAGCGAAGCAACATTAAAATACATTAAATTTCGGCAGAAGGCAGACAAAGTCTGTCTATTGCTGGTCTGTTTGTTTATCTTATCCCCCCTTCCAGCCACCTCCAGCCTCCTCCTCAGCCAATAAAGTCATATTAAAGCGCATTCTATATATATATATATATATATGTATTGGCTGGCAGCAAAGCTGTTTGTCTAAGCTCTAACTAGGTTTGGCCTTCAATTAACAACATCTATTTTTTTTTGCCTAAATTGCAATGGATAAATTGGATACTATTTGCCAGTGAGTGAGAGAGAGAAAGTGTGTGTGTTTGTCTGGGAGTGTCTCTGTCAGAGCGCCATGATAAACGGCCACAGCGGGCAATAGGTGCGAACAGACACGCACACTCACAGTCATGTTAAGCACATGTACACACACACACGCACACACACACACACACTCACACACACACATGCAAACAAATGTGCGGCCATTAAGCAATGCCAAAGATTTTGCTTTTAGCCAGATTTGGGCAATCCTTTTACGTTCCTTTCATATAATTGCGCGTAAATCTCATTCATTGCCCACGCTGACTAAACTATAATAAGCAAATTGAATATTAAGAAGGTATCCAGAGCATAACAAAAGCCTATCAGCATAGATTGTTATTATTATAGCATAGGGATTGTCATAGTTATAAGCAATTGACAAGTGAGCCCTAAGAAAAAAAAGAATCGACTTACAGATTATAATCTGAATTATTATTCAGTTCATAATCAGTTATGTTTGGTAATATCATTATCGATATCAATATAAATATCATGTATTTTATAGAAGCACTTATAGTTTATAAGATATTAATTTTTATATAAATTATATTAACCCTTATATAAAATATATCAACTGCTCTGTCCCTCTAAATATTTCGCTTTCAATATCTGCTCGCAAAATTTAGACTAAATAATATCTATGCACACATATATATTAAATATTAGACAAAGCTTAAATCTCTGTTTGCATTATAATAGATGCCAAAGCATCTCCCAGCACACACATTTTTCAATCTGCGCCCACATAAGTGTTAAATGTTAACCCTTATATCACATATATGTCTGTCTGTCTGTGCCAACAACAAAGCTAAAAGGCTATCAATGCCTGGCAACTGATGTTGTTTAGTGCAACTGCATTTGACCTTAAACCGAATCTGTGGCATGTTATCGCCCTTTCCTCTACCAATCCTTCTCCTCCTCCTGCTACTGCTCCTGCTCTTGCTCCTGCTCCTGCTGCTGCTGCTGCTCATCCTCTACTTACCTCGCAAACGCATTGGGTTTTGCAATCCAATTTAAATGTGGCTCCATGTGCGAATGTTGTGTTGCCCACGCTGCAATTGGCTGCAAGTCAGCCAGGACGCAAGCGGGAAGCGGGTGAGGGAACCAATCGAAGTGCCCATGTGACAGGAAGCGAGACCAATGTTCCAGTTCCATTGTTGTCATGCAGCATCATCAAAGGGCCGAAAAAAAAAATAGAGAAGAAAACAAACAAATTTTTTTTATATAGAGCAACAAAATAAGAGAGGGAAAAAAATGGCAGAAAAAAGAGAAAATAAATCAGCAGAAAAGCGAGCTCGAAATAGGTTTAGAAATTGAATCGAACGCAACGTTTAGAGCTTTGCGGCTTTTCAGCTAATGGCTGAGGATAGAAAACAGCAATTTAAAGCTAAATTTTTGCATTTTTCATTTGTAGACTCTGTAGTAGTAGGTGGGTCATGAATTCGAAATTGGACGTGGTTATATATATATAGATGATATATGTATATATAGATGATATATATAACATGTTGTTACATGTACTTAGCATAATTTTAAAGGTGATTTAGCTGACTTGTGTTCTATTCTTGTCAGATAAATAGCATGAATTTGTGGCAAAAAAAGTTAATCATATTTTTTTTAATCTATTTTTTTTTTTTCATGACATTCAACAAAATTCTTTATGACCTTAAGTCTAAAAAATAAAATAAATAAATATAAAAAAATAGTTATCATTGTAAACCTTTCATTTAATAGTTTATTTCTATTACAGCTCTATGTAATAGTAGTCAAGAATAGTAAGTAGTCTATAAAATAGTAGTCAAGAATAGTAAGTAGTCTTAACTACTATTTCATAGAGCTCTAATAGAAATGATCAAGGAAAGTATTCAATTTTACTGCTCAATGGAAACTAAATACTCTGAAATTCCGATTACAAACTCACATCAAGTACCTCGAGTATCTCATATATGTAAATGTAGCTAATGAGCCTACCTTGCCCTTATGCCAGAAGCAATTAAATTTTAGTTGAGGTAACTTTAATTATTCATTTCTCCAAGCAAGCAATTTAACTTATTTTTTTCAATGATAACTTATTCTGCCTGATGAAACGGCCTATAGTATCATCATAATCTTGTTTGGGCCAAGTTTTTTATTTTAGCAAATCGTTTTTCTTTGCGCTTCTCCTGTTGCTTTCTCAACTTACATTGAGCCTCAATTCTATTTCTATATATTAATCAAAGGAAAACAATCTAAACCAATTGGACATTTGGCTGCAATAAAGTACTTTCCATTTTTACCTTTATCTAAATACAAAAGTAATTTATAACGCATGCTGCTTAAATAATAAAAAAAAACAAAACTCTCTTCTCATTTCCTGCTTTATTTGAGTACATTTATTTTTTTATTTTTTTCTACTTCTGACAATCTGTACAAAACAGCTTGTTTTCTACATTATTCTCAGTTGTTGTTGTTGTTGTTGTTGTTGTTTTCCTTCATTTGCTGACATTCGTAAAAGTAATTTTGGAATTGAATGCTGTTATTGCCATAATTACGCTGCCAAGGCTTGTTTATTACCAATTCGCTTGGCTCTGCTGTCTCCCCAGAGTCGTTTCATCACATGTCAAACGGGCAGAGAGAGAGAAAAAATATATACAGCAGAGAAAACCAATTAATATCAAAGGAAGCCACAGTTACTGTTATAAATTCCACACACACACACACACACACACACACACACACATGTATGCAGAGAAATACATGCTCTTACAATTACATATGTGTGGGTGCTATATTTGCGAAGCAAACAATAGACTGTGTATGTGCGCTTGGGCCTCATCAAAATTGATACTGACAAATGTTTTGGTTTATGGGCAACCATTAGGCCACAAAAGTTTGCTTTCGCTTTTTGCATTTGCCGCTGCCTCCATCATACAGCTGAACAGCCCACAAATATGTCTAGCCGCCAATCACAATTATTCGGATTTTGCGGCTGCCCCACTGGATATTTGCAATTTCACAGTAACATCAGGAATTTACACAGATAGCAAGAGAGACAGAGAGAGTGAGAGAGAGTGGGAGAATGGAAATGGGAGTGAAAGTTAGAGAGAGAGAGAGAGAGAGATAGCTACACCTACTATAGGTACTTTATGTCTACGTGCTCGCCTGGCAATTTTCCACTTTTTCTTGAGCATATTCGTGAATTGATTTTCGTTGACGACGTGACTCTGTTAGCCAGCTTTGCCAGCCATGTTAGCCATGGCAGCCTGGCAGCCTGGCAGCCACGACTGCGGCATCATCATTCATTCACTTGCTGCCATGGTTAATGCGCAAATTGGCATTGAGCGTTTGCTTGTAATATAATACGCGCACGTGGTCGCATATTTATGTCATTAGCAATTAGATTTCTCAGCTACAACAACAATGGCCGGAACTAGACAGAGGCTGGCGACAGGCTATAGGCATTGGCTGAATAGATATTCTTACACTTTTTTACTTTGAGCAGGAGGCTGGAATTGTGTCATTTTCGAAAGTGCAATCTTCTTAATGTACTTTGCCACACACACGGATGACAAGCAAAGGCACAGACTTCTCCCACACACGCTGCTTTACATAAAGGTCAAAGTGAGTGTGTGTGTGTGTATGTGTGTGTGTGTCATTGCTCTTTACAAGCAATCGCTGTTTACCCTTAACGAATCGAGCTGAAGTGCAATGCAGCGCAGAGCATGCACAACTGACACATACTCTACAAGTGCAACAATTTAGCTATAACATACACGACAGCCATAATCTTAAGCCAAAAACTCAGCTTACATTGCCAGAGTGCTTGCTAAGCCTATTTATAGCTATTTCTACAGGGTATGCCTGGCCTTTAAGCCGGAAGTATATAGAAAGAAATTGCAATGCGAGCACTTTTATCTGTGTTAGCTGTCAACATTTAAGACTGTCTACGCTTTGCTGGAGTGTGCTTAAGCAGTTATGTGTGTCGTCCTTTCGTTCCGTTCGCTCAGCCTGCCATTTTCCTATATCTTCTTCTTTCGCCTTATCCCAGCTATAACTTCATGTTATGCATTATACTCGACTGTCGTTGCCGTTGCTGTTGTTTCTGTTGTTGTTGTTGTTGTTCTGTAATGTACTCGTTCTACGTTATTGTTTACCTTGCGACAAGTTCTTGCCATCCTACCCCTTTGTGTCTGTGTTGCTAGCACCAAAAAAAAAAACGTGTAGCATACTTTTTTGCGTCCAATGTCCAACGACAACGACAACGACTGCTTTTTGTTTGGGGTCATCAGCGCTTGTGTTGGTGCCTTTGGTTTGGGGTCACGTTTGCACAGTTTATTTGTCTTATGCCAGAGGGCCATAGTGTTTGTTTTACTTAGTTTTTTTTTTCTTCTCGTTTTTTTTTTTGTTTTTTTTTGGATTTACTTAAGTCTTTGATGACCATGACCAAATAAAGTTTCATTTTGTGCAAAGATTTACAACACTTGAGCGTGTGTGCGACAACTTTTGAGTGCCCACTGTCCAAGACACACCCACACACACACACACACACACACACACACACACATACACACACACAGAGCTAGAGATCGTTCAATAAAGTGTCATCTCGAAAAAGTCTACTGGGATAACGCTGCATATGCGCTATTTTATTGCAAATTGCGTATTCAATGCTTGTTTGCTTGGCACTTGATATTAGCTCGATATTAGACCCGACAAAGGCAATTTTTATGTGATTTCAAATCAAAATTTGGATATATGAAAAGTAGCAGAGGAATGTACCTTATAAAGACCTTTAATTTAAATTGAAGGCAATTTAATATATTTAACTTTAACTGAGGGAAAAAAACTAAGTTTAGCTGAAAAACTTATTTTTCACTCTGTTTCTCTCTCTCTCTCTCTCTCTCTCTCTCTCTCTCACTCTCTCTCTGTTTTGATATAATTAATGTCATCTGTAGAAAATGTGCAAATCTTTTGCTGTAAATCTTTTCGCATGATGTTTAAATAAGAATTGCTCACGTTTTGGTAAATTTATTTTTTGTGAGTTTATTTCGTCAGGGTTTACATGAAACACTCACACACACTCACACACTCACACTCACATGAGCTACACGCTCCACATTTTTCGTGTTTCGATAACTTTTTCAGAAGTTACACGCCCCCTTAAGCGTCCCTCGCCCTGCCTTTAACTGAAAAAAAAGAACAAGTTTTACAGTTTAAATAAACTTGTTCCGCTTTGCCTGGACAATGCATCAGCGCAACGGGGAGCGCCAGAGGCAACAAAACGTGTGGAGCATTGATATGCGCCCATGGCACATTCACACACTCACACACACACACAGACACATTGCTTTGGCACCAGCAACAGCTACGAAACCCACAACAGGCGTCGAGAGCTCATGGACGCACAAACTGTATTGGCATTTGACTCAAAACTTTTGGCTTTTAGCTGCAGCAGCAGCAGCAGCAGGAGTCGCACAACAAGAGGGAGCGAGAGGGAACGAGAGGGTGCGAGAGGGTGCCAGAGCATTGCTCACACACCCATAAAACATATGCAGCGATATGGCCTGAAGCTGAAATTGGTTGGTATTTGTTGTAGCAGCCGTATTGAAAAGTTTTTGGCACAGTTCGTGCTGCTGTTTAATTTTGAAAAGCTTTGCACGACAACATCTGAAGAAGCAGGCAAACATGTTGAATGAATTTCGTTTATATGTTTTGATGAAAAGCAGCTTGGCATCCGGGTGAGGTGAGGGATGAAGGTGAGGGGGGCTGGCAGCCAATTCGACAAATAATAAAATAAATCGATTAAAATCACTTTGCTCCTAAGTTTCCTGCGACAGGCAGACAATTTTTACTCCGATTAGGCCAACAATGTTACGGCAGGAAATGTTGTTAGCTGAATGAATCTTTAAATCGGCAATGAACTTTAACATATTATTTATATATATAAAAATGAATTTTTTATATATATTTTTAAATGTGTTTTAAAGACAGGTATTTCCTTATATAGTAGATTTTATCGAATTTTTTTATTTATATATTTTTGAATATTACGACAAACATTTTAAAATTTATATTTTAAATATTAAAATTAAAATTAATATTTTATTTATAATTCTAAATATGAATTTGTTTATTTTTTAAGAACATAATTTTTCATTCATCATAATTCCTGCTCAAAATTTAAAGACAAAATAATTCATCTGCCTTTGGCACAAAATTTCTTTGATTTCCGCTTATATTCGATTAAAAATTCAATCCGTTGACTTACGACTCAATTTGGTTCATAAAAGTGTAATCAATTCCTTTCGGAATACTCTTAGCCGCTTTTTATTTCATTAAACTCTGTTTGCTTCGCAGAATTCTTTATTAAATAACAGAGCAAACCTTTTGCCTCTCATTTACTTTTCCTAAGAAATGTCTTATCCTCGTTTACTTTTTTTTACTATTTGGTTTCTTGGTGTTTTCTTTCTTACATTTTTTTTTTTTTCTTTTCTTATTTGGCCATTTCGTGCGCCCCAAAAATGAATATTTATTTGGCTAACAACACGAGAAATATTTAAAATTGATGGCTGCCTAAATGGGAAATTCTCTTCTGTCCAACTGTTTTCTGTACTTTGCTTTACGAGTTTTTTCTTACTTTTTTTTTTTTTTTTTTTTTGAGAAATTATTTTTGGGTTTATTTGAAGTGCCTTTGATTAATGAAGCGCAAAGTGAATGTAATTTTACAATTTTCATTTGAAATTCATTTGATTGCAATTTGCTTAGCTTAACGTTAGTCGCAAACATATAAAATAACTAAATAAATGGACTTACCGGGATTTATATGCCTTGGCAGCTAAATTACAGAGAGAGAGAGAGAGAGAGAGAGAGAGAGAGAACGAGAAAGAGATGGAAACAGAGTTATTTTGTTTGTAACTGAATTCATATCTATATATATATATATACATATATATATATTACGCTTGGACTACTCACTCTGATGACCTTAAAACCTAAGCTCAGATTCGCTTCGACTCCAGCAATGAGACTATTACCAAATACACTCAGCAATGCCAGCAGTATCAGCATTTTCTGTAAAAATAAGATAAATAGCGTGGAGGATGTGGTTAGTGGGTGGATGTTTAAAAAGAAACGTAAAGGCAAAACAACTGAGTGTTCTAGTGTTGCAAATGCAGCACTAGAAGATACCCTGTAACAAGAAGATAACTGTAACTTATTTGTATTTACTGCTTC
This sequence comes from Drosophila stalkeri, assembly GCA_035047405.1. NCBI lineage: Eukaryota > Metazoa > Arthropoda > Insecta > Diptera > Drosophilidae > Drosophila > Drosophila stalkeri. Next base: position 13,183,697 of record JAWNPR010000041.1, on the reverse strand, counting down.
GAGAATATGCGACATATGCTCTCTCTATCTCTAGATTTATATGTTATCGATAAATTATCGATATAAAATAAATAAATTTGTTCTAGTTGTAATCAATTCTATAATTAATATATCATAACTATAGTTCTTAATTTAGCTTAAATATATCAAAGTTGATATAATTTTTAATTGATTAACTGGGAATGATAATTGATAATGATAAACTAATTTCTTCTAGTAGTAAAGTCTCTATGTCTAATTGGATATTGATTTTGTTTGCTTTCATGTGCATCAATATTTCGATATATTTATAGTAGGAGGAGGAGGAGACAATATATTTATATAGTTCCTACTCTTGATACCCTTTAAGAGTAAATATCTTATACACATATATATTTAATGCCATCTACTGTCTGTTACATACTCTACAGCAAAAAACAAAATATCCTGCTTAGCCATTTTCAATGGATAACATAATGGGTATAAAAAAGGTCGAGACCAGACAACAGCAGTAGAAGCAGCAGTAGCCACAGCCGCAGTCGTCGACTTTATTAAGGTCAATTCAATGTCTGGCTTGATTCGTTTTTCTCGTTTTTTGGTTACGGCTAATGGTTACGTCTATGGAACAAGGTCTAAGGTTTTGTGTTTTGCATTTCCATTTGAGTTTGCTCTTTTTTTTCGTTCTTTCTTTTTGCGCTTTGCACGCCTGCAACCAAAACAATTTTTATTATTTATTATTATTGTGCTATCTGGCGTTTTGTACTGAGCTATAAAAACAAAAGGTGGCAAAGGCAAACTTGTTAAAAAGAAAACCTTAAATTAAGCAAGAAATATAATAAAACGCAGAGAAAAGAGTGTGAGCCGTGTGAAGTTCTTCTATTTATACAGAATTTGGTCAGTTCAAAGCAGCTTAAGCAGCAAATTTGTACAGAATATATAAAAGTAGTACAAATGTGATAAAGAGTTTTTTATTTTTAATTATAATAATTATAATACATAAATTCATTGTTGAGTATTCACATATAAAAGCGTGAGAAGAAAAAAAAACTCATTAAAAATATTTTGCACTCATGTGCAAGAATCTTAAAAGGTATTTAATTAAACTTTAATAAATAAATATATGCACAGAGCGCAGGCGGCACATTACATTATGAGGGAAAATATACACACACAGAGAGAGAGAGAGAGAGAGAGAGAGAGAGAGAAGGAGCGAGGAAACAGAGAAATTAAAATTAAAAAAGCAAACATTATGAAAGCACAAGTGTGGGCGTGGCAAAGTAGCATAAAGGTAACTTTGCCTTTAATGCGCCACTTTTCAATTAACGTCACAAAATCGCATATCGCTAAGTGGATAAACAGGCTGAAGAGAGGGAGTGAGAGGGGTAGAGAAGGGTAGAGAGAACGACAGTGTGGAGTAAGTAAGGGAAACGACGAAGACTTGCCAGGACTTGCTGGACCTAGCTGAATGCATTGAATTTTCAGTTCATTAAGAAACTGCATTTGCAGTTCATGTTGCAATTATCGCAATTACAATGAGCGATGGGTAGAACCACATATAGATATACATATATATATATATATATATGTATGTATGTATGTATGTATGTATGTATGTATGTATGTGGCCATACATATAACGTAACAAGTGAGCGAATGTACGCATCAGGCCAACAATAATAAAGAGCTAACGAGCCGAACAGCAAGGCAAGTAAAAAACAATAACAACAACAACAACAACAGCGGAGGCAACAACATTAACAACAACAAAGACAACATTGTCATTGACACTTTTAATTGCAGCTACACACAAAAGAGGAGCAACTTTTATGCAAGCAGAAGTGGGACGACATATTATGTCATATGCAGAGGATAGAGAGTAAATGCGGGGAGAAACAAAAAAGTGAATGGGGAACTAAAGAGGCGACAGGTATTAACTAAGAGATACGCTGTAAAGCCAAAAAGCCAAAGAGTAGAATATATACAAATGGAAAGTTGAATGTGATAGAAATGGAAATTAAAATGAGCATAAACGTTAATGACTCTATCAGTTTAGACTTTAGAGCTAAGAGTAGGCCTAAGAGAGAGAGAGAGAGAAACAGAGAGAGAGAGAGAGAGTATATAGAGTATATTTTTTTTTTTTTTTTTTTTAGAAAAATAATTAAATGTTTATTTAAAGCTTAGCGTAAAGAGTATATGGCAACTGAAAGTAAATTATAATTTGAATAGAAAGAGAGAAAGGGCAAAGTTGTTGCTTTTACAGTTGATAATTTGAAGGTTATTATAGATGCTTAGACTACGAGATACTCTGTAAAAGAACAGAGCAAGGGACAGCCATGTAAGCAACCCTATATTGGAACAGCTAACAACCAGCAACAGCTAACAGCTAACATATATGCTGTAGGCTTTACTTCTTTTATGATCAAATATATAGATACGCCTACAAAGAGAACTATATAAAGTATAATAGAAATGGAAAGCAGAATATAAAAGCAACTCAAATAAATATAGAATTTCATGTTCTCTATTCAAACTATTCAAAGCCAGCCTACATAGAAGCTGATTATAATAGAAATTTAATTAGAGTAAAACATTTTGCTAAAGACTTGCCTAAAGCTTTTATTTCAACATTTACAAATTAAGAAGAAGAAGCAGCAATTGAAGCAGCATTGGGAGTAGCAATGGTAGTAGCAATAGGAGCATCTACTAGCTAACAGAGATGCTGTAAAATTTCACATATTTCAGACAGTATTATATAGGAAAAGTTAACAAACCAATTACTAAATACACTCTATAATCAGCATAAAGTCGAAAGTAGAATCCGAAGTAAAGCTGACTCAGAATTTCCAACAGCCCTCAAATCCATATACCCCATTCCCATTCCCATTTGGGCTCACTGAGTATGCTTAGGCACCCAAACTGTTGCCCGTCCTGTTGTGTGTTTATAATTATGACGAAGAGGGCAAATTCATCAAAAACAGTGCTGAAAATGTTGAGCCTGAGGAGCAGCACAGGAAAAATGAAAAATTTGTATGTCATTTCGGAAATGAGAGCTGAATGCCTTCAAAAACGAAACTGTCGACTCGAAAAGGATGTGCAAGGAATAATAATTGAGGAAGCTGCAGCACTACAGCAGCTACAGCTTCATGGAAATTAATGAATAGCCCGGACTGAAGACAAAGCTCAACCCTAGTCGCATCATGCATGATTATGGCTTAATAAAGTTGAAAAGTTGTTTTAAAAAAAAACAACAACAACAACAACAAAATGAAAGTAAAATAAAGATTGCTTTTAAAGTTGCATAAAGTGATTAATGTCGGCGACAGCAAAGATCCCTCACAGTCTGTGAGCTTGGCCTGGCTAAATATGTTTTTTTTTTTTTGTTTCGTCTTCCATTTTGGCTGGCATGAAATTAATGATATACAACATTTTGTATAAACAAACAATTAATCTTTGTTGCGTTTTTGTGTGAGCCAGCTCCCAAAATGGCACGCATTAGCTACTAATAATTCCTATTCAGATTTCAGTTAACCTAAAGACTGATGGCTATTTAAATAGCCCTGAAATTTAGATGTTAATGGGCAGACTATTATGAAACTGATTTAGTTGTGTGCTGGGGGCTTATATTGTAGAGTAGGAGTATCTATTATTATAATAAATGAACTTTGGACATCTTTATTGAAAGCTATTCAATATTCTGCACTAACTGGCATATTTCCTATATAAAGCATAATCCTACGTGAAAGTATTTATATTGATAAACTTAATTCTGCCTACAACACTATTTATACTATCAGCAAGAAGCGTAACATTTATGCAGATCCTCTTCATCTATAAGCCAGAGACGAGCCTTGATAAACTACGGTTAGCATGGCTAAGCTCATCTCCTTTTTTTTTTTTCTCTCTGGCCTAAGCCATTGTTAAGCACATCCACTTAACCGTGTCAAGCATCGATTTATGGCTCTATAGCTAGTCTAGTCCACTTGAGGCACGGTAACGCTTGTTACTCAGCACTTGCTAAAGCCGATCGGCTCTTGGTTTTTACGTTTTTGACGATGCTGAGGCGCTGAATTGATTGATTTGTGCTATAGTTGGGTCACAAGGGGATGATGCCAACTCGCCCCACCCTCCCTCCATATCTATAACCATCAAATGTTGCCAGCTCAATTGCCAGTTCAACTAACCCCGCACAGTCATAAATAAAAACACTCAGATATTCATGTCGATGGATATGTTTTGTGAGTGTGTGATTGTATGTATGTGTGTGTGTATGATTGTGTGTGTGTGTGTGTGTGTGTGTGTGTGGGTCTGTTATTCATTGGTTGCCTGCGGCAAACATTCCAAATACAAATTGTATCACTTAATATTTGGACGTTTTTTTTTTTTTGCACTGTTGTCTATGCTCTTTGCCTTTCACTCACTCACACTCCCCTCTCTCTCTCTCTCTCTCTCTCTCCCTCTCTCTAGAAATTGCACTGTTGACGCTGTCTGCTATGCGTGCTATTTGCAGCGAGAATGACTCTTGGTTTGTCGTTTCGAGTATTTTGTTGTTGATTTGCGTGTTGTTGAATAATTGATGGAATGACAATCTTACGATGTGTCAGCATTGTCGTCGCCAGCATTCTATCCAGTTGTTATCAAGCTCACAGATCCGTTGTCACTGTTGACAGCACTGAGTGTCTGTGTGTGTGTGTGTGTGTGTGTGTGTGTGCTTGGCATAATAAGAGCCTACGTTGCATTATAACATACTCAGACTCTCTCACACACACACAGACACACAGAGACACTCACTTGCCCAATCTCAGCACGCTTATGAATGATGAGCAGTCAAACAATCAACGCTGACGCAATGGCAAAAAAAAAAAAAAAAAATAGAAGAAAATAAGAAAAAATATGACATGAAATCAATAGCAACAACAATGAGTTTGAATAGAAATGTGATTCGGGCACTTTTGATAAGTAGACAATTTCCAGTTCTTAAGTGTTTAAGTAAAAAGCAAACAATGAAAGCATTTGTCTTCATTCGTGTTGAACGGTTAGAAGTTTAGAGCGTATAAATATCATTTCTGGTTAATTGAAATTCATTTGAGCAAATCAAATTAAGTCAAAAGTACGAGCACATCCTGGCTACGTGCTGCCAACAACAGACACAGACACAGAAAGAGTAAGAGTAAGAGAGAGAGAAAGGTAGAGAGGCAGAGCGGGAGCATGGGTCCTTCAGGCAGCAAGTGATTCATTCATAACGATAAATTAAGACAAAAAGTCTAAACAGAAGACGACACGACACGGCTTGCAACATGGCAACGACATCGAATTGCCCCCTGGGAAATACTTTTATTCAAACTTTATTGTATTACGAAATGGAGCTGGGGCAGCCTTTTAGCTACAAATGCTGTCTCGCACACACACACACACAGAGAGTGAGGGAGAGAGAGAGAGAGGGAGATAGAGACAGCCGTCCACATAAATATCCTTAAGCAGGGCAACTGAGTCACATTTGTTGCCGCTGTGGCACGTTCTAGAAATCTATGTGTCTGAGCGAGTGTATGTGTGTGTGTGTGTGCATGTGTGTATGCCACACACTCTAACAGGCAACCCTCATCAGCATTTTAGTTTTACAAACAGAGAGATAGAGAGAGAGAGAGCACAACAAAGATAGAAAAACTCAATTACTAAATATCAGCAGGATCGCAAATAAATAAATTAAGGCTACACAAATCAGCAAAGAGCGCTCGCAAAGTTTGTTTAAATCGAAATGAAATAGTGACACAGCCGCTGCCATAAAACCAAAAGCAAATACAAAGCCATTGCCACACACACACACACACACACACACAAAAGCAAAAAAAGGTTAAAACAAATATTTATGCAGCAGCCCAAAAGCACCACAGCAGATTGGACCACACACACACAGTCGAAAAAAAAAACAAGCTAGTAAGAACTTAGCATTCGGCTTTGACTAACTGCTTGATACGCGCTCAGACTGCAGTTTCGATTTAATTATAAATTAAGCCTAGTTTATAGGCCAAGCAGCTAAGATATATCTATTATTATATCTCGTCAAATTTTATAATTTAAAATTAATAAATTTTTAATTCACTTTTCACAAGATTATCAAATTTGCAAAACTCCAAAAAAAAAAAAAAAAAAAGATTTGAATCAATGTACTCGCCTTTTGCTTATTGAACGAGCATCAGTATGAATGTGTAGAACTCGCAAGCTGTATGTAATTACCAGACCTAGTCCCCAAGTACAGCTGTGCCTAAGTACATAAACACACACATACACACACAGAGAGACATATCTATTCATATGTGTGTGTGTGTGTGTGTGTGTGTGTGAGTGCAGCGTACGTGGCTTTATGCTTAAATAAACATTTGTCGTCGTGGTCGCTAGCTACACCTACACACACCTGCACACACACCTACACACACACCTACACACACACCTACACATACCTTTACCTATACGTAGAACTAGTGTCCCTTGCCCGACTAAAATTCGTCCTCGTGTCTAGTTTACATAGCACCCAATGGCAGTCCGTTTGCCTGGTCAAAGCCAAATGGTTGATTGCATAAGTTGATGGTCAACACATGTCCAAGATATATAGTGCCGATACACACAGACAGCAGCTATATACATATATCTATCTATATATAATAGAGGAAATTCTCGCTTTGCCTCGCTTTATACTCACGTGTCGTTGGTAGTTGCTTCAGTGCTGCTTGCATTGGCTGCTCTCTCCCTCTCTCTCTCTCTCTCTCTCTCTCTCTCTGCTCGGCTAGGTGACTACTTGCCTGCCAGCTAAGATGTTGTCTGTAAAAAAAAAGTAGTTTAAAGAAAGTGAGTAGGAAAATCAAAGTCATATAATACTTAAATGTGGTATGCGAGTCAGCTCTTTGGCCGTGATTGCTTTTAAGATACTTAAACAGATAAAGAGTTACAGATTCTCACACTTTAGATGGCGCTTAAATCAATGAGCAGCACATTCCAGCTAAATTGAATCGATTTAAGGCACACTCAACGGATAACTCGTTTAAGGCAGCAGGCCAAGGAAACAGGTAACCAAGTAACCTGAGCACCTTGAACAAGTCATATGCATATGCCCGTTGCTAGACTAGTAATAAAAATAAAAAATGATTTGAAAGAAGAGATGGCATGAGTGCTTGGGTGAATGATAATATTAGATTGTATCATGCGGAATTAAATCTAATTTGAATTTTGTGGTTCCTAGAGAATTATATGAATATATCTGAAATGATATTTTGTGAACAAAAACTTAAACAACTCAAAGATAATATTTGGCAGTAAAATAAAATAATTAATAATAATAAGAATAAGCAGAGTAGTCAAATAACATGCAGCGCTAAAAATTATAGAATAGAATAGAATAGAATAGAATAGAATAAATTATATTGAGAAAATTTTTAAAATTCTTGAAACTCTTTTATTATATTAAATATTAGCTGAGTTCTTAGCAGCTTAGTTAGCGCGTTTGCGACAGCAGGAGATTTTAAATTATAATATTAATAGCTGACCATTTCACTATGTCTACAAATATGTGTATTTCACTCATACTATTAAGAAAGAACTCAGAGAGCAACGCATTGCATCGGTTCTTCAAAGAGTTCGTTCGAGATCGGCTCGTAATCGGTTTCCATTGCTGTGTTTCGCGCTGGTTGTTCTCCGAGCGTTTCGTTGAGCTAAATCAGCAGACATATTATCTTTTATGTATTGGTATATATGCATACGTTGTGATCCCTCAATTGAGTACCTTAATTGAGTGTGTGTATGTGTATATGAAGATTGTTTGCTTTGCCTATTTGAATTATTGCTCACTAACTCTCATTGTACGAACATCAATCGTGTCTCTGTCTGAACGATCATCGTTAATGGAGCGACACCCGAAAGGTTCGATTCCAAGCGCTCAACAGAAAACCAAAACGAAATGAAATGAAACAAAAAAGCTTGTTTAGAGCGAGAGCGAGAGAGTATGCTTTTTGGCAGTTGATCTCACGAACAGAGCGTAAATAATAAATAAATAATAATATTAATATATATAAAAGCCATAATAATAAATAAATAATAATATTAATATATAAAAGTCTCTCCAGAATTATATATTTAACCTATACCTAGACCTTTTACTAATTAACTCTTAGCTGCTATTCAGACCTCATTCAGCACTGTCATAAATCTTGAACAATTCTTATTAATAATTCCAAAGGAATGTAGTCCCTCTCTCCCTCTCTCTCTCCCTCTCTCTCTCTCTCTCCCTCTCTCTCTCTCTCCACTCTCTCTCTCTCTCTTTCTCTCTCACTCCACTTTGCCATTTTCATTTATAAGCTTATACTCAGACAACATTTCCACTTCAACATTTCATTGACACACACTCAATCCGATCACTTTAGAGACAGAGAACATAAGCCAAGCACAATTAGAAACTTGCATGAGGAGACAATGACAATGACAATTACAAGCCAGTGCTGAGGGCTCGCTTAACTTTTGAACTGAGATACGATTATTTATTGTACGAGTGGGTGGGGCACTTGGCTTATGTGCTTATTGCGAACACTTGTGCATTGTTGTGCAGTTCGCATTTTAATCAATCGATGGCAAATGCACAGAACATTTGGGCAATGACACAGGAGCACGTGCCCTAAGCTCAATCGAAAAAAAAAAAAAAACATAAAGAACAGAAAATACCAATCGAAAATGGAAAATGAAAAATGAGAAATGAGAAATACTAAGAAATTGACATTGGAAATGTTTCGACATTTTTGTCAGCTAAATGCAGCACGAAATGCAATGCAATGCCAAACAGACATACGAACTGACAGCAGGAGCAGGAGCAGGAGCAGGAAATATCCTTGAGCAAAAGGCAATGACTGTCATTAGCAATGTCATAAGCAAATTACATAACAGAAAGCCAAATCGAAGAACCGAAAATAACAAAGAGAATAACAAAAAAAAAAACATTTTTATTAAATTGTTTTTTTTTTTTGGTGTTTTATTTTGCCTGCGCTGGCAAGGTGTTTGTTATCGTTTGTTATATTGCTTGTTGTGTAATGTAATTTATATATATATAAATATACATATATATATATACACGCACACAAATACACACAGAGAGACATACATGAACAGAAACACAAATATAATGTCATAAACGCCAAGGACACAAAGGCAATTCCGCATGACATTACGGGCAGACAAAACAAACGGGCGATACAACAATGGGCAGAGCAAAGTAGCAGCAGCAGCAGCAGCAGCAGCAGGAGGAGCAGGAGCAGGAGGAGCAGCAGGAACAGCAGCAGGAGGTGGATGGAGGGCGAGTTGGCGTAAAAGCCAAAAAGTACGCGCTTGGCATAAATGATAAGCTGGCTACGCAGCTGGATGACAACAGTGTGGGCGTGTCCAGACACACAGAGTGCGTGAGCGAGACAGAGAGTGAGAGTGTGTGAGAGAGAGAGAGAGCGAGACAGAGCAAATGGACACGCAGGGAGCGCCCACAATTTGTGCGTCTGTGCGCTGGGCCTGGCTGCTTGGTTGACTTTTGAATACTTAACAGGATAATGAAATGTCAAAAGTGCGCAGGAGGCATGTCCTGGCGCTCGTTGCTGTTGCTGTTGTTGTTGTTGTTGTTGTTGCTGTTGTTGTGGTGGCTACATTTTTATTGTGTCCATGCCTAAGTGAACGTCATGGCGTGCCGCGCGCATTAAATCATAAAAAAACAGCCAGAGCAAGAGGGGAGGGAGAGGGAGAGAAAAAAAAAATATATATATGGGCGCATTTATGAAATATGTGATACACAGCCGCATCTCACAGGACATTCGGTTGGCCATTTTATGTTTACATAAATTTAAATTGACACAAATGCGCCGGCATCGGATTTCAACCGGTTTCACAACTGACAAAACAAAAATAAAAACGATAAAAGAAAGAAAATATATGTATGTATGTATATATATAAAAATGATAAACTACATAAATTATGTCAGCTTGTTTCGCACTTGTTTATTTTATTGTGTATCGCATAGAGACATATGCGTAAATTGAAAAACAATTTATTCAATTTTCTTGCTGCTCAATATGAAGTGCGCTCGAACCATAACAAGCAGCCCCAACAGTTACACAGTCTAATCAACAGAGCTCGGCCGCAGGCTAACTTCTGCTCAATATCCCAGCATAGACAACTCGACAGCGTCATTGCTATGACTATGACTATGACTATGGCTGTGGCTGTGGCTATGGCTATGGCCTTCTGATTGTTTCTGCTTCTGCATTGTATTTTTATTTTGGTTACATAAAAGTTGTTTTCCCAAGCTCCACACAGTGTGCCTCAATCAATGGCAAGAACAAAATCTGTAATCAATAAAGTAAATGGCCAAGGCACTTCACATCCATCTGTGGCACATGTGCAAACGTGTTTTTGATGCCAGCCAGTCAATATATGAGTAATAGACTCTATCGCGAAGAGTTTTTCCAAATTAAATGGAATTTCTTGGAAGCACTTGTATATATATATATATATAATGATATATTGTTGTATGGTAAGAATTTACAAGTTTACATAAATGTATTGCATTTATGTTAACTTAATGTTAACAAGATGAGGCAATGCTTTTACAGATTGTAAAGCAACTAATCAAATAAGCAAAGCTTGATTAAAATTTAGTAGGCGAAAAAGCAGTCTGAAATATCATTACATTCCCGTAGATGCCTCAGCCTCTCAGCCATAAATATGTTCACATGCCTTATCACAATATCAACTTATATAAAACATATTCACATTTAAGCTTAAGTCCGTCACAACATCATTATTGTGTTCTGCATAAGCTAGCAGCTCTATAGAATTCCCCAGTTACATATGTTGCTCAGCTCAACCGATTCAACATACTCTGCTCAAGGCCAAATCAAGGCTGGCAACTAAACAAACGTGACGGACAATTCCTGTTTAGATGCGTGCACTCATTAATTTGGACATTTTTATTAATTAAGTAAATGGCGCTAGTAATGGCAGAGAGAGAGATAGAGAGAGAGCAGCTCGCAAGAGCACTTTATGCATGCTAGGCGTATACTTGATTATTTGCAGTAGTTTCGACGGCGCCTCAAAGTAGGCAACATTAAATAAACTCTCGCATAACGTCCCAGTCGTGGCCGTTGGGACATAAGCTGGCGTCAAGTGCTGAACGCAAATAGCAAGAGAACAACAACAACAACAGAAAAGGCACGAAACACGCTTCATTTGGTTAATGAGACGAGAATGTAGAAGGCACAGGATAGAGGACATGGAGTAGAACGCTTTTTCCTGCTTATGACCGCAAGTCTTTGACATTTATTGTTGCTGTTATTTTTGTAATTGAAATCAAATTTAGTGAAATGTACATAACCACAATTCTAATTACAATTTACAATGCTTTACAATTTTATGTGCTCGAACTTTGGGGCCTGTGGTAGAGAAGCCAGACGAAGGCGAACTTGTTTTGATTCGTTTATTGACTTTTCATGTTGCGCTGCCAATTATGCGTCGTACTCGAACTACAATGGCCCGCCAAAAACTTTCGGAGCGCAATCTTAACGAGAAAATCTGTAAATTACACGCCCAGCACCAACGCTTGGCTTCGCTTGGCTGCGACGACGACCAACTTTTGTGGTGTGCACAAATTTTCCAAATATTTATACACCTAAATAGATTTGATGGCATAATTGAAATTTGTTGTTATCGCTGTGCGAGTCATGGGCAAGCCTCGAGCTCTGCTCTCCCTCTCTCTCTCTCTCACTTACTCTCCCTATCTCTGTCTCTCTCTCTCTCTCTCTCTCTCTCTCTCTTTTCCGCTTAATACTTGAGTATTTGTGTACAATTTGCATAAACTCATTGCCGGACGAAAGTTTATTAAAAGCGTCGCCGAAACTTTGCCGCCTGCTAATAACAATCATAAACATGGCTCAATGTAAAATGATGAAGGTCCTTACAAATCTGACACATTGCTTGCAGGGCTGGCCCATTGAGCCGAGTCCTCTTACATCATGTTTTTCGTCCTATGCCTGCAGCAGCCACAATTCGGCTCATTTGTTACAACAGCAACTTTTGTGGTGTCCAACAAATTTTGGATCATTTAAACTACGCTTGAACTCGCTTTTCAGCTTTACACTGAACCGCATTAAAAAGTTTCTAGAGATCTTTGCGTTGGAGCAAGGCAAACTAAATGAAGTTATACTTGTGAATGCTTAAGCTTAAGGATATGTTAGATTCGTAATCCTAACTGATATTTTTTTATTTTATTTTTATCAAGTGAAAATAAATTAAACTTGTGAGTCTTTGAGTTGAAGTATATGTAAGATCCATAGATCCTTACTGATATTTTTATATTTTTATTCTAGATCTATATTCTAGATCTATATCTTTATTCAATATCTATCTTCTATATTCCTATTCGAGATATATTTGATTGTATAGGGTATGGGCTAGTTCTCCCTGCCGCTTCGTCCTCCACAACTTCTAGAGGGTAACTGTTTATGAGCTGATTTTCTTGGAAGTGACAAGTTTTGCGCCTAATTGGCTTCAGAGTGTGAGATATTTAGCTTCACTTGGGAATAATGATGCGAAATTATGCTGATGTGTTTTGATTGGGGAATTGAAGAGAAGCAAACGAGCCACAGAAATGAGCTACGATTAGCTGCTAGCTTAGTTGAGGCAATCTGACCAAAGAGGAGCATAAACATTCATTTTTCTTTAATTAAAAGTTTGAGTTCAACTTTTCTTTTTTATTTATTTTTTTTTTTTAGCACATATTTTGCTGTTAAATGAAATTAAAAGCAATTCAAAGCAAAACTTTAAGCATGATGTAAAGCCTTAGAGCATGCGATTATATTAACTACGTCTTACAAATTGCTGATTAATTAACTCTTTGTTGTTTGGCATAAACTAACTTTGAGTTGAAGAACTTTGTGGCACCCCGAACAGCTGCCAGCTCCAGCTAAACTCTCTCTCACTCTCTCTCTCTCCCTCACTCTCTCTCACTCTCTGTATGTGCACTTAAAGCAACAGAGTCGACCATTTAATGTGCTTACATTCATTTAATTTTAAATCTGCGATAAAGCGTCGACTGCTTTAAGTCTTTCTCTTCCATTCTGGCTCATGGGCCCAGCTTGGGCTCGCCTTCTAGCCACTTGCCCGCTCCTTTTATGGGGCGACATAAAACGCAAAGTTGTCGCCGTGTCGCGAACGCAATTCTTTACACACTGAGTTTTTGCAGTCATTTCTTTTGAGAGTTTTTCTTTTATTTTCCCTCTGCTGCTGCTTCTGCTTCTACTTATTCTACGGGTTTTTTTTCAGGCCTTTTGCGTGCTTCCTGTTTTGTACGCGTTTTCTAGATTACTTTTATAAGTGAATTTGTTGCGGTTTTCCGCAAAATTTACAAGTACGTGAGAAAATTAGAGCTTAGCGTGTTGGGTTGCTGTGAGGCGACCGCCAGAGCCGCTTGTTGCTTTCCGGCTACAGAGCTTTGCTATTTTCTAAACCATTCTCGCTCTCACACTCGTTCAGCTCCTTCTCTATTTAAGCTCCATGCTGCGTATGCTTAATTTTACACAAAACATTCGCACATTACTAATACGCCCGGTTGCAGCCAATTGGCGTGAAGTGCAAAGTGCGAACCAAAAGCAAATTAGCAACTTCCAACAATTTAAGAGCTAAGAATAGATGAGTGTGTGTGTATGTGTGTGTGTGTGTCCCTTGTCTGTGTGTGTGTGTGTGTGTGTGTAAATTTTTTTTTTTTGCTTAACGCGCTGATGACATGAAAATAAATTCGATGTCTGACTTGAAAATAAAGTTTCATTCTCGCTCTGCTCTTCCTCTCACTCTCTCACTCTCACTCTCTCACTCTCTCACTCTCTCACTCTCCCTCTCTCTCTCTCTAACTCGCTCGACACCATTGTTTCTCATGTGTCTGTCCCTTGCTGGCAGCAGACAAAGTTTTTGGTCTTTCCGCCAAACCTCGACATTCGCTCTCCGCCTCCTCTTTGCACCCGCATCCTCAACTTCATTTGCCACTGTCTGCGTGGGGGGGGGGGGGGTGGGGGGTTGTGGGCGAGTGCGGTTAGTCTGTATTTGCAGAATTGTTAGTTTCACGCTTTGTTTGTTGAGATTAGCTGGCAGCAGGAGAGGGCACGCTTCACGCTGCCACCGTCCCTCATTTCTGTCTGCTTCTGCTTCTGCTTCTTCTTCAGCTGCTTCTTCTTCTTCTTCTGACAGGCATACGCGCTGTGCTTTTGGCAACGCACAAAATAAAAGTGTGCAACTTGCTTTACTTTATTTGCGGCAACTTATGCCGTGCCACGTCGCTACACTTGTTTTACGCTGCTCTCTATGAGGCCTGGCGAAAGGCTTAGCAAACTGTTCATGCAACCTGACAGCCAGACAGAGGGGAAAAAAAGGTCTTAACTCGCAAATGCAAACAGTTTAAGAATTATGTGCAACAAGAAATTAAATAAATTTCATTTTAATTATTTTTCTTAAATAATTCATAGAAAATAATTTAAAGTGTATTTTATATTCGTTTTAACCTGCATAAAGTCATTTTACACGCGCTTTATTAGCTTTATGCGCTGTTAATACTCTTGAAGGGTATATTGGTTTTTAGTTAAAGACAGGCCAAAGAAAAAAATGATCGCGCCGTAGAAATATATAACATTTCTTGATCAGGTATATTAGCTGTGCCTGCCGCGCTGTAAAAGTAAATATAAATATCTGCAAATATTTAGCTGAACTGTTTAGTTTTTCCTTACGAAATGTATTCAAGTTAAATTAGAGATATTACGAAGAAAATTACTAAAAATCAGTTCAATGTCAGCCAAGCAATGTCAATTATACAATTTTATACAATTCATTTTTAATTCCTCAATTATTTATTAATAATTTTAACATGTATTTTACTTGTTTTTGTGAAGCTCCAAAAAATGTTTTTTTTTTTATATTTCATTTAAAAATAATATATATATATATATATATATATTTTTCTTAATTTGAGACTATGCTAAAAATGAATTATAAAAATAATTAAAAAGAATTTTCTATGATTTTGTATCATAAATAATCGAAACAAAATACAAGCTAAAAATATTTAATGAAAATAATAAATGAAAATCTTGAGTATCATCAATGAATCATCATTAGTTTAACGTAAACTCAACTCACAGTTGAGCATGCCCCATTCGAAGCGCTTTAATATATTATAGTTGTTGTTTTTTTCCTTCGCTGCGCAAAGTTTGCACGTGAAAATTGCGTTCGCAATTCCTGCACTGAGTATATGAGTGTATGTGTGCGAGTGTGTGTGTGTGTGTGTGTGCCTGTGGCAAAAATTCGCTGGTGTGTGGAAAATTGATGCTGCTAGTGAAGTTTTTGGCTTTCTGAACTGACAGCTGCGATTTTTATGCATCACAGCCGCCAAAGCTACAACGCAACGCAGCTAGCAAAATAATTGCAGAAGCCTTCCCCGACTCTTCCTCAGCCCCCGTAAATCTCTCAGGTTTTCCCCAGTTCGCGGATCAAACTTCAACTAAGATTTAATCTTGACTTAGTTATTTAGCTTTATGTGGCATGTTGAGCACTTGCTGCTCTAAGCAGACAAATTATGCTAGATTTGATCGGCAATATCAATCAAAGTTTGTGTTTATTGCTCAGTTAGGTAAAATTCTAGAAATAACTTTATTTATATTTTGTGTGCTAACTTACGTTGGCAAAATGCATTTTCTATTGTTGTTTTGGTTAACAAAAAATATTTGAATATGCCATACTTTTTAAGCCGACCTCGCTTGTAAATTAATTAATTAATTTCCTTTCAAATATGTTAACAATGTTGATATATTTTCTATTATTTTTCTATGAAATATTTCTTTGCTTATTTTTGTAATTAAGTAAATATTGCAGCATTTGCTATGCAAGTTGATTGCTTTAGCTTTACTTTTAATATAAACTCTATGTAAATTTATTATAGCGCACAATGCAGTCTTTCAGCTACATTTGCATTGCATTAATGTAATTTTATAAATGATCATTAATTTTATAGCAAACTGTTTTTTGCATGACATGAAAGACAACAGCCAAAGCACAGGCAGGCAGTCTGCCTCTCTCGCTCTCTCGCCCTCTCTCTCTCTCTATATCTGAGCATAGTCATAGTTAATTCACATAGCTCTGCCGGCTCAGGCTTATTATCGATTGCATTTTCCAGCCGACTGGCCCGCAACGTGGGGCAACAATCTCACAGGACGCGCGAGCCACGTGTGCTACAAGCGTATAACACGCAGAAAGAGATAGATAGAGTGAGAGCGAGACTGTGTGTGTGAGTGAGAGAGTGGCGCTTCCTCACTTAATTAGCCAGCGAGTTTATTTATTATTCACTGGCACCGCCTGCCAGCCTAATGAATCACAAGTTTCCTGCCTTCTTCTCTTTTTTTGTGTGTTTTTGTTTTAGTGGATATTTTAATTTTTAATTAGCATGCAAAGTAACAACAACAAGAAGAGTGGCAACTGCTGATGGACGAAAATAAACGACCTTGTGCAAGTAGTTCACAAGTATTTTATTATAAATGTAGCTTTTGTTTGAGCATAAGCCGCAACGGCTGCACAGGTGCACCGAGGCCACCTGCCATATAATAGTAGAAATGTGTTAAGCATATTAAATGGTTTCACACACACGCACACATCCACACACACACGCATCATTTAACCAGTCACGGTAGACAAACACACACACACACACACACACACAGAGATAACTTTCACAGCTAGATCATTACTCAGGCATGTCTGTTATGTTAGTCAAACTACAAGCCTCTCCCCTAACTCTGCCCACTCACTATCTCCACACACACACACACACACACACACACACTCACACACAACCACAAAATGACAGTTTACAACGTTTCACTCCCTACGATACGAAATTCATCAGCTCTGCAGCAGCTGTTGCTGTTGTTGTTGTTGTTGTTGATTATGTTAGACTTCCATTTGGCTTTGGCTTTCACTCGTTTATATTTAACATGTTTTTTTGTCCTTCTGGTTTTTATGCTGTTCAACTTGGCTGCATTTCACTTAGTTTTCTGCACAATTTAATTTTGTTGTTGTTGCCAGCTAAAAGTTCTTTGCCTCATTATGCTCTATTAAAGAGTATTATAACTAGCATATGAGATATGTGCAGTGCAGTTATGAAAATATTGTTAAATATCTAAAGAAGATATATAATGATTGTAAAACATCTAAGTTTTACAAGTATTCTGCTTTGGCTCCGCTTTTGGTAGTTGATATTTTCTTGACGATTAGAAATGGGAAAATATCTTGCAGTGACTGAAGTAAAGTAGATATGGAAAATATGATAAATCTTGCACAACATGCAAAACATTCCTAGTAAATATAGCTGGCATATATTGAGGCTTGCAAAGTGCTTGATATTTTATTTTATTTATTTTTATCAACTTTAAACTAACTTACTGTATAAAATTACAACTAAATCTAATATTTATATCAACAAAATGTTTAAATGAACTAACTGAACTAACATTATCTCTCATCTGATTTACCAAGTCACAGACCTATATCTAATCAGTCGATTCAGTCGATTTTCTACATACATCTTGATCTCAGACTCAACTCCCTTTCATGCTCTAATCTGCCATTTCGCCCATTTACAAGAGCATCTAAACTTCTGCAAAAATCTCTTTCTTTTATCTTACGACACTTCGCTTGTTAATCTCTGCTTGGCACACAAAATTAGTTTTATAGCATACGAAAATACCCTAGCCACAACCGCACAATTGATTGACTGAATTTAATGTGGCTTCCCGGACTGACCCTCGAATCGGGATCCCCAGTTTTTGTGGCTGCCTGTAAAAGTCAACGTGATGCTTCGTTGCGCTTTGGGTAGCAGCAGCTAAATTGCATTACCAAAATAATAAATCAATAATAAAATTTTGATTTTTTTATTTTCATTCTCATATTTTTTTCTTCTTCGTTATAAATGGCTTTATTGACAGTTGGTGGCGTCGCCTTTGTCAACGTCTGTCTGTCGCATTTATGACATAATTCAATTCATTTTTTTCGCTTTAAATTCATTTTGCAACAAATTTGCGAAGCGACGCAAATGCTTTGCTGTCCAAATTGATTTTACGATATTATGCGATCAAATTATTGAATGACTGAATTCAAGCAATTTAGCCATTATTATTGCCAGACAGAAATGGCAAGCATTATCAAGTAGAGCATGTGCAAGAACCAAAACATTTAAGGTAATTTCAAGTAATTCAAAGAATTCAAATCGCTTCACATACAATCAATCAATCAATTCAAGATAATTTCTTTGGAAAAAGGTATTTAAAGAAGTCAACATCTTGCAGGTAATTCCAGTATTTAAATTCTCATGTTAAATTTACGAATTTTGTGAGAAATTCAAGTCGAATAATCAAAGTGGAAAAAGTTGATTTAGACATTGTGTGAAATATATAATTTTATTAAAATATTAAATAATAATATATTTTAATAATTTTATTTAAGTTTTTATAAATTCTAGTATATAATTATGTGTTTAAAAATAAATAAATTTAACTATTTAAATTAATCATGTTAGCAATGGATCATGTGAGAAAAACAAAAATTTGTAGAACCAAAGCAACATTTGAATTTCTCTGCATTTAAATACGCTATATAATTTCATTAATAATTTAAACATTAATTACACAAATTTAAAAGTTGAATTAACTTTTTGTACAGCCAAAAAACCAAACACATGTCACAAGTTTGCTGAGCCTTAAATCTCCACAAAACGCTTCAAGCCAGCTGTGCCTCACATTTACCTCAACTAACATGGCTTTTTTCGCTCTTCTCTTCTTCATTTTTTGTCGTTTTGTTAATTTTATTTGCATGTCCTTTATGCCATTTTATTTATTTCTTTATATGTATATTTACATATATATATATTTTTTTTTGTTGCTTTATTTATATATATATTTCTATTTATATTTTTACCATTTATGTTGGCGCGCCTGGCCTTTATCGTTTACCTGGCTGCTGTCTTTTACTTTATTTTTTGCCGCTGCTAGCTATAAATTTTTGACAACATTGAATGGCAGCAGCGTGCAGCATGTGATTGAAACGAGCACACACACACATACATTGGTAACAGACACCGCCAGGCAGTAGCAGCAGCAGCAGCAGCAGCAGCAGCAGCTGCAATTCACCTAAAACGACAGACACAAAAAAAAAGGCCTCCTAAACAAAATTGCTCGCGGGCATACTCTGTCTCTCTCTCTCTCTGTCTACCTCCCTCCCTACCTCGCTCTCTTGCTTTGAAAAATAGGCAATGTGCGGAAATTTTGATTTTTCGCCTGAGTTGGCAACGCATTGGCCGCTGGCAGTCACAGAGTTAAGTAGTTTAAGTCAAGCTTCTCTATATATATACACACACACACACTCACACTCACACTCACACATGCATGCTTGCCTGCTCATCGAATTCAAATTAAGTGGTGCATACTTTTAGGGGCGCTGCAAAACGCTGTTACGTGCCTTGGCTCAGACGTAAAAGTTCTGCGCATTCCCATTCAAGTCAATTTATGGCAGCGCGCGTCTTTTATATGCTGAATTTTTGCTTTTTTCTACATTTTTTTTCAGCATTCTGTCATTAAGTCGACAAATTGCTTGTAACATTGCCAAGCGGCATTAATTAGAAGAGAACAAAAATAAAATAAAACAGTCGTAAAACTCGAGCAAAATGCCAGCAATCACAGATGAGAAATTAAAAATGCTAGCAGAGTACGAGATATGTGCATAAAAGCTTGGCATATCTGAATATGTAACGAAAGGTAAGCTGTGCAGCGAGCAGACATTTGATATGTAATTAAAAGAGGTAAATGTACATACATAAATATTTGTATATATTAAATAAAACAAAAAGCTATTGCTGTATTTATAATTAATTAAAAATGAAAACTAAAAAAGCATTAAATTAAAATTCAGAATCAAAATTAATAAGAAATATTTTTTAATGCAATATTAATTATTTTAATAAAAAATGATTTTGTTTATTATATGTTTATTATAATTATTATTAAAAATATATTTTAAAAATAAAAAAAAAGAAAATGTAAGGTAATATTAATATTTTATTTAAATATTATTTTAAATAAATATTTTATTTATTTATTTTAATAATATATTGTTTTTCCTTTTTCTTCTATTTTATATTATTATATATTACTATTGTTATTATTATTTAGTATATATTGATGTATATATTTTGCTTTATAAACAAACAATCTATATATATTTCAAAAATATATCATTTTTTATTTATATTATTTGTTTTTGTATTCAAGCCTGAGTTCTCTCTACTTCAGTTATGAATAAACTAGATTACTAGAATACTTCTTTATTTATTTATTTTTTTTTTTTTATAGAATTTATGTTTTTATTTTCCACGCTCCAACGCTTTTCAATAGCCTTTTTCTCATATTTCTATAAACTCCACTTCTGTGTTTGCTCAAAACTTTATTAATTCTCTGCAACTGCGACGATTTGCTTTCAATTCCAATGACACGTGAAGGATTAGCGGGCATTAAGCAAAGGCATATACATATATACATACATTTATATATGTATGAAATAAAAATGAGAATACAATCAAGCTAAACTATTAACACCTAAACGCAGGCCTCGCAATGGGCATAAATCAAAATATGGCTACATAAAACATTTACGCCTGAACGCCTGCCTGCCTGACTGCCTTCCTGCCAGACACACACACAGATGAGTGTTATGCCACACGAGCACAATGGCCGTAGCAATAATAACGCATATTGTTAAATAAAAATGACCTCCCATTTGTATGCCACGGAAATGTCTAACACTGAACGAGGTAGTCAAAGAGCAGTCAAAGAGGCAGAGAACGGGTGCACGCCCACGCAACTGGTTGGCAATTTGTTTGCGCCCCCTCAAAAGAAAAACACTTCAGTGGCAAACACAAAACAACAACAACAACAAAAAATGAAAGCGTGTGTCGATATGGCAAGAGCAAAAGAATAAGTTTTATGTGCCCCGCTGCACGATGATATGATCTAAGCTAAGAGAGCTACGAGTAGCACATGTGCAAACAAATTAAAAGTTGGTCATAAAAATATAATTATATTGTGGCTTGGGTTAAGCAAACAAAAAACAGCAGGAAATGTGTCAGAGAAAAAGTGATAGGAGAGAGAGAGAGAGAGAAAGAGAGAGAGAGATAGCTCTGGTCGGGTGGAAAGGACTAGAAGATAGGCTGAGCCTGAGTACTGAGAAATTTAATGAGTTTAGCTCTTAAAATATTCGAAATATATTGAATATTATAGTAAATAATTCATATCGACATTGATCGATTCCAATAGTTTTTATTGCTGTCAGTTTTTATTTCTGAGAGCTATATGGGACAATTGATATTTCGAAAAGCTCTAAATCTGATACAAATAGATAAAGGCAAAGACGTCCTGGACAGATCAATGGGAAGACAAGTCTATAGATGGAGAGACAGAACTAGATTTACTCGACTTTTCTGGCCTTCATCAAGACAAGGAGTTAACAATTTATTTTTTTATTATATTATATTATAATACATTTAAAAGAATTGAATATACCCAGCGGCAAAAATATATACAGAGCATAAAAACTCTCGAAAAAAAGCGAAGCAAAATTGATAAAAAAAAAAAGGAAAAAAGGCAAGAGACAAAAGCGTGGGGAAGCGGCTTAAGAGACCAAGGCTTGAGTGGCAGACAACAAACACAACAGCAACAACTTCAACAACAACAACAACGAGTGTGGCGCATTAAAAGCAACTTCCAAGTCATTAACCCGTTTATGACGCTTAACATGGCTAAGACTTGGTCGGCCACAATAAAGCGGCAATAAAATGGCCCACACGCTAGCATATCAGTAGACGCAGACACTGTCACACACACATACATATGTGTGGGTGTGCGTGCTGGCCAACTTAAAGTGTTTAACGGCTCATTTATTGCAAGCTCTCAAATTGTTGTGCTTTTGGCCAGCAAAGAAATGGCATTAAATGTTATTAAAATTTCTTACGATCTGTACGGGATATTATTAATACACACACATATACATATATATACATATATATATATATAAATATATATATATTATATGGTTAATCCTTAAACGGCCAGGTCTCGAAATTTTTGGTTAATCCTGTAAGAGCCGCAACAGCCAATTAAATTGATAAAAATGCAGCCTCATGAAGTGCTCAGAACATTTTATGGGCTCACTTAAAGCTGATTTCCGCTTTCGGCATGAAGCATATGTAAATGGCCATAATATTCTTATATATGTGTGTATATATTTTGTTTTCCCATATATGCTAAGCCACAGAGATAACCGCAATTTGATAAGGCACAAGCACCAGCAAAACCAACAAAAATAAATAAAATAAAAATGTTGTAGAAAAGTTCAAACAGATTTCGTTTCTTTAACTTTCCCATACGACAATATATATTTATATATATATATATATATATATATTTTTTTTTTTCTTTAATATTTCTACAACATGAGCTTAAGATTTTTATATGTTTCTATATCGATTTGGTCATATTTATTTCTACGACTTCAGCTGAAACGCCAGAGCAAAGCCTAGAGTCTGCGGCAGTTATGGAACATGTGTGACTGTTCTCACTCTTTGCTCTCACAGTGAAGTACTGTGGAATGAATTAGATACAAGTGCAAAACTATTTGAAGCTTCAATTTGAGCTGAGTTTACAACAGAGCTCTCAAATATTTGTTGACTATCGCTCAATGTCTATAAGTGTCTCTTGCTGAGTAAAAACTTCGTCGATTCTTCAACGAGCTCGTTTGGCGTTCGGCTTGCAATCGTTTTCTTTTGTTCTCTCTATGAAGCTAAAAGTCTTTTGTGTATGTATTTGTGTGTGTGCGGGCATTGTCTTTGCTGATGTCAGTTTGCAAAGACTCTTAGAGTTATCTGCTGCTCTTAGTGAGTCTCATTAAGCGAGCTTCAATCGTATCCCTCATTAAACGATGTTCGTTTAACGAACGTCACACGAGTGAACTCAATGCAAAGCTAAAAACTAAAATGATAAGAACCAAAAGCTCATTACTTTTAATTAGTATATAATAATATCAAACTCTTTCTTTATCAATTAAAATTTTCTTTACTTTGTTATCAATTTTATTCCACTGTGCAACGGTCGCTGACTGTGTGGCTGTGTCGCTTGGTTGCGTCTGGCCCAATGCGGCTTAGGCTTTGTTGGCCAACACTGGCTCACACACACACACTCACACACTTTTGCCTGCTGAGACATGGCCCTCTACACACACAACGCACTTATATTATGCTAATATTATCCCTTGTCAGTGTTTTGTGGGTTAAGGACAGTTTTATGCATCCACACACGCCACACACACGCATACTCATAAACTTGATACACGCACACACACATGTGTGCTACACTTGGACAGCTGCTTTAGTTTTGCATGTGTGTGTGTGTGTGTGTATGCGCATGTTAAATAAGCGTAATGCCGCCATTATTGGACGCATTACAAACAAAATGAAAGTGTGCACACAGCGAGCCTACGACACTCTACATACGTGTGAGTGTGTGTTGTGGGTGTGTGTGTGGGTGTGTGTGTGTGCGTGTGTTAGCTGTAAGCTGCCTTTATGCATTTCACATGTGACGGCTATTTTTGGTACACATTTCGTCGCCAGCCGGCGACCGTCCCAAACAGTCGCTTGATTTAGACCACAAATTTAGCTGCATCGTGTACAACAGCTGCAGCTAATTATTTAACTAATTAGCATTTGACTCAAGTGGATTATAATTAATAAACATATTGGGCCAGACGTGTCAATTGACAGAGAGATTTAACTTAAGATGCAGACATAGAGAGAGAGAGAGATATAGAGAGAGAGAGGGAGGGATGGAGGGAGATAGGGTAAAAGACTGACTTTTTTTTTATCAAAATCAAAAGTCAAAGGCATGATAAAATATTGCTGCTTGTTTAAATATTGTAGTTTCCTTTCTAGATTATTTATTAGTTTAATAGGGAAAATATGTTTAAGTTAATCAAAATACTCAGCTAAATATAATTAAACTAGATTTTTATTACATACATACTGGCCCGCTGCTTCAATAACTAATTTAGGTTTAAAGCAAAATGCGCCATAAGCTTCATCAAATTAATAATAAATGCTATATAAAATAGTGGGAAATACAAAAAATATGTAAAAATACTATTAGTTTAAATTTAGTTTTTAAATTTTAATGTTGCATTCAACATTCAATAATTAACAAAAAAAAATATATATATATATATATATATATATATATATATATCTTTAAAATGCAATTAGTAAAAATATTACTAGTTTCACAAATTTTTTTTAATATTGCATTTAACATTTAATAATTAATATAAAAAATAGCTGCAAAATTCAATTGAAAATCTAACTTTTGCATGCGCAAAATTTTGTTTAAAATTGTAAATAAAACTAAAGTAAGAGTAAAAAAAATTAAATCCTTTATTGTCTGAAAAAAAAAAATGAAAATATTGAGAGTAAAAAAAGAAAATAAGATTATCGCTGAACAGTTTTTCGCAGCATTTTGCATTATAAACTTGTTTCGACACATTTTTAACATATTTTTCGTAATAATACAGCGGAGGCTAGTAAACAAAAATGTATATAAAAATGCATAGCAAATACAGCAATAAAAGAGAAAAGAAGCGAAAATGCGCGCTTTACTAAACATGCTTCATAGTCATCGATAGCTGTCAGAAGAGACCTTAACACAAATCCCTTAAGCTCCAACTATTTTTAGTTAGTTTTTTAATTCATTTTAGATTCATACTTATTTTGCAACAAATTAATTGTATTTAAAATTTTTAAAAATCTACTCTTTATCTCGCTCAAAAATCAATTATGAAAATATAATAATAAAATAAACAGCAAAAAAAGAAAAGATTGCCTAATCACTTAATCATTTCGCAGTATTCTCTCTCTCTCTCTCTCTCTCTATCTTTACGAGCAAAGCCTATAAAATAAATAAAAATGGAAAGTAAGCTCGTTTTTATCTTTGGCAAATGCAAATGAGAAGGGAAAGTCAACTAATCTGGGTCGTTGGCCAGGCCACAATTACCCGAATCAAGCATTTCGATTTCGATTCCCATCATACACATGCACACAACTAAAAGGCAATTTCCGCAAAACGTGAAAAGAGGGGGGGACCAAAATGATTTGCCAGAAGTGGAAACTTTTCGACAATCGACAAAAGCATGAAGCCAAAAAAAAAAGAGAGAGAACGAGAAGAACAGAGAGAGGGAGCGGAGAGCAAAAACTAGTTGAGCAAGGCAGAAGACCCAGACTCAAGCCTGATTGAGCCTTGATTTTGGTTACGCTCTTTGCCACTTCGATTTGCGTTGTAAAATTTATTACAAATACTTGCCATGTGTAAGCATTATCGATTCGCCAATACATACAGATATATATATATATATATATATATAGATATATGCTATATATATTGGAGCTGTGGAGCAAATGAATGTGCGCTGTGGCGCCTCTGTCACATTATGAAGACAACGAAGCACACAAGCGGGACTCATATACCAGCTCGATTAAAAAGCTGCAATTGCAGAAAACACCAAAGTGGACTGAGCTGGCCGGCGCATAATGCTGCATAAACATTCTCAATAAAGTCAAGAAGGCGCCAAAATTGCGCTGTCAGTGAAACAGGGAGAAGATAGAGAGAACAAAATACGAAATATTGCGGGCAAAATAAATTTAAGTATAAATCATAATTTAGGCAAATCTCTAGAGATGAGCTCTCAACGTCGGACTGCGGCTGCTGCCTTTGCTTTCTACTTGCCTGCCTCAAAGTGAGCTGCCTTTCGCCTCATTCCAATGCCTTCTCAGCTTTGCCTTCTCCATCTCCTTCTCCTGCTCGTTTTTTTTTTCAGGTATCGTATATATGTGTAATCCCTCAAAGCAAAACAAAACACAAGCGTTTGGAACGCCTTTAGCTGCCAGTGTATGAGTGAGTGTATGTGTGTGTTTGTGTGTGTGTGTGTTTGTGTGTGTGTGTGTGTGTGTGGCGTGCCTAAGAGGAGCCACAATTTATGCGCTTCGTCGCCTTTCGTCTACGTCAAGTGATATGCTGGCTCTGCATTGAAGAGTACATCCATCCCCATCGCCTTGACATTTTCCCCCAAATTCGCTTCAATTTCTTTTTCGCATAACATAAAAATTTTTGGTTTCTTGCTGCTGCAATGTAAATTTATTGCGCTATGCATAGTTAAAGCTTCGCGATCTAAATCGAAATCAGATTTTCAATTTCCTTTCAGCTTACTTTTTATATACATAACTAAGCCAGTCTTACAGTTTTCTATAAATCAAGATTTCTTCATTTAGTTTCTGATTTTACATTTTATTTTACGTTTTTTTTTTTTTCTTATTTCTCAATCAATTTACATAAAGTATATTCACTCGAACACAAATGTTGATTGAATACAAAACAAAAGAGGTGAAAATGTTGCAGCGACTGCGTGTTACTCGCTCAAGTTGAATGGAAGTTGGGAATTTGATGTGAGCAGAGTTCCCATTGGGAATTTGAGTTGAAACTCTGTAAGGTAAAGTGCTCCGCATAGGTGAATCATATATATCAAATATATTTATGGGATGAATATATATATATATAATAGCATAAATAATAAAATTCAACTAGATTCACATATTCATGCATTTATCCCTTCAACTCTAAAAGCCTAATTGACTAAGGTAAACATACACAGAAATGCATTCAGCTAGCCCATATACTCCTTTTGGCACTCTGCAAACACTAAACAAAAACTGTTGCCCGTGGCAGTTGGCATTGAATGCGAATGAAAGGGAATGGGAGAGGGAAAGGGAAAGGGAAAGGGAAAGGGAAAGCGATTGGGTAAAGAGAACGGGAACTGTCAAGCAGGCGACGTCAATTGCCAAAGCACTTGACAAGTAATTTGCGGTAGCTGCTGCTGCCGATGCTACTCCTGCTGCTCCTCCTGCTACTCCTGCTGCAGCAGCTAAGCAACGCAACAACACAAAACAATGTCAACTGCCGCCCCTTGCCAGCTAACTCGCTTTGTCCTATTTATATTTGGCTTTACGTGAAAAAGTTTCGGGTGTTTCGGTTGAGTTTTATTTGCGCGGATTTATTTGACGTTTCACGTATTTTTTCCCACTTTTTCCCTTTTCGCACAACACATGTCGGAATACATTTAAGATTTATATACTTTTTTTTTTTGGAGTCCACTTTTTTGGCATGCAGAACATGCATATTGTGGCATGCAACGCTTTTCATGGTTAGCTGCATGTGAGAGTGTTTTTCCAGCTTCATTTTTTTTTTTTGTTTGCTTTAATTGTCAGCGTGGCATGAGGGCGAGCCAGCGAGCTCAATTGAAAAACGCTTTGAATGCCAGCAAATGCCATTAAGGAATTTTATGTTATTAGCTTAAAAAAAAAACCAGCAGAGTGCAAATAGCTGCGGACTTTAATAGGAAAAGCGACTGAAAATGCCTCAGGATGCATAAATGCAAGCACAACTGACCATAAAATATGCAACTGACTTTAAGACAAACAAAAGCCAAGCGGAAATTAGAACTGAATAAAAAAAAAAATCATAACAAAAGGCGCTCAAAATACGGCCAAGCGACGACCTTTCATTGTTACCTTGGCCGCGAAGCTCTTAGTTTTTGCCTTCCCTTTTATTTTTTTTTTTCTTAAATTATGCAAAAGTATTTTTGCCTGAATGTGAAAGGTTAACACACACACACACACACACACACATATACATTGAATTTTCCGCACAATAAAATTGTTCACACTTTTTACGTTCAAAGTTGCGAGCGGCAAAGCGCTGCAGCTAGAGGTCTACCTGGCACGTGTGTGGCTCACAGATTGCCTTACCTTTAATATACATATAGACAAAGAGAGAGGGATAGAGAGACAGAGAGAGAGAGAGAGAGGGAGACAAAGACTGAAACTGTTTTTAATTAAAATTGCTTTAAGAGCTATGCCATACATAAGTGCAGCTGGCTTGGCTTTAACGAGCTGTTGCTGCTGTTGCTGTCTAACAGAAAGGCAAACAACGCAAACATCAAAGGCTGAAAATCAACTAAAATGCAGATTAATTTGGCAAAGTTACACGAAGCACAAGCAACACTGCAAACTATGAATATATTTGTTAAGTTAAGCTCAGCGAATGACACCTGAGATCCATTACTCAAACTCAAAGCCAGAGCTCAGGTAGGTGTCTCAGTGTCTCAGGTGTCTCAGCTCTTCGGTCTCTTTAGGCCGACATAGACAAGCATTGCCTTTCAATCTTTAAATGCCAGCGAAGCACGTAACAAATCTTAATAGAAAATTGCAAATGCAGCGCGCTGAAAAGTATACTACGGCAAAGGCAGCATGTGCAAGGCCAATGGCAGCTGATGTAGCTGTGGCAGCATTGCAAATGTCGCCAGGTGACAGGTGGCTGCAACGCCTTGAGGCTGCCACGCAAAGACATTCTTAAGGCATTTGTCTGCCAGCTGCCAGCGGCGCAGCGGCAGCATATCGTGCCATAAATGTCAGAGCGCACATTGTTGCAGCCAAACTCTGGCAACTCTGGCAAATGCCACTGCGAGCTCAACTGAGTTCTGTGCAACGCCAACGCATTGGCATGCCACACACAGCTTTGCACAGTGGTTGACAATGAGGCGACATTGAAGACGATTTTTCTGCTGCTTTGATTTTGAATAGCTCACTTACACACTTAATAAATGTCGCCAGATGCTCAACTAGGCACTTTTCTAAAGCGAGCGAAAAAGCGAGAGAGAGAGACAGAGAGAGAGAGGGGAAGAGAGAGTGAGAGAGTCAGAGTGTGAGCTAATGCTATGCAAATTTAAATTGCCATCTAAATGGTCCCTAAAGTTGCCAACATTGGAAAGTTTCTTTTATCTCACAGATTATATCATTACGCATGGCATATAATAAGTCAGAGCAAAGCTGCGGCCTTAAAGCAGATATATGAAGGCATATATGAAATACCCTGGAAAAATGTGAATGCAGCTAAAGATGTTGTTTAAAAGAACAGTTTTAATTAAATATATTTAAGTAGCAGATGTGGAAAATATGCTGTAAAAGTTAGATAACAACTACAAAGGATGTTTCATTTTTAATATAAATAATTTAAATTTTATATATACATATATATATATATATATATATATATATATATATATATATATATATATATATATTTATATAAATACCCTTTAAAACTTAGCTCAAACTAAAAATGTTGCTTAGAACTAATTGTAAAGTGGGCAAAAGATTTATTTTAGATTGAAACATTTGATAATTTAATATAAATAAAATTTTTAATAATTTTAAATGCATATTTAAAAAATTTGTTTTTAATTATTCTGTAATAAAAATGATTAGGCAAAAAAAAAATGTTTATAAGACATAAATCACATTTCAAACGTAAATAACTTATTTACTATAACATATCACACAACAAAACATTTTAGTTACAACTTTGATTAGATTTTATTTTAAATTAAATTACTTTTCAATTTAATGGGTATCTGGCAGTTGGCACATATCTAGCATCAGCCGTCAGCGCGTCTTTTCTATTAACAGCCAGCAAAAAAAGGTCTTTAGGCGAATCACATGTAAATTTATTTATTGACTCGCCTGCCAAAACTCGAGCAGTCGCTCCTTTGCAGCACTTTTTCATTTAGAGCTTATGACTTTCACTTGGCTTTCTTTCACTTGGCTTATTTACACACACACACACACACACACAAAAAAAGTCTCACTTACGAACCCTCACACACGCACACACATGCCTTTAGGTGCGTGGTAATTGTATTAAATTTCAATAAACGTGTATCAAATATTATGAAACGTTGAGCTGAATCGCAGCAAATTATAATTTCGGTTGCTCATTTTTTTGACAATACCCTGTAAAAAGGGTTTCAGAGCTTATGCAATGTGTAAACCCCATTTTATTGTGCTCGCCTTTTATTGCTATTCTTTCATGGGGCATGGGCTAGAGGCTACACATTGCAATTTGGCTGGCAATAAATTTTGTTGGCAAGACAACCAAATGAGAAGAAAAGCGCGAGAAAAAAAGAAGTAGTAGAAGTAGGGGAAGTGGAAGAGTGAGTACAAAATATTTAAATTTTTGTGTTGATCGCATTGCGCGCTTTTTTAAGCCCCGCAAAGGGGCAAACTGTAAAAAAATCTGCTTAAATGTACTTCCGTCATAAAAAGAACGGTAATGCAGAGCCAACGCCAGCGGTTGGCTCCCTGTATGCCTCTGTATGTGTGTGTGTGTGGGTGTGTGTGTGTGGGTGTGTGGGTGTGTGTGTGTGTGTGTGTGTTTGTTTGTTGTGTTGTGTTGTGTGACTCACGTAACCCGAGTAGCAAGAAAAACCTTTTTATAAATGCTGCTGCGCGGCTTCCGCAATATAATCATAAAAACAAAAACAGGCAACCGAAACATGCCACACCACCGACATTGAATACTCTTCAAATAAAGGCGAACAAGAATTTTAATTATAAAATTAATAAATTTTGAAATTGCTTTAAAAGTGCACTTCTTTTAAAGCTAATTAAATTAATACTTTTATAGACATATATCTACATAATTGGCATACTTTTAAATATTCACAAAAATGTTTCAAAATAAATAAATTGAAATTTTTAGAGCGGTTTATTTTTGTAATTATTCAACGTGGTATCCCACTTACTTATTACTTCGCACAAGTTATATTAACTTTTTGTATTCATTTTTACAAAATTTTAAAATTTATTTATTTATATATTCATTTCTATCATATTTTAAAATTTTTTTTATTTTATATATATTTAAGCAAGAACTTAGATGTTTTAGATATTTGAAAATATAATAAATTTCGTCATTAAATGATATTTGCGCCCTTTGAAAATTTTTTTATATTATTGTAAATTAAAGATAAGTTTACCAATTCTCTTAAATACATATTAAAATAGTTTGTGTTTTTTTAATACAGCTTCTTATCATATTTTATATATTATCAAATATATATTTAATCTTTATTTATTAAAAAAATTTATGAGCGCTGCATTTCATATATATTTTAAATTAATTTGAATTTTGTGCATTTATATCAATTTATTTTGTGGCTTATCTTTGAGATGATTTAATTAAAATTTCTTAATGCTGTGAAATATATTTAATAATAAAAATAAATATATTTATGCATTTATATTTTTTCTGACATATATTACAGTCATTAACAATTTGTCTACATTTATTATACCACAGATTTTATCTTTAAGCTGATTTATTATATATATATATATATATATATATTTTTTTTTGCAAACTTTTTTTATATATCTAAACCTTTTTTTATAAAGTGTGTGCGTGATATATATTTTTATATTTTTCCCATTTTTATTATTTTTTAAAAATTTATTTTACAACAAAGTGTATATTTTATTTGATGCAATTAAAACTTGTTCATATGTATATACATACATATTTATTTAAAAACTAAAACTATGTATTAAATATATTCATATTTCAATTGAACAAAATGCTAGAATTTATGATAATTTAACTACGCATTCAACGTTGCGTAATTAATATAAATGAGCCGCATGCTTAACTATTTTTAATTCATGCAGCTTCAATAATTAAAATGCATCAATAAATAAACAAAAATGAAAAACTATTTTAAAGTCATGCTGAAAATGTTGTACAAAAACTGCAAGAGAATGGCCCAAACTAAATGATTTTAATGCTCAATTGTGAATGCTTAAGCACTTGATCACTTCACTTGCTTGATTTATAGCTTAAGCTAATTTTTGAATTTATATATATGCACATTTATATATTTGATATTTACCTTAGTTTCTTTAATGTTTTGTTTTTTTTTTTTTCACTTGTTTCTGAGTATTGCAGTTGATGTTCTTGTTGCATTCATCGCGTGCCACGAACTATTGTTGCGCTTCCATTGCGGGCTTGTACTTTATTGTATTTGGCTTGTTATAATTCCCACACACATACACTACTCACACACACCCACACACAGACACACACACACACACACACACACTCACTCACACACACATCAATTAACCCAGTTGCTAGCACAACAACAATAAACAGTTCAAGAATGCGCCAAGTTAATTTTCTTGGAATTTCAGCTGCTTTGTTTCCTACTTCTTCTTCTCTTCTCTTTTTTTTTTATTTTATTTTTTTTTTTTTTTTGAATGCTGTAGCCAAGTATATTTGTACCTCAGCTCACACACATTTACACCCGCACACACAGAGAAAATTACATGCTCTTAACACTTTAACCGGCTTTTTGCTACTTGCGCCAAAAATCCAATAAGCGCGTGTCTCTCGTCTGAAACGCGTTAACTGGCCAAAACTGATTACACATACGCCGCGTGGCCGCCAGTTAAAACGTCCAGCAGGCACGAATGTCAACAACGAACTGAACGTCTAACATCGCTACGGCTACGTTCGTCTGGCTTGGCCGAAACTCAAACGGCGCATGCGTCACTTTTACTCAATGAAAAGCTTCAAGCCAAAACTAATACCGAAAAATAAGAGAAGACAACAACAACAACAACAACAGCTTAAGACGAAGCGTTGCATACTTTTCGGAGTGCGCCGTGTGGCCGTGTTGCTGGTCGATGTTGTTGCTGTTGCTGCTGCTGCTGCTGCTGCTGTTGCTGTTGCTGTTGTCATTGGTGTTGTCGTTGTCAGCGGCAACATAATCATTGGCGCGTGTTGCTCACTTGTAGGCAGACAGGCAGGCAGCCACGACAGCCGGGCAAAACAAAAACAAAAGCCTTTTACAAATCGCGCAACGTCATGTCAACGAGACAATCAGACAAATGCCACAGTTCCCCTCACTCGTTTCGTCTTTCGTAGCCCCCCTCGACCAACTCTGACCACGCCGCCTGCGCCTTCAAGCTGCGTCAATTGTCTGGAGGGCTTAACTTCTTTCTATTCTCTTCTTTTTTTTTTTTTTTTTGTTTAATTTCCTTTATCAACAAGAAGGCAAACGAGTTTAGCTGCTGCTGGTTGTGCGTGTGTGTGTGTGTGTGTGTGTAATGTGTGGATGTGTGTGTTTTTCTCAAAGTGTGCCTCGTTATCCTGTCAATTGTCATTGGCTTGTTGCGTCTGCCCTCGTCCCTCTGGCTGCAGCCTGGGCAGGTGGAATCCATTGTAATCGCCAGTTAATGTTAATTTGACAGTGGATCTAATTCAGCGTTGTTTTGCTACGATTAAAAATTGAGCCCTGTGTGCTGCTGAGGAGTATGCTCGACTAGTAGTTACCCTGTATTAAGGCTTTGGCTTGAGTCAGATTTTTGCTTGATTGCTGCGAGGGTTTTAGAGTTTGTTTTTTCAAATTATACCCATTAAAAATGTGAATGTGGGGAGTTTCGTTTCTAATTTTATTTTATTTTTACATATCCTTATAAATAAGAGAAGCTTTAGTTACTCACTTGATTCCACTTATCTAAAACCTGTCTTGATCTAAACTTAAAGTTAACAAACCTTTTGCTCAGCTCAACTCTCATCTCTCTCTCTCTCTCTCTGTCTCTC
The DNA here is from genome assembly GCA_035047405.1 of Drosophila stalkeri. Lineage (NCBI taxonomy): Eukaryota > Metazoa > Arthropoda > Insecta > Diptera > Drosophilidae > Drosophila > Drosophila stalkeri. The sequence goes on along the minus strand of JAWNPR010000041.1, from coordinate 13,150,034 downwards.
TCTCCTTTTCTGTCTCCTCTTCCTCTATCTCCATTACTGTCTGCCTAATATACATCAGGTTTTATCTTTATCAGCCAAGGGCTAATTTACAAATTAAATTGCTTAGTACAGCATTTGAATGCATTTTATATTGAGGCACAACGAAGCGTTGCATGCCACATCGATGCAATGGCCGCAGCTCTGCTTGCTTGCTTCAATTTGCAGCACTTATCAGCAACGTTACTTAACCAAATTACATTGGCCAAACACAAAATACATTGGAATACAAAAGCAAGTCAACTTCCACGCAATAGCTGAGAGCAGCATGCAAATACTTTGCGGTCTTTTGTATACAAAATTGTGGTTATCAGCTTGTTGGCAAACAAAATAAATTATGCAAAAATTCACACAGAGCGAGAGAGAGAAAGAAAGAGAGGGGGAGATTGAGAGTGAGTAAGCCACTTGTTGGGAAATTCATTTTTCGTGTTGATTCAATGCAAAATATTTGTTATTATGGTTTTTAATGCGTTATTTATTATGAAAATCTGCTAGCTCAGAATTTCATTTAAACTTTGGCCGTCGAGCTGCCAAGAGGCTAAAATACAATTTTACAATTTTACAATCTGTACATTTATGTATTAGAGTGGGCCAAGAAATCTTATAAATAAGCATTATAAACCCCAACTACAGTTTTCGTAGTTTATGGTTTCGGTTTCAGTTTTGGTTTCGGTTTCGGTTCTTGGCTAAGCTGTCGACATGCTTTTTAATCCCTTTTAAATTGATATTGTAATTGGGTTTCGTGTATAGTTATGAATTTCAATATGTCTGTATGTCGACTGGGCTCAAAACTTTATGCAAACACAGATACAGAGAGAGAGAGAGAGAGAGAGAGAGAGAGAGAGAGAGAGAGAGAGAGGCATATGCATATATTCCATTGTGTGTTTGTCAATCTGAGTAAACGAATCGAAACGCCTATTTGCCATTGAATTATTGTATTAGTTGCTGTTGATGTTGAGCAAATTATTTCGATTGCACTCGAATCGCACAGTTTGTTAAAGGGATTCGCAATAATTTGTGGTCTGCCCAGCGAGGGATCAGCTATGATTAAAGATTGTGAATTATTGATATTGGGCTTATATGCATGAAATTTCATAAGCAAAGACCCTGAGCAGAAAGGATAAAAGAAACTTGAAAGACTTTGGAAAGCTTCTATAGGGATTTATTTTTTTGGCTAAATATTTTTAGAAACTTTAGAATAAGTTTTAGCTTATCTGTCCATCAAACAGAAATCATACTCATTATCCTAGTCAATCAGTAGCCAATCAGTCTTACTTAATGAGTCAAGAATTCTTTCAAACAAAAGTCAAGCAATAAATCAGTCAATTAGTTCTTTCGCATAAATAAAACTTTAAATAAATTTTGCTTTATTTCACCGACTGCAAAAACTACACTCTAAACAACATTCAATCAGTAATTCATGCAAAAGCCAAACTCTTTTATATCTAAATACAAAATTCAAGCTGAGCTCAGTTTATGCATATTCCCAACAGTTTGTTCATTAAACAAAATGTAGAAAAGCTAATAAAAATAACTTTTGCACAAAGCTCGAAAATAATAAAACAAATATTTAAGTTAAATAAAATCCATAAATTCTGCAAAAATAAAATAAAATAGACCAAACCGGGTCGAAGTTTATGAAAGTCAATTTCAGGCGAACAAAAAAAAATATATATATATATACATATATTTCCCCAGCACTAAAAATGTTCACACCTAATTTAATGCTTCGCTTAACTAATTATAATAGAGATAGAGCAGAACTTTAGCTCGCCTGGGCAAATGGTAAATGGGTTGAATGGGACAGGAGAGCGACAGCTGGTGGTGGGAGGAGAGGCAGCAGCAGAGCAGATGACTGACAAAAATCTCTTGATTGCACTTTGGGGACACATTTTGAGGTGTGAATTTTACAGCAAGGGCAGGGGCAGAGGCAGGGGCAGGAGTAGGGCAAGGGCAGCAGCCTACCAAACAAAAAGCCAAAAGACGTTTACGCACTTGGACACCCAATTGGATAGGGCCTTTAGGGTTTTTAGTTACAGTTATGCCGTGCCGTGCGAAGCTGCGTGTGTTTTATAAAGCACCTGCTTAACCCTTAATACACAGTCAACAAACGCACATATAAAGAGTGAGAGAGCGAGAGAGAGAGAGAGAAAGCGAGAGAGAAGCAGAGAAGGCAGCTAGCTGGCAATAAAAATAAATCCCTATTCAAGGTGCACAGGCACAGGCCATGGCAAAAGCAGACTCTGAGAGACCTCTATTCACTTTTGGGAACTGCAACGGCAAGCAGATTATGTATTTACAGCCAGATAACTCCCATTGTCGTAATGGCAAAGTTTTGCTACCTGTTTGCTGCTGCTGTTGTTGTTGTTGTTGTTGTTGTTGTTGTTGTTGTAATAAGGTAACAGCCTAGATGATTGCTAGCAACTGTTGCCGACCTCCGCATTGACCCTTGCCCAGGACATAGCAAACTTTATGCTGTGTCAGCCAAGTTTACTCAAGACAAGGCCAAGACCCCTCTGAATATGTATGCATGCATGTGTGTGTGTATGTGTGTGTGTGTGTTTGGCCGCCATTTTGTTTATCTGCATAATAAACAGTGCTAAAATTATTGATGCCCGCATTTCAGGCACGTTCACGTCAGCAGCAACAGCAGCAGCAGCAGGTAAATGGCTAATGGCATAAAAAGGTACGACCCAATTGCCATTGTTAGCTCAGCTTTCAGCAGCATTGAAAGCTCAGCTAAAGTTGTCTAAATCAAAATATAGAAAAAAAAAACTTGAATTTTGAATATAAAACAGAACAGTTACAGCTGATTGGCATAGGTAAAAATAATCCTACATATAATTCGCATAAAACTCAATTCATTCTGAATTTAAATGTCCTAAAAACGTCAAGTCTCATTAAGTGAATTGCTAGATAAGGTTAAGTGGCTTTTGTGTTAATATATTAAGCTCATGCGAATACTCTTTATTATTTCTTTCAATGTACTCGACTCGGCTTGATTGATGGGGCTTCTCTGGAGCATAGGTGAGCAAGAGCTGAGTAAATTTTTCTAAGTGCCTAAGCTAAGGCTTAGTGCAAGGTTGAAACAGACTTTATCGAATTAAATTTTTAATGAACTTGATTTTAGATTTCTCTTCATTTTAAGCCTTACTCCATTTTTTCAAAGACTTCAAAAAAAAAAATATATAAAAAACTTTTGCTTATTTTATTTAACTACAAAAACTAAAAGTTAAAACTACCAAAAAAATCAAATATTAAATATTAGCTTTGCTTGCCAAAAACTAAGTAAATTAAGTGCTTCAAGCTTTTAGCCTTTACAAATCTAGAAATTAAATTTTTCTTCAACTTTATTGTACATTTTATTTGAAATATTCAATGCAAAATGAACATTTAAAAATCAAGTTTCTCAGACCTCAAATGAAATTGCTTTAAATTTCTTATTGTCAAATCAGAATTTTTCCAACAGCTTCCCAATCAATTTTCAATTTCTTTAGCTTCATTATACATTCCATGGTCCGCACTTAAGTGTAATATCATTAGTTGCTAGCTAACCTTCAGAGTTTGCCCTAACAGCTCATGCAATAGTTAAAATGTAAAATTCATATTTTTTCCACAATTTCAATGCCAAGCTCGGAGAGCTGAGAGCTGGGAGCTGGGAGCTGTGTGTAGTTTGCTTAAAATATTAAATACGCCGTTTGTTAATATGCCGTATGTTACATAATAAAGCAGATGACATTCGTGTCTGTCTGCCTGGCGTTCCGGCCGTCTGTCCGTCTGTCTCTCTGGCTTTTTTGCTGCTGGCATGCAGTCAAAAATGTCACAACCTCATGACGATGTTCTACCTCCCTCCCCCCCCCTCCTTCACCCATCACAGTTCACAGTCTCTGGCCTCACCGCAGTCTCTGTCGTTGTCGCTGTGTGCCAAGCTCCAGCACTGCCTCTTTTTTAGTCGCCTTCACAACATTTCGCCCAACTTCCAGTCTTTGGCCTCCACTCTCTATCGCAGCAGACCCCAACACAATCTCATTCCCACACACACACCATCTGCCTCTCTCTCTCTCTCTCTCATTCTCTGCTCACCTTTCTTTGGGCCCATTTTGAGTGCAAAATATTATTTAATGCCGCCTGACAGTTGAGTGAAGCAATATCGTTTACATGCATTACATATACCGCATAGCATTTTGGATAGCTGCTGGAAATGGCACTCAAACAAATTGCTATTAGTCACAGTTTGAATTACAGTTCAGCTCGATTATTAATAAATAATGTAGAGCTTAATTAAATTAAAGTAAAACTTTACAAAACAGTTTTTCATACGTTCGCTCCATAAAGCCAGTTCAATGAATTTTGCTTCAATGCCAAGAATCTCTATCTCTCTTACACACTCTCTCTCTCTCTCTCTCTCTCTCTCTCTCTTTTTTACTGTCACTATCTCTTTTCAATAAAAATTTCATATGCAGCACATGAATTTGTATGCACAAATAATATTTTAAATAATTTTCAGAAGCAACAAAAAATTATTCGTATTCAATATTCTTTAAACAAATACAAATAAAACTGTTTGTTTTCTTTTCCATTATTTTTATTTATTTTTTTTGTAAGTTCTTATTTTTCTTTTATTTCGATTCGATTAACTGGGGACGAAAACAAATTGGTAACTGCTTTAGCTGCAAAAGGTAAAAAGCAATTATTTATATATTCGCTTGGCAACTGAATGATATTTTTATTTTTATCAATTTTTTTTATGTCTTTTCATTTGTTTTTTTTTTTTTCGGTTCACTTTTTTATATGCATCGTTTGATGGCGAGGCAAAATAAAATAAAAAAAAATAAAGAACGAATGAAAAACGTTAAATAAACTCACGGCTCACTTAATTGAATACAAAATGCGGCTCAAACAAGAAGATAATTGACAAATTTGCGCATTGAACAAATGCAAATTGTGCTGTGTATCCCAATCAAATGATCAGAGAAAGAGGAAAATGTATATTAAAATGAAAATATCATAAAAATAGAATGAACAAGGAAAAGTGATGGAGAGGGCGGAGAAGGAAGAGGACGCTTGGATAGAAAAAATGTGAGAGAGGTGAATAGAGATGAAGAAAGATGATGAGAGAGAGAAGGAGGACGGGATAGGCAAATAGGGTGAGAGGAAGGAAGTAGGAGAGCAAAGCAAACATATACTTAAAGCGGCAGATAAAAACAGAGAGAGAGAGAGAGAGAGAGGTTACAGACTAAGGAAAAGAGAAAGAAAGAGAGAGAGAGTGAATAGTACAGAGACAATTGCTGGCACAGACAAAGAGGTCTATATAGACAGACAGAGATATGCCTAGAAAGAATTCTCTGTCTCACTCTCCGTCTTTCTATCTCTCCTCTTTTCCTTAGTCTGTACCTTCTCTCTAGTCTGTCTTTACCTCCCGCTTTAGGTATCTCTAAAGATAAAGAGAGAGAGAGAGAGAGAGAGAGAGAATGAGTGAGTAGTAGAGAGACACTTGCAGGCAGAGACAGAGAGATCAATAGAGACAGACAGAGATATGCCTAGAAATAATTCTCTCATTCACTCTCTCTCCCTCTCTCTCACTCATCTCCTTCTCTCCCTCTCTCTCTCTATCCCTCTCTCTATCTCTCTAATGCAAATCTCCTAACTGCCTACCTACCTCTACCTCTATACCTCATAGAGACCACTAACTAACCATGTAAATAAAATTCCCCCATATTTACCATCTCACTTAAGAGTGCAAAAAGCCTCGCTGTCATGCAGGAAATGCATTTAATAAGTGCTATATAAATAGAGCGCATGATTGCAATAACATATGTAGACAATATATTGAAACAATTTTATCAATTAAAAGCAATTTCGTAAACAAAAAGGAAAAGTTTCTAAAAAAAAAAATAAATTTGTTTTTTTGTAGAAACTTTATAAAAACTCATATAAATTTCGTATTACGAAATGCGCTTAATAATATTTAGAGGGTATTAAGAATATGTTATGCAAAATGTAACATATGGCATATATAAATTTCTTAAATATTTATTCTGCTTAAATATATTCTTCATTCATTTAGTTGCCATAGAGTTGATCTGCTTTCTGCAATCTGAGATATCATCAACTCGCAGTTAGTTTATATCCATATTCGCAAGCGCACTCTAAATCTTCGTCAGTCGTTTGCTAATCGTATCGTTTGTCCTTGTTGACTTTGCAACACTCTATCCACGAAATGGTCCATCAGCGAATCAATGGACTGTCGAGCAGCCATTGGCCTGCATCCGTAGAGATTGAATAAAATTTCACGCTGAAAATCACATTGTATGGCAACAAAAACACTTCCGTACCGAAGAAGGATAAAAAACAATGCAAAAACCAATAAAAATGGCAAACAAGTGCATTAGGCGAGCATGCGCAGCCAGGAAATACCCTGTTGAGTATAAACAATTTCAATTTTTAGCTTTTATCAATCTTCAATTTCTGCTTTGTTCTATTCATGGCAGCCAGTCCATCATGCTCTTTTACCACATCGTTTACAGGGTATTTGCTGTTGCTTTTTTTGTTTTTGTTTTTTGGCTGTTGCATGTTGATTTTTCGCTTCTGCTGCTGTTGCTGTTGCAAAAATTCGTGTTGCTATCGCCATTGTCTCTTTTTTTATTGTTGCACGCATTTGAACATTCATGCCACTGATTGTTGCCACGCATAAAAAGCTCAGCGCACAAACAAACACGGCCAGAACAACATATGGAGAGAGTCGTTCACAGAATACCCTGTAAGTTATATTATAGCTCGGCAGGGATTCGCTACTAAGAATGCTTTGGAATGCCATCTAATTGTAGATTATACAAGAGTTTGACTGATAGATGAATGCTTAACTATATGGAAAGAAAATAATAAATTCTTTTAAATATTAAGCTCTTGCTGGAAATAGATTTTCGTTTACATATTATTCAGGAAAAGCGACGATTTCTATAATAACCTCAGTTAACCTCAAGTGTAGCTCGACTATAACCTATAATATTTAATATATTATGTCTTATATATACTCTATAACATACCCTATAATATGTAAGTCTATTATATAATTTATATGAAACTTAAACATTCTTAAAGCTAATAAAACAGTTTTGAGATGCTTCGAATTAGTGGAAGACAATATTTAACACGACTCTATGATACCCTATAATACTAAAAATCTATAATACGATTGGCATGAAACTTAATCAACATTTAAGCTAATGATATTATCTTACCTTTTCGTTCCTTGTATAAACGTAAGTCCAAGATCTTATCAAAAATCCAATTTTATAATTCTTTACATCATCATTTCATTCAATCTCTCAGCTCTCATCATCGCTTACCCATTGCCCAGCGCATACAACCCAACTGCCATGATTGCAGGGCATCATTATGACCGTCATGGCCACCACAACTGTCGCTGAAGTCGACAACAACGCCAACAGCAGCAGCAGCAGCAGCAGCAGCTGGGACTTCGATTATTTGCCTGGGCGAGACGAGAAAGGAAAACCACAGCAACAACATTTAATGGTCACGTTGCGGACACTCGGCCCCGGATCTGGTCATCAATAATTGTGGCCCGCATAACCATGCACAATCTCTTTCTTTTTTGTTGATAAATATCTTTTTTAATCATATCGTATGTGTTTGCTTTAACTCAAAATGGACAACACGCAGCCAGAATTTGAGCCACATCGTAGCACTCTCCGCGTGCATTGCAAACCTCTTGAACAGTCGAACGCGAACGCGATGCAGCAGCTCCAGCTCTGGCCCAGCTCTGATAGACATCCTGCACGCTCAAGCCATAGCCGTCCATTAGCCAGTTCTGCATTTGTAGCGGAAAATCTTCATAGACCGTAGGCAGCAACTGCAAGCAGAAGAAACGAAAAATAAATCTTGATTCATTAAGAGTGCAAAATGATGTCACAAAAACGTAATTTCCTGCACAACGTGGCGTATGAGCAATGCTCGCTTTCTCAAGTGCAACAACAGAAAATGAAATTAATAAAGGAACAGAGTGCAAAACGCAACTAAATAGCAGAAAGAAAAAGAACTGAAAATAAGTGAAGAGAATGCTTAAGATTTCTTCTTTTCTTTACTTTTTTTTCCGGCTAATTAAAAGGGAAGCGAGCGTCGACAGCTAGTTAATTGAAAGCTGTTGCTAGCAGTGTCAACGCATTTAAGCCATGTTTTAAGCACTCTCGCAGAGAGAGAGAGAGAGAGAGAGAGAGAGAGGTAAGTAGCAAGTGCGGAGGGTTGCTTAAAGAGTTGCTCGAGCAAAGAGTTGAAAGGTATTGAGCGAAGCTAGACCTAACTTGATCTGTGTATAGCATAAAGCTTTTGAGAATAAGTAAAATATAAGAAAATTTTATTTACTATTATTTATTCAGGCAGACTGAAAAAAAAAAAAACAGAAAATTGTATTTAATTTTTTTTGTATTTAATGAGGCCATATCTACTGCAGTTTATCTTACGCTGATATATAAGCATAAACATAAGCATAGCTTGCTTAATCGATCGATTTATTATTTACGAGAGCAGAGCCTAGAGATTAAGCGAAAAAGAAAACCATACTCAGTCGCTTTCAATCTCAGCAAGAGACTTCGGTTCTAAACGTTTTGGTTTTCGGTTGATTGCAAACTATTCGCGAAGATCCCCGAAGTTCGTTAAGAATCAGAGAGAGAGAGAGAGAGAGAGACGATTGACACTCGCACAATGAGGTTAAGTAAGTTTGACACACGACTGATGTATATAAAAACGACCTTCACATTCACATCAATTGATGTCTTTAGCGAGCATAGAACTCACATACATAAAAATACATACAAAAAAGAGGCTACCAGAGCCGAATGAAATAAAAACAAGAAAAACGCTCGTGAGCCGATCACAAATGAACTCGTTAAATGCTCTCCGAGTCTTTTGTCAAAGTGTGAGTGGGTAACGCTTATTTGCAGGCATTGAGAAACGATCAACAGATATTTGCTAGCTCTGAAAGTGAGCTGAAGTTTTTCAGCAAAAGAAATACCAATAATATATATTATATCAACTATTACAGCAATATTCTCTTGAAGTTACCCAAATTGATATATTTATCCACACAGCTCTATCAAATTCCTTTAAATACTTTTTAAACTTCTCTCTCTCTCGCTGCTGCATCAAGGTGTGTGGCTAGCTGAGCGTGTGCTGCACTTCCGCTGGCAGCACAATCACAGGCAATGTAAACGCTGCACTGTTTGCTGTAAGCCAGCAAAGCTGCGATGCGGGTCGACAAACTGCAGTCGATAAATTGTGCTTGTGCACGTTTCAAGCGATCATGGTGCATAGTGCATAGTGAAATGCGTTAGCCAAAATTTGCGAGAACCCGAGAGGCATAAATCTATGGGGCAGTCGAGCAAACACTTGGACATTTTGCTAAGCATCACTGACGAGCTAATTAAAATTTGCCAATTAGACAGACAAACACTTGAGACACACACACAGAGCACAGCAGCTGGAGTACTAGAAATAGGAGCAACAGCAGCAGACCTTGGGCAAGAACTTGATGCTCGAGCAGCAGCAGCAGCAGCAGCAGGAGTAGTGAGAGCAGCAGGAGACCTGGTAGCAGCAGTTGGACTCGGGATCCGATTAGGCGCAGTCTAGTGCAGCTTTTGATTTTGTCAATTTGTTCAGTGTTGATGGAATTATGCGGCAAGCAAACAACACGAAAGTTAATTAAAAATACATAAAAAAGAGCGACTAAAATATGATGCAGCTCAGCATGACTGACTGCACAATGCGCGCTCAAGCTGGAAATAAAAATAAATAAACAAAATTTATTTAAATTAAATGATCTTAGTCTACAAATAAATTGAAATAACTTATCTATGAAGACACAGAAATGGAAGAACTTGAAGCAATTGCAGCAAAACCAATATACTCTCTCTGTCTCCCTCTCTCTCTCTCTCTCTGTCCTTCTCTCTCTTCACTTCTTAAGCGAGCATGAAAATTGTAAAATGAAATGCTTATCGCGCTAATGTCTGTCATAAAGCAAGTGACAGCTTGTGTGTGTGTGTGGGCGTGGCACGCCCATGTCCGCTTAATTATGGGCAAAAAACTGTCACAAGAGATTTTCGAGCATCGTTTGCTGAGTGCATGAAAAATGACGACGTGAAAAATGTGATAATTATTGCAACAATTTTTCCCAAGCAAAAAGCTAAGGAAGAAGACGAAGAAGCAGCAGAGAAGAGAAAGCAACAGCAGCTATCTAAAAACAACATAATTATTTATGGCAGGCAAGCCAAGGCTGCCGAGTGTGTGTGTGGACAGAGAGAGAGAGAGAGAGAGAGAGAGAGAGAGATAGGAAACTTCAATGGCTATGGGAAGTGGCTCGAGGGCTGAAGCCGGAAGGCGAGCAACAACCAAGCGGAAGACCCTTGAAAAATTGTCCGCCTCTGTAAGATGTCCTTTTTTTTCAGTCACTCACTCTCTCACGCTCTCTCTCTCTCTCTCTCTCTTGCTCTCTGTCTCTCTTTTGTTGTTATATTAGATGCCACGCATAAATAAAGGCAAATTATTGAATGCCGAATCAGCAGCTGGAAGCAGGTGGCAGCCAAACAAAACACTTTTCAATTAAGCAACTTGTCAGTGAGCCAAATGCAAAGAAAAAAAAATTCAAGGGCTTAATACACTGCCCCAAAAAGGGCATGCACGACTGCCAGTTACTCTGTCTAACTGCCTAGCAAGCGCTCAGCTTTCAACTCAAGCAACTCAAAGAACTTGCCAAATATTTTGCTGGGCATGCAAAAATGTGAGGCAGTCAAAAAATGTGTGGCATGCTGCTTCCTGCTGCTGCTGCTGCTGCTGCTGTTGCTGCCTTTTTTGGGGCAAGCATATTTACGTTGCATGTATTTGCTGCTAACGAGCTGAAGAATTATGACTCCATTAGATAGAAGCCCTCGCCGATTTGGGCTACAAACAGGCTCAAGGACGCATAGTTAGCTTAAAGTTGCCGCCATTTCGTTTTCGTTTTCTTTCTTCACTTTTTTTTTTTTTTGTGAGTGAGTGTGGAAGAGGAAATGCCGCCATTTTGTGCAGATTACGCTTTGATGAACATGGAGAGAGGGCAGGCAGGCAACTCATGCAGCTAGCTAGAAACACACATAACCATAACCTGAAGCCAGTCGCAGCTACAGCTACAGTTCACAGTGCTCAGCTCTCAGCTCTCAGCTCGCAGCTCTCTCAGTGCCAAGGCGTAATGACAACGTCAACATGATGCTGGCAAGATTGAATTTACCGAACAAACACTTTTCATTTGCAGTTGAATTAAGCAAAGTAATCCCTGGTGTATATCCTTGTTCATCTTTTCTATTTTTTTTTTGTTTTTTTTTTTTGCCATCCAGTCAAGGACTTAGACGTGCCTGCAAACTAGCAACTCGGCAATTTGGCAAGAGCGCAACGCAAAGCCACATTAAAGACAGCCAGCAGCAGCAGCAGCAGCAACAGCAGCAGCGACAGCAGCAGCGACAGCAGCAGCGACAGCAAATGCAGCTGGTTTTCAAGCAGCTTGTGTAGACATTCGCAACAGCCGTTTAATGAGCAACTAGAGATGAGAGCGTGTCGAGTCCCTAATAGATGTAAATATAAGTTTGTTGGAATTGTAAATTTTTGAAAAATTTAAGAAAAAGTTTGTCAGGTAAGGCATACTTTTGAGAAGCCTTATAACATTTAGATATATACAGGGTGTCCCAAAAATCACGCAAGAACTAATTTTGATGGAAAGCAAAGTGTAAATTGTTTTTATCAATACTATTTACTATATAAATCAATGAAACGTTTCCACTTTGTTTAATTATACATCTGTGATTTCTATCAAAATTACTTCCTGCGTGACTTTCGGGATACCCTGTATAAATATACAACAACAACAACTAAAATTTAATAGAATTGTCAACATAACATAAAAATTTAGAGACATTTTAGCTTAACAACTATATCGTGCAACTTCCCCACTTGCCCCATCGTGTCACGACACGCTCTCCGCTCTAGTTGCTTAAAAAGTTTGCGCGAAATGTTGACTGCGTCGAGTGTCAAATATGAAAATTAAAAGTAAATAGCCACACAGAGCATAGAACATGAAGAGTGTGGGGAGGGGCATGGGGCTTATCAATATGGAATATTTAATAGAGCAGGGAAGCATTCGAAATAAAAACTAACTAGCCAAGGCGAGGCCACTGGGGCCAAAAACAAGCTATAAAAGCAGCTGCTGCTTGTTGCTATTGTTGTTGTTGTTGTTGTTGTTGCTGTTGTTGTTGTTGTTGTTGTTGCTGTTGCTTGCTGTTGTTGCTGTTGTTATGCAAAAATATTTGCATGATGCTGGACGATCTAAAAATTGAAGGCAGCTGTCCCGAGGATATGAGCTAAAGCTGGAGCTGTAGCAGGAGCCGGAGCTGGAGGAAGCAACAGCTACAACGTTGCAAATCAAAGCAAAGTCCAACAACAATTCACAGCAAGCCTTAGGGTTAGGTTAGGTTAGGCCAGTCTGGGCCAGCCTGGGCCAGCCTGGGGCCACATCCATTTATGCTGCGCAATAATTAGAAAGTTTCCTTGGAGAAATTGCTTTTTGCAATGGCAAACTGTTGAGCTGATTGGAACTGGGCGATTGCAATAGCAATAAGTAATCAATAACAGCGATTAACGCTGCCGATAGGCATGGAATTACATCCCAAGCAGATACCAGATACCAATTGATTGGTAAGTACTTACAAATATTTTAATGACCAGCACTTGAGCTCAATTGAAGAGCCAATGCCATAATAATAATAAAGATAAATATATTTATTGAATTATTTTTGATGGGAGTTAAATTACTTTTAGCCAGCAATGAGATAATTTAATAATGAAAATATAAATTGTTTTTGTTTTTTATTATTTTTGAGAAAATTTAAATGGAAATATGCAAATTCAAAAATATTTAATTAAATTGTTGTTGTTCTTGGTTTGGAATGTAAATTAAATAAGGAGCTGAAGTAATTGAAGGATGTGGAAGCAATTTTAGTAGCAATATAGTAGGGAAATATTTTAGAGTTAAATATGAAAATATTTAATGATAATTATTGCAGAAAAAGCTACAAATGTATCTGTCTCTCTCTCTCTCTCTCTCTCTCTCTCTCCCTCTCTTTGTCACTCTCTATCTCTCTCTAAATATATCTCTATCGGTCTTGTTCACTCTCTATCTCTCTCTAAATAAATCTATCTATCTCTCTCTATCTCTCTCTCTACATATCTCTCTCTATCCCTCTCTCTCTGTCTCTCTAACTCTCATTTGTCTCTCACTGCTTCTCACCTCTCTCACTCTCTCTCTCTCTCTCTCTCTCTCTTTCTCTCTTTCTCTCTTTCTCATTGAGAATCTGGCTAATTATTTATGAACTATATTCAAAGATGTTTATTCTGTATGATTCTCAGCTTTTTAATTAAATTTTTACACTTGCTAGATATTCGCCTAAGCTCGAGTCATACTTATAGAATTTATAGGATAACTTTAAATATATGTATATGGAAGCTCGCTTACTTAGCTCCCAAATTGTCATTCTGGTATTCACCTAAATATTTCTCTTTATATCTCCTATACAAGTATTATTTTACTTCTGGACATTCTGGCATAACTGCAATTAGAACTCTACAAATTGTCATACTCAATCTGTTTGATTTTATTTATCCAAATTGAAATCAGTTTATATATTATATTTAAAACGGTTCCTCAAAAGAACTACATGTGCCCATACAGTAGTTCTACAACAAAATAAAGTCTCCTGCTCAGCTGAAATATGTTTGGGAAGCATTCCAGTGCACTGAGCTGGCGAGCCGCGTCGACTTTAGTAAATGGAATTTTGGTTAGTGAAGCGTGTCCAGCACGTGGTCACGTGCCTCTGAACCCATTGCACTGACAGACATCTGAGCCGGAAAAAAAAAACTTTTAAATGCTCCCCGCTAAAGCGGGTGGGAAAAAAAGCGCGTGATTTATGTTTTCCTTTTTTTTTTATCTCTCGCCAGGGTCAGAGACTTTATTCGGTGCTCGATATGGATTTAAGTGGCTCATACCTGAAATTCATTTGGCATTGCGTTCGGCCAGCTGGAGTCCACTTGGTGTTCTACAAGTAACTCCTGCTCCACCTCCTGCTGCTGCTCTACCTCCAGCGCCAGCCCGGGGTAGTTGCCAGAATTTATGGCCGTGGCTAATTGGTAGAGCAAAAAACTGCTGCGCGCTAAAGACAAAAAAAAATAAAAGAAGACGAAGCAGAAGATAAGTAAAAACTTGGCTTTTAAGTGTCTAAATAGGGGAGAAAAAAATCAGAAAATCTAAGCAAAGTCTGCTTAGCAGCACTCGAGTCCACTTCAGAGCGAAGCTCATTAAGATTTTTGTTTAACTTTGACTTAGCTGCTTATTGCCTGTCTCTCTGTCAGTCCGTCAATTGCAATTGCTATGAGTTACTTCGCTCTCAGGTGATTGGCAAATGCGCACATGAATCATTGATAAAGCGTATCAAATTGCAGTCATTAGACAAGTAACTGACTTTGATGGCCAAACAAAAGGCATTGCCATTACCATTGCCAATGCCATCGTCCATTGCCAATGCCATTGCCCAACTATTGACGGCAGTCTGGCAATCAACGGAACACTCAACTTATTCTCTCTGATGAGCTGAGCTCCAGCAAAAAAAAAAAAAAATAATAATAATAATAAGGAGAAAAACAAAAAGGAAATCAGGCAAGCAAGCAAGCAGGCAGGCAGGCAGGCAGGCAGACAGCCTTTCGTCCTCTCTGGCAACGGAAATCAAATTGTTTGATAATCAAAAGATATACGCCAAAGAAAAAGAAAACGAAAACGAAAACGAAAAGGTAAATGAAAAAGCAATTGCAATTGCCAAAAGGATTTTCGTTGAGTACGAAATCAAAAGGGATAGTTGTACTTGCCAGCCGGAAAACTAAGGGTACACAAAGGCTCCACTGCGATTCAAGTGTTGAATGAATGCATATAGATATCTATCATTTGCCTTCTGAAACAACAGTAGTTTGTACTCTATTGCTTTACTTCTCATAATGTGCATTGATTTAGTCAGTTGAGTAGAATTAACATGCTGCAGAAATGTTTCTGTTATCAAATTGCAATGTAGGAGACTAAGAGAGAAACGTGTCTAGATATTGCTTTTCTATGCAATTCTCATAATTAACACACACAAATCACTATAATTATTTCTCTTTATATTAAAAATATATTCATTTTTAAGTATTACTCTTCTATGCGATTCTCAATTATTATGCCTCTATGCAATTATCATAAATGCTTCCTACAAGCATTAGCTTAAATGAGAGACTCGTTAGAGAGAGATAGCTTATGTACATTAAAAGATTACTTTTTCTACCTGCTATACTGAGGCAATGCCTCTCTATGCAATTCTCACATTTACCTAACTCTAAAGCTGCCTTGCCTAGCAAAGCTTAAGAAAAACTAAAATGCATATAGAGATAGAGATAGAGATAGAGATAGAAATAGAGGGAGAGAGAGAGAGACAGAGATAAAAAGAGATAAAGAGAGATAAAGAGAGATAAAGAAAGATAGAGAGAGATAGAGAGACAGTTGCTTTAAGCATATCAAAGTAAACTTTTTCTACCTGCTATGCAGCAAACGTATAAGAGACTTTCACTGCAGCAACGCCTCTCTTTGCAATTCTCATATTCAACTAACTCTCTACCTGTTTTGTTTAAATGCCCCTATTTAAAAGAAACTTACTCCAGGTGACATCCATGTCATATCATGCATGAAACAAAACTTTTAATCAACGTTCTCCCCACTGCACTTCTCATAAAAATTAACTCGTGCCATCAACATCAGCATCAGCATCAGCATCAACATCAGCTGCAACTCAACAAGTCCTATCATGCGACAGCGACAGCAATTCAACTTATCCTATCAAACGAAACGAATCTTGTTTCCTTGCCTTTCCGTGCCCGAACTAGTTTTCCACTTGATTCCATTCGAGTTGCATTTTCCTGCATTTTCCGCTGCATTTATTCATAATTGGACATTAACTGTTCGCCATGTGTCTCTCCACGCAGCTATTTTTTTCTTCCTCCTTTGTTTGCTTCTTTCTTCCTTTTGCTATTTGAAAATCAGTTTATAACTTTCCGCACTCATTACGCATACGACTCGTCGACGTTAATCATACGCCATGTTCAACGCAAAACAAAAAACAGAAAGAAAAAAACTTTTCTTTCTCTCTGCTTTTTGCTCGCAGCTTGTGGCTCTCAGTTGCTCCATTTCATTTTTGTTTCCAGGCAATAAATCACATTTAAAGTTGAGCAGCGCCAAATAAATGAGACAACTGACCCAAAATGTCAGACAGCTGCGAAAGCGAAAACAAAACAAAAAAAAGCCAAAAGCGAAAGTTCTTGAATTTGTTTTTAGCTGTTGCTGCTGTTGTTGCCGAGTTGTTGCATAAAAATATTTACATTTATTTTTTTATTTTTATTTGTTTTTTTGTTGCTTTTACCTCCCCACTAATGACAACTGGCTGGCATTTAGCCGCGTCGCGCCAACATGCTGTGGCATAACTGTGTTAAGTGTTATCAGCGACGCTTAATGATTCCAAGAATAAGCTCGGACTTGCACTCTCGAGCAGCAGCAGCTGCTGCTGTAAACAAACCAGCAACAACTGCATGCGTGACAAATGACACCATCGCGACATCAAACTGCTGCAACGGAAACAAGCCAAAAGCCAGCAACCCACACATGGCTGGCAACAAGAACAGCCAACAACAACAAGCAGCAACAAGAACAGTTAAGCGGATACAGCAATTGTCAAGTGGCACAGTAGACGAATGACTAAAAATAGTCGAGAACAACGCACAATGCAAACAGCAACAGCAACAGCAACAACAGCAGCAGCAGCAACAGCAACAGCAGCAACAGCAACAGCAACAACAACAGAAGCAACAGTAAACTCTGGCTAAGTGGGCAGACCGGAAATGATAAAACGAAAGCCAAGATGAAAGCAAGCCAAGCGCATTTCTAACAAGTGTTGCCAACAAAGTTTCACATAAACTGTTTCAAGTTCCATAGAAAAGAATTTTTCTCATAAAATCTGTTCACAAATAGATTTGAATACAGCAAAAGGAGTTGCTCTTGTACTTCGTGTAAACGACTGAGCTAATACTCTGTTAGAGTTCAAATGGCAGGTGAAATTTACTATTCTTTGTTGACTTTTCAACTGTAATCTAATATTTGTATATATATTTTTTTGAGGAACTTGTAAAGTTTTTCATACTGTTTGTTGCCTTACGTTCAATTTATCTATTTTGCAAGCGATTTCTATATTTCTAGATACTTAAAAAGTAACTTAACTAGCAGACAGTTTAGAAGAGAATTTTAAACTTGCAAAACAACAATTTTAATCAATTTATGATTTACCCTAATCAAATCTTTCTTTCGCTCTTCATCTCTCTCTCTCTCTCTCTCTTTCTCTCTATCTGTATATCTTTGTCTTCCTTTCCATATGTCTGTGTTTCACTTCGATCTTCCCATTTGTCTTCCTCTTACTGTCTCAGTTGCTCACCCCACACTCCACCCTCACTCCAGGCTCTCTCTCTCTCTCTTCGTCTCTCTCTCTCTCTCTCTTCCCCTCTCTTTCTCTCTATCTCTACGTCTCCGTGATAGATAGATCCATCCCTGTAGAAAGAGAGAGAGAGAGCTATATCCCTCTATATCTATCGTTATATCTCTCCATCTCTCTCTACATATCTTTGGATACCTGTGTGCCTCTCATCCTCTCATCTCTGTTTCGGTTTCTCTCTGTCCCTCTCTCTCTCTCTCTCTCTCTCTCATTTTTTCTATCATGGACTCTAAAACTTTGGTATAAATTCAAATTGAATAAACCGACGTCAATCATTCTGAGCTCTGCTCCCACTCAAAATAGTCCACAAATAATTCTCACTTCCCTCAGTACTATTTCACTCTTTAGTCAGTCTTCACTGTAGCACATTTCGCTCATCGCCGTCTCACTCTCACGCTCCTCTCTCTCACTATATCTCCTATGGAATGCGCGAATGATACTTGAGTTATTTTTGGGTTTTTGCTCGCTGTTGCGACCCACAAAACTAAAAAACTGGTCCAACTAAATGCAGCAAAACGAAAGACCAATTACGAATTCGTTGACTTTTGCCATACACACACACACACACACACACTTGCACACACTCACACACACTCGCACACACACAATCGCCATTCGAGTGGCATGACACAGTGCGTATGCGTGATAAACAAGCTCTAATTGCATGTGGGTAGCATAAAAAAAGGTAAAATAAAATAAGAGAAGGAATAAAAGGCAAAGCTTACCTGCTGCTGGCACCTGGGCCACCGGCACTCGCTCAGCTGGCATCAGTTGCACAGTTTCGCTGCCCGCTAATGAGGCACTCGAAGGGCCTAAAGCGACACTCGCTGCAGCAAGCAGCAGAACTTGGAGCGTACATAAAGCATACGCCATGCTGTCCAGCTGCAAGAGAGAAATAGAAATAGAAATGGAAATAGAAAGAGAAAAATAAAGTTACAACAGCTGCTCAGCTCTCTGCGCTTAACATAATAAATAAACTCTATTCACTGAGTGCCACAGCGAACCATTCAATTGTGCCCGAGCGCATTAATAAAGATGCACTTAACACAAAACCCGCCATTGTGCTCTATGCCTTGACCCTTTCAGCTCAGACTCGGAAGTCCGAGACTGAGACTGAGACTTCATTGTTCAGCCTGTCAACATCCAAGACAGCTCTACTATGTGCGTGAATTTATTCTAACTAATATTCTGTGAAGCGTTTCAATTGGAGAAATATATATATATATATTGATAAATGAATAGAAATAGTTGTCATCGTTATAAAATGAAAGCAAATATTGAAGACTCTACAAAATATTTTGGAATTATTAATCAAAAATATAAATGAGTCTAATATATTATATAAGAAGATTCTTAAGGACTTAAGAGTTATTCTTTCATAATTTAAGTTAGATCGAAGCTATGATACACCTATTTGAAGTATAGAGTTCTTAAAGGTTTTTGGGCTTGGCCTAAGAACCTAAGAACATGTTTATAATATAAAGACTCTAATGTAAATTATATTTCCTTAAGCTGATATCATAAAGCTTTATTCAGCTAAAAAAAAAAACAGAAAATCAAGAGTCTATTTAGAACTCTTCAAAAAATGTTTAATATTTCACATGATATTTTTTTTTTTTTTTATATGAATACTCAAATTTTTAAACACAGATCTATCAATCGAACAATTTATGTATATCTGATAGCTAGTAACCAAGGCTTATATATTTGAATATAGATTCATATAAATAGATAAATATATAAATGAATACTGATTCATATAGTTAGTTCCATATGCAGAAATCTATTAGCACATGCTTATAGGTATGTACATATCTAACTACCTAAAACATTCTGTTCTACACCCATCTCTCTCTCTCTCTCTCTCTCTCTCTCTCTCTCTCTCACTCCCCCGCATGCCATCTCTCATAGCCATTCGACGCACTCAAACTTAATGCAGAAAGTATGCAAGATATTACGTTGCACTTGCATAGGGGCTTATTAACGCCTCGCTTGATCGGCAATATTTCGCATCTTTCCGCTGCTGCTGCTGCTGCACTTTGGAGCCTGGCAAGATTTATGAGGCGTTGCCAGTTGAAGGGCCATGCCACTGTGTTGGCAGCAATTAAGCGGCTTAAGAGCTGGCGCCCGGTTGAAACTTCAAACTTGGATTGCAATTCGCAATTTGCGACTGCCAAATGTCGAAGAAGCTGTCTATTTGTCTGGCAGTTGGATGGCCATAGAAAGGGGTGGGCATCCAACGCCCACTCTACACCACTCTCCCACCATCCCTATCTCTCTCTCTCTGGCTCTACTTCCACCAAGTTGTTGCTACTGCAAATTGCATTGTTCAGTCGCTGGCTCCTTTGTAATTTAATGAATAAACGAGCAATTCACTACAAATTTTATAAGAAATAAAAGAGAAAGAATACGAGCTAAGGGCTGAGTGGGCGTGGCTGATTGTACACATGGCAGCCACGTTTAATGTGCACAACTAAAGTGCTTGCCTCAGCTCACCTCACCTCACCTCACCTCGCCACGCCACGCCTCGCCTCCTCTGTCGTTGACAACAAATGCAGACAGGAAACAGTTCCAGCACACACTGCCTTCCTGCCTGCCCGCCTGCCACGCCCAATCCGCCTCCTCACACGTCTGTCTACTTTTAGTGCTGCTGCTGCTGCTGCTGCTGTTTGCTGTCTCTGCGGCCTGGCAAAACAAACAAGCAACAAGGAATTGTAGTTCCCTCTGTTGTTGTTCTCCCACAGCAAAGACGATAACGAGTTGCGCAGCCAAAGAGATGCAAGCAGATTTTTTTCGGTTAGCCCCGCAATGATTTTGCTCTCAGCCACCCCCACCCTAACGCCCTTCGCCTTCGCCAAATGAGAGTTCCCGAAAGCAAATCCAATTCAATTTCACTCACAGCTCCAAAAGTTCTTAATAGAGCTATCATAGAACTCCGTTCAGGAATCCATTTGAAAGTCGAATCAGGCACGAATTAGATTTCCAAATGGCTAAATCTTTCTATTTGTTTACACTTTTCACATTGCAATCGCTGGGAAATTATTGTTGTTGATGCAATGCACGACCTCAAATCGTTACTCTCAGTGGCATTAAGGAATTATCATTTAATGGGAATTTTGAGAGTTGTCGAAAATGATATATAATTATAATAATAATAAGAATATATTTATTATATACGATTATTTTTTATTTTCTATTATTTCTATTTCTATTATTTTTTATTTTACTATTTAATATTTAATATTACTAATTTCCTCATATTCTCTATTTTTACTTTCTCTTCCTTTCGTATATTTTTCAGTTATTAATTTCATTCCTTAATTTTTTACTTGTTTCTCTTTCTCAATCTCAGTCTCCATCTCTGTTTCTGTCTAGCTCTCTCTCTCTCTCTCTCTCTCTCTCTCTCTTTCTCTCTCTCTCCAATCCTAAACTGAATACTTTTGCTGGGTATCTGCCTATCAGGCACTCTTTCAATTTTAGTCCTCCTTTCGTCTCTCTTCTCTTTTTGTCAAGTGTTTTTTTTTCGCTATTTTTTATATAGTTGTTGCTGCATGCAATCCAGCTATTAATGAACTGAGAGCTTAAGTACAGGTGTGTGTGATTTCATGTGTGTGTGTGTGTGTGTGTCTATGTATGTATGTGTAAGTGCACAATTCTTTTCCTCTCTTTGTTTTGCAACATAAAATTTAATTTTACATCTGGCTATCTCTTTATTAAGAGTTCATCACACACACACACACACCACACACACACACACACACACACACACACCAACACACACACCACACACACACACGCCTGCATACACACCTGCACAGATACTCGATGCTCGTATGTACCGTTAAATGTGGCGTCAACTGCCGTTACTTTTAATTGTTAGTGCCCAAAAAGCTGAAGCGCGACTGAGCGTCAAACAAAACCAAAAAAGAAAAATAACAAATAAAGGAAAATATCATAAAAAAAAAAAAAAGTGAAAAAGAGAAAAATAAAAATGATACAAGTGATAAAAAGTAATTGACAGAATGAAATAAAGTGGAATCTATGCCATGCTGAACTTTGATTGAAATTTAAGAAATCAATGCCAGAGGCAATATAACCCCTGCCCCACGCCCACCTGTCCCCACCTGCTGCCGCTGCCGCTGCCGCTGCCACAGCTGCTGTTGATGATATCGAATGATAAGAAGCGATACTGATAACAGCGCCGACCCTGGAGTGCGACAAACGAGATGTACAGCTGTGAGGGCTCACAGTCAGTCGATAAGGTAGTTAGTTGAAAATTAATATGCATTAAATGTCAAATGTTCCACTAATTTAATGGAACGACAAACAACTAAATTAACCTAACAGAGCCCATACATAGATATCGCAATTGATGATAGAATTAGTATTTAATTTAGTTAAAGTGCGTGAGTTAGGGAGCGGCTAACATAAATATAGATAAAGGCAGATTAAAGGTAAGTTTTAGTTCAGTTCTAAGTGGATTCATTCTAATTGGAAATGGTGATTCTCAATATGTGTCTGCCATTGGATTATAATTCCCAAATAGTTCTTGTTTAGCAGTTAGTCTATCAGGCAAATAAATTTGTAATTTTTTCTTTTATAAATAAATTCATTTGTTTTTTTTTTTTAATTTATTTAAAGTGATTGCAAAATGAAATTCAGTTTAATTTAATAATTTTACCTACACATTTAATTTTTTTTTATATATTGAAAGAGCAATAATAAATAAAAAAAACAAGTAAAACTGAAAAATTATTTTGAATTTTTCTATTTTTGAAATCTGTTTTAAGGTAATGAAATATATAATGTGCGATTAAATAATTTAATATAATAACTTATATTAAAACTTAACTTAAACATTTTTTTTATAAATTTTAAATAATGTTAATTCTCTTTAAGCTCCCTTTCTACAGTTTACTTCGCTCATACATTCTCCTTGTTGACTTTTAGTTCGATTTTCCGCTGACTTTTCGTTCTGGCTGGCAAATTGTGCATTTCATTTAATTAATTCAAATATCGAAATAATAATTTCTGCTATTTACTCGTGGCAATAGATAGGTCTATCACATTTTCAATTTGCCTTCACTCAAATGCCGTTCTTGTTGTTCTTGTTGTTGTCGGTTGCCTTGGCTGAACTTAAATGTTGAGCCTTGGGCGCCAATTTGCCTGCAATTGGCATTCAAGGGAAAAAGCGTAAAAGCAAGAGAGAGAGAGAGGGAGAGAGGGAATGGGATTGGTAGAGGGAGGGAGATAGACAGCTAGAGATTTGTATCTTGGGAAACAATTTTAAATGGCGCACAAAAATGCCGGAAACCAGACACAAAATGTTAACGGAAAAGGAAACAGGCGTACGAGCAATGGAAGCCACACACACACACACACACACACATATATACACACATACAGGCAATGCAATTTGTATGCGTGTGTGTGTGGGTGTGTGCGTGGTAACCAATGAAAGCGTGAACGCAGATACAAAATTTAACTATGTCTACTGACCTGTTGCTAATTAAATTTTCTAAATAATAATAAAAATATTTTTTAAATTTTCGTTTATTTAATCAAATCAACTTTCTCACTAAATCGTAATTAATTCAAAACAAAATTCAACAGTTGCGCCACTGTTGAGTAATTCTGACCGTATTCACCGCAACGCCATCTAGCGGGAACATTTGTGAGATGCGCTCTCAGTGGCAGCTCCGTGGCAAACCAGTTCCGTTCCACGCGCTTGACCAATTTTAGTGTATTCTTAGTCACTGCTGCTAAACCTGAAATCTAATAAGAAAAAAGTGAAAATAACAAAACAAATGCGATAAATTTTGTAAAAAAAAAAAAAACAACGCAACGATAACTGTGCGCAATTGGATGGCGCGTTAACAACAAATTGCGTACGTGCGATAGTAAAAGTGCAGTGTATAATACATATGTACATGTAAAGACGACACCACACACAAATAAAAATAAAATATAAAAGAAGAACAAAAATTATAAGAAAAGACGACGAAGATGAACGAAGAAGAAGAAACGACAGCAGCAGCAGCAGCAGTCGAATCGTGATGATAAGTTTGTGCGAGTGCGGTGCAACGAAAATAACATACATAATACGTGTGTGTACATAATACACACACACATGAAAGCGCCTCTGCGTATGTGTGTGTGTGCGCGCGCGTGTGTGTGTGAGCGCGTGTGTGTGTGCTTGGTTTTTGGTGAAAAAACAACACCAGAACAACAACAAAAAGCCAAATCGGAGCACTAGCTGAATTTACATACATACAAACAGCTACAACTACAACTGCAAATACATAGATACAAAATATTACACGTATAACAAGGAAATGCAATACAATAACGGTAACGTGCATAGTCCGCTTGTGTCCAACTAGAGCAGCTGCGTGCTGTAATTCCCGCAACTCAAAAAAAATCTAATTGGCATCACAACTGGACCAATTGAAAGCAACTACTTTAAAGTGTCGCTGCAATAGAAGAACGCGGTTAACTAGTCCAGCTGTGTGCCGTAATCCGTGCAACAACCAATTGGACCAACAAAACTGGACCAATTGCCACCAACAACAGCAACAACAACAACGTACAGTTATTTAAAGTGTCGCTGCCACTGCCGCAGTCGACGTCTCGGTGTGAAAAGAGGTCAAAGGCGCAACAAAAGTTTTTCATTTCGTTGGTAACGCAAAAAGCAACAACAACAATAACAAAAGTGTGCCCAAGCAGCTGAGCGCAAAATACAAAAAAAAAACGTCGTAGTTGTGCGTTAAAACAATAAACGCGCGCGTATGCGTGCGTGTGTGTATGTGTGTGTGCCTCTTATACATGTTTATGTGTATGTGTAGCTATGTGTGAGTGAACAAACAACAACAAAAATCACAAATAGAAGAAGAAGAACAAGCAACAGCAGCACAAAAATCTTGCGCGCGCGGCCATTAACAAAAATTCCCAACTGGAATAGCAGCAGCAGCCGTCGTAGCCGTAGCCGTAGCCGTAGCCGCAGCAGCAGCGCTCAAAACTCAAATTAGAAATCAATTTTCAAGCAGAACGCAAAATAAAATCTGGTTTTATCAGTCGACGCGCACAACAAAAATACAAAAACAAAATAAACGGCTGACAAGTTTTTTTTTAGCGTACAGAAGAAGACGCAGTAGAATTAAAAAAAAAAAATAATAAAATAACTGAGCTTAGAGCAAACAAAACAGCAGCTGGAAACGTAGAAAAAAGCGCCAAAAAAATACATATATAATATTAACACACCTACGTATATACATATACAGCCATAACAGAGCCATCATAGTTTAATACATACTTATTTTAATTAAGAAACAACAACAACAATAACCCAACGACAAAATTATTAAATTTGCCAATCGGCCACCAATTGGAGTTGCCAGCTAGTTGGCACTGTGAGCGTGAGTGTGAGCGAATCGGCGCTCGAGAGAGAAAGAGCAACTGCGAACACACACACACACACACACACACACACACACAGAGAGCATAGCTGGGAGGCGTCGTGTGTGAGCGTGAACGTGAGCGTAAGCGAGAGCAACTGATTTTGTTGTCATAGCGCGCGCTTGACAAGTAAGTAGAAGAAAAAAAGGAAGCCCTCTTGACTACCTGGCCCAGCCAGCCCCTTCGCGATTCCCTTTTTTGCAGCGTTCGTTTTGTTTTGCAGCCGGCCGCCAACTTTGCTTTGTTTTTAGTGTGTGTTTGCTTTTTTTCGGACATGCGGGCCTCCTCTCACTCATAGCTGTCGCCCTCTCCCACGCTCCAGCCTCGTCGCTCGCTTGCACAAACAAACAGTGCAAAATTATTCAAAAATTCCATGGCGCGCGCGCCGATAAAGCAGCTGATAAGAACTGAACACAGAGCAAGCCAAGGGTCTAGGGAAGGAGAGGAGAAGAGGGGAGAGTGAGAGTGAGAGAGAGAGATGGAGAGATAGGTAGGATAGGTAGCTCCAACTGCCCACATAGCGTCAACCCTGAGCCTAAGTAAATTTTTATCGTTTCGGTTATTAAATCATTATTAAATGTCATTATCGATTCGTGGGAATGATTCCGTACTGTTTTTGTTGTTGTTGCTGTCTGCCATCTATTTATGGCTTGCTGCTGTCCCCCTCTGACAGCCGCACATCAGCTGCAACAGCTGCTCACAAGAGGAGCTGGATTATGAAGGAAGATAGAGAGGGAGAGGGAGAGGGAGAGGGAGAGGAAGAGGTTCAGCTCAACTGCTTATGGAATTTCTTTGCATCTGAGCTGAATCGCCAATCAGCTTTTAACCAATAGCTTTAAGCCGAATTCGGTTCTCGGCCAACACTTCCGAGTTGTTAGTCATGCGGCCCGCTTCACATTTAGCTAGAATTGTCGCCCGATCGCTAGCTGGGAAATTGATTTTCAAGCAGGTTTCATATTGTTTGTTTTTTGGGGTTTTCAGAATGAAAGAAAAACCCAATATACATAATAATTTATGCCATCCAAGCGTAAGGAAACTTGTAAACTCTATTGGCTCATAAATTATTAATGGGGTGATTAGGGGTGTATTGGGAGTGAGAAAACCAATTGGAAAACAGACACAGCTGAAACTTGAAAATAGGAAATTAGGTTGAAAAACAACTGACATTAAAGTTGGTTAACTGTAAATGTCAAGTTCATGCATATATATTATATATGTATATAAGTTAACTAGGTGTACCTATGAGACTTTGAATATATCTAAAGTATAACTAAAGTATTTGTTATCTATTTGTAACTAAAGTTCAGATTCAATGAATTGGTCTAAGCAATAGAGATTTCAATTGTCCACCTAATTTAGTATGCTTGTCTTTTAGAATACCAAAATATACTAACAAGTATTTTAGTATGCAAACGTTCTATCTAGCACTTTGTTATATACTATATATATTCTCTTCTGAGAAGTATTTATATTATATTCCCATATATGTATTTTTTTTTTATTACCCTAGAACTGAGCACTAGTGAATCTTGAGCTTTCTTAGCATTCTCGTAATATTTCATATTTTTAAATATTTTCCATAGATTACAAATTTTGTTTTGTTTTTTCTTAATTCATTAATATGCAGTATTCCAGTTTATTTAATTATCTTGAATTCTACTAATTTATTAGTCTACTACTCTTCTCTCTGTTTATAGTATTTTAGTGTATAAATGTATAAGTATGTATTTTTTTAAAGCTCAATGGAATTTAGTATTCCAGTATTTTGTCATATCTTTTACTAATAGATAGTCTGAGTATGCAAATATATAATGACCACTAGGTATGATTTATGTAGTCTGTGTATATGACTAATCCATTATTTCTATATTCTAAAATTTATAGAGTATTCGTACATTTAGCGTATTTGTTATTCCATAATTACAGTATTTTAGTATTCCAGCTTTTGGCTCTTTGTCTTCTAGTATTTTAATGTCCCAATATTACCCTTATTCTTCCCTTATCTTCCCTTAGTCCAATCTTAAATCACAGAAAAGAAAACCAATCTTTATATATATGTATATCAGTGTACATGCACTTAAAACTTATTAATCATAAACAGCAGAATCTGATTATCAATACTACTTGTAGAGTAAGAGAGAGAGAGGGAAAGAGAGAGAGAGAGAGAGAGATAGAGAGTGGACCAGATAGAGCAATTCAAAGTTGCAAGTCAAAACCTTATAGCCTTCGAGTTATTTATATGCCACCCACAATTGCGGCTCTTAGCTGATTTATCAGCAATATATATATATAATATATAATGTATAATATATATATATATGTATATATGTATATATATTATACTTTAGTCACGAGTACGATTCAAGATCTATGTCCAATCCGCAGATAACAATTCATCCGACAACGCATGACTTCATGGCTCGATTGCTCTATCATTTATTCACATGTTTTTCTTCTTTTTTCTTTTTTTTGGCTAGAGATAAAACCAGGAGTGCGTGTGTGTGTGTGTGTGTGTGTGTGCCTATTTTGTCTTTAGCGATCTGCTGCCATAAACTTTTGTCAACACTTTGCTGGCTCATCAAGTTGGCCCGAAGCTGCACAACTGGTTCGAATGGTTCGATGGGGCAAAGGTTATGCAGATCCAGCGAATGCCCTTCACGTGTTGCGTGCAGAGGCCCTCGCTGAAAACCTTTGCTCCCCCCTTAGCGAATTAATGCAAATTTATTTAGTTTACTACGCAATCGACTACACATTTTTTTTTTTTTTTTTTTTCTCTTTATTTTTCATTTTTGCATTTGCATAATGCAGCTGCAGGTTGGGTCCCCTACGGCTTATACTTATACATGTATAGATATAGATATGTTGATATATGTATATGTATAGTATATCCGAGTCAGTTCCAAAGAACTATAAATCCATTGTTTACTTTTGCGACGAATGCTATTTTTCCCGCCCTTTTTACATATCACTTTGAGTTATGCAATAAATCGCCGAGAAATACTCAAATACTGAAGACAGAGCTAGTGAGAGAAGGCGATAGGAATGTGTGAGAAAGAGTAAGAGTGAGAGAGGGCGAGAGAGAGAGAGAGATAGATAGATAGAGAGATAGAGAGACGAGGTTGCCGCTACGGCTATGTCTGATTTGTTGGGCCGCCTATCTGCCTTATCAGCTGACACATTGATAAAGCCAAGAGCAGACCAAAACATAGGCGATACCCTAAACAGGTGCTGGGTATAGCTGACTAGTGAAGCAGTTTGCATAGGCATGAAGAATGAGGACTTTGACTTAGATAGAATATATATTTATACATATTTCACAGCTAATTAGCGGTTAATTATTCAGTTCATTACTCCCTGAAATTATTTTATATTACATATGATTGTATATATATCTTATTAGTAATACCTATATTCCAGTTTGATTTTTTTTTTTTTGTATTTCACAAATAAATTAGTATAAGATTAAATTTAAATAAATACTTTATTTCATTTTTTTTTGTTTTTTTTTTTTTTGTATATAGTATATAAAATGTAAACTTTTCTTCAGTTGAAAAACTTGAGTTTATATGTAGTTCAAATTGAATAGATTTTCGTTATTTAGTAGATTTTCTTTGAGTTATTTGAGTTCTATATAGAAATTTGTATATATATCAGCAATTTCATAGACTACCCTCGTTTATATATCATATTATATATGCTTTACCACATCGCGTATATAGAATATCATCATGATGATATATATTTATATTCCTTCATCTGAATTATTATTATTATATTAATTCTATGACAATTTTTATAAGCTGTCCTCGATTATACATAGCAGCCCACATGCATCATATCAAGCAGATAGAGTATTCAAAGTGCGCCTTGCACTTCTCTAAGTACGCTCCGAGCACCCTTCTCTTCAAGGTACTCGACTCCATAGCAGCGAGAAACTTGAATCGATGCGCTCGAGATAATAAAGCGTAACAGAGCAAAACAAAATGAACGTTTCTCGCCAGACCTCAAGCACCTTTCCCACAAATATCCAACAAATATATACATATATACTTAACACTAACTTCAATTCACAGAAAGTAAACGCAGGCGCAGGCCAAGGACAAGCGAAGCAAACAGCAGAGAGAAGCCATGGCAAATCCGCGCAAGTTTAGCGAGAAGATTGCGCTGCAGAAGCAGAAGCAGGCCGAGGGCACGGCGGAGTTTGAGCGGATCATGAAGGAGGTCTATGCCACCAAAATGGATGAGACGCAGGCGAATCAAAAGATATTGGAATGCTGTCTGGGCGGGCCGGAGAGCGGTGCATCGCCAGGTGCGAATGCTGGCAATGGCACGGGCAGCGGCAATGGCAGTGGCGGTGCCTCGCCAGATGGCATAGCTGGCGCGGGAGGGGGTGGCGGAGGAGGAGGTGGCGGTGGTGGTGGTGTCACCCACTGCGTATCGTGAGTCGCGTGGCCGTAGCATGGGCGTTGGTCCACTGCGACGACAATCGGAACGGAAGCAGGATCGTTCGCCCTATGGCAGCAGCTCGACGGCCTTGATTAATGCCATGGGCTTGCCCAATGTCAGTGGCGGTGGCGGCGGCGGCAGCAACAGCAACCCAAGCAGCGGCACTGGCGCCGGCAGCAGCAGCAACAGCAATAATAACAACAACAACAATGGCACACAACAGAATGCCTACCTGAGTCCGCCCATGGACTCCAACTGGCGTCGCTCCAACTCAGACTCGGCGCTGCATCAGAGCCTCAACATGGCGATGGCAGCAGAAGGTGGCTTCGGCAACGACATGAACACGCTGCACGCCAACTATGCCCAGCAGCAGCAACAACAGCAACAGCAGCAGCAACAGTCGCCGCATAGCCAACGATCTCATTCGCCGCATCAAATCGGACGCAGCTTCAGTCCGCAGGCGCAGAGGAGAAAGACGCCGCTGTTGCAGCCGCATCAGCTGCAGCTGCAACAGTTGCAGCAGCATCAGCACAATATGCAGCAACAGTTGCACATGCATCAGCAACAACAGCCGCAAGCACAACAGCAACAGCTGCAACTGCAGCAGCAGCAGCAACAGCAACAGCAACAATTGCAGCAGCAGCAACACCAGCAACAGCAGCAACAACAACAGCAGCAGCAGCAGCAACAACACCAGCAACAGCAACAGTTGCATCCGCCATATAACGCCAAATTCGCCCACTCTTTGTTCAGGCCGCTGCAGGAGCAGGCCAGCTATGCCAATACAGGCTCCCTGCCAAATCTCACAGCACTGCAACACTACGCAACACCACAGCAACAGCAGCAACAGCAACAGCAGCAACAACAGCAACAACAACAATTGCAACAAACACTTTCGCCTGTCATGTCGCCGCACAATCAACGACGCGATCGAGATCAGTCGCCCAGTCCGTTCAGTCCCGCTGGGCCGCCATCGCCGTACCATCAGCAACAGCATTCGCCAACGTCAGCCGCCGTCGCCCAGCCGCCAAACAACAGCAGCAGCAGCAACAGTTGCTCCCCACATCTGTCGTTTAGTCGCCTGGGCGACAACAATGGCAGCGCCACAGTTGCTGGCAACTTAACCGATTATCGCCAGCCAGCCAATCCGTCTAGTCCACGCTCCTCGCCCGGCCTGCTGAGCAGTGTGTCGGGCAGCGAGCTGCACACCAGCGCTCCGGCCAGCCCCATACGTGTGCAGCAGCAGCAACAGCAACAGCAGCAGCAGCAGCAACAATTGCAGCAGCAGCAACAGTTGTCGGGCGGCTTCGATGCAGCCTACAATAGTCTGAATCCCTCGTTTCACAATCACTTTGAGAACTTCTCGCTGGGCGACAGCAACTCCTCGCCGGAGCAGCAAAGTTTTGCCAACAATTTTGTTGCTCTCGATTTCGATGACTTCACTGCGAATGCTGCGGCGGCGGGGACAGCCTCAGTGAATGGCTTCAATCAGCCAGAGCAGACGCAAAATAAGCTGCTCGACTTTAATGAGCTGAGCGGCAGTCCCGAGGCTGGCGCCAACAACAACAATCTGAGACGCATCAACAACCAGCAACACCAGCAGCAGCAACAACAGCAACAACTCCTCAACAACAACAGCAATGGCTCGGCCACGCACAATGGTGGGCCAAGCTTAAATGGGCCCGGCGTCGATAGTCAGCACCACAACAACAACAGCAATGGAGTTGGTGGTGTGGTTGAACCGCTGGTCGCATCACCGGTGCCATCGCCTGGACTGGGGGGCTGCCCCAGCTCGCCGTTGCCCATACCCATGTCCTCGCAGGCGCCATCGCCGCATCAGCAACTGTCGCTGTCGCTGCATCAGTCGCCGCACCACTCACCGATGCACTCGCCGCACCACTCGAACTCGCCGCTGTCGAGCAGCTCGCCAGTGGGCAGTGCCTGCAACTCCAACATGATTATAAATCATCAGCAACATCAGCAACACCTGCAGCATCACCAGCAGCAGCAACACCAACAACAGCAGCAACACCACCAACAACAAAGCCATACGCCCACCACAGCCAATATACCCTCGATAATATTCAGCGATTACTCCTCGAATACGGACTTTAATAGGATTTTCGATACGTTAGATCTGGACCTGGGGCAGATGGATGTGGCTGGACTGCAAATATTGTCCGATCAGAATCCCATCATGATTGCCGATCCCAGCATCGAGGATAGCTTTCGACGCGACCTCAACTGATACTATGAGGAGGCTGTTGCGGCCATCGAGAGCGGCGTCCTGCTGGAGGATACATATGATGTATTGTTAGCCTCGAGCAGCTCCATCGATGTGCAGCAGACAACAGCAGCAGCAGCAGCAGCACAGACAGTAACAGCAGCAGAAACAGCAGCAGCAGAAGCAGCAGCAGCAGAAGCAGCAGCAGCAGCAGCTAGTGAAAAGGATAAAAAGGATTTGGAGGTGATTGAGCTGCTTGTGCCGAGTGTTATTGATGAACTTGTTGACTCCAGCGATTTGGATGAGGAAGTGCGCAAGTTTTTCTTCTAAGTCAAATCAAGCCAAGTTACACACACACACACACAAACACAAATACACACACATACACGTAAGCTAATTGTAAGCGTTTGTCCATGCTAGTCTTTTGTACACACCCCTCGTCCTGCCCGTCCCGCCCCCTATTTGTTATGCTTCCCCAATCGAAACCTCCGTCATTCGTCTGTGCTTTGTGTAGCTAGCTAGTAACAAGGTAATCCCTAGACATTAAGTGTATGACAGAAAGTCCTCTTTGAAGTACCAGACCTCTACAAAACCCCAAATTAACCCAAAAAAAAAAATCAAATAAAATAAAATATTATAAAACCCGCCCTTACCTTATCTTATATGTACATTATATATGTATGTATATTTGTTTTACAGCGAGTCTCAGATTTTACTTAACTACGCACATAAGTCACGAAAATACCTACAACTACTTACTATATATATATATATATATATAAATATATATATAAATCAACTTTTCTGTATATAACAAACACATGTATATGTATTTATTTATATGATGAAAGTAATATGAAAGAAAAACGGATTAAAAACCAAAAAGTGTCTTAGACCTACGACCAAATTATTGTTCTATATAGAGAAGGAGATGATGCTGAAGAAGAAGAAACACACAAAACAAGAAATTCCTGTAAAATAAAAGCTACAATTTACCAACTATTTATAAATGATAAACAGCTACATATATATATATATATATATATATATATATATATATATATATATAATATATATATATATATATATATATATATATATCTTAAAATGGATATATCGAAATTTACCCTTACGTGCCGTCGAAGCAATTACTAGTATTTAAGCTTACGAGTTATCGTTTATGCGGTTATCGTTAATCGATAACGATAAAAAATTTAAAAAAAAAACATTACTAGCCTCCTCTTTTTGTTCGAATATACCGAAAAACAGTTATAAAAATCAACTAATTTTCAGTATCACAAATCTAAATATATATACAAAGTTTATGTATATGTAGCTGCGCCCCACACATACGTCAAAACTTAACGAAAACACAAAAAAAAAATTGTAAATCAAAAAGGAAAAAAAAACGAACAACTCAAAATTTTTACAAAATCTTGAACGTAAATATATTTATATATATATAGAAATAAAATATATATATTTGCATAAATAGTTAGGATATTGTCATACAAAAATAAATAAACTAAAATCAAGTCAAAAATAAATTTTTATTCAATTGTAATCCACACACACAAATTCTACAAATTTCACGTACCAAACTTTTTTAAAATTATATTTTCATTTTCCAAAAAAAATAAGAGTCTAAATTTATTAAAAACACAAAAACAATTTTTGAGATAAAAGCGAGAAACAGGCTTTAAAAATAAATAAATTAAAGTGCAAAAAATTATTAAGTACCAGAAAAAAAAAATATATATATATATATGTATCTATATATACTATATATAATATTGTTAATAATATAGATTTTTGCATAAAATATAAATTTTCCTTTTTTTCTATTGTCAAATGTAAAATTCTAGTTCTAAACTTAAATAAGTAAAGTTTAAATACTTAAAAAAAAACATGCGACAAAAAAATAAATACAAAATATATATTAAAAATATTGTAAAAACGCATAAAACTTTAAAAAAAATTAATAATAATTTTTAATTATATTTTTCTGTTTTCTAAATGCGCTAAAATAAAAATTAATAATAATGTATGTATATGTAGTTAATACATAAAATACTATTAAATTAAATATTTAAGTAATTGTTTATTTCTAAAAAGTAAACAACAAAAACAGGCATAAGAGTATATTCAATGTAATAACACAGTTATTTGTTTCAAATAAATCTTACATTTAATTTTAATTAAAATTCCTCTTATTATTATTATTATTATTTACACTCTACTACGTGCTAGTGAAACGAATTGCTATAAATTCTATAAATTTTTAAATATGCAAATAATTGCACGTTTAATTTACATATATAAATATGTTTATACCTAGGTACTTAACCAAATCAATTGAATTACAAAAAAATACATATCGAAAATAACAGACATTCGGCAAGCCGAATATTTAATACACTTATAAATACAACTTCCTTGAGTAGCTATTTGATACAGTTATTTATGATAGCCATGTCACTTAGATCTATTTAAAAATAAGTTTGAATCATTGCATGTCATAACAGTCATGCACACACAACTTCAATTATTTCAATAGATAAAGCTATCTGATAAAGATAAAGATATCTTGGAGTCTTGGAGTCTTGGAGTCTTGGAGTCTTGGAATATGGGCAAAGCTAAACAAATTCAAGTTTTATTGAAGTATCTTTAAAATCACAAAATTCTTTTCTACAAATTTTGTACTTTCAGTGGATTTTATCTATGACAGCTATGATATAGTGATCCAATTTTGATAAGATTATGTTTATATATAGAAAGCTGTGAAATCACGAACATTTGCAATTAATTTTAAAAAATCTATAAAATCTACAAATATAAATCATAATTGATTTATATGATATAGTACACCGATTATTATGTGGATCTACAACAGGTAATAGCTATAAACTAAATAGTGATACCGATCAATAATATATTCATATACATATATTAGAAAAAATGATTTATTTAAATTTATAAAAATATATTCTTATTATATCATATATTATATACAAAATTTACGTCCATGCGTTTCATGGCTTATCACATAATGCGAGTAGTCCAAAGTATTGTAGAGTATATAAATAAACACATTTTTTATTTGCACACACGACAAACGCAGACGTTAACATGGGCTGCAGATTACAATTAGCTGCAACGGTTGTTGTGCTTGTTGTTGTTGTTTTTGCTGTTGCTGTTTTGCTATTTTGTGTGCTGCTTTGTAAATAAGCACGACGCAATTTGTAGCTCGAGCTATATTTAGAAGCCAAAGTTCGATGCGGATACACAGTTAGTCCTATTTTACTATTGCCTCTTGCCTTTCACGCAAGGAGTAGGAGTTAGAATGAGAGCAAGAGAGACACACGTATAGTACATAAATACATGTGTATGTAGTTATGCGGACGATTGTACGCTCGCATCCTTATGCATGTGAGCACACACACACACGCATAGTTGAGCATGTGTTGTGCGCACAAGTCATAAATGTTGAGACAAGCTTACTTTATTAATACAACATGAAAAAATGTTAAACTACATGCGCCGACTAACAGGTACACTACCAAGCAGATAACAATAAATAATTTTTATTTAATTTGATTTATAGAACTTAACACCTCCTGCTGGTCACATTGACTTTCCATATATGTACACATATATATTCACGTTACATATTGCCTAACATAAGTTGAACAACCTTTTTTTACTAGCGTGCTAAAAGCGCCAAGCGCAAATCGCAATTAAAAAATCAAGCTTTTGATTTTTATAACGCTGCTCGCGTTGACTTTACTGATACTGTTAACGGTAAAAGGGCAAGTCGCACAAAAGTATGTAGGCGAAAGACAGAGAGAATGTGTGAGAGGGACACAGAGAGAGAGAGAGAGAGAGAGAGAGAGAGAGCGTAAACGCGCTAAATGTCACAGCTCTCACCCTCCCATTCCCACTCCCACTCACAATCGAATATGGTCCCTCATGTTGGTTTTTAATGAAGCGCCAAAATCAAATCAAAATTGTCGCGCTAATGGAAGCTACATGTGTATATGACGCTTTGACTATGGCGTCATTATTGTTATCGGCTCAGTCCGCTGGGCGACCGGTTCCTAACACTAAAGGCGCAAATGTTATCAGCAAACACGAGAGAGAGAATTATAAAAAAGCAAAAAAAAAAAAAACATCAATAGGGGGCGCCTTAAATGACATTCCAAGACGCAGCCAGCGGCCATGCCGCTAACCAGGGGGGCTCTCAAAGTTACTTTAAATGTACACATACATGTATATAAATATTAATATATATTTATATAAATATTATATACATATATAGTTTTGACAAACAGTTGAATGCTCTTTTATGGCACACAATGATAAGCTCTCTGACGTGCATAACAATAATGCAATATGCATAGAATAGTCATAATGGAAGTAATTAGTATTGATCACAAGGCAAAAGCAATCGATTCACAATAGGGCGTGACAGTCGTTCACAATAGCGCGACAAATACGTACATACATACATACATACATCTGCATATATGCATCTTTTGCATTGAGGATTTTTTTAAATTATAATCAGTGTTGATTAACTTTAGTATAGCTTTTTCTATACACCTTGCCCCACTGTGGGTCAGGCTCTGATTATAACAATAAACAACCCCAGCAACAACAGCAGCATTAACAATATTTATATATAAAAGCAAATAAAATAAATACTTATAGAATAATATGGATTGTAACGTAAACAGGCGATATTGCAAAAAGTACGTAAGAAATTGAATTTGCCAATCAGTTTTTCTTGCGAATGTATGTATGTATGTGTGTGTAAGGAATTGCATACATAACCTTAGTTTGGCCCGATTGTGAATAAAGCCGCGCACACATGCGCTCCGCTAGGCAAGCGGGAGCGAGCGAGCTAGCGAGCACCAGATAAACCAAAAGGTTGTCAGGCAACAAAATTTAACATGAAAAGAAAAGAAAAATACGTTTTTGGTTATTTGCTCTTCCAATTTAATGAATGACTATTTAACAGTCTCAGCAAATATTTGACTAATCATGTACGTCATACGAATGTTTGGGTGGGTAAATTACCATACGACTTGCGAAAAGAATAAGTTCAGAAATAGGCGTAGATTGTTATTGCCATTCGAAATTAGAATGGGTCACAATAGGCAGTCATTGTTATTGCCTTCACAGTCGTCGCCAAAATGATAACGAGATAACAAATCAAAAAATACATATTAATTTATATATGATGAATCAATACATTTTCGGCGCAATGCGACATAAAGAGAAAGATAGGAAGAAATATTGCAATTTGT
This sequence comes from Drosophila stalkeri, assembly GCA_035047405.1. Classification (NCBI taxonomy): domain Eukaryota; kingdom Metazoa; phylum Arthropoda; class Insecta; order Diptera; family Drosophilidae; genus Drosophila; species Drosophila stalkeri. The sequence continues at coordinate 13,112,913 of JAWNPR010000041.1, read as the reverse complement.
CATCAACCAGAAACTCTCAAACTGTAAATGCCAACAGCTTTCACAGTTTTGCGCACAGAAAAACAAAAAGCTCTGAACTCCTAGATGATAGGCTATCTTTATTGACTACTTTGCTGAAGGCAGATGAATTCATCTAATTTATATCCATATTCAAATTCATATTCTATTGGTACGCAGGAAATCATCATCATCGTCATCGCTGGCATCTTCGACGACACTGTAGGAGCTTTTGCCGCCGCCTTCCTTGACGAGATGTGTCTCGAAGAACTCCTCCACGGTGTCCGTATTCCATTTGGTTATGGACAACGTTTCCTGCACCTTGCCACTGGCATCCAGCAGCTTGACAAGCGGATCTAAGCCGCGCACATATTTGATTTGCAAATTGGGGAACTTGGCAGGCCGCCCGCTCTGTATGAATGCCTGAATCTGCGGATAAGCACGGAATTTACAGGTGCAAACCTCAAGAATCGCCTTCGCATAGGTTCGCTGCGCCGCGGGCTGCTGATCTTGTGTGCAGCATTGCTTGCAATGAGCTCTAAGGAATACAATCATTAATATTGTAAGCATCTATCATCTAAGTATTACCCACTTTATAGCCTCCAATCCAAAATCATCTAATTTGTCACAATTGGAACACATTAGCTGTGTTTTGATGAAGCCCAACTCCCGGCACTCGGCAGCCGTGAATTCGGCATGAGCGGTTTTAAGGCACTGCAATAATAAAATGAGTTAGATCAACGCATACAACTTAAGCTTGCCGCTTCTTACGCTTATAAAGGCCACAAATGAACACAAAAATAACACAAATTTCTTCATATTTAACTCCAAAATATAATTATTCTACCACGTCGTTGTTTACAATTGGTTTAGGTGCAATCGACTAGTCGATAAATATAAGTATCGCTGCTTTTTGGTATCTTTGCGTAGCACTAGTATTTTCTGGTGAATTTAGTATTTCGTACATTAGTATCTGTACAGCACTGGACACGGCAGTGCATCGCGTGAAGTTGGCAGTGAAACTTTAATTGCTGAAGAAGAAGAATGTGGCTCGCGTAGTCGCATTTGTTTTGCTCCAACTAATTCACTAAAAAATTTTGATTAATATTTCATTAATTATTGCAAGTATTACAATAGTTAACGAAATATCCAAACGTATTACAATTAAGTTAATTTCCGTTCCAAAAGACAACAGTATTCTGTGTGTGTTTGGCAACAGTTTTTGGCAAATCAATAAATACATTCGTTGAGAGCGAACGCGCTGCGCAAAAGTGAAAATCCAATCAACGAACGCATAAAAAAAGGTGAATAATCAAAATGAAAAACTAAAGACGGCATAGAAAATACAAATTCGATTGCTGTATAAATAAAACTTGTGCCGAGCTCTTGTTGCTCTTGCTGCTGCTGCTGCATCAGTTGTTGGGGTAGCACAGAAATAGAAACAGAAATGTAAAAAGGTTGTTAAGCATCAGCATCAGCATCAGCAGCAGTAGCAGCAGAAGTAGGAGGAGGGGCAATACAGCTCCAGGGGGGCATCTTGTCTATGTGTCTGTCTGCCTGTATGCATGTGTGTGTGAGTGTACAGCTGTATGTTTGTATGATTGTGTACGTGTGCTTGTTTGTGTTTTGATTAGTAAATTTATAATCTTAGAGCTTGTGCTGATATTTCGCCTCGGTGTTAAATACTTTTTCACTGTGATAACTGCTCTATGTGGCAATTGTTGTTGATTTTATTCATATTTTTCTTACTCAGCGGCTCGTTAATTCATTCATTTGCCCTTGTCCAGCAATAAGTTGTCTTTTCGTCTTTTTCTTGACTAAATTGCACAGACGCATACATACATATGTTCAGCAATTCAGCAATATGAATACCCTACGAAAGCGAGTGCATTTCACTAACGTGACCTTGCACGGGCTTGAGTGCATATAAGAGTATTGAAAATTCGGCCTAAATTAATTCAGTGTGTGAAACTTGTTTTAGCTACACACATTAATGCATATTGTATTCTTAACGGTTCTAGCTATTGCGTGTGCATATCCGTGTATGTATGTATGTGTGCTTGTTCATTCAAGTTGATGCATGCAACGACATGATGCTGCTGCTGGCGGAAGCTACATCTTAAGGTCTTCATTCAGTTGCTGCTTCCGCCTGTAGCTCGCGTCTCGTTTAACTGGTTTAGGGCGCAGCTGCCTATGTGTGTGCCTGTGTGTATGCGTGTGTGTGTGTGTGTGCGTCTTCATTGTTCGCACCTGCTGCATGTGGCACCAACAGCAATAGCAACAGCTACAACTGCAGCTGTTATTCTGCTCAAATTTCTTATCAATACGAAAAAGAAAACCTGTGTTTTGTTTTTGCTATTTTTGCGTTACTTCAATTTCAATTTCTTTGTTAGTCAACTACCTGCCTGTCAGAGCCAACTACATACTTACACACACATATGCAATATGTATGTATGTTTGAATATAGAGTGCCTATTGAATTTCTCCTACCTACGCCAGCTCTTTGTTTTGCCCTCTTTCAATTTCACATTTCAAACGCAGCCTAAGTCAATTTTGGTATTTTTTTGCGCGTTTTCTTGTATACATTACATTGCAACTTCTTTTCCCATGAAGTTATGTAAATATGTACATACACCTAATGGTTATATATGTATATGTATGTGTATGCACGCACATATATACATACACATACATATGTACACTTTCAATCGTGTGACTCAGCTCTGTCTTTATCAGTTGATTGCATTGTTATTGTAACATAGGCGCTTTATCGCCTAATCAGCGCCTGTTTTGCCACGCAAAAAAAAAAAAAAAAAAAAAAGAATAGACGAGCGAAATATTTCCAGTCCAGCTGGTAATTATTATAACTACTCATGTGTGTTTGAGTATGAAGAGAACAATTGTATTGGCAATTCGTGTTAATTACCTAATTGTTAATGGCCAATGAATTACAGGTAAAACGCTCAGTATGGCGTGTCTGAAGTAACAAAAGCAAGCTGAAGTCTGATTAAAGAGGAATATTAAATATGAGTACTATATATAAAATAAAAGTTAATAACTGTGACTAACACGTTGCCTTCATATAGAGGTAGAGCAGAGTTAGGATTCAGAAATTATTAGATTAGATTGGTATATCTAAAGAAACAATAATTTCCAGCTACAGATAACCAGGGAAAGGGAAAGAGAAAAATAGAGTAAATAATAGAGAGAGTATAAATAAGGAGAAAAGAGAGAAGGAGTGAAAAAGAGAAAAGTCCAGTTACTCAGTTTATAAAAGTGGTTATTCATATATTTCTATATATGTATTTCTCTTAAAGCGTTTCTTTGCTTAATTTGTAATTCGATTTTAGAACTGAAACTGATTTATGCAATAGCTGTACAAAGCTTAAGCTACAAAAGAGAACAGAACTTTGGAATGATTCTCTGACGTTTATGGATATGAATAATACATCGTACTATATCTAAAGCGTCCATATCACGAATATACTTTCAACTGGGGCACTACGATTTGCATATCAAATGCTCTAAGACCCTGTAATTTGTAGATCTCTCTGTTCTATCTTCCCACCAAGTCTATAAATCTTCCAAAATACGCTCGTATCTATGTCAACCTATGCATGCATCTAATGCGAGAGTGTTTATTATGGTAACTCTAGGCATACACATATATGTATACATATAAATGTTTGTATGTGTCTTATAAATTGACCTTCTCCTAATATGACCAGAACACACGCATTCGCCCACACCTCGATTTAACTTAACTGGGAAGCCAAACAAACTGCGCATTTGCGTGTTATTTGCGGCTGCTCCTCCATTTGGAATTGTTGCTAATTAGCCGTAGAGTTGTAGTCCCCGATCTGCACAGCAAAAGCAAAAGTTGGGCATATACGGTTGCTGCAATAATTTAACTGTCCACAAACTATTTTTAGTTATTATTCAAATTGTATTCGTATTTGTATTCATATTCGTTTTCAATTGCCCAAAAGGTCAATCAAATTGCACTCGTTTAGTCGCGCAAGTCGACAAGCTTTCCATGAGAACATTTACTGGAGAGAACTTGACATTTTTCTCTATATATACATATGTATGTGTGTGTGTTTATATCGTATGTAATGCCTCTGAAGTACCGTTAGGTTCAAGGACAGCTGACAGCAGTTAAACGCCAGTTAGCCATAAATTAGCTTGGCGAATAGCTCTCGCAATTAACATTCTCAACTATATCCAAAACAAAGCTCGTTTTGACGACTTGCGGGCTGAGAAATAAGTTGTACATACACCTATGTAAATATATTTATATAATAATAATATAGTGAAATATTCATAGAGTATATAGTATATAAAGACTCTATAGCGCGTGTTTAGCGCAATGTTTATGGTGCCTTTGGCACGGCATTTATTAAGTGGAACCACACGAAAATTCTTTGAGAGCGTGAAAAGCTGTAAGTGTTTGGATCTGTGAAATATTATTGAACATCTGCTCGACACGATTCTTCACAATATAGATATGTATGTGGAATGTGTAGTTTACTAATAGTACTCTACTAATACTCTATTAGTAATATTACTGTATTATTACTGATAACAATAAACTGATAATAGAAAATTGATTACTATTACTGAGAGTACTACTATTTTACGCATACTAATATAGTCTCACTAGTACTATTTGATCACTACTCTACCAACTACTACTCTTGTACCTCTACTACTCTTCATATATTATTACTCATGTAGCTGCTACTATTCTAGTTGTACTACTACTCTTTTGCTACTACTTTTCTAGTTTTACTACTAGTACAGTACCAATAGTAACACTACTATTCTTGTACTTCTACTACTACTTTTGTAATTCTATTACTATAGTAATAGTTGTAGTACCTCCAATTTATAACTATTACTCTTCTGTCAATACTACTACTTCTCTCTTCATCTAATACTTTTTTACGCGCTAGTACTAATCAGATAGTACTTCTACTACTGCTATTATATTTAAACTATTTCTACTACACCTCGACTACGTCTACTCCTTTACCGCCCTCTGTCTACTATCTACTACTAAAAGAAAATCCCTTTTCTGCAGAATCTTAAGCATTTTTCTTGAACATAACATCCGCTCATTTTCCACATGCATACGTGGAACTCTACCTTTAGAGTTAAGGATAGTCAAGGTGAATTAACTGAAGTTCAACTTGTCAAGTTCAACGTGTTCGCGCTTTTGTATTTTTAAAAGTTTAAAGTGAACACATTAAAATTCCCAAAAAATAAAGCAAATAACCAAAAAAAAAAGTAAAACAAGTGCAAACTGTGCAAACATCTTCGTTCAGTTGAGACAGGTAAATAAAATGTGTAATTTGTGATTTTTTTTCTCTTATTTTGTACAAAATGTAATTTGTTAATTAATAAGCCGCTTTGTTATTTTCCACTTAGGTCGATAGCGAGAGACAGAGAGGGAGAGAGAGACAGACAGAGATGTGAGAATGTGAGAGAGAGAGAGATTGAGACTGAGTAAGAGAGGGCAGCAGTGGGAATGAGATTGAGGGCAAGGCTGGCCTAGGCAGGCATTAGCACACTCCACAGCACAGCTCGGCACAACAAACACACACACACACACACACAGACCCAGCAACACCTACACTCGCACAAGCAAACATAGTAAATTCACTTTTATTGAATTTTAAGTTGATTTTAATTGCACTTTGCTTTTATTCTGTTGCAGACAGCGCACGAAAAATAAAAAAACAAACCAAAACAAAACAAAAACAAAACAAAAGCAAAACAAAAAGCAAAAGCAAAACACAAGACACACAAAATCGTTTGCCACCTAACCTGCCTCTCGCCCACTTGCAACAGTTCTCGCCATGCGCCGCCGCCTGCTGCAAAACTTGTAGAACTCAAGATGAATCTGCAAACGCTGCTTGCCTTTTCCGCTGTGCTCTGTGCGTGCCTCTCGCTCAGCGCCGCCTGCTCCTCGCGTGCCATAGCCAAGCCTCGACCGGAGGCATCGCCGACAGCGCCGCCGCCAGACAATGTCATCGCCCTGACCACCACGTCGCGGCCGAACATCACGTTCCCGATCTACAGCTGCCCGCCCACATATGCCGCCTGGTATTGCCTGAACGATGCCACCTGCTTCACCGTGGAGATCCACAATGAGATTCTGTACAATTGCGAGTGCGCGCTGGGCTTTATGGGTCCGCGCTGTGAGTACAAGGAGATCGACGGCTCGTATCTGCCCACACGCAATCGTGTAATGCTGGAGAAGGCGAGCATTGTGAGCGGAGCCACGCTCGCCTTCATCATTATGATCATATGCTGTGTTGTGCTCTATTTGCGTCGTGAGAAGCTGGCCAAACAGAAGCTGCACTGCATTAGCAACGGCACTGATGTCGGTGATCTGGGCTTCGAAAATGCTGGCATTGATCAAGTGGATGGCTTTAAGCCGCTGCGCATAGCGCGTCGTCCATTCGGACCGCATCATTCGCGGATTGTCACATTGGAGCAGGCCTATCGCCTATCAGCTGACAGCCATGAGCGCGCCCGGCACTAATCTGCGCTAACGACTAATAATATTTTTCAAATTGTTTAACTGTTTTCTTTTTTTTTATTTTAAATTACAAATAACTGATTTATTTCCTTGAATTAAGCAATTCCATCGAAGTGCCTTTCGATTATGCAGCTAACGCAATAAGTATTATTAACTGAAATTCAATGCAATTTTGGCATCGTGCCGCCCATTTAATAATAATACGACTAATTTAATAACTATTTATTAAACAAATGACCAAGCATTAAAAATATTTTTAATAAAAATGCGTGAACAAACTTTTGACTACAAAAATATGAATATTCCATTTATAAATTGTATTTTTCTCAAATTGTAGCTTTATGCTAATTATCATTAACTCATTAATTTCCTCATCTTTCTCTTTTATAGTTATGCCGCACAATAATCAGCAACCCTCCGCACCTGGCGATGATCCTTTGGGCCCGCCGAAGGCAGACTTTAGCGCACCTCCGCCGTACGAGCCGGACGCACAGGGCCAGGGCGGCCAGCAGCCATTGGCGCCGCAGCAGCCCTCGCTGGCGCTGACCACACAAGTTGGCACTGATGGGGGAGATCAGTCGCAGAGCTGTGAGCTGGTGATGCCGCAGGAGCTGCACGGAAAGCTGCCCACATACGAGGAGGTGCAAATGGAGAAGTCGCTTAATGGAGAGCTGCCGCCCGCATTTCTGACCTTGCCAACGACCCAACAGTTGCCGCCGCCGCCCAATCCGCTGTTGCCGCTGCCGCCAAATCCGCTGCGGGATGGACCTGGCGCTGTGCGCTCCAATCATCCGGCGCTGACGTTCATTGCCATCGATGCGGGCGATCCAGAGAACAGCCTGTCGACCACAGACAATTTGCTGGGCACAGACATCATGTTCATTACGGCATTCATGGTCGCATTTCTCTTCAATTGGATTGGCTTTCTGATGCTCACCTGTTTCTGTCACACAATTGCGGCCCGATACGGCGCTCTGTCCGGCTTCGGCCTGTCGCTGGCCAAGTGGACGCTGATTGTGAAGCACTCGACAGATTTGGCCTCGCATGAGAACTCTTGGCTCTGGTGGCTAATCTGCGCCTTTGGCTTCTTAATTGCCATACGCGCATTCATTCAGTATGTGAGCATTAAACGCTCCTGGCGCCTGCTCTCCGCATCGGCCCAGGAGCGGTTGCTCTTCTTCTACTAGGTGCGGGCGCCGTCGCCGACGGCGGGTTATGTAAATACATTAGAAGTGCGAGTCATTTAATAACGATGAACATACGCAAATATTATCCTTTACGTTCGATCCCAAAAAATGAAACAAAAAAACAAACTGCAAGAAAAGAAAGATATAGAGATAGAGAAGGAAAAGAAAGAAAGATATGAAATCAAATGCGAACTTACTATTGGTTAGTGTTCTCTGTAGTTACTATGTTAAATAGCGCAAGTTAATCCATAATAAATCCGTTAAAGCTAGCATCTATATGTTGGCATGTCAATGAGACAGGCGCACAGAGTAGTGAGAGTCGAGATGTGGATGCCATTTTGGATCCTATCTCGCTGCACCTTTTGCCCATCTAATTGATGTATGTTCTTGTATATGTAAAACTGTGTATAGATGTCTCACTGTAGTATCTTCTATTTTTAGTAGTCGAAAGAAAGACACCACACACAAAAACGTAGCAAAATGTATGTATGCCACCTTATTTTATGTTGAGTCTATGCTATGCTGTGGTACTTAAACAGCTACAACACAAAAGGCAGCAGTCATTTTTCTAGATAAATGCAAGAAGAAAAAAAAGAAAAACTATTATAATTACGATTATTGCTATTATAACGTTTACAATTAATATGTTTAATCCCTTTATATGTGAAAAGATATGCATTACAAGGACGTATATCAAAATTGTACGTCAGTTTTATGCAAATTAATAAAATTAAACAACCAAAAAATAAATACTTGCTTTATTTTTTCTTTTGAAATTTTAAGCAATAATTTTTGTTTCATTTATCGACTTGACATCTATCGAAATTTGAATTTACCGCCTCATCGACACTGCTTATCGACCATGACATATATATCGTTTATATATGAACTATCTGGCAACACTGTTCATCAACCCTGCTACGAAAAATGTTTACCAGCACTTTCTATCCAAGTAAGCCATACATATTACTTGCAACTCACAAAGAGAAGTTGTCTCATTCGTGTGTGGAAAGTCGTATTTTCACAATAGGCAGCCATCTTTAACCTAGGATTAAATTTGTAAAAAAAACGTGTTAAAATAAAAAAGGAAAAATAAAATCGCATCGAGCTACAGAGAATAAAAATCGAACGAAACGTAAGTTAATTAACTTATTTATTTCTCGTACTTTCCTAAGCTATGAAAATATTTTGTGAGTTTGTGTGTGGCTGTGTGTGTATCTGTTGGCAGATTATTTTTTTCTTCGCAACCTACCTGCAATCTAATTATTGATTTTCATTGGTGGCCTTACGCTAATAGTGACCTATACTACATATACTACGCCACTATTGCCAGAAATTATTAAAACTTATGCAATCTGTGCAGTGAGAAAAAATGACAAACTAATAATATAAATGCTGCGCAGATTTAGTGTTGAATGAAGTGAACAGTAATTAAATAATCTTATCTATGAATTAGATTACACTATTTAGTTTAAATTTGTTGGGTTTGCCTAAGTAAATGCATGTCTGCATGAATATACAAATTTTTTCAATGCCGGTCTTCTGATTCAGCCGACACGCACTCTCACACACATATACATACATACGCCTCGCTTGGCCGCCATTTTTTTTTTTTAGATAGACATTCACCTCGACCAGCAAAAGCATTTGCTCTTGCCGCTATTTTCAGCCGGTTATGTTTTTGTTGGTGCATTAAAACCAGTTTTTTTTTTTTTTTTGTATTGCTGCTAACTGACTAACTGTGCCCATTTCTCCTTTGTGTTTGTATTTGTGTATATTCTGCAATTCTGATAAACAGGTAGCGTTCTTCATGTACGTCAATTCGTGCGCATATACAGACCGACATAAATATATACGTGCGTATACATACACACACATACAAACAAATGCTACCCTGTTTGCTGATGACGTTATTGTGTATGTATCTGCGCTTCCTTCGCACACCCTTAGATATAGATATTTAACTTATTTCGCATGCTACACAATGTTTTACTAACTTTATCTAAGTACTTTAACCCCTTTTTGGTAACTGCTTAAATTAGCTTACATTGTTTATGTTTTGTGATGTTTTTTTTTTTTTTTTAATTTCAGCCTAGCTTATACAAACGCTTCATATACGCACGCTTTCGCATACCTAAAACACCCAAAAAAAACCTATTTATAAATACATATTTCCATCTAGTATAACTAAGAATCATGGTCAGGTATGCCTAGAAACCCATTAAATATACTCTAAATATACATTTCTACAACTGTCATTAAATGCACTTTAAGTGAATCCATTCAGTGTGCGCATCTTTAGAAAATAATAATTCTCTATATCTTTCTTTTCTCTTCTTTTTTCCAGCGTTAAGGTCAACGTAAATCCACAACAACAATTGAATTCACGTCCAACACATTTGATCAACGGCAATCTTAAAGCAAACATGGCATTCCGTGGCAATCAGAATCGCAACCGTAACTTTGGCGGCGGCGGTAATCAGTATGGCGGACCGATGGGCGCCAATCGCATGGGCGGCATGAATATGTCGCCATGGGAGTCCCAGAATCCCGGCGGCGGCCAATTTGGCAACAATATGCGCCAAGGTGGCGGCCAGATGAACGCCCAGGCTATTAACTTGGCCAACAACTTGCTGAACAATCTATTCGGTAATCAGAATCCACCCTCGCTGCTAGATCTGCCACGCGGCGGCATGGGCAATCGTAATCAACGCGGCGGACCGGTATGTATCGATATATATAGACTATATTTATCGGCATTCTTTTTTATATTATTCTCTTATTATTTTTGTATCTAATCTCTCCTCTGGGCTGGACTGAGAGTGCAGAGGAATTTAACAAAATTTGGTTTACAAATTGCACTTGTCTGATTTGAAATGTAAATAGTATAAGTATACAATCGATATAGAACTCATTTAATACGCTAATCAAATGCTATTCGTATGATAAGACTTAAATCAACTTGAATTTAAAGTTATTAGACTTTTGTTTATTATTTTTAAAAAATATATATATATATATTGCCAGCAGACAAGTGCAGTTAAACCAAATAAAAACGAACTTCTGCCTCTTGGCTTTACCACTTGAGATACACCCAAGCAAAAACCCTTATTTATTTTAATTTTATAAGACATAAGTTTTAAATAGTTTGTAGATCGTAACTAAAAACAAAAACTAAAGAGAAAAAAAAAAAACAAAATTTATAATTGAACCAATTTGCATAAAGTGAGAACCCTGGAAATTTTGGTTAGCTGGAGAAGGTTTTCAATAGAAAAAAGCATTTATTCCATTTTAAATGCAGATTTTTGTTTTGTGTAGTAACAAATTTGTTGATGACTTGAATCGATTTGATTGATTGTACCAATTAAATATGAAGTACCGCCAACAAATGTTCCATTTAATGATGAAAAGAGTATGATGATATTTGATAAACAAAAAAAAATATATATATATTCACCTATTAGATGTATTTAGGCATTTAAATAACTTTTGTATAAAATAATTTAAATATTTACTACGTTCAAAAAAAAAAAAAAACAATTATCAAAAATCTTTGGATTTTTAAAAACAATCACAATTTTTGCTAATTTACAAATTATTTATTTTTATTCTCTTCTACACGAAAACCAAACCAAACAAATCATTCGATGCTTGTTTGCAAAAACAAACTCAAAACAATACGCAAAACGCAAATCGAATCGCATCGAAAACGCATTTCGAATCGCATCCAAATTGTGCCTATACATCAAATACATATATATATATTATATATCCGACGTTGTTCGTCGCTGCGTGCATTTATTGTTGTTGTTGTTGTTGCTGCTGCAATTGTTGTTGTTGTTGTTTGCCAACAAAATGAATAAAATAAAACTACTTTTCTGTTGCTTATGTTGTCGTGTCTCTATTCCAACGACAACGTTTATAAATGTGCCTCAAAAATTATGATTTATTTTTTAATTATTATTATAACAATGTGTATGCACAACTGCAATTTCAAAACGAAATGTGAACATTGTGGCGCAAATGCAACAAACGAAACAACAAACAAATAATCACAAAATGCATAAAACGCAAATATATTATATGAAATATGCAAATATACAACCAAAATGCAAATATATATAAACGATGCGATGCCCAATTCTTCCAATGCGACGTCCCACTGCACTGATTGATTGATTGAAACTCTTCTAATCTGCTCTGCTCTGCTCTGAAACTGAATAACTAATCGATCCGATCTGGTACTGGTACTGATTACTGATTGATGGTGTGCAACTGCAATTTGCAAAATTACCACAAAAAAATAATATATATATATAACAAACAAAAATCAAAAATATAAATGCCATTATATAACACATCGCCATTCTTCTTCAACGTTCCTGCTCTGATCGAACTCACAATCGAAATCGAACTTCAAACCGATAAACCGATCAATCCACTTAATCGGTTCCTATGCCCGCCCGCCCGTGTGTTCTGTGTTTCTCAAATCCACAAAATGCCATAAACGCCGCCACGCCAACGACTTCAACAACAAAACATCCCCGTCGACTGATTGCGCGAACCGCTCCGCCGATTTGACCAATATACATCTATCTATATATATATATGTATACGATATATATATTTATCTTTATGAACAATTGTTATTATATATGTGTGAATTCTGTTTTCCCGTTTTGTCAAAATGGAATCAAATTTAATTTCGAAATTTTTAAACAATCCAAAAATATTGTAAATGGCTTAATGCCATCTGTATATGTTATATATGCCTTCGCTTTCTATATCTATATAATGATTTTTTTTATTGTATAACTGTAATCGATCAATTTATAACTGAACCATATCGATAACGATACCAACGATGACGAATCTATCAACAATATGAATATCGTTCGAACTTTACTATTCATACCCATATTTGCTTCATGAAAACCAAACTGTTTTATATAAACTATATAATTTACCACTCAATTGTATTGTAAACAAAACGAAAAACTATGTATGTGTTAAACATAAATAGATGGTCAATCGCGGCGGCGGTGCCGGCAATCGTCTCAATAATCGTCGTGGCCAAGGAGGTTTCCAAAATCGTGGCGTTACGGGTGGTCCAAAGCCCCCACAAAAGCAGGGCGCCGGCGGCATTCGTAAACAGAATGCTTTTGATCGTGCCAAGAAACTTTTGGCTAAAAATGCCAACACTAATAAAAAGAAGGAAATTACTCCTGGCGAAAAGAAAATTGAGAGGTAAGAGTACAACTACTATAAAAATCAAATAATAATAATTAAAAAAAAAAAAACCAATTCCAATACAACATTTGCCAAATAAATACAACAGCGAAAAATTGCTCAATTTGCAATTTTTCCTTTCCACATCAATGTATCAATTCTACAAATATTTTTTATCAATGCATCAATTACAAAATATGTAACTTTAAGTACTTAATTTCCAATTTTTTCCAATGCATATTGATAAGTTCTTTCTACCAAGAATAATCACGATTAACTAACTCAATTCGATTACTATATTTATACATATATATATATAACTATATATCTATATACATGTATATATATATATAAATATATGTGTATATTTCCCTATTTTGTATAGAAAATACATCCGCCTTACTGATTGATGTTAAAATAGCGTCTTAGTTTATAGGATGGGTCAACTAAATGTGTTTCATATAATTTCGATTTTGAATTATAAATGTGTTACGTATTTTATATTAGATATTATTATTTTGCTTATATTTTATTTTGCATATGATAACTTATTTTAGTATAAATCACAATTCATAGATATCATTTAAGGGGAATATCAATGATGTTCTAGGATTATCGGTATACCGAATTGTCAGATACCCTGACTGTGTTATATTACATAGTACCAGGACATTGTAATTATTTCAAACATATATATAATTATTTTCATGTCCTCTATCCATTATCATAAAGCTGAATAGAGCTGCTTAATCAATCATAATTAATATGCCCAGAATAATGCATTCATTATATACATTTTTGATCAAGCAAGGCCGTTCAGCAGGCAATATAAGAGTTTCCAATTAAATCTCCGATTGCGTTAAAATATTCAATTGAGTTACATATGATACTAACAGTAGCTCTATACAGGGTGTTCAGGGTATCTGCCACCACTAACTTTTAGATATCTCTGTTTTTTGGAGCTCATGAAAGACCTTTTAGTTTTTTATCCATTTCTACAAGAGATTTCATATAAATATAATCATGTCCGTCTGTTTCTATGCTAGTTTCTATTGTACTTCCTTTCGTCTTAAGAACCATCATAAAACTTTGCATTGATTTCGTTTTTGTGCTTTGTATAAATCACATCTAATGATAAAAGTCATATATAAAATTAAGTTCTAATATAAGTTTTTCTAAAGATACTTACTCTTGCCAAACTCCGACGATTCATGCATTGTAATCGTAATGGAAAGTATCATGAGATATATTTTTACCCATTCAATCAATTGATGTTCATCATTCATTACTTCATCAATATGCTAAAACTATTGCTATTTTATAATATATATATATATATATATTTATCTGTCTATATATATTTATTAAACTGTGATCCTTTCAGCGTGACTTCTACGGCTGCCGTCTATTAAAGTCAGGCTCCTTTGAAATATTGTTAACTAATATATAAATTATCTTTTGCTCTTTCCACTTGATAATCGTGTGATAATTAGTGTCACTGCTCCGAAGGAATCACCGTATGCTAGCGTGCCGAATGATATGTTCTATTGCCATCTGTGCAAGAAGCACATGTGGGATGCCAACTCGTTCGAGAATCACATCAAGGGACGCACCCATTTGATGATGCGCGAAGGTATTGAGGAGAGCTATCGCCTGAAGGCCAATATGATACGCCAGGAGGCCAAGATTGCCGAGCAGCTGAAGTCGATTGAGTTTGATCGCTTGAAACGCATGGGCAAGAGCAAGCAGCGTCAATTGGATTATTGCACCATGTGCGATCTGAATTTCCATGGCCACATCTCAACCCATCGCAAGTCCGAGGGTCATTTGCAACTGAAGAAGTTCTTGCATCCCAAATGCGTCGAGTGCAACAAGGAGTTTGCCACACGCATTGATTTTGACACTCATTTGCTGTCCGCCGATCATCTGAAGAAGGCCGCCGAGAACAATACAAAGGTGGGCGAGCGCAAGCGTCAGACTCTGCCCATAAGTACTGCTGAGGAAGAGACTCGTGATCTCCGTCCACCACAGAAGCGCAAGAAGAAGCCGGTGAAGAAGGAGGGTGAGGAATCCACTGAAATCAAGACCGAAAAAGAGGAGGGTGCCGAGGGTGAGGAAGCTGAAGGCGAGGAGCAGAAGGAGGGTGAGGAGGCTGCTGAAGAAACCAAGGAAGGCGAGGATCTCAATGAGAGCCAGGAAGAGGAGGAGGTTGCTCTCCCCGTTGATCCCGAGGATTGCATCCTTGATTTCACCGAGGGCGATGAGATACCCAGTGAGGTAGACACTCGTCTCCCCAAATACAACTGGCAGCGTCCCGTTGGCTCTGGTCTGATCTCAAAGCTGGAGTGCTTCGAATGCGCTGTCTGCAGCAAATTCTTCGACACAGAGGTCACCGCCGAGATTCACTCTCGCACCGCCACTCATCATCGCAACTTCCTCAAGTTCATCAATGAAAAGTCCAGCGATACGAAGATCGCACAGAAGCGCGCCGCCGCTGCCCTTGAAGAGAATGAGCGCAAGAAGCGCAAGATTGAGGAGAGCGAGACCCCAGCTGCTGAGGGCGCTGCCGAGGAGAATGCCGAAGCTGGCGAGGGAGAACTCTACGATCCATCGGAGGCCACCGGCGACGATGAAGATTTCGAGATGGCTGAGCATGCCGAGGGCGAGGAGGAGGCCGGCGAAGAGGAGCCAGCTGGCGATGAGAACGGTGAGGAGATGGAGACCCAGGAAGAAGAAGCCGAGCCAGAGCCCGAACCAGAGCCGGAGCCAGAGCCAGCTCAAGCTCCAGCTCCAGTGCCAACTCCCGCACCGGTAGCTCAGCCAGCTACACCGGCTAAACCTGAGCCAGCCAAGACCCCAGCAAAGGCACCTGCTGCAGCAGCCGCAGCCACAGCCACACCTGCTGCTGCCACACCGGCTGCAGCTGCCGCCACACCAACTCCAGCTGCTGCCACACCGACTCCAGCTCCGGCTGCTGCCACACCAACTCCAGCTGCTCCAGCAGCCGATGCTTCACCATCGCCGGCCAAGAAGGCAACACCCGCTCGTGCTGCCGCCGGACCAAAGGCAACACCGCAACGTAATCGTGCGCGCGGCCGTTACAATCGTTATTAGACAAAGCAGCAGGAGACGGCGGCAATATTGGGCATAAGACACAATATATATAAATATATTATAAAAATCCATTAATCTAAAACAAGCGCATACACTTTCCACACGCACAGAAAGAGAGATTTGAAGGTTTAATGCACTTCCTCAACTCCATTTACACGGCAAAGCAAGCTCGACAATTTTCCTCTTAGTGACATTTTCAGCGCATTTTGCATAAACAAATTGTAATTTGTAATTTGTAATTGACACAGACATCAACTGGACCTTTAGCATGTGACTTCGATTGCAGAAACCAAAACATTCATTAGACAAACAAAAAACAAAAAAAAAATGCAAAAAAGAAAAAAACAAAATAAAAAAATGTAAAATGCATTCAAATCATGTACTAAATAACTTTTAAAATAAAAACTTAATTGTACACAACACAATGAACAGTTGTTCAATTATTTTAAGAGGAGGATGAAGGTAAAAAGTGGATAAATAATATTTGATATAGCTTTAGTTAGAATATGTTTTGGAATTAGTTTAAGACTTTTGGGATTAGTTTAAGGATATGCCTTAAAATTTGGGATTATGAATAAAACTTAGAATCAGATTAGATAACTTAGTTGTACTGCTGCTATAAGTCTTCTGATATATGAGATATGTAATATAAATCTTTGATTCAGGAAAACTCTGATTCAGTTTGAGAAGTTCGGCATCTAGATATTCGATCGACAAAACTAAATCGTTATCGAATTTATTCCCAATCAGAAAGATAGTAACCTTCCCAAAATAAAACATATACATACATATACATATATATATATATATATATATATAGGGATATTTATTGGATTATTGATATATCGTATCATAAGAACTATTTATATGTAACGCTTATATATCTATGGATTATAAGAGTATGTGAATATTATAGAGTGGGGTTGTTCGCTTAGCCATATGGATAAGAGTATATGTGTTTCAGCCCTGATATGGTATTGGGGATTTATTAGTGAATAGCTTAAGACTAAATGAGACAAGCAGCTCCATCAGCTGACTGGCGCTGAGGGACTATGTCCCAGCATTGAGATACTCCTTAGCCAAAGAGGGTCTACTTCAACTCAAATACACATGCACGCACACGCACACGCTACACACACGCACATACAGAGTGGACTAATAGGTACTTAGGGTATGGCAGACGTTCTAGTCTGCGTGATTTAATTGAAATCCAGGGTATTCTGCTCCGTTGTGGTGGTGCGAATGCGACTCTGATCGCTCTGCGAACGCTGCAGCCGTCCGCCGCGCCAGCCGCAACGCCAGCGCTTGATGCAGCCGAGCAGCGACCAATTGATGCTCTTGGTGCGGCTCAGCACATAGATGTACGGATCGAGAGTGAAGTGCAGGGCCATCAGGACATCGGCTATGATAAAGAATGGATGCGATTTGGGCACACGATCCTGCCGAATGGCCAGTGGAATGGCAATCTGGAAAGGTAAATGGAATACTGTTGAGTAAAATTTCATAATTCTAATGGCTAAAATATTAGGCAACAAGAAATTGTGAAAGGATTCAAAATTAAGAAGGGATTTTTTTTTTTAATCTAAAACTAACTCTAGCTCTTAATGATTTATTCATAATTTACACTAGTCAACAAAGATGGCCAGCAATGAAATATAATTGGGAAAAGATTTTTCTATTAATTCAGAAATTTGCCTTAAAACTATCTCAACTATCAAACTTTTGTTGCATAGTGTAAATTATAGATAGAGATATAGATATACAGTCTCCACATCTTACCATCTGTGGCATCCAGCAGATGACAAAGGAGATGCTCAGGAATGCCATAAGCTTTGCAAACTTGATCTCATCGGGTGAGGTTTCGGCTGTCATCGTAACGCTGTTGCTATGATGGAATTGACGTGGTGGCGGCATATTGTAGTGGCTGCTGCTGGTGCCGGTGCTGGTGCCGTATGGCTGAGCCTGATAGAGTGTGGTGCCGCTGCTGCTTTCGGCATCGATGCTGCGCACGCTCTTCTGACGATTAACCAGATTATATTGCATATGCCGCTTGGTGGTGCGACTGCGTCCAATGACCCACAGCACACGGGCAACAAATAAATTACAGGCGACAATAACCACGCAAAGTAAACTGCCTGCGTGGATTATTACGTTCATTATTATAGTGAGAAAGAGAGAGAGAGAGAGAAGAGAGAGAGAGAGGGGACTCTTACCAAACACCATAAAGAATATGGAGTAGGCCTTGTTCCAAGTGCCCGGAGCATCACGATAGCGTATACATTTCAATTTCTCCGGATTCGTTTCATCAATGTAGGCGCCAAAGCCAACAAAGGGCAAAAACGTAATTACAACGGCCACCAACAAAATGCTATTGACGCTCTTCTGTATCAGCTCGTAGGTGATGTGCTAGTACAACAAACAGTCAATCGTCACAGATCTCGATTATGACGACAAATAAATGGAGTTTTTTTTTTTTTTTGTGCTCTTGCTTACCTTGTGATAGATGAAGGGACGTGCAAGGGCCATACATCTCTCGGCAGCCATTACGGCTGCAATACAGCCCGAGCTGACGCCAAAGAAACGCCACACCACATGACCCACACAGTCCAGGCGCACAAAGAACGGCACCTCCTCCTCCTCAAAGAAATTGTACTTCAATAGCGCAGCAGTCAACATGCCCAGCAGACCGACCAAATCATTTGTGGCCAAGCAGCTGAAATGGAGGTAATAACATGTATGAGTGTGTGTGAGTCTTGTGTGTGTGGTTGTGATGAGTACACGACTGCATAATACTCGTTCATGGTTGATGGGAGAGCTAAACTATAGAGTAAAGGCTCTAGACTCTACTACGGAGTTATCAAGGTATATCAAATAAGTAGGTTTTACTGCAATAAGCCACGCCCTCAGGCGGTTACCCTAGCTTGAACCCAACTATTTCAATATGCCACGCCCCTAATATAAAGAAACGAAATGAAAGTGGCTGAAAAGTGGATTCAGAGATATATCTAGAGAATATCACATTATAATTAATATATTTTTAATTTAAAATATTTTTAAATATAATTTTAATTTTTTTTTTTATTTTAAATTTAAACAGTAAGTAATAGATAGCAATAGATACACCAACATAAAAAAAAATCGAATATTAATATATTAAAATATATATATATTTATATGTTATAAGTATATATTGCTAGTAATATCCTAACTCAGTACGCCCCTAATGGGCGCCACAGTTGCAGACGTACATAGTCAAAACCCAATATACTCTCTGGCATTTCCATGAGCGAGCATTATAAAGGATGTGGGCTTAGCACAGCACAATTGAATGAGTCCATAAATTAGTACCATTTGAGACTGCTTGAAGTCTCTGCTTCCAGAGGTTTAACTGAAAGACGTGCTCAGCTGTGCTCAGCTCAAGTGCGTGTCGCAGCGTAGGCATGCCTAGATACTCTACCACCAGAGCCTGTAAGTTATTGTCTTTTGCGACAGAGTCGTAAATAGCGCAATTAAAGTTTTCTGCACAATAAATGCGTTTAATGATGTCACATCTATGAGGCCTTATCGATTGCCCAAATTGTGACAAATCGCACTAACTGACCAGGCACAAGTTGATAATACTAGCTTTATGTAAACACTCTATATATATATGTATATAAAGGCGCAGTATCCGCTTGATTGACTGAGTCATGCTCATTCCACGAGCTCTGATTGCTTAACATATGTCCAGTCAAATACATGCGACCAATTTGTGTTTGTACTCAAACGGTTTGCTATCGCCTAAATCCGATTAACGAATGTCTGCACATGTGTATTTACCTAGATTCTCTCACTCTTTCTCTCTCTATATATATACTTATATATTTATTTTTATAACTGTTTTATTCTTGATTATTGGCTGATAAATATGTATCAATATAGGAAGGCCGTTTAATGCCCTCTATTCATGCTAGATATTATCTATTTGTATTCCACTTGAAGTACAAGTGTAAACCCTTCTATACGATTCTCATGGATTCAAGTCAGACTCACAGACTGATCACATATATTATACATATACACATATATATAAAGTTTATCTGAAGTGTTAGTTTATTGAACTATTTGAGTTTTTAATATCGTCAGTAGGTAGGAGGTAGAGTATATGTGGGGTTGCTCATATATAATAATTACTTAGTATTTAATAAGTATTTTTAAAAACAAATTTCGACATTTGAAGCAGTTATTGCTGCTCATGTGATCAAATTGAATTTCTATTCTGACATCGTATAATTATGAGTAAGCTTTACTAATTACAAATTCTATGCGCTGTAATTATTAAATCAACTGATTCAGCTTTAAGTAATGAGGTATTTATAAATTTTCGAAAAAAAAAATAGGTTTTGACATATTATGAATAACAATCATTTTCCTTCCCACTCTTGTATATGTATATTTTAAATATATTAAATGAGTTAATTAACTAAGTTTATATAAACAAAAATGAAATTTAAAAAAATATAAATAATAGAAATAAAATTAAAAAAAAAAATTAAAAAATAATAATTTTTTAAATTTCCTAATAAATGTAATAAAACTTATATTTTGTAGTTTAAAATTATTAAAATGTATTACGTATTTTTAATATTTTTGTTTAAATTTATATTAATCATAATTGATTGATTAAAAATAAAAAATGCAAATATTTGGATTTTGCATAATGAATTTCTATATACTATAAACTTGCTGTAGAGTATTTAATATTCGTTGTGATACGCTCAGGCCAATCCAATGTTTACATTCAGATAGAAGACAACAAATTCTCTGTTTGTCGTTGCAAAACTAGATTTTTGCTTTTATTTTCGCTTTTATTTATTTTTTGTCTTTACAGAACCATTAAAAATTGTCACTCGTCGTGGCGCATAAGAAAATCATTTGTCTTAGTTATAAATAATCAATTTCAACTCTCGACAAACTAAAGAAAATCGAATATATCTGCATATATATACATAAATTCCAAAGCAAATATATATTTGTATATATAGATGGAGATGCTGAAAAGTAATTATTGTGAATGAACGCATAAAGCGAAAGAAATTTACTTTATTTACATATATAAATATAGATATATGTAGATACAGATGTGTTTATATAGTCACAGCTTGTAATTACATTGCCGATTTATGACTTTTTTTTTGTGTGTGCACACAAAACTTTTACATTAGTGAGTTGTAATCGCTTTGGAAAATGTTTGAGCAAATTTTTGCTAAGGCAACAAAAATTCAAAATAAACAAAAATTAGTGTGAATGGTGGGCGTAAACGACTGCTTGATACACGTTCATGGTACGAGAATAGTCATAAATTGTAGAAGATATATAAAGAATAAAGAATATTGAAATAGAGAATATTTTGGTTGTCTACATGTCTATAAAGTAAGAAATATAGATATAGAAGATATATATGTAGATATAGTTAAATATATATCTATTTATTCAATCTATAAGATATATGTAAGAATGTGAGTATTTATTGATCTTTCTATAACAAATAACCTGGTATATCAACTCTCGAGTTTCGCTTTCGCTCGGAGTAAATTTATAATGCATGGCTCTATCTGTAGTGTATGTAACCTGCTTGGATCCGTTTTACCTGCACAAATGGGCCGCATCTCGATTTTCCTTGATTTGTCACACTTCTAATGGGTAAAGCTATATAAACTTGTTATTTTTGACCAACATTTAGAATAGGTATGCAGTTTATTTTATGAGAAATGACGACATAAAAAAAATGGATTTTATATTCTACAAAAATCTAGTAATTCCCCCAGTTGCCACGCCCTCTGCACAGAGAATAATGCACACGAATTTAAGCACTCTGCTCACATTCAGGTATTAAGATTTTAGATTCAGATATCGTTACACGCTAAGTTAACTTTAATAGAAACAAAATATTTTGCCAGCAAGAAGTCAATCAATATACTCATCTTTGCATCAAAGGCGGGTATAAAATGGAAATATAAGCAAATCATTGCAATCGAATAGCGGAAGTGTATCTACAATATGTAAATATCGTATGTATATATATAGATGTAGATGTATATATAGACATTATAATTTATGCACGTACATTTTAGGGCCCGCATGAAAGCACAAACTTTCAAGGGCTGATTTATATGTAAATATATATTTTGCTATATACATTTGCTACATACATTAATGGACATACATACATACATAGCTCGTACATCAAGTGTCAATGAATGCGCACATTTTCATCAATCAAAATCAAAAGTGTAGATCAAAGCTTCTGCCATTTGCTCCCTTGAGCGAGCACACGCGCAAGTCCTTAGCAAGGACATTTCGTGTTGTTTTTATTTTTTTGCCTCTATTATAAGCTCACATTGCTCAGCCAAGCACTTAAGGATTTGCTGTGAGGACAAATTATGTTTGTGTGGGAAAACTGTGAAAATTGATGCCCAGTTAAGCCAGATGAAAAATGAACTCAAATAACGTTCGCCAAAAATTGCAAAGTAATAAAACTAAATCAAAGCTCAGCGTAAACCAAAATTATATGAGAAGCGCTTTGCATTGGATATAATTGAATTACGAGGGTAGTTTTAGTGATTGATTGAAGAGCTTTTCATTCACATACAGCATAGCCATCGGGGAGCTTTGTTTTTGTTGTCAATTCGTCAAGTTTGCAGAATTTTTATAGGCAAATAATTATTTGGAGAAGCAGAAATTAATGGCTTGACCATAAAGAATGTGGAAATTTTCCTAAAATGAAATTTAATTGAGTTGTTAACTGGGCAATAGAAAATTACGTTTTCTGATTATTAAATATTATTAAGAATTACAAAAAAAAAAAAAAAAAAAAAAATATATATATATATATATATCTAAATTTCTTTATATTTAAAATTATATTCCATATAAGAAATACTACTTTTTATTATTATTATCACTATATTCATTATGAAAAGAATCTTCGAAAAATATTGTTTATACTTATACTCACATTAATTATAATTTTTATGCGTTTTTTTTATATATTTTTATAGCTTAACAAAAACTCACGTTATGCAATCAAATTTCCTGTCTATAATTAAATATCTTGTTAGCCCTATAAATGTCAATCAAAGTATGTTTTTTTTTCAAGAATATGAATCTTATAATTTTAAGTAAATTAGTAAATTAGTAAATAGTATTGGAACTCACACAGTAAAATACTCTAAATCATTGTAAAACAATAGAATTAAATTTATTTCAAAAGCAAAACGAAATATTTAGGTTGAGGCTAAAATCACTTAAGCAGAGATATACGTAGTTCATTAAGTATTTGCTTCGCCGAAAATAGTACAAATTATAGATTTTCTAAATATAATAATATATTGGTATAAATATAAATAAATGTCTTTGTTCAAAGCTTTTACATGACATGTTTTTTTCTCACATACTTTGAGCGAATTATCTGTTTTGTATTTCTTATGATTTCCAAACTAATCCGATTTGATTGTTATAAATTTATTATTAATTTGTCTAAAATTTAAGAATGGTAAACTAATAATAGAAATAATATGATAAGAGATTAAGATAAAGCTTAGCTATACCTAAGCTCTGCGTTAGAACTAAATGACTTGTATTTTTTCTCTCTATATCATATATATATATATATATATATATATATATATATATATATATATATATATATATATATAGAAATAATTTAGGCTCAAGGTCACGTATTAGTTGATTATTACTTATCAACAAAAACCACACGAAAACTAGAAAAAATTAACTTACTGCCTTTTCACGGTGTTTGTATTTTATTTATTTATTTTTTGTATGGTTCACTAAATTTGATCTGAGAAATATTAAAAATTAATTGCAATTAATAAACTTAACTTAATTTAAATATCTTAACATTAAGGATTTCAGATCTACATGAAAAAAAAAAAAAATATATATATTATATTACGTATACGACATGTCAAATAAAATCCATTTTTATACAGAGTTTTGAGCAAGCTAATTGAAACTGTTTTGCATATACACATGTGGTATATTTTTAGCTCTCAGATAATCAAAATTAAATGAACTGTTTCAAGTCGTTTTTAGTTCTTAAAAGTTTCAATAATGAAATCCTATCCAACCATATGTTCTCAACATAATTTTTGCGCTTATTGAAAAAGTTTGAAATGTCCTGTTTGCACTTGGCATATGAAATGCGACACTCGCATATGTTTTCCGACTTAGCTTTGTTTTCTATTGGGATAGCAGAGCTTTTAATACAAATACGGACCCGCACAATTTCAATTGGCAGCAAGTTGAAAAAACCTCAACTGCCGTGAACTCGAAACACAGAGTTCACAAACCATATATGACAACTATTACTAGACACTCGCATGCGACTTAGTGTCTGTGTGTGTGTGTGTGTGTGTGTGTGTGTGTATTGGTGTTGATATATGCACATATTCTTGACTTGACTTACCGCAACATAAAGGTGTATTTGCTGTTCTTGTTATGCTTTTTACGCGCCAAAATAATCAATGCTAGAAAATTGCCAATCACACCGAGACCCATGACAATCAAACTGAATATCAAACGCCGGCGATTGTTATACAATGCGGCTGTGGCCGTTAGAGCTGCTGATCGATTCGTGGTCAATTCATTGGCCAACTGCAACAGCTGCACCACAGTGCCATTGTCAGCTCCACTGGCCACGGACATGGCGGCGTTTCTTATTTGATGATCGTTTTCCCAATGTTTAAGTGCAAAAATATGTGCGTATGAGTGTATTTCAAATGTAACTAGCTGTAAACTAGTTTGGCGATCGGCAGCCACTTGTTCACTTAATTTATCATTAAACTGTTTAGCAATTGCTGTTTTTCGGCATTAGCTATACGTATATATATTGTGTGTATATATATTATATATATGTATATATATATATATATATATATATATATATATTTGTCTCTGTATAGACTGTTACGCACGCGCGATATTCTATTCGTTAAGTTTTACCGTGCGCTGTGTGCACCGCCTGCAACGAGCCGTCGTTTAATAATAACGAGCCGATAGCTCAGCTAACGGACAACGACAACTACGCTGACTGCTCTGCCGTTGTCGCTGACGCTGCTGCTGCCTCTGCTCATTTCGTGGGTGTGAAAGCACCGGCAGCAGCAACAGCTCCTTAGCCCAGTCAACTACAACCAACGAAGCTCAACAGTTGGCGTCGGCACACGACGCTCACAAGGCACACGAGGCACACGAAATCGTCTTCGTTTCTGCTCAATTCTGTCTCTGTTGGGTGGCCAGTGGCCAACCCCATTTAGCATGCGTCGCTCGTGCCGAACGACAACGCCGGCGTCAACGTCAACGGCAACGTCAACGGCAACGTCAACGTTGGCTGCGACTATAGCAATAACAACAACAGCAGCAACAGCAGCGTGTGCGGTCGCAATTGCTTTGCTACTTTTCTATGCTCTTCCAATTGAGCAGCATATGCACTGGGTCATACATGTTCGATATACATATGCATTTAACCATATATATATATATATATATATATATATATAAATAAATAAATAAATATATACATATATACATAATTGCATAGATTGATAATATCTAGAAACAGGTAATATATATATATATATCTATTAGATCATATCTTTTTCTACTTTCTATATCAAGAACTTTTTTATACATATTATACATAAGCGTATATCAAATTCGTCATCTGAAAATTATAAACTTTTCAATATTCTGCAACTATTTACTATATAATATAATAGAGTACATATGATTCATATACATGTAAGTGCATATTAAATTCGACGTTAGCTAACTAAATGAATGCTCTCTATGCATAGAAATGGAGCAATATCGAAGTGTTAACATCATCGCACCTGCTGTCACTCCCATGGGCAAACTGATATAAATATGTAAGTGAACTATAAATCTATCTGACCTAATCAACTATACACCTAAACATATAGACGATATACGCATGCAAAACCTATTACCAGCAATTCATATTGTTTATTTGCTTTGATATGCCTATGTGATCTCTAATTATAAGTAGTTGCAAGCTAATATATGTAATATATAGAAAATCGACTATCAACACATTAAATTGAGCTAATATTGAATTTTTGCAAATTCTTGGAAAAGGGACATTAAAATTTAAATTAAATATGTGTAATGAATTAAAGTCGGTTTCAAAACCCGTAGAATTTATGAAATCGTCAAATATGAAATTAATATAAATATATAAAATTCTTAGAGAGTATATTACTAAAGCTATAGAGTCATTTAATATTACAAACGAGCTACGTAATAATAGATGAATTTATTAAGAAATTCTATAATAAACCAAAATAACTAAATCAAGGAATCAGATGGAACAGTAATTATTTGTGGTGGATGCTGAGGTCATTGAGGTGATGAATGGTCAAAGAATATTAAAATTATTAGCAAATATATAAATAGTATATTTTTATTAATAATGCATTTTGTAATTCATATAAGTTGTATATTTTATTATAAGTGCATTTGCAATTCGTTTCATGATTTCCTTTGAGCTTAACAACTATTATTTTTGTTTTTGCAAAATTGTTGAACAATTAAAATATTTTGTATTTATTGAAATTTTACTATGAATCGTGCGCGCAGCTTTTTGATTTGAAAAATTTGAAAAATGCAATTATGAAATAAATAATTATTGCAAACAATCAATGCACTCACACACACGCACTCAAAAAGATTGGTAAATGCTTGAGTTGAGATCAAAGAGGCGCATACGAAATGCATTCTAAATGCGTTATTAGCCGTAAAACGAAACGGAAGTGAGCAACAAGACGCCGCTGTTAATGTCGACGACGACGCCAGCAGCGCTGCCTGCAGTCAGCGGCTTCAATTTGTTGACAATGCGGCGAATGCGCAACGTGTGTATAATTTAATTGCGAGCTCGCAGCCTAACACACACACGCACAAAGGGGCTTACACACACACACACACACGCACATGTTGCCAATCAATTGTTGGGCCCACAATATGCTTCGCATTCGTTGACATTGTTGATAATAAATTCAAAGACCGTCAGATGCTGGTGCCTATTAAGAGGCTGTCCTGCAGCATGAAGGACGTCATGCTGTGACTATTTTTAGCCAATTTGTCCAAAACACACACACACACACACACACACACACACAAACACACACACGCCCACACACACAGACAGATAGTGAATAGCAAAAAGGCAAACACGAACTTTGACTTGAGGCGCAGCAAAAGTTTTTGCGTAATATATTCCAGCGAATTCGTCTATTCCTTGATATCCTCTTGGCTATCCGTTAATTGAAAGCTTATAGCGGCGGCCTCATATTTTTTCGTTTGCCTTTTTGAGGTCACATAAAAATTGCATTTATATACACTATACATAAGACATGTATATATATCTATGTATATATATATATATATATATATGTTCTCTTATTTGGCAGAGCAGTTGAGTG
The DNA here is from genome assembly GCA_035047405.1 of Drosophila stalkeri. Lineage (NCBI taxonomy): Eukaryota > Metazoa > Arthropoda > Insecta > Diptera > Drosophilidae > Drosophila > Drosophila stalkeri. Next base: position 13,085,338 of record JAWNPR010000041.1, on the reverse strand, counting down.
ACCTGTGACTGACTCGTGGCAACGTTGGCTGTGGCTTCTGTTCGCCAAATGAAATTCATAAATAATAACGTATTATTTACTAGACCTTTTCATTTATTAGCTTAACACCCTAAAGTCACTGATTAATGGTGAAGCAGCAGTTGAGTCCGCCCACGCGATTGTCTCCATTCTGCTGACGGTTAACATCCTCTTGTCATGTTTGACAAGCACTTTAACAATGAGAGTTGAAGAAAGCTGGCTCTAGGCCCATTTCTAAGAATGATACAAGTAGTAATATATATATCTATATATAGTCTATATAAGTACTACACTGATATCATTCTTATATATTCCGTATTGACTTTGTAAATCTCATGACTCATTGGCAAACCCCACTTAAGTTGCTTGCACAATTATATTTGGTCTGCAAATAAGATATAATTCCACATTCTTTCCCTACATTAATGTAGGTTGCAAGTTAAGAAACTTAAGAAACATAAGAGCTGAGCCATGCTGAATATTTCATATACTTTTAGCTGCATATTGGGAAAGGTTTTAATAATGTAAAAGAAAACTGTTGAAATATATAAATAAGTAAAACTTTAAATTAGAATTTCAAAATCAAAATACTATGTAATACAACAAAGTTGAGTTAAAAAATATTTATTTTTTAATTTCTCATTGTCTCATTTACGAATTCTTTTTTTACTGAATATTTTTCCTCTTTCAGTAATTTTCTGCTTCTTATGCTTATATTTTTTCCCTTCTCTACATCTATTTTCTTTATAAATTGATTCTATCACATTAAAATTTTTATCTACTTTTATACTTGCCTTCGGTACAAATATTATTTAAAATACCATTATTTTGAAATATGAAAGATTTTAGAATATAATCTGATTTCTTCTTTATAAAAATCCAAAGTTTCATCTAAAAATATTGAATATTCCACAAACCATTTTTAAGCAAAGCTTACTCAGCAAGATCGGTTTTCTATAATACATATGTCTCAATTAAAAAAATATATATTACTTTATATCTCAATAAACAAGTTCCATCTGAAACTATTTCAGAGAAATATCGTTCTATAGAATTTCGATTCGTAATAGTCAGCAGCTTGAAGGAACTATTAGCTAAATCGAGTGAATTCTACGAAATCAGAAGTGGCATATTGTGTATAAATTGTATTAGCAACGCTTTAGGAAACTACAGAAAGCAAATTTATGAATTCATGAAACAATTCTTTCAATATTTGGCTAACAAATTTTTAATTTCTATTTTTTAGTAAATATTGATATTTAGTAAATTTTGTAAAAATATCGGTCAAAATATATAAGCTTACGCTTTCCTGTCTGAGCGATATGACAAGGTGAACGCAATTTTTATTTTAGATGTTATGTATTTTTATTTATTTATTTTTTTTTTAACTTATCTTATTTGCTTTAAGTGGTCATTAGAGTTGATTTGCTTGCAATCTTAACAGCTGGCCCGACCAACATTCTTTTTGGGGTAGTCCCAATTGCCTCGGTTTTGCAGGAAAACTATATTCGACATATATATATATATATATATATATATATATATATATATATATATATATAACTAGAAAATATCTATCGTATATATATATATATATATATATATATATATATATATATATATATATATATGATATAGATATTTTCTAATTAGATGCCGCGCTGCTGTGTTCCAAGAATTGTGCAGCTCGGCAAGCTTGAGAAAATTTGCAATTGGGTTGCTGGGCTGACTCGGACATGCATCAATGCCTTACTCAACTGGCTGGAGGCTAGCTAGCTGACTGCAGTTGTTTATGCCGAGTGCATACTGTGACGTGAATTGCATACGAAGTGCAGTCCATGCAAACGGAAGCTGCGCGAACAATTGGCCACAGTCGCACAGTGGTTCACATATTTGCAGGCAACTATTTAGCATAACAAACAAATAAGAATTTTTATTGTATTGGCAGCTACTTAAAAAAGGCGCGCAGCCAAAATTAAAAAACAAAATATATACATATATATAAAACAAAGAAACAGTCAACAAGAAAAAAACATTACCAAGTTTTAAATATCAAAACATTGAGACAACATCAGCGGCATTTTAATGGCTCGATAAGTCGTCTTTCTCTCTCTCTCTCGCTCACACATTCTCTTTCTCTCTCTATCTGTCTCTTGGCTCACAATTAACATTTTATCAATAGAGCCTCCCAAAACGTAGCGCTCATTTCATTAAAACGGTCCGGAATTAAAGACAATTGGAATTACAAACACGCAGGGCGCAAATTGTTCAACGTGTGCGCAGCCAAAAGAGAATAAAACAAAAACAGCAAGAAAATAAATTTTAAATTATAGAGCCCACAAGATGTTGATATAACTATAGATAAACAAACTGTACATATATATATATATAGCAGCTATGTATATGTACAGCTCAAATGCAAATGACTTAAATAAAACCGAAGCTGAAATCGAAAGAATTTTAAAAACGAATGCGACACAAATGCATTTGTAATTTGTTTTCGATGTGTGTATATATAGAACAATTATATATATATATATCGATTTATTGATGCGTATGTAGTTAACATACAAGATAGGATATTGGCTTTTGCTTTTAGTTATATATTGATATAGGTAGGCATTCACACGCGTTTTATGCACAGTTGCTTGTGACAGAAGCTTCGTTAAATTTTGCAAATTTGATTAATTACATATGTATATAAAGTATATTTACTAAATTATTGCACTATAGCTTGAACTTTAGCTCTTAAATTAACTAACTACTTATTGTATAAACAAATGTGTCAAAGCATATTTATAGTTTGTATATAAATAGACAATAAACAATTTCCCTATGCAAAGGCACAAACAAACAAATTCGCACACACACACACACACACACTCACAGAAACGCACGTACACACCCACTAATCGATGGCTGTCTTTAGTGGTGTGTATGCGCGTGTGTGTGTATGTATGTGTGTGCGTGTACGTATGTGTGTTGTGCATACCCGCTAGCGTACAATCACAGCACACAAATTTCACGATTCTCACTTAATCAGAACATAAACGAACTTAACATTTGGCGTCGTTGCAATATTTTGCATTCTTTTGTCGTCTAGATGCGACTGCAGAAGTTGTAAAGCAATTGCTTATCCTCGAAATGATAAACATTGTTAATGTGTCGCAGCACACGACCGTCGACAAGATGTCGTGCATAGTGCACAGCCTCCATGCGATCCTTGGACAAGCCCACCTCGATGAGCCAGCTAACAAATTCGCTGCCATAAAATACCTTACGGTAGACCCGAATGCGCCATCTGTCAGAGAGAAGCAGAAATGATATAAACATAATCTTAAAATAAAGCCATAAAACTCACCGTCTATCCTTAGCAATGTCCTTCTTACAGTTCTCCAAGTGATGATTACGAAATTGTTCGCAGATTTGTTTTGTCTCCGGCCGCACATTCGACCAGTGAGGTAGACTAACAACATTAGCGCCATACCTAAAACGGCATAACATTAATAAATGTCCACTTTTAGTCAACATTTAATCGAATACTAACCATAGTTTACGCCAGAACTTGATCAGTGGCATTAGCAGCTCGCCTGTATCGCTTATGAACACAGCGAGCACAATCAAACCTTGGCCAAAGTTGAGGAACGCATCGAGAAAACTTAACTCCAAATAGATGCCTGACATGCCCTCCATGACCAGCGTCCAAATGGACACGGCCAGGCCGACAAACATGGAACAGAGCAATATGATCAATAGAATAGTGTGCTTCAGTGTTTGATGCTCATCGGAATCGCTCGTTTGTTCCAAGGGCTCCAGACCACTGCGCGTCTGCTCCTCATAACGTTCTATGATATTCTGACAGCTCTGACGCGAGGTACTCGGACCGCAGTTGTATGCACTGCTGCACATATGACTGCAACAAAGGAAATTTTTAATTATATAACTCTAATACAAATCGAGTTTATGCTTACGCTTCTACTGTCGGGGCACTATCAATCTTATCCACATCCTTCATCACATTTCGTTGCCTGCTACGATTTAACAGGTCCTCTATATCCATGACTACTGTGGAGGCTGTTGTGGGCGTGGTTGCCGTCGAGGTGGAGCAACAATTGCCATTGCCAGAGCCACAGCCACCATTGGACCTAGTCTCAGGTACAACAGTTGTGGTGATCATTTCATCATCATCCGACGAGGAGGAATACGAAGTTGTGCGCAAGCTCTGTCTCAATGGCGAACGATCTGCATTGGCCAACAAATTGGCCGTTGAGACAGTTGAATGCAAGTCAGATGCTGTAGAGAATTGAGAAGATTAACTCTCTGTTAATTATTGTAATTGCAAACGCATACCCGAATCTGGATTGGATAACTCACGCGAATAGGTCAGGTACTTTTCGTAGCGCTTCTTATAACGTTGATGCAGCACGAGGCAGCCCACAGTAACTGTAAAATTATATTCCATTATATTTATGATAAAAAAAAATTAACTTGCTTATGATAAGATTCTAATTCAGATTGAAAACTTTGTAGGCATCATTGTAAGCTTGTTTGGCAAGCTGTCATAACGCGTCAAAGAGATATATTTCTCATCAGTTCTCAATAAAGAAGAAGTTGATAAAGCTCCAACACACCTATAAAGCACATCACGAGCAGAAATACTGCAATAGCTGCCTGTGCATTGCCATATTGAAAGCTGGGATTCTGTTTCTCACTGGGCATAGATTTAGAATCAAAGGCAATCAGTAGACCAGAGATGAGAGCGGGCACGCCCCAGGCAAAGATTAGCTGTGGAAAAATGAAAGAGTCAATAAAAGCGAGCCCAGCTACAAAATATTTCATCAGCTCACCATATAGGGCCACAGCTTGAGCACAAAGCACAAGCTGCGGCACTGCAAAAAGAGCAGCGTTATGGCCAATATAGCTGTCCACAAACGTGAGCTGTACGTGCCTATATTGAACAGAAAGAATTGCAGGTATAAAGGCCAGCGCTCCACATGATCCAGCTTCGACCAGAGTATGACGCCAATGCAGCACATTAGCTGAAACATTAAAGTGAAAACAATTGTTTAATAAGTTTACAAATTTTAAAGTTTAACAAATTCAGCACCTGTGAGAGCACTAGGCAAGCTGTTATACGCTGTGGCATGCGTTTAAATCGCTTCGTCACTATCAACAGCGCCAGCATCCAGCAACAGGCGGCGGCGCCTGCAACGCTAATGTCAAAGGAGAAGGCATCGAGCTCATGCAAATAGTCCAGAGGTTTCAAATTTGTCAACGATATCATCTTGGCAGAGATAAACATAAGCGGTGCCGAGATAAACGTACACAAGACCATGCTGCGAGCGATCTATAAAATGTATAGAAATTTCTATTATTTTTCTGCTTTTGATTATATAATTTGATATGCTAACCAGCTCCACTTCCACATTGTACTGGGTAGCAATAACAAAGGCGCCAGGTGCCGCTGGAAAGGTGCCATAGAGAAAGCCGAAGGTGCTCAGCTCTGTGGTATCATTGAAGTTTTCGCCCGCCTGAATAATGTTCACAGTTTGGCGACAGACCAAGGGCAACACCAGACTAAAAAGAGATGAAGAAAAAGGTGATTAGCAGACATTTGACAGATGAGTTAAAATGTCTCAATTGCTCTATTTTTTCAATTATTTCAGACTTACATCTTGACCAGAATTAGCACGCTGGGCAGTAGCAGACCCATGCCTATTGTCTTACGTTCCGTGCCGGTGCCGCCGCCCAGAATCTTGAGACCCAGCAAAAATAAAGCCGTGGCCGAGAAGCTCTGTCCGAACACTCGCAGCACGCTAGCTACCATTTCGGGCAGTCCTTTGGGAAAGAGGAAACCGGCTGCCACGCCCAGCAGTGTCATCAACAGCAAAGGATTGAAGAATAATGACTTGATGGTATTCCATACGAGTATCGTGTGCTCGCCCAGGCAACGACGCTGCTTGCTTAGCTGCTCAGCGGGACAGGTTTCCGGGCAGAGGGGCGGATTACGATTGACCTCCTCCTTGTTCTTGATAATTTTACTAATCTCCAAGAGAACCAAGCCAATAGGATTCAGAATGGCCAGCGAAATGGGCGCCATGAGATACAAATACGAAGCATACTCCGGATGCACATCCTTATAGAGAGCCATGACTAAAAGCAAACAAAGATTAGATGCGGATTGGACTTGAGATAGAGAGAGAGAGAGAGAGAGAGTCTATGTCTTACCTATGGGATATCCAATGGCAAAGTCGTTGCTCTGCGTGCAGAAGATGGCCATGAGACCGGCACGCGCAAAGTTCAAAGGTCGCGCCACAAGCAAACAGATCACCAACACGGCAAAGAAGACAATTGCCTTCGATATGAGCATGGCCAGCAAGAAGGTCCAGTTTACAGCTCTCCAATTGAGCTCGACGAGCGAGAGAAAGATGAGCGAGGGCAAGGCAAAGGTGCCTACAAATGTGGCCAATCCTTTGGTTTCCGCATTGCTGATGATCTTAAAGCGTCCCGCTATATAGCTGAAGAGAGAGAGAGAGAGAGAGAGAAGATATTGATAATTAAGAGATTATATAATGTTGAGAATGCGGAGTAGACAAGCAAAAAAAATACTTTGGTTGACTATGCTTGACTAGTTGATACGCTGTTGTTGTTGCTGCTATAATCATTTTAGATTTCATCTAAGTTAAAGGTAATTAGTTTGACTAATAAGGCTCTTTAATTTATATTAGATAAATTAAATTGAATTTAAAGTTTAAGTGAAGAGATATTCAAAATAATGTTCAAAAATGATTGAATTCTGGTCTTTAAGACTGGAAATAAATTAAATAACTAAAATTGATTAAATTAAAAAAAACTAAAATTATGGATAATTAACGCCAAGCAAATTATATAAATTATAAATTTGCACTGCGACCATTAGACAGGCATATATATTTCAAATTTCAAGTATGTTTTGTGGTTTCAATAGATCGTTACGTTCATGTGGAGGGACAGCGAAGACGACATGGACTATCTATCTCAAATAGATTATATATAAGCATATATAACACACATTTTCACAAAAACAATATACCCATTAGCTATACTCAAACTAGGGTATACTGAAAATGCAAGCTAATATATGTATATAGAGTGGAAAGAGAGATATTAAAATTCAGCTTGAGCCACACCTCTTTAATAATGTTAAATGTGCGTGCAGTTAAATATATTTATATACAAAAAAAAAAAAATACATATATTTATATGCGGAACTTACAAGCATTTACATATATAAACAAGCTAACATGCAACAGAGTCAACAATATTAATAATATTAAATCAAAATACAAAAAGCCTAAAGACCAGTTTTGCATTTCAAAATCTTGTGTTGCGGTCGATTTGTTCCGGCCAAAAAAAAGAAGAAAAATTCCCAGATATATATACATATAATTTATATAGACACAAATAACTGAAGTACTTCCCCACACAAAAAAAAATATACGTGAGCTACTTCGCTCACCTCAACAACAATAACAAATGTTTGCTTTAGCCTCTCGAAATATTTCCCTCGTGTTGTCTGCTTGATTTTTAACTAAAGTACATAAAATACATGTTTTTCACCTGTCTCAACTGTGTTTGTAAAACAGAACTTTCCGCTGCTGCAATCAGCACAGAACTGTACAAACGAAACAAGATTTACTGCAGTTAATAAATTACTTAGAATTAACAATTGACATCTGTATAAATACGCAAAAATATTTAACTTTATACTTGCTTGATTTTTATTTTTATTTAAAAATAAAAATATATATTTTAAGACATTTTTAAGAGTTACAAAATTTACAAAAATAAAAAGTGCACTTTGAATAGGTGAACGTAGTTTAAAAAAATTAATTACTTAGTGTGTACAGTAGACACTGCCTAAAATGCACGCTTTATAAGCTGAGGAATATAATACAAATTTATGGGAAATTATGAGAAATTCTGAAAATTACGAATGTCATTTATCTCTGCATAAAGAAGAATATTTCAGTAATATTACCTTAGCAGAAGCTCTTGATTGTTATTAAAATTAGTAAATCTAAACTAAATCGATGCGATTGTTGACCTTTAAACAGAAAATATATATTTTTGAGTCTCCTATTAAATATATGTCTCCTATATAAGTATTTTTTTATAAAAATAGCATAACCTATTCTACCAATTTAATAAAGGGCATCCGTAGTCTGTAATAATATCTCATACATTAATTTGAAATTAAATTAGCTGCTGTTCCAATTCCTCGATATGCTCTATCAACAAGTTTTCAGTTTATGGAAGAATTTGTCTTGCCTCTTCTTATAACAGTTGTGCGTTGTTTGTTGTTGTTAATATTATTATATATTATTGTATGTTGTTGTTGTTTATTAATTTGTATTTCGTGTGTTTGTTGTATAAACAAGTGTGTAGAGCTAGAAAAAGAGCTAGAAAATGGGAAACAAAAAAATACTGGCAACATTCAACTTAGGCTTAGACATTTATAGGAACCTATAGAAGCGCAGCAATATTTTTCCCATTTAAAATAAATAAAATTGAATTCAATTACCGAAGAAGAGCATGAGATCTGTGGCTATGGCAGCAAGACACGTGCCGAGCCTCTAGATAACAACAAAAGGTGACTAATGGGGAAACTATCTCAGCCCGAAATGGAGCATTTGGAATGCTTGCTCTATATTTAGTTAAACAGCTGTTCAGTTGATAACATTATTTATTACGAAATATTTCAATTAAAACACTGCAGGTATTTCCATGTCAGCTGCGCTTAAAAACTTGTATTCATTAATGCCAGTTATTAGATGCGAATGAAATCTATTTGAACAATTAGCTAACATTGCATAATTATATTGTTGTTATTTAAACTAAATCAATTAAGACTAAAGCAATTTCTGTTACGTTACGATCTTGCAATATTATAAAATAGAATTTCTTATTATTATTATCATTATTATTATTGTTGTTGTAGCTGCTGTTGTTGTTGGTGCTTAAACAGTAGCAGTTACGACGTACCGAATTGTTGTTTATAAGACACTCGCGTGCATCATCTATCTATCAGCATTTAAAACAGCTTAGAATGCATCTAAGCTAGCGCAATTGCCTGCAACATTGTCAGTAGTAGTATTATCACAAGTACAGTGGGCACACGAAATAAAGGCAATAATAGACCGATGATTACTGTATAATGCCTAATCTAAAAAACATTTTCAATTGATCAGCATTTATTATTGATTTTTTTGTTTTCATTGTTCATTATTCAGTAATTTTATTTCATTGTTCATTTTTGTCCCTTATTTATTATTATTTTTTATTCATTACTAATTTAACTATTATATATTATATATTACATACTATCTATTACTGATTTATTCTTCATTATATATAGCTCATTACTCAATAGTCATTATTCATTAGGCAAACAATGCTTAAAAAATAATCATACATTATTCATTATTCATTACTCAATAACAGCTCGTCACTGTTCATTATATTTTATTTATTCTTTACTAATCATTTTCCAAAATTCATTGTTTATTATTATTAGTAATATTATTATTATATTTATATTTATATACTTAAAAATACATGTACATATTTATAAATATTTACTTGATGTGTATTCCTCTCTTCCTTATTGATAGCAAATGCTTTGATTTCATTAATAATAATCAGCTAAATTAAATAAGAAAGCAATTCCAAGACAAAGGCAAAAATCTAAACATACTTTCTCTTATCAGTCTGGCAAATAAGTTTATCAAAGTATTTCTTATCAGCGAAGCCCAACAGTTAATTAGAATCAATATTAAATATATATATATATATATATATATATATATATATATATATATATATATATATATATATATATATATCACTAAAGAACAGCTGGCTAGAGATATTTCATTTGAATATAGAAGTTGAAAAAGAAAAAGTTCTGAAAAGTTCAACAAAAAACTATATATAGTAAAGTTAGTTAGTTATAGGTATTTAACAAATAAATAGAAATTAAATTCTTTAAAAATTACAATTAAATGTTTAACAACTTCAATACAAGCCGAGTTACCACTGTATGCGCTTATGCTTACATATTATTTAAACAAATTTATGCATGTATAAGGCATAGGGTATACGAACAATACGTAATTGCATTGTCAGACGATTTTCGATTGCATAATTGTTAGATGATTGCATCAATCGATTTTGATCGATTTTGCTTACAGCGAATATTGCAAGGTCATTTGTAATTGTTTATATATCTATCTATATAGACATATATGTACATTGTTTATTTGTTTTATCGCACTCTCTAAACGTTTTACTTTCGCTTATTGTAATTTACTAATTGAACGCAAATATTTTGAAATTGCCTTTGGCATAGCGCGAATTTTAAACTAGTATTCAAATTGTTGTTATTGTTGCACGTTTTTAACTGTTGTTTATTTGCATATGCCTATATCTTAGATTGTATTTGAATGGTGCACTGTAATTGGAAAAACTTTACGCTTCTGTGCGTCTAAAAATTTGAAACGATTTATGGCCCACTTTTTTATCGTAAAGCGATACAAAAATTTCGAGTGACATTTATTATTGTTTATAAAATAAAAATGAATGAATAACAATACACAAATAATGTATACAAATCTACACTTTATACAATAATCAATTCCATTGCTGATTCACTTTTGTTTGCTAAAGGGAATATTCCCACGCCTTAAGCCAACGACCTGCATGACTAAGGGGAATAAATGCGGCATAAATTATTTTAATAAAGTTTATTAAAAAAACCCGCAGCAAATATTAATTTTTTTATAATAATAAAGAATTTCAATAGAAATCTTTATAGTTAAATATATATTTATATTGAATTAAATATATGCTTAAGCAAGCAACGTTAATTTGTCCAAACAACCTGAAGCTTCTCTTAATTTACAAAAAAGCAAAAGAAGAGCAAGGTCAAGCATTTTATCACATATCTATAGAAGAGAGTAAAACAAAAGAGAGAGAGAGAGCCAGTGCTCAGATTTGAGTGCATATCTAACGGTTGCTATCTAGAAGAGAATCTCAAGTAATTGAAAGTGCTCGCACTAAAACTCTATTGACAACAAATATATTAAATGTTTTTGGTCAAGTATTTTCATAATCAAAATATTTGCGTGCGCTAAAAATTTCGTTGAATAAAAAAAACTTTGATAACAAATTTAAATGATACAATTAAAAGCTAATTCACCTAGCTAAAATGAGTTTACCAGCAAAAACAATAGATTAAGTCACTACAAATGTCTCTCTTGTTGATCTTAATTCAAGGAAATTAAAAATTGGCATTTTTATATGAATCGGAACCGGTCATTGAACGAGCGCGTGACAAACCAGATCACAATTTTGAACTGCACAAACTAACACGTACCACGAGACAACAACAAATAACTGTTAATGAATGGGAAACAAAGCGCCCACACAAATGTTAGTCAAGGGTCAAGGTTCACAGGTTATTTTTTTACAAATGTCAACCAAATGTGCGTGGGTCAAGTGAATTAGCTCGACTTACCCGCATATAATAATGCCAAAACATTGCACCAAAGCCGGATAGAAGTTGTCCATGGAGACGCCATCCTCAACGCGTGGCGTAGCAGTGCTGCCGCTGCCGCTGCCACCGTCGACGTAGCTGCCAACCAAAGTAGCCTCTGTGGCGTCAGCAGCGCTTTCCCTTAATGCTTTATAATACATGGAACTATCCATAATGGTTGCTGGCAAATTCGTTCACTGGCTCACAGCAGCTTGCAACATGGTTGGCTAGGGGTGGCACTTGGGAGGGCTCACTCGAACCAACTGACGTAGCAGCTGTGACGTCAATGGGAACCCGCACGCTATGCGCTACGCCTGTGCCTGTGGCTGTGGCTGTGCAAATATTGAATTTTCACAAAATTGAATTAACAACAATAATAACACAAATACACACACATATATACATATATATATATAACAATTATTTTATAACGCAATTCTCTGCGTTCTTGTGGCTTATCTAGTATATTTAATATATTTAGCACAATTTGCAGCTTTCATTTTTACGCGGTTAAAAAAATAATTAAACGTTTTTGTGCTGCACTTCTCGCATTTTCAATGCATTTTTACGTCACCCGCTGCACTTCACACAAACTTCGCTTACAGAAAATAATGCTGGAAGCTGCAGCAATCCGCTTTTATAGGAAAATTCCCTCGCAATATGTTCGCTCAAAAGACTCAAGTCGCTGAGCGAACCAATGAGCTCTTAGCTCTCTTTTGGTTCATTAAAATTTAAGCTGTGTGGCGCGTCTAAAGCGTTTAGTTTTGCATATGCTTGTAAAATTTAGTCATATTAATACTTACTTTGTTATAAAGCTCACATAGAATATAAAACAAAATATTAAATATGTTATTTGTTTGTTTAATTGGATACCATTGCATCTCAGTTCTCAATTGAACGACAATGTACATCTCTATCACATAGCTATTGTCTGTACCTAGTGATGACAACGAATCACAACCGAGTTTTTAAAAATATGTGCATAACAAGTGGTGTCATTTTATGCTAATAACAGGTGGTTTTATTAATTATAAATACTTTACAGATTCGCTGCAATTATATATAAATATAATTATATTGAATCCAAATATTTATGATTCTTTTACAAATAATTTATATATTCTGCTTGTACACTGATGTGTTGCAGGGCTGGCGAAAAGTTCCGATAATTTGTTTTGCATAAGTATCGATAGTATTTTACTCAGCTGTTTATATTACGTAGGGAAGAGGAAGAAAAATTAGTCATCAAACAAAATTCAACGCAAAATTGTTAAAAATTCATTAGAAGTTTATTAGCTGCACAAAATGAATCGACTATTTGGACGCGGAAAACCCAAGGAGCCCGGACCAAGTCTAACAGACTGTATTAGTGGTGTAAGTAACTGTGTAGCAGTAAATGTGAATAAAGAAAATCCTAATCATCATTTTCATTGCAGGTGGATGCTCGAGCAGCAAATATTGAGGAAAAGATTGCGAAATTAGAGACAGAGCTGCGTAAATATCGCGAGCAACTGAGCAAAATGCGTGAATCCCCAGCCAAGAACTCTGTTAAACAAAGAGCGCTGCGTGTGCTCAAACAAAAGAAAGCGTAAGAGCTAATAAGCTATAACACTGGGTCATTGTAAACTTATTTTTATCTTTGTTTATTTTAGCTATGAGCAACAAGCTGAATCTCTGCGCAATCAATCCTTTAATATGGAACAGGCCAACTATGCCGCCCAATCGCTCAAGGATACTCAAGCCACAGTGGCCGCCATGAAGGATGGCGTAAAGCAAATGAAGACGGAGTATAAGAAAATTAATATCGACCAAATTGAGGACATGCACGACGATATGGCGGATATGTTGGAGCAGGCCGACGAGGTACAGGAGGCCATGGGACGAACCTACGGCATGCCCGAGGTGGACGATGATGATCTGCAGGCAGAACTGGATGCATTGGGCGATGAAATGGCTTTGGATGATGATTCCAGCTACTTGGATGATGTTGTCAAGGCGCCCGAAGCGCCAGACAGAGAGCCAGGCGCCGATAGCATTAATCCGGGCAAGGTAAGAATAAAACACAACAAAAATTCAATAACATTCATATTAATTCATATATATTTCACTTTGCAGAGCACCATTGAAACAGATGAATTTGGTTTGCCTAAAATTCCAACGTCCTTGAAGACAACATAAATTGTTGTTTTCTTTTATGTTCATATTAAAATTTAGAGGAAAAAACATAAACAACACCGTTTCCATTTTCAGTTATAAATAACAAAAAATCGTTTAAGTTTATATACACAATGCTTTATATATATTTTGTATGCATTTCCGTTATGTTTTGAAAGTAAGCCTAATAAAAGGATTTGTACACCAGCTCGCTCTTTGCTGCGCTCTCTTAAGGTTGCATCGCAATCGTTCTCTTAGGTGCAAAATCAGCTCACACATTTGCCGACTGTCTCTCTCTCTCGCTGTCACTCACACGCATACACGCTCAGTGAGCGTGCTCACATATACCAACACAGCGACGTGCATGAAGGTAACTGAGCTTTGAAGTTCAGAGCATGAACTTGAGCGGCCGCGCGCGTGTCTCTGCCGCTGTGAATGTTTTCATATACATGTGCACATGTGTATGTGTGTGCATGCGCTTGTGTTTGTGTGTGTCTCATTGCACTGCTGTGTGCAAAAATAACGCGTTCGCTTGCGTTTAGTCTTCATCTGACTGCTGTAACGGACGGTCGCAAAATTTCGAACTGAACAACATAGTCAGTCGATCACAGCAGCAGCAGCAGCAACAGCTACAAAATTTTGAAAAACCTTCGCTCACCCAAAACACAATTAAAACAAACGCAAAATCAAAGTCAAAGAAACAAATAATTGTAATTACAAATTCCAATTGCCACGCCCCCGCGGACAAACCAATTCTCGTAATGAAGTGCATCAAGTGAAATAACAAATCTGTGTCTATCGCGCATCTAGTGCGTGAGCGCGCCCGCGTGTGCGTGTGTGTGCGTGTGCGTGTGCGTGTGTATCAAAGCTGATTCTGATACGGAATCAGCATTAGTATCTGCTGCATTCACTGCCAAAATGCCGTGCAAATTGAGAATTGGCAAAAGTCTTGTGTAATTGTATTTTGAACCAAACCAAACCCACCCACCCACCACCTCAACCACCCAGGCAGCCAACCACAGCAACAACAGCAGCCGCGATCCCCCTCACAGTGCCTAAAAGTGTTTTTGCTTTCGTTGTTGTTGTCGTCGTCGTCGTTTGTTGTTGTTGTTATTAATGTAGATTTTTACATACACAAAATATACGCAATATTTACAATCGTTTCAATGCAAATATTTGCCCAGCAGCCATTTCGCGCTGCGAAGTAAAGAAATAGTGCAACTGCAATAAACTGATGCAACGGTAAACATAATGGATATACGCCAAATTGGATTACTACTGCTGCAAATGGTGAGTGAATTGAAGACATTGCGCATACGCAGCGTGCAACGATCTAGAATTTGCTCAACTCTGACAAAAAGTCAGAGTTGCAATTCCGATAAATTGCTAGAGTTACAGGCGAGTAAGAGAGAGGTAGAGAGAGAGAGAGAGAGAGTGGCAGTGGGAGAGGGAGAGAGAGTGTGTGTGTGATGGGGAGAGGAAGGAGATTTGGGGGTGGCTTTTGTGAACAAGTGCAAAAATGCAGGAAACAAGTCGCAATAGACAAACGCAAAAAAAAAGCTTTCTATGCTCACATTTCGTCATCGAATCTGTGTGTATGTGTGTATGCGTGCGTGTGTGTGTGTGTGTATGAAAGTTCAGGAAAAAATATCAGCAATTGCTAATTCATATATGTATGTGTGTATGTCTGTCAGTGTGTGTTTCTATATAGTTACATGCACATTAAAATGCAACGGTGAACGGAATGAGTCAACTAATATAAAGAAAAAGAAGAAGAAATACGCTGGGATATTATTAACAAATATCCCTCTCACTCATTCATATGTAGGCAATTGATTGAAAGGAAATTTCATGTTAGCATATAAGAAAATAGCTTAAAGGGAAATTTAAAAATAGTCGATTTTAGGTAATTTCATAAAAACGAAAGTAAGTTCGTGCATGCTCAGTTCTAGCTATTATATTGACGATGATTCATTGTTTTTTTTTTTTTTTGCCGAATATCGAATATTTTGCAATATGTTAACGTGTATATGGACTATATTCTTCTTCTTCTTCGTCTACTTCTTCTTCTTACCATTCTTTATTTTCGGCTACTGTTCAATTTGAATGCTTCTTTGCAACTGCTCGAATTACAGCTTTAGTCTTGGAGTCACAGCCAGAGCAATGTCCCACTTTTTGGGCTTCGAATATTACAATTTACCAATAATTAAAATACGAGACAAAAGAAGCGCTATAAAAAAAACTGCTAGCAACAGCGCAAATTTTTTTAGTAGTTTTTTATTATTTTCTGATATTATTTATGCTTATGCCGATTAAGTTTTGTTTTTAGCCAAAAATATTGGCTATGCAAATGATGGGTGCGACCTTCGACACAGAAAGTGACGAGCCAATTAATTAAGTTATCGATTTGATTATCGATCAAGCGGCCGTAGCTCAGATCAAACAATCTCGCATATTTATAGCCATGCTGAATATAAATTATGTATTTTTTAATCTAGGCAATAGTAAGGAATTTGTTTTAATCTTGACTATTATCTCATGCTGACCATGACTAGATTAAGTTAGTTTCTTATATTAAATTCATTCTATGTATTTGTTATTATTTTAATATATTTTAATAAGAATTTAATAATAGTCTATATACTTTATTATATACAACTTTTTTATTCATTTTATTAATATTTATTTTAAGCTTTCCATAAAATTTCTTACATTTCATCTGCTTCGATATTCATTATAAAAATATCCCAACTAATGTGACTTATCTAATTCCTAAACTTCCCTCACACATTTCACCTTACTCGCGTGCAGTCCAATCACATTCCACACACACATGTTCAAGAATTCACCACGAAAAAGGAATTGGCGAAAAAAAAAAACACTGACCAACCTCACAATCGATGCGAACATTTATTTGCCCGCCTTCCGCAAGCAAAAAATAAAATAAAATAAAACCAAAGAAAAAGTAAAATCCATCAAAAATTGAAATGAGACTTGGCAAAGGGCACAGCGAGAGCTTTTTGTCGCCGTTTGTTTTGATTTGCGCCAATGTCGATTGCCATTGGCCGATAAGGCTCAATGGCTGCTCCTGTTTCAACTTCAGCTCTCCTACTCTCCCGCTCTCCCACTCTGCACTCTCTTTAATCAATTAGCACCTTAGCCTATGGCTGCTGTTGATTTCGGTTTTGGCTGCGTTACTCTTCTAATGCTAGAGCATAAGAGAGAGTGAGAGCGCGCGATCTAAGCGTTTGCAAAGGCAATGAACGCGAGCGCGCATTTTGCTTTGCTTTTGTGTGCGCCTGCCTATGTGTGTGTGTGTGTGTGTGTGTGTGTGTGTGTGTGTGTGTGTATGTGTGTATGTGTGTTCGCAAACACGCTGCTGTAGAGCTTTTGGCGTTTTCTTCCGATAACGGGCACACACACATACACACACAGACAGGCATGCAGTTGCGCCTGTATATGTGCCTCGCGTCAGTTCGCGTCAGTTTTTCCTCCCCGGTGTCGCATGACCCTGGCCTGCTATTGAAGCTAGACACATTCGGAGGCCAATATAAAGCGCAACCATTCAAAATATATACTAAGCATGTTGCCGCCGATGTCGGCAACAAATGCACATGTGCATACACAGGCAAACATGTGTGTGTGTGTGTGTGTGCGTGTGTGTGTGTGTGCTTGTTAGTGCATAGTGCAAAACCTTTTTGCAGTTGTAGTTGTGCGGGCATTCGATACTTTTCTTATTTTTGCCAGTTGTTGTTGTTGTTGCTGCTGTTATGTCTATGTATGAGCGGAGGGCGGCAATGTATTAATTGCAGCAATTGGAAAGCTGGAAGCAAGTGCAAGTGCAAGTGCAAGTGCGTTTGCATATGTACTAAAAATCGAAATACAGGGAAAAACTAACAAAAGGCGAATTTTGAGAGATTTGCTTGCTTGTAGAATAGGCAAGAAATAGAAAACACCAGAACAAATAGGAATGTTTACAAAAAATATGTCTTTGTTTGCCATAGATCTTGATTGAAGGATGAAAAGGAAATTGCCAGAAAAAAATGGGAATTTGTAGATCAATTTATTTTTGTATATATGCTAATATAAATATAAAAATAATGTAAATATAAAAACTTGTATATTAAAAAAATAGAGGAAAAAACTACAGATAAAAGAAAATTTTAAGAGATGCATCAGAAGATTTTAGAAATAAAGAGAACTTTAAAAATGTATATTAAATTAGAATCGAAATGGATAAAACTTTATAGAAAATTGTAAATGTGAAGTAAATTAAAAATAAAATAAGCATCAGCAAGCATTATAAAGGACACTATGAAATAAATGAACAAACAAGAAGAGAATGGAAATAAAACAATATGAAAATAAATAAAAAGTACTAAATTAATGGGAAATTACAAAATAAATGGGAATCTAAATAAAGGCATGCTTTAAAACTGATCAAAAGGTAACAAAAATAAGGGGAATTTTGCGTTAGTCGAGCCTTCACTATTTTATTTTACTTTATTTATATATTTATTTATGTTTTCAATAAATTATTCAAAATTGATTACGCATGTGAGCATTAATGAATATTAGCTATTTGTTATAATTCGCCTTTTGTTTCAAAATGAAAACCTGTTTCGATAAGAAGAAATCAACAAACAGCAAAAAAGAAACAGAATTTGCAGGGTCTCGAATGGTCTCAGATGTACATATGTATGTATGTATGTATGTATGCTGTTAGCTGATGTGACAAATGTATTTCTGTTGGTCATTGATAATCGTAGAGGTAATGTCACTCTATAGGTAATTCTCCAGGCAAATAGCCGCAGCTGTTAACCTGGCTAGATTGATAAGCGTACAACGCTGCGTATGCTTGATAAAGGGCAACCTTACAAATTATTACGCATACGCCGTGTGTGTGTGTGCGTGCGTGTGTGCGTGCATGTGTAGAAGCGAGTTAGAAGCCAGCGGCCTTCAGAGCTTCAGGCAGATGTATACGAAAACTAGTTCTAAAATTCATGTATGTGTATAATAATAATATATTTATGTATGTATGTATGTATGTATGTATATATGTAGGTAAGTTATTAAAAGTCATAGCAGACGCATCAAGTTAAAGTTGTTGGAAGTCACGTTTTTAGTTTTGTTGTAGGTCTGCAACCGTTAATTTTTCCATTTACAACGTTCTCTTATATTTGTTTTTATTTTGTTTGCTGCTGAAAAAAAAAACAACAACAACAACAACAACAAAAATATGGGGAATAAAATGAAGTGTACGAAAAGCACATACTGCCAACTCAACGTAAAACTGCGAATCGCTTTTCAATTTTGATATCGTTTCGCTTTTTTTTTTTTTTTTTTTTTTGAAGCTGCTGCCCCCACTCTACAATAACAACAATACAAGCAACAAACTCAACATTCGGCACATTGAGGTTCAAGGTAGCAACGAAACGGCGCTCGACAAGGCCAAGTGCAAACCGTGGCGTGTCTCGAGCTCTCGGCTCTTGATTATGCATGCTTTAGACACACACATCAAAAATATGCGCACATACATGATTGAATATATATGTACATATATATAGAAAAATATATATTTATATGCATATATATAAATATGTATTTAGGCGCATAAAAGGCAACAAGTTGCACAGCACGTGCTTTAGTACTTTTAGCATAGCTACCTAAAAGAAACTGCTATGAAAATTCCCAATGCCCAATTAATTTACCAAAAATTATATAGCTGTTCCCTTCAGCTCAGTAAATCTTTGGGTGCAACCTAATCAAATAAAATGCTTAAATTACTAGCTAAATTAATTTCCAAAACATCAAAAAAGCGCTAATAGTAGCTCAATATATTAAATTGATTAAATATGCAAATAAATTCGCTTCAACAATAGTTGAAAGACTGCAAATGACCCATAAGATACACAAAACCGCTCATAAAATTGCCCAAATTCAATAAATTCCCTTCAAACAGTAGCTGCATTGTCAAGGCAGCAACTTAAGGTAAAAATCAAATTACCAACTACTAAATTGCCCAAAACTAATTAATTCCCAATAAATTCCCCTGAAGAGTAAAAGTACTCCAGTTACAATTGCCACTGCTTAAAGCTTAAGATTTCGAAAAAAAAATAGACCCAAGACGAGTTCTTTAAACCTGACTGACTGAGGCGCAATAAAATCTTTTTTTTTATTTTTTTTCATGGCTTTTTCTATTTTTTGCGACTATTTGTTATGACACTTAGCAACAAATTTGGCAAGTCAAATAATTAGTAGGCCAGGTTAAACTGTAAGTGAAGGTTGAAAAATCAAATGAACTGCATTAACTTAGCTAGCTGCTGCAAATTTAGTCGAACATAAATTAATTTGGCATATCGAAAAAAGCTTTAACAGTAGTTCTTGAGTCGCAATCGCAATCGCTGTCGCTGTCGCTGTCGCAGTCGCAGTCGGCGGCTTAAGACACCAGAAAATCAAATTCACATTCACATTCAAATTCACATTCAGTTTCGGTTTCAGCAAATGCCAGCAAGTCACACACACACACACACACACACACACACACACACACACACACACACACACACACACACACACTCAAGCACACATGCTCACATGGTGAGTAGCCGAAAAAATCATGACCTTCCGCAATGCCAGCAGCAACAGTTGCCGTTCGCCCTCTGACGCTCTGCCTCGCTCTCGCTCTTTCGCTCGCTCGCTCACATTGCTGTGACTGCGACTGTGGCTGTGCCTTCGTGAGCGACGCTTTTGGTGAGCGCCGTGGCTAGCTTTTTTGGCAATGCGTGAGCGCGTATGCACACACACACACACACACACACACACAGTCATACAGCAAAGAGTGCGCTGCTCGAAAATAAGGCCAAGGTTACTCACCTTGATTAAGACCGTATGAACGAACCGAGTCGAACTAAAGCATAAAGAAACGTAGAGTAGAAGTCACTGGGCAGGCCAAGCAGAAGTCGGCAGCAACAGCAAGAGCAGTAGCAAGAGCAGCCGCAGCCGCAGCAGCAGTAGTAGCAGCAGCAGCAGCAGGGTTTTTCGCTCTACTCTTCTTATTTTATTAATGCTTGTTGTTGCTGCCGTCGCTGCTTAATGACCTTGCCCAAAAAGCTTCGAGCATAATAATTAACAACAACTCAAAGTGGAGGCTAACTAAGCCGTAGAATCAAGAAACGAAAATGAAAACGAAACCGAAATTGATGGCTGCTTTGTATTTTTTTTTTTTTTATAATATTTTTGTAGTTGCTTTATTCTTGTTGTATATCTGTCCCTCTGTCACTATCGCTGTCTCTGTCACTGTTTCAGTCTCGGCTTGTGGCTCTGCTCCCACCACCGCCGGAAGCGTGGCAATGCATTGACAGAGTTCAACGCCAGGATCAGTGTCATTGCTTTAGCGCTGCGACGGTGACGGCGGCGTCTGCGTCTGCGTCTGCGACAGCGTGCATTGACGCGGCCAACTGTGTGTACGAGTGCGTTCACTCGAACTTCATGCCCAAATTTCTGTTCTCTCTCGCTCTATCTGCCTCTGTCTCGCTCAGGCTGAGAGGAATGCGCCAGCAGTTATTTTTATTCTGTAATAATCTAGAAATAAAATATATATTTAATGTGCTACATGCACATACATATATATATATACTATATATAATTAATTAAATCGATATCAATTTAATAAGAAATAAAATGAAAAGATTCATTTACTTTTACTCGAACAATCTGTTGCATTAGAACTGTAAATTGCTCGCATACAGTTTGAATAGCACTGCAATGTTTCTCAAACTGTTACACGCGCCGCACTTAATGCCGCGCCAAGGCTTTTATAGTTTGAGCTGCATTGACCAAATCGCGCGCCTATCTCAATAGCCCCCAAATGCGGCAGCGCCTATAGCGCACTATTATCGCACACACGCACACTAATACACAGACAGCTACAACAATAACAACAACAGCCACAACAACAAAACAAATTTAGCCTTAGTTGAGGTCTTGCCATGCACCTCGAAATCGCAAATGCAATAACAATAAAAACTAACATCAAATGCACATGCAAAAATGCAACAGCAATAGCCAGTCAGAGCAGCATAGCAAGAGCAAAACAACTCCCGCGCTTTTGTTTTAGTGTTTGTATTTGTGTTTGTGTGATATCAGAGCGTACGAGTGAGTGTGAGTGAGAGTGAGAGAGCGCGTGCTGTTTCTCTTTTGGTGCACACGCACACAATGCTAAATTTAGTTCAATGAAATTGCGCGCTTGCTGCAGCTCTTTGGCACATTTGCTCTTATAGCAAAATCGTAGCTCTCTTTTGACTGGCGCGTGCTCTCACTTGCTCTGACTCTCTGTGTTGCTTTGTTTTTGTTTTGCTGGCTGGCAGCTAGTGCAATGACTACGCTGCGAACGACTCTGACTCGCTAACGATGTTGCCGTTGCTGCTCTGCGAATGATGATGATGATGGTTATCGAAGGTCTTTCACCCGAACTCGGTCATTGGCGTACATTTGTGTGCTGCTGCTGCTGCGACTGCGGCTGCGGCTGCGGCTGCGGCTGCGGCTGGTGGTGCTGCCTTTGCCTGCTGCTGCTGTTGCTGCTGCGCTGTCTCAGCTGACGCTGCTGCTCGCAAATCCAGAGCTTTTCAAAGTGTACATGTCGCAATTTCTTAAGAA
Source organism: Drosophila stalkeri (assembly GCA_035047405.1). Taxonomy (NCBI): domain Eukaryota; kingdom Metazoa; phylum Arthropoda; class Insecta; order Diptera; family Drosophilidae; genus Drosophila; species Drosophila stalkeri. Next base: position 13,062,933 of record JAWNPR010000041.1, on the reverse strand, counting down.
AGTTCAATTACCCCAAACAATCAGATTTACTGTCTGTTTTTTGATGCATACACTCGACGTCAGCGTCGACAGCGCCGCAGACGCTGGCTGCGACGCTGTTCGTTCATTTGCTTCATTCGCTGCTCTGTTACTACATTTTGTTATTGTTGCTGCCTCCGCTGCCGCTACCGCTGCTTCTGCTGCTGCTGCTGTTGCAGTTTTCTAATGTTGCCTGGCATGTTGGGCATGGGCATGGTTGGAGGCTTGAGGCTCAGCCAGTTTTATGGCCCTGTTCAGAGTGCGGGCCATCTTCAAATGTTTGCTGCACGCGACTCCCTGCTGTGGCTCTGCTGCTGCTCTCTTGTTGTTGTTGCAGCTGATGTTTATTTGCGGCGCGCTGCATTCAATGTGAAATTTTGTTTGTTTTATGTCCTGCAGCATAGGCATTTGCATTCGCTTTTAGTTTTACATGCACTTTTTTGGCATTTTTGGGCTAATCGAAATGGCAATCGAAATGGCGGCGAATTCATAATCTCAGCGAGAGCTGAGCGCGCACACTTTCGCTTTGTGTGAAAGAGAGGGAGGAAGAGGAAGAGCTGACTGCGCTGTGAACTTTGAGCCGAGGGAATTTCGATGAAATTTAATTTGAGAGTTCGATTAAAAAAAAAATAACAGTTAATTAATTGAAATATATTTTTTGTTCTATTTGATTAATTTAATTTATGTATATATATTTATTAATCAAAATATTTGTATTATATTTTTACTTTTATTTTGAGAGTGATATTTAAAAGCTAATATATAATAAGTTAAATAATAAAACATTTTCTCAATATTTTTATGTTTAGATATTTTTGTTTATGTTATTTTTTCTTATTTATTTGCTTTTATTTGTTAGTTTTCTTTATGTTATATTATTTTTAGTTTTATTTTATTTGGTGTATTTATTTAATTATTATTATTTATTTATTATTTATTTATGTATTTATTTATTTATTTTTTTATTTCCATTAATTTCTTTTACTTTGGCTCCTTTCCTTAAATTCATTTAAACTTCATTTATGCAGCTGTAATTTTATTCGTAATTCTCTTTAACATCATTTTCAAGTTTAGCCGAAAAAATTGCAAATGCTTACCGCCCTCCTGCTGCAGCTCCTCCTACTCCTACATACTCTTGTTCCCCTCTCCACCTCTCTTACTTGTACTCCCTCTGCCCAGCTGCTGTTGCTGCTGCTCTTGTTGCAGTTGCTTCCATCGACAGTTGCAACTTTCAAACAAGTTTAGTACTTTCAGCCTCAGCCTCAGCCTCAGCCTCAGCCTTAGCCTCTGCAGCAGCCTCAGCCGCAGCTCCGTCTCCAGCTTCAAGCTTTGACTGCATCGTTAGCCTGGTCACTGGCCAAGTGCATTGTATTTGTATCCGGGGCGGCTGTCGCGCTGCCCGCTGCCCGCTGCCCGCTGCTCAGTTTTGTCAGTCGCCTCGATCCGCCAGGAATTTGAGTGCAATTGCAAGTCTCGTGTCCGTTGCCTGTTGCTTATTTGATTTATATATCTTCTTTTATTATAAATATTTTTGGCAGCAGAAAACTTTCGTTATATATACATAAATTATATTATATTCATATTTTGGATTATTCATTTCTGTTTTATTGCTGTCAATAAGCAAACTTGCTTGAGCTGCACTAAAAAAAAAAGTGAAAACTGTGCATGCAAATCGCTGAATATGAAATGCATAAATTGCACTCAAAAATTGAGTCATTCGCATTGAGTTGCCGCTGCACATTTTTGTTTTGTTTGTTTCGCTTTTTGTTTTATTTTTCGCTCTGCTTTTTGGTTTTGTTTTTGTTTTTTTTTTTTTTTTTTGGGTGCATTAAACGGCAAATTGTTTCGTGGGATCAACACAAACACACACACACACACACACACACACACACACACACACACATACAGAGAGAGAGAGACACACATAGACGCAGAAAGTGCGTTGATCTCGTGACGCAGCTGCAGCGTCAGCGCTGGCAGCGAGCAGCAAGCAGAGACGCTTTTATTTAAGTTTACAAAAGTGAATGAATTGCTGACTCTACGCTGCGCTCGCTGCTTGCTGCTTGCGTAGGCGTAAGCGCAAGTGTAAGCGTCGCATTGGCTGGCCCTGTGCTCCACGTTGCGTGCGCCATGGAAATAGCTCAATATGAGTAACATTTAATAAATAATTAATTAGTCAGGCAGGCAACCGCTTGAGTCATTGCCAAAAGGCAGCCAGGCAGTTCAATCTGCACAAGGCTGTAACACTCACTCATTCACTCACTCATTCACTTCACATCACATCACATCACATCACATCACATCACATCACATCACTTCACCTCACTTCATTTCGCTTCACACTCATTTCACTTCACTCAACGCGAAAGCAAAAGCAAAACAAAAATTTGCCAGCCGTTGCCGTTGCCGTTGGATTTTTGTTGCTCTTCGCTGCGCCGCCGCCTCACAATGCATTTGTATGCGTCTCCATGGTGTGTGTGTGTGTGTGTGTGTTTGTGCGCGCTTGCATGTGTGCGTTGTGTCTGTGTACGTGTGAACTCTGCTTTTGACCGACGGAGGCAATGTTGTTCGTTGACCTTTCCCAAGTGCTGCTACTGCTGCTGCTGCTGCTGTTGCTGCTGCCGCTGCTGCCGTTGCCGTTGCTGCTGTTGTTGTTGTTGCCATGGAAGGAGCGCGGCGAAGTGCGAATGCGCGTCGTAAGTTGTGGGCGCACGGCGAATTGCCGCTGATGTTGTTGTTGCTGTTACTGTTGGCTGGTGCAGCTTACGCATCGTCAATTGTTGTTGGCTTTTGTTTCATATTTCGGCAAAAGTTTCCTTGGTCATTAAACTCTTTTTTAATGCAACGACCTTCCATGCGATCGACGGCACGAATATCAATTGCTGTACTTGTTGTTGTTGCTACTGTTGTTGCTCTTGCTGTTGTTTTATTTTGAAGAAGTTTATCGCGTTATTGAAATTAAATTCGCCGTGGGCTAGGTTATTATGTTAGTGCCTTGAATGTGAGCAGTGAACCTGAGTGACAACTCACACACATATAAGTAAATATAACCGTGTTTGTGTGTGTGTGTGTGTTTGCAGAGCGACAGGTTGAAGGTTCACATATTGAACTTTTTAAAGCATGGTCAAACTAAAACTAGTATTGAAAATAAAAAAACATGCATACTCCAAATACAGTTAAATATACATTCTATTTTTGTGAACTACACTAATTGCCATTGCCAATTGCCGCATGCATAACAACTTTTAATTTTAAAATCATTTCACATTGAAAAGTAAAATTTGCAACAAAAGCAGCAAAAGCAAAATCTTACGGTATTTGCACTTTTTATTTAACAATGCAGCAGTAGCAGCAGCAGCAGCAGCAGCAGCAGCGGCGGCAGCAGCAGAGGCAGCCCCGTTGAATGAAGTCAGCGCTTAACATAAGAGAGTGAGAGCGTAAGAGAATGCGCCTTAAGCGAATGCGCTTACACATGCTCAGAAAAGCTCAACACACTGACAGCTAGCAAGTGAGAGAGAGTGAGAGCGAGCGAGAGTGAGAGCGAATGCAGTTGTGAGTGCAGCCTTTTCAAGTGATCTCAGATCATGTGTGTGTCTGTCTCTCCCTCTGTGTGTTGTGTGTGTGTGTGTGTGTGTGTGTGCTTTACTGTAAATATTTTTTGCACTGCAATTTTGCCGGCGCGCTTTTCAAAGTTTTCGTCTAATGCAGTGTTGTCTGTGTGTCCATATGTGTGTGTATATATATATATGCATATGCGCATGTGTGTGAGCGCGACTAACTTGTTTCTGTTGTTGTTGTTGTTGTTGTCGCATTCGACTTTTCAATGAGTCAATCCTTGAAATGTTGACTTCCTGATACGCATATGACTATTGAACAAGTTTGCTTTGTTAGATTTTTTGAAGGTTGCGTATTTTATACACACATACACGTATATACATACGTGTATTTGTATGTATGTATGTGTGTGTAGTGGCTGACAGACATAGAAACATATATTTTGTAGTTAGATACATATGCCTTTTGCTTTTGCTTTTGCTTTTGCCTTTTGCTTTTTTTCTTCTTTCTGTTTTTGTCTAAGGTTAGTAGCGCTTGACTATTCTCTGTTTTTATAGCATTATGTATTTTATTTTGAATTTACAGTTTAGCTACAACAATAACAACAGCAGCAGCAGCAGCAGCAGCAGCAGCGACACTTAAGATTTTGTCTATGTTCTTTTTTGTTTCACTATTATAGTTATGCATATGTATATATGTATGTATGTATGTATGCATATTTGTCTGGCTGTCTGTCTGCTTGTATGTAACTTTGTACGTATATATGTCTGTATATGTACATATATGAATGTGTGTATATTTGATGGATATTTGCACGCATGCACATCTGTATGGATGCAGGTGTGTGTATGTATGTACATATACATAATTCTTTATATGTATGCTTGTATGTACGTACATATGCATACATACATATCTGTCTGTCAGTCTGTTGCTCTGTCTGCCTCTATGTCTGTCTGTCTGTCTATATTGTATTGTATCACACTTCATATGACAGCAAAGAAGAAGCAGAGAATAAGAAATAAATTTTCCATTTAACATCTGAATTTATGGTTATTTCATTAAATTAAATTTATTAAAATGCAAGTTGCGCTGTGCTCTTTGTTACTATTTCGTTTTCATATTCATCTTCGTCTTCTTTCGCATCATTGTACTCTGCTTCTTCTTCATTTTAGTTTTATAACATTTCAGTTGTCATCTTTCAAATAAAGAGAGAACAAAAAAAAAAAAAACAATATTCTTAGTCCAAGTCTTAATCTTAGTCAACACAAATTCCTCGCTGAAGGTTAATTATAACATATTTATTTTAGTAAAGTCTTAGAGGAATCTGATTTATAAAAAAAAGACAACAGAAACTGAATAAAGCTTTAATTAAAGCTTATACTATAAATGGCGATATAAGGAACAATTTGTTATACTATATGGTATAGGAATTTATATGTACATATATATATTATATTTAAATTACTTTGTTTATAAGTATTTGGTTTAATATTGAAGTCGTAGAAATAAATTTTCAATTTTTGTTTTATTAACTAAATTTAACAATTTTCATAGTATTCTTCTTCGTTTAATATTCACATGTTATATTAAAAAGTACTCCAAAACTTTTGTGTATTAATTAAAATGAAAAAAAAATTTTTTATACACCTAACGTTATTATTATTGCTTTTAAATATATATTTTTGTATATTTAAATGTACATTTAAATGTTGTATATTTTAATATCTATTGAAGGTTTATTTAAACTTTATATATAGAACTTAATTCTTTTATATACATAAAAGCTTAAAAAACATATATAGACTTTGAAATCATTTTTAAAATTTTCAAATATTGTTTTTAAGTTTTATTTATTTTTTATTTTATTCATTTTTGTTTTAAATTATAAATTATAGTATGTATAATAATAATAATTTTCCTAATGGGTTCAGGGTTTTTTTTTTTTTGTTTTCTTGGACACAGTTATTTATTTCTATGCTCTAGTTTATTGATTTTTTAACCTTCATTTTGTTGTTTTTTTTTTTTTTCCCTGAGTAATCTGTAAAATTTCTTAGCCACATTTGATACCCTAGACCTAGAGACATGGCCAATAGCAAATATCTACAGCAATTAGCTCTGTATGCCGTCAACATTATCTAATGCTTTGGTCACAAGTCTATTAATTATTATTGTTAATTTCATTTTTTGTTTTTTTTTAATTTTCTCATTAATAATTCGATTACAAATTAACCGTTAAATGGCAAAGCATAGCAAAGAAATTGCCAGTTAAATGATTTAAGAGAGGCGCCTCTCTCCTCTGCTGGCTCTCTTATAGGCTTAGCTTAAGTCTGTGTGTGTGTGTGTGTGTGTGTGTGCTTAGGTGCGTGTAACACAACAAGCATTGGCTATGCCCTTGTAACAGCAACAACAACAACAACAACAAAAACACCCTGCTAAGGCATTATTAGTGGGCATTAGCGACTCAAGGGTCTGTTGTCTAGACAAAGGCGGGGTGGGGGTAGGCCATGCCTGGGCTCGACCTTAAACTTGAATCGAACAGAACAGAAGGTTACAACAGCAACAAAGGCAAACAAAAAGTAAAAACAAAAACAAAAACAAAAACAATATCAACCTGCCATGCAACTTGTTGTTGTTGCCGTTGTTGCGGTTAGACGAAAAGCGAATAACGAAAAGCTAGAGAAAAATCATTTCGAGGAAGGTTACGAATTTTAGACCATTTGCTAAAATTGTTTATAGATATATATATATAAATAAATTATATATAAATATGTAGATATATATCAATATAAATAAATTTGATTAGCTGTAAGACTCGAGTGTTAAATAGTTGGCAACGACTAAAAGTTTCAGCTCAATTAAGACAAAATAAAAAGGACGCATTTGATATGAATTGCTGAAAGTTGTTTAAAAATAGTTGATATACAACTAGCGTATACCCTGTAAACGAAGTTGTTGATAATTTCTAATGATAGAGTTGTGCATTATGCATTGTGCATTTTACAGGGTATCATAAAGTAACTCAATGCAAATTCTGATCTATTTGGTATGCAACTCTATCATTCTAGCATGACTAAAGGAATTTTAACTAATTTGTGCACACAGTAGATGAAAACAATGTCGAAATTCCCTGTCTAGTTGGTATGCAAGTCTATTATAAAAGTTCCACATATATCTGAACATCTCTTTCATATATCTATGTCAGCAAATGTTGTTCAGTTAAGTGAATACCCTGCATAAAGTTAAGCTAGAGCATATTTAGCAAAGAGCAGCTCAAAGTGCTATTCGATTTTAATAGAGATTCTTTAACATAGCTTATATGACCCCTACTCTAGAGTCAACTCTAATTGGTATTTAAGTAGAATCTAAACTCGATGTCTTTTAGCTAACCCAACTATTTTGCATACTAAGATAAGAGAATTGTTGACAAAAACTATTTGAATGACCTTGAAACATCTGCAATACAAAATTCGTTCAACACCTGAGCGAATATACAGACAACATGAATTTGAAATTCTAACAGCTCAACAAATATGTTGTATATCCGAATTAAACTTTTATCAGAGTCGGAAGTAGACGACTGCAAAAGCTTAGCTAAGCCAGCAGCAGCAGCAGCAGCAACAACAACAACAACAACAACAACAACAATATTAAGCCAGCAAAAACAAAATACGATCTTGAGCGGAACATAAATAATATTTTGTTCAATGAAAAACAATTCTTGATATTGTTGTTGTTGTTGTTGTTGTTGTTGCAAAGGCACGAGTCGTCTATGTTCTTCACGCACACACATGCACACACACACACGTACATTCACGCACGCACACACTCACGCGCATGGAGCTGCATACAAATTATAAAACGAAAGCTTTTATTTTTATACAATTTTTATACGTAGCCATGACAGTGTGAGAAGGTCACGATGCACACACAAACTACTATACAAACAAGCAAGCACAATATCACGAACACACACACATACACACACACAGAGACAGACACACACACGCATGCATAGTATATGCGTACAACTACAATGGCAAAATGCTAACAGTCATAGCAAAAAGTAAGAGCAGGCAAAACATATTTACGCAGTAAATGAGCAACAACAATGTAGACAAAGCCAAAGACGCCGGCGCTCTAGCAGCACCAGATATGCTCTCCCTCTCTCGCTCACTCTCTTTGTCTGTCTGTCTGTCTGTCTTCCTCCCCCCCTTCGCATGCGCCCACGCAGCGCCTGATCGGCTCAACTCTTTGCACCTTGTTGTCGCAAAGCCTTAGCCGAAGAGCGCAAGTCGAACGCATTTTTTTTTCGTATTTCAACTATTTGCGTAGCTTTTTGCCTTTGTTGTTGTTGTTGCTGCTGCTGACTAGACAATAAAAATAAAAGCTTATTCTCGAGTTGGCGGAGTGAGTGCACCGAAAGCTTTAGCCGAGCATGTACATAACTAAATAGTTATGTGTGTGTGTGTGTGTGTGTGTGTTTAGCATATGTTGGCATATCGATAGCTAAGCAAGTGGAAAGAGAAATTATTGAAATGTTTAAATATCCTAATGTAAATATGCCTAAAGTAAATAATCCCTTAGCTACATAAATATCCCTTTGTGTTTGTTTGCAAAGCAATTAAATATCCCTTAAATGAATATTCCTTATGGAGCGTGTCTGCCTTAAGCATTAGAATTAAATATCCCTTAAGGACATTTAAGTGAATATCGCTTAGATAAGCGAGTGAGTGTGTACATTTTTGCGCAGCAAGTGAACAATTTGTAATCTTCATAAATATCCCTTAAGCATTTGGAGTTAACTCTTATGAGAGTGTGTGTGAGGCACATTACGGTCCAACCTGAAATATCCCTCTCTTTAAATACGACATCTCTAAGCATATTTCTATAGTTAGAGTCACGACTTTTGAGCTTTGCCTCGCATAACTTTCAACTCTAAATATAGAATAAATATATTTCTAGTTTTAAGCATAATTATTTATTAAAACTTAAATCTTGCTTCTTCTTCTTCTTGTTATTGCAGAGGCCACCGCACAGCAATCACAGATAGAGCTCAACAGGGAGTGTGAGTGAGAGAGGGGTGAGGCGCCCTTTGGCCCCCAATTGGCCTCGCTTAAATGCCACAGTGCACGTGCAAACACCATAAATGCGTGCCCAAAGCAAGAAACTGGGAACAAATGCAAATTTGGTCAATGTCAGCCATGTTGCTAATGACAATAAAACTTTATACTTGTACATCTATAGCATACGTTGTAAAATAAAACAACAACAGCAACAGCAACAACAACAACAACAGCAGTCACTGCAGATAAGCAAAGATATCTTACTGCTGTCACACACGTGTTGGCAACCTCCTCTTCTTCTTCTTCTTCTTAAGCAACATCAACAACAACAACAGCAACAACAAGTGCAACAAACAAACAAAGTTTCAATGCAAATTAACAATCAGATTTTTGGACAACTTTACACTGCCTTCTAGTTTAGCTAAAAAAAAAAAAAACAAACTAAAACTTAGATATACCTATACCTATATACATATGTATTCATATATAGTGTATAATATATATACATATACATATATATATTAGTGACAATTTATTGTTAACAAAAGAAAAGAAGACGTGCAACAATATTTACAACACGTTTCGGATAGGCCGCATCTTTACATATATATATATATCTATATATATATAAATATATATACATCTTTATACATATATATCTAACAGAGGTAAGTTATAGAAATTTATTTTTTTATTTATTTATTATAACATATATACATATTTATTATCTAAGCGCATTTAGCTAAATATATAATATATTTTTTCAAATAATAAATAATAGATAATTATCTCATGTAAATCTAGACAAAGCAAAGAGCTTTTTCATATATGTAAACTCAGTTTTCTATAAGAAACTTATGAACAAATACGGTAAATAGAAAGCGAGCATATAGGACTAGGAAATACGCTTTCTCAGTAAAAAAATAAAATAAATAAAAAGTTAGCATATAGAACTAGCTAATATAAAGAATAAGAAAACAGTTGAAACTTTTTTTAGGGTTTAGCCTGATTTCTGAGAAAAGCTTTACATTGATCTATTTTAGTTTATATAGTTACTATCTGCTTGATAAATATCTATGTATATAATACAACAGAAGCTGTCAAACTAAGAGAACTTCCTTGATTAGTCAGATATTAGACAAGCTAAAGTTGTATTGCAAGAAGTAAAAGCTTGACTTAATACAGGTATCAGGTAATGCTGATTCTGGATTATAATACTTAACATAGCCATATCGTTACTCATCTGGAACTAGAGTCTTTCGCATTTTTCTATACATATATGTTAGCTTTTGCTATTGCCATGAATTTAATACAAATCTAAATCAAACTTTAGTGAATTAAACAAATATTAAGATTCGTTTAAAATTATCGAAAAATTAAATGAAAATTGTATATTTATATAAAATCAATATTTTTTTTTAGATAATTGGAATTATTTTAGATACATTTTTGAATAACTCGAACAAATCTATATATGTATATAAGCTATATATAACCTACTCATAACAATACAGAAACTATTTTAATTGCTGTATATGTTTGTTTTGAAGAAGTTTAAAGTTTTACTCAAATAAATGCTATAAAAAGAAATTGAATTCGAATAAAAAACATATTTAAATAATCTTCCAATTCTTCAAACTAAATTGGCTACTACAAACGGAACTAGTTCCAATGAACAATCAGCAAACTCATAATGCAATTACATATATAGTATCTCTCTCATAGGCAAAGTTCTATATGTAGAGCTCTAATCTGATATTTCAAACGTTAGTTTTTTACAAAAAGTAAAAGAGAAAGAGAAAGAGAGAAAGAAAGAGAAACTCAAGCTGGCCGCCCACTTTTAACCGCGCCCAATTCCAAGAATAATTTCAAAGTGTGTGCACCAGGAAGTGATTAGTGCTGCGAACATAATGCAAATGCAAATACAAATGCAACAATCTAATAAGCTTTAGCTAATCAAAATGCTAGCAATTGTTGCTGTTGTTGCTGTCTAATCAAATATTGTGTATACGCACCGTTGCTCTGTTATTAAGACAACAACAACAACAACAACAACAACAACAACAATGTAAGATCAAAAGAAGGCAAAAGGCAATATTTTGCATAAACGTCGACATCTTCTAATCAATGTGCATTACGCAGCAGAAGATTGGCGCCACTCGACAGCAACAAAAGCAACAGCAACAGCAACAGCAGCAACAACTAGCAACAGTTGCTGGCAGCAACAATTTCTAATGCCTGTTGTTGTTGTTGTTCTTGCTTTTGCCTTGGCTTTTCTTTCAAGTTTTCTTCTGGCTGAACTTGTGTGCAGAAAAGTGAATAGCCGCCAGCTGCGGCTGCTGCTGCTGCCAGTTGTTGTTGTTGCTGCTGCGGCTGCTGCTGCTGCCAGTTGTTGTTGTTTGTATTGAATAATGGAAAACGAGTTTTCCGCACCGCATGCGCATCACCAAGCAACAACAACAACAACAACAACAGCAACTGCAATTGCAAACTGGCATGCAATGGAAAAACCAACGCAGGCGCAGCCAACAGCAACAGCAACAGCAGCATCAGTGCCAGGCAGCGCAATGTTGTAATGTCAATTATTGTTGTTGCTGTTGCTGTTCAATGTACTCTCTCTCTCTCTATAGTTGTTGTTGTTGTTGTTGTTGTTGCTATTGCGCTTTGCTGCAAACGTTTCGTAGTTCAATGTTAACGAACTCTTTGCGCTATGAATGCAACTTGCGATTGTTGTTGCTGCCGCTGCTGCTGCTGCTGCTGTTGTTGTTGTTGTTGTTGTTGCTAGACTTTCACTTGCATTGGTTTTGGCAGCTTAGAGAGAGCGAAATGCAGCAGCAGCAACAGCAACAACAGCGGCAGCGGCAACAGTTGCAGCTAAACGTGTTGTTGCTATTGCTAATGCTGCTGTTGTTGTTGTTGTTTGCTTTGCATGCGGTTCAACAACATGTTATGTAAAGAGCATTTTTTGCAAAGTTGCTTTTGCTGTTTTCGTTTGTTGTTTTTTTTTCTTTCTTTATATTTTTTGCAATTTTTTTTTTGTTGCAACTTTTTGTTTTTTTTTTTTTCTTTGCTACTGTTGCAGCTGTTGCACATGGCAAAACCTTTAACTATAATTTTGCAGTCCCTTTTGTTGTTGCTGCTGCTGCTGTTGCAGTTGTTGCTCAATCGTAATTCGCAATTTGAAATGTTATTGAACTTTAAACGAAATTAACTTTGATAGTTGCTTATATTTTTTATTTTGTTTTGTTTTTGTATTTTTTTTACCGGAAGTTAAGCGAAATATAATCAAAACAATGCAATGCATCGAGACGACTTTCCATCAACATTTCACCAGCTCATCTCCAGCTTTGTTTTTCCACCTCAGTCAAAGATGTTCGCCGCAAACCTGGCCAAACGACGACAGCTCAATTACAATGCGAGCTAAACAATTATTATTTATTATAAATAAATCGTTTTTCATGTATTTCTACATTCAAATTATAGAAATTAATGCATGACTATGAAACAGATGTAAATATCTCTTAAATTAATTTTAATCTAATGATTACTGAGCTGTAAATATCCCTTAAAAAATATCACTGAACGATTGTTGAGCTGAGCAACTGCTGCTTGCAAATTTCCCTTAAGCAAATATCCCTAAGCAATTGATAGCTAAGCCAGTAAGCAAGTGTTTGGCAAATATCCCTTAAATGAATGACCCTTAGCAATGGCATAGTTGAGCAATTACCTAGAAATATCCCTTAAGCGAATATGTCTTATTGAGCATGCGTGTGAAACTTAAGGTACAAAGCTTCATTATAAATATACCATAAGTATTCCGAGAAATATATCTTAATGAAAGAGTGGGTGTGTCTAGCTACAAGTAAAACTACATTAAACAAAAATGAAGCAAGCGGTACATTCTGCTAGAGCTATTTGTAAATATCCCTTACAGAGTTTTGTTTTATAGAAAAATTGGCAGAAAATAATAATAATTACTTTTGAAAGCCAACAAAATTGAAAATATTATAAATATGTTTAAAATGTAGAATTTCATTAACTAATTAATTAACTTACTGGCAATTTTATCTACATATTTAAAATGGACATTAATAAAAATAAATATCTCTTATTTAATAAATTTTCTAAATTTTCTTTTCATTTCAGACTTCAAGCGTGCAAAGCAAAAAAAAAAAAACTCTAAAAAAAAAACTATAAGCCAAAATAAAATAATATTATATATATATATTATACATTATACAAAGTAAATAATACGATATACACACGTAGTACATAAACGAATTTTAGAGTGGACTTAATTTTATTTTTTAATTTTTTTTGGTTCAACGACAAAAAACGTCCAAAACAAGACTACAAAAATTTAAAAAATAAAATAAATAAAAAAAGAAGAAAAAAAAAACGGAAACCAAACCAAAACCGTCTAAAAAAAAGTGCCTAAAACTAAAACTAAATTTGTGAAAACTGAAATTTTAAATTAAAAAAAATAAAGAAATCAAAACAAAAGTGTGATAAGTCAAAAGTTTACAATAAATCTAAAAGCTCACTTAAGCTTAATTAAGTTAAAGAGAGACAAAGCAAGCGAGAGAGGGAACATTCGACGGACATTTTGTCAAGGTAGTGGGAATATAATTAAGAAGGAAATTTTCTCAAGTGAAGGGGTGCAGAGGAAACGGCTACACGCTGGCAGTTAACAGTATTTGCAGTGCAGGCTTTGCCCTATCAGCGATGCCCTTTATCGATGACGCGCTGCTCTGGTGTCCGGATAACGATGGTCGTTTAGTTGGCGGCCTAGACTTGGCTAACTGCATGACAGTGCGTATGCCCAGAATACTTTGTCAAATTGAATTATTATTAATAAATGCAAACTTCTCTTTCTGCAGGATGATTCCTCGGTCAATGCGGAGAACATAAATGCAACAATTGGCGCGAGCAACAACAGCAACAACTCCTTACAACAGCAACAGCAACAGCTACAGCTACAATTGCATCAGCAGCAGCAGCAGCAGCAACAACAGCAACACCAACAGCAGCAGCAGCAACAGCAACAGCAGCAACAGTTGCAACAGCAACAGCAACAGCAGCAACAGTCGTCGGAGCTTTGCGGCACAGCGGCGCGGAATGTGAACGTGGTGGTGGAGCCGTTATGTGGCAGCGACTCCTCCGATGAGCTGTTCCGCACGCTCTCCGAGAGCAACTTCGAGATCGAGAGCCTGCTGTCCGATTTGGCGACCGTTGAGGTCAAAGTCGAAAATGTACATCCGCAGACAAGTTGAACTAAAACATTTACACACACACACACACATATGCATCACACGCTCGCTCTCACACACACACATACACACACGCATTCGCTCCCGCTCACACATAAATTTCCTTGCGCAGGATTTTATTTTTTATTTTTTTTGCTTTAAAGCTTTGCACAAAGCTTGTGTCGCATTTACCGTTTATAATTTGTATTCTCTTTTGCTCTTTTCTTCCCTATAATTTTTATTCTCTTTTGCTCTTCTCTTCCCTATCACAAATGTGTGTTTTTCTCTCTCTCTCTCTCTCTTTTTGCTCTTCTCTTCCCCCTGCACAACAACAATAACAACAACAATAACAACAACAACAACAACAACGTGTACTCTCTTTATTTGTTGTTTCTCTCTCTCTCTCTCTCTCCCCCTTTTCCTCCTCTCTGCCTATCTCTTTCCTAGGAGGAGAACAACAACAACGTCATCAGCGACAACGATTTTGCGAGCGTGGCCGCCGCCGTTGTCGCCGGCGACGATCTGCTGGCCAAGGACAATGTACAGTTGAACGTTCAGGGATTGGTCGACACGGTCAGCGCCAGTTTGGCGGACAGCGCTGGAGGCGTTGGGCATGGCCAGGCGCTGCTTGGCTTCGGCGCCAGCTCAGCGACGGCCACGACGACGGCGGCTGCGGCAGCCAAGCGCAATGGTTAGCTAAATGTTATCTAAAATACAGACATGCATATATTTTCATAAATCTATCGATTGTCTAGGTTTTCTGCTGCCCTGCGATCTGCTAAACAACAATAACAACAACAATAGCAATGGAAATGGCAACGGCAACGGCAATGGCGATTGCACGCCGGAAGAATCGCGTTTTGTCACTGCGACGAGCGCCTCGGCGAATCCGTTGCTAGTGGAAAAGCTAATGTCAAAGTGCTTAAATATAGATAAGCGATTGGATAAGCTAGATGGTAAGTCCATTTTTAGTTATAATTTTGCTTTGTATAATATTCGTAATTCAAAAGTGCGCGCCATTTAAGTCAGTGAAGTCAGCTGCACTGGGCTGTCGATCTCGTTAAGTTGGCTGCGCACGCACAGTTTGATTCACATGGGTAACAAAATCTAGTTTTGCAGTCACTGTGCTGCTTTGCCATTGATTATGGTATGTGTCTTGACTAAGCTGAGGTAGATAGCTGAGCTAAATAGAAACAAAGTTATTGCAGCTGGTGTGAAACTAGACTAAAAGCGTAAATAACGTAATGAATTGAATGGGTTGCAAACTTGGCTGCAAATCTAAATATCGTAATGAATTGACTGTTAAGCGTGGGTGGAAAACTCGACTAAAAGTGTGGATTTCGTATTGCTTTGCTCTTGGCAACAGGTGCAAAACTTGACTAAAATAGCACTATTGCATTATATTTTATTAAATTGGAGAGTTTCTTTAGCTAGGGGATTTACGATAAAGTTCCAAAGGGCTCATTTTACATATTTTTTTTAACTAAAAATTAATGAGATTCAAATGGAATGAAAATGGGAGAATATTTGACATTCTCTGTACTCGAAAATTCTGATTTATTCTCTAATTACTTTTCATTAACAAATGTCTGCTGCTGCTGCTGAGCAGCTATTTGCTGCCGCAGACACCGTTAACAACCAACGCCCGCTCTGCCACGCCCACCCACAGCACCTACTTCCTTTTTCTAAAAAGTACCCACAGGCCAGACAGACCACGGCACGGGCTGCGGGTGGCCGTCGGCTTTGTATTTGTTATTTATATTCCTTTTTCGACGTTTTTTATGTTTCCTTTACACGCTCTAAAGGCAAAGAGGGAGGTAGAGAGTGGGAGAGAGAGTGTGTTAGACAGAGCTAGCGCTAGACGTCGCCGCCCTGCAGGCAGGTCAATAAAATTTTGCGTGTGGAAATTGTGCGCTTCAAGGTCAAAAGGATATTGCCATGGCCGACGCTGTGTAGGAAACGACGCACGCACACAGAGAGAGAGAGAGAGAGGAGAGTGGGAGAGAGAGGCAGACAAAATGGCAGCTGGCAGGGGAAGAGGAGGAGGGGGGGCAGCAGGCAGCTGAGCAATGAGCAATGGGCCGAGACACACAGCCGAGGCAGACAAAAGACGAAGCCCACGTCTGGCCGTGTGGGCCGAGTGGGCGTGTCTGTGTGTTGGGGCCTGGAGGCGCTGGTTGGGTTGCTTGGCTGCTTTCCTGGCAACCTTGAACTTGAAAATTTCGTGCGAGTTCGAGCCGTAAAAAAGAAAACCGAAAAGCGAGACATCAAAATGGGCGCAATGCTAGGCGCGCTCTCTCTCTCTCTCCCACACTCGCTCTCTATCTCTCTCGCTTTGTCAGTTGTATGATTGTTTGGCTTAGGTAGACTAGACGCCTCTTTGCTGCCGCTCGGCTGGGTCGTGTCCTGACGCCTCGTCCTGGGTTCAAGCGCCGCTCAAGCATTGAACTTTAATTTTACCATTTCAAGGATACGCCTTGATGAGTGGGCGCCTCTTTTTTTTTCTCTCTCTTTGCTCTCATTCTCCATTAGATTTTCTTTTTATTTTTCTGCTGCTGCTGCTGCTGCCCAATCACAGTCGCAGTCGCAGTCGCCGTCGCCGTCGCCGTCGCGTCAAGCCGTTGACATTGTGAACGGTTAACGACGGCGGCTGCAAAGATTGTTCACTTTTCAGCTTGGAGCAGAGAGGGTAACGCCAAGGTTCTATTGCGGCCAGCCTGGCTTGGCCTGGCCTGCCTCCCTCTACCGCTACCTCTCCCTGTCCCTCTGCCTCTAGCTGCCCCTCTCTCTCTCTCTCCTCTCTTTGTCGTCAGCTTTTGCTTGCGACGGCAGCTTTGACTGCGACTTGGCCACGTTATTAATGTCAAGGGGGTCCACACACAGCGATTGAGCGACAGAGCGAACTGCGTTTTAGCCACATTCGCACAAAGTGCGTTAGTTTCTGCGTTCGCGACTTTTTGGGCCCCTCACTTCAGGGCTGCAATGCAATCAATTGATGGAGATGAATTGCAAAAGCTTACAAATCGGATTTATGTGAATTGGTTACGTTTATAGTGAGGGAGAGAGGGAGGGAGAGAGTGAGAGAGAGAGAGAGAGAGAGAGAGATGGGGGTTTCTATTGTCATTGAAAAAGAGAGAGAGAGAGAGAGAGAGAGAGAGAGCAAAGAAGGGATTGTAGTTGGAGGGGTACATAGAGATAGTGAGAGAGAGAGTGAGAGAGAGAGAGAGAGAGAGAGAGAGAGAGAGAGAGAGAAAGAAAAAAAAAAAAAAAAAAAGAAAAAAAAAAAAAAAAAAAAAAAAAAAAAAAAAAAAAAAAAAAAAAAAAAAAAAAAAAAGAAAAAGAAAAAGAAAAAGAAAAAGATAAAGATAAAGATAAAGATAAAGATAAAAA
This sequence comes from Drosophila stalkeri, assembly GCA_035047405.1. Lineage (NCBI taxonomy): Eukaryota > Metazoa > Arthropoda > Insecta > Diptera > Drosophilidae > Drosophila > Drosophila stalkeri. The sequence continues at coordinate 13,045,655 of JAWNPR010000041.1, read as the reverse complement.
AAAAAAAAAAAAAAAAAAAAAAAAAAAAAAAAAAAAAAAAGAAAAAGAAAAAGAAAAAGAAAAAGAAAAAGAAAAAGAAAAAGATAAAGATAAAGATAAAGATAAAGATAAAGATAAAGATAAAGATAAAGATAAAGATAAAGATAAAGAAAAAGATAAAGAGACATAGAGAGGGATAGAGAAAGTGAGAAGAATTAGTCATGGCATCAGTGATATTTAAATATAGAGAATAAAGGCAAGGTTAGAAAAAGAAAGAAGAGATAGAGAAAGAGAGTGAGAGAGAGAGTGTGTATGAGAGAGATGAGAGACAGAGATAGAGAGAGAGAGACACTATCTGGTACAGACATAGAGAAATAGTTAACCGCTGATGAAGAGATATATAGATATCGAGTGAGAGAGATGTTTAGTGCATTGCAGAGAGATGGTGGAGAGAGAGGCAGAGAGAGAGAGAGAGAGAGAGAGAGAGAGAGAGAGAGAGAGAGAGAGAGAGAATGAAATCATGATGATTAAGAGAGAGGCTGCAGGGACAAACATATCAATAAAGAAACATATAAACTAGGAGTGAGAGAATTGGAGAGAGAGTGAGAGCGCAGGAGAGAGTGCGATTGAGGAATATACAACAATATATAGATACAGACGGTCAGAGAAGGCAAGACATAGGAAAAGAGTGTCACATAGAGCTGTTGTCCTAGCCTTCCTTCTGCATATTCCATAGAATAGAATGGGAATTATTTCCCATACGACATTTTTGTCTTAGTCGTGAATGAATGTTCCCTAGTCAGACTACATACGTATTTATAATGCATATATATGTAATACATATGTATATCCTTTTCGATTCGAAGCTCTAGAAATTAATATGTAAATACTTCCTACAAACCTATTTTCGGGTAATTTATTTATGAAGGATTTCTTTGTTCTCTTTCCTATATAGACGCTTTATAACTACCCATTTTCTCTCTCTATAAATATATATATATATATATATCTATAATTTAATTTTACATATATGTATATATTTCCCTTCGATTCACATTTGTTGTTTGCTTCGCCCAGCCCTCGTTCGCTGTGTGCTTTGGCTGTTGATTTTGATTAGTTAACTGACATTTTCTATTCTAGTTGCCAATGCATAAGTGCTTTTAGCCATGGCTCATGGCTAAAGCGACAGCAACAACAACAACAATGTTGTTGTTGTTGTTGTTGTTGTTGCACGCATTTCTGTGGCTCTGGCAAAAATTTGAATTTCAAATCGTGTCGCGCGCGTTTTTTATTTTTCTAAAATGTGCGTTGTTATGGCCAAATCAGGATTTCTGCGTATGCAACGGGCCAGCGGCGAATCGCCTAACGACAATTAACATTACAACTAAAGCAACAGCAGCAACAACAACAGCAACAACAGTAACAGCAACAACAGCAGCAGCAACAACAACAACAAACGATGTCAGGGGCGTTCATTTGTCCATTGCCAGCCAGCGAACCGGGCCGAGTCGAGCGAACGTCACTGTCACCACCGTCACCGACGTCTAAGCCCCAAGCAGCGCCCCCCTCCCAGCCCCTCCCACCTGTGCCGCCTGCACCTACCCCATAGTCAGAGTTGCCTCAAGTGCAAAATGTTGCCACTGCTAAATGCACTTTGCAATTTTGTTGATTGGTCGATTGGCAATTGTTGTTCACATATAACTATATATATATATATATATATATATACAAATACTATACAGGTATATATATATATATATATGTACATATATATGTAAGTTTGTTGCTTTTGTGTTTAGTTTTTATTTTATTTGATTTTTGTTTGCATTTTCATGCATTTGTTTTTGCGACTTGTCTAAAATTGTTCGATTCTTGTTGTTGTTGTTGTTGTTGCTGTTGCTGTTGTTTGGCTGTTGTTTTGTTGCACGCAAGACGCAGCTGACCGCTGGGTTCAAGTATTAACGGATATCATTTGAACTACCCTGGATGCAAGCGTGCGTGCAAGGTAGTTCATTTTCATGGTTAACGAGTCAACTTTTTGCATAGAATCAGAGCTTTGACTCTTTCGTTAAATAGAATCGATTTGAATATATTAGAACTGTATATATATATAAGCATATACGGGTGGGCTATGATATAGAAATATCATTGTGGTATAAAAGTTGCATTATATGAATGGAATATTTAATGTTTATAGGTTATGTTCGATGGGGATATTTAGTGGAAATTTAATGATTTCTTAAAGGCAAGTCTTTTGTATGCTGCTTATCCACATATATGGCAGGATGGCCTCTAAGTTTTTATATATTATAGAGTATCTATTGCTCATTTTCTGGGTTTTTTCCTAATTGGAAATACTTATTAGTTAAATAGTCACTATACCTCCAATCCTATTTCACCTCGGCATTAATATGTATGGATATTTTCTTAATACTCTATGCTCTTTCTCTACTCTGTATCCTTCTATTCTCTCTTGACTCAACTCTAATCTCTCTCCTCTCTATTCTCTATTTCCTTACATACATATATTCCCCAGTAATATTCATTCTCTCTCTCTTTCTTTTTCATCCTCTCTCTCCCTCTCTGTCTCTTTTTCTTTCTTCGTATAGTTACAGAGTATTTGGTAGTCGTTCATTGCATATTGGTTCTTAATACGTAACCCCTGGCAGGAGCCTCACCTTTAGATTTATTTTCTATGTGTGTGTGTGTGTGTGTGTAGATGGGGCCGAGTGTTAGGTCTTTTGTCATTCGTCTCTTTTGTGACTTACATGATGTCATTTTGGGCGCCATTTTGTTTTTTGCAATTGATTAATGGCGACTCCATCAAGAAAGAGATATATCTGCAATGAGTTTTTGGCATAGAGATGAAGTAGGCGTGGCAGAGCTTAACAAGAATATAACCCAGATCCGCAAAAGCTAGGCACGAGCAAGGCCAAAAAACAAAACATTAATAAAAGAGTGAAAAAAAAGATTTTGTGAATGTTGAAATGGAATTTCTGGAAAAAGAATAGTAGTATAGTATATTAGTATTTAATATATTTCTGTAAAAGTACTTAAAATATATTAAATAATTAGTTTAATCATTTGCTTTTTATATGCAAGCTAAATCTTTAAATAATCTCAGAATTATATAGATAAATATATTATATGATAATCCTCTTATCTGCTTTATATAAATGTATATAAAGATTATTTATTGATACAAGGAATTCATTTCCATGCTCAATGTATTATGTGTATAGAACTCTATACAGAAGATCTCTGCTCCAGCTATATATGTATATCATCTTCCCATTCCTTTCTCTTTATTATTTCTGAATATGCGCTCTCACTCACTCACCTAGGCACACGTTAAAAATGAAATTTCAATTGCATATGCAAACACAGCAACATCAAATTGCTCCATAGGCACACTGTCCTAATTGCACTGTAACCCATTAACACGCCAAACAATAATATCAACAACAACAACAACAATAAAAGATCAGCAACTATTTGTTGGTCGACGATCGTCGTTGAGTCTCCCGTTGTGCTGCAAGTTTTCACCTTCACCCCAAGCAGCCAACAACAACAACAACAACAACAATAAGCAATAGCAATAGCAAAAACAACAAAAGAGACACAAAACAGAAAACGAAAAGTAATAATAGAGCACATCCATAGGGTGGTGAACAGCAGCAGCAGCCGAAGCAGCCGAAGCAGCAGCAGCAGCTACAGCTCTGGTGGGGTGGTGAGTTGTCGGAAGATAGGTGGAAATGGCGGAACGGGACGGGGATATGAAATGCATTTTCTCTCTACATACATACGCGATTACGGCCAATGAAAATGAAATGCGGCGACAGCCACAATGCTTTTCCATATGCAATAGCAGCTACAATAACAACAGCAGAAAGGCAAAACACATTTCGCTGTGCCCATTAGAAAACCAACAAAGAGAAAAAAAATCGACAACAGGAACAGCAACAACAACAAAACGACAAGAATTGAGCAAATGAACTGAATACAGTTCCCCAATGAATGTTATCAAAAGGGAGGGGGCAGTGGGAGAGTGAGGCAGAGAGCACGAGAGACAGGAGCATGCACTTGTGTGTGTTTGTGTATGCGTGTGTTTCGGTTCCAGTTCCAGTTTCGCAGTTTCACAGCTTGTGCGACGTTCGTACGTTCGCTGTGTTGATTGCATTAGAGCGTGTGCCGCCGACTTCGCATCTCGTTATAAAGCAGAAATGAAAACAAAAGCCAGCGCCAAATGACAACGATGATGATAATGATGATCGACATGATGATGATCATGCCTGTTGCTGCTGCTACGATGATACAACCTTACAATATTCTCGCAGTCGCTGTCGCAGCCGCAGTCACTGAGTCTCAGGTCTCAGATCTCAGTCTGCTTCTTCGCCCCCAACTTCGTCGCAGCGCTTAGCTTTGGTCGGCTTTGAATGTTTAGCGCTGAACTTGTCTTGCCTGCGCACAAATACACAAACACACAAACACAAGCGCAAACACAAACAGATATAGAAACACGAGCGCAAGCAGAATAACACACACGCATACTCATCCACACATCTACATCCACATGCACATGCACATGCATATACGCTGAGAGCAAAAACATTTCGCTCACACTCGCCGCGGCGAGCCCAACCAAGCGGAGAGTAACACACTAATACAACGAAAGCTTTATTTTTGCTTTGCTGTAGCGTGTGGTATGCAGCCTTGAATTAGTTCGCTGCACTCGCGTGACGCTGTATTTTATGTATGCTGTATGTGTGTGTGTGTACTTGTAGCAGCAGAAAACGCAAGGCAAACACATAAGCGCACACACACAGAGTCTCTCGTGAGAGTCTGCGAAAGCTCTCCTTTGCCCCGCGACATCGAAAAAACTTAGATGCGCATCGTCAGCAACGCTGCCGTCGCCGTCGTCTACATCTACGTCTCTGCCAGCGTCGCAGTCATTTTGCTTTCATTGGCGCGAGGCGCTTCATTATACAAAATCAACTGCTCTTGGTTCTTGCTATTTTATTCTTTCCACTTCTTCTTTTACTTTTTTTCTTCTTTTTGTTCATGCTGCTTGTTTGCATATCCCATTCAGCAAACATTTTAAGCGCAGTACGCTGAACGCTAGTTCCAGTTTCACTTACAGTTCCAGTTCCATTTCTAGTTCATGTGCTCTGCTGTTACTTGTGACCCATTGGCAAACATTTACGAATGCATTTGTGCGTGTTGGTGTGTGTGTGTGTTCCTAATTAGCACCTTCTATCAATCAGTCGTCAGGCCACCCACCTATTTATTTCCACCTACTCAAAATATTGCAGCATCTTTTTTATTTTTTGCCATAATCTGTCTAGCTTTTTGTAGATCTTCAGATCGTGCCGACACGACACACACACACACGTAGTACTTCGTTTAGTATGTGTGTAAACGGATATGCATGATAGACATTTATATGGCGCACAAATTTATTGTAAAAAAAAAAAACAAGAAGAAGCAGCAGCAAATTACGTTCGAGCAAACGAGGAAAATGTGCGGAAAAGCAACGCAAGTTGCAAAATGTATCTGTGTCATCTACGGCGCGACGTGTGCGAACTAATTGGTTGTGTGCATGCTGTTCAGATATAAATATATATATGTGTGTATAATACTATAATATGTATATAGGTTCACTCTAAAGTTATACTTCTATAATACAGGTATTACGTCTATAAGTAACTGAACGACTGAAGAGTCATCTAGATAACTTGAATCCGGGTTAGCCTGTAGCTAACTACAGTAGTCATTGTATTATCAAAATTATATATATATACATATATTATATAATAATATACTCTTTTATTATTCTTATTGTAGAATAAGTGTAGCTAAATATTGTTCACTAAGAATATGTTTTTAAATAAATCAAAAAAAAAAAAAAAAACATTCAACATTTTTTACATCCTGAAATGTAAACTTCTGTTAAAATGCTTCTCTGCTTCTTTCTCAAGAATAGTTAACCTAAAATATACTCGAATTTGTTCGAGTTCTTTTGTATTATTAATGCCATCAACATTTTGTCTTTCACTTAGACTTAATTCAATTAGAATTGTTTAAAGGCTAACTTCATAAGCTTTGACGTCCCATTTACATAACAAGTTGTAGACAAATTATGTTGCACCAAAAGCAGACATACATAGCGTAACTGTCTATAAATTGATATAGTTATAAATAATGCGTAGCAAGATCTATGTTAGATCAGTATTTTTTTTTTTTTTAATGCTGCTACAAAATTGCAAGATTTAATGGATATATTAAAGCCATTACATATATGTATGTATATGTATGAATGACTGTGTATGTTTCTTTAAAGGTATGCCCATTCATGTGTGTGTGTGTGTGTGTGTGTGTGTGTGTTGTGCGTTGGTCGCTTTGGTCGGTATTCAGATCGACACCCAGGCGCACACAGCGACAACATCAACAGCATAGACAACATAGACATAGTCTGTCCTTCAAAAAGAATAAACAGAGAAGAGAGAGAGAGAGAGAGAGAGAGAGAGAGAGGGAGGGAGGGAGGGAGAGACATGATGTGAGACACGCAAAATTGAAAGCGAAACGCTGCATGCGTAAGAGGCACAGCAACAACAACAGCAACAATGAGAACAACAACTGCAACAACAACAACAACAACAACAGCTGCAACAGCAACTGCAAATAAAAATATATATTAGGCGGATGTCTGTTGAGCACGACAACGTGTGCATCTATAATCGAATGTGTATATAAATATATATAGCAGATATATGTATGTCTATATAGATATATATATATATGTATAGATTGCTATAACTACTTTAATATTTATGGCCAAAAAGGCAAATAATTGCCAGCAAGCGCTAAATTATGAATTGCAATTGGGAAACACTTGTGCTAGGCAGTTAGATATCTATATATATATATATATAGAAAGATTCTTCGATATATAAGTATATATATATTTAGTAGATATATCAAAAATATATCCGTCACACACATATAGCTGTATATCTTCTATATACTTTCCATAGTCAAGTGCAAGCAAAACTCTTAAAGACTTGCGCCTCTTACTCGCTCTCTCCCTCATTCCCTCTCTCTCTCTCTCTCTCTCTCTCTCTCTCTCCCTCTCTTGCTGGCACATACACTCGAAGAAAACATATGTGCATATTTTAGAATGTAATTGCAGTTGAACTGGCCTAGACCTAGAAAAGGAAATTTGTTGCTTTTGTTGCTGTTGTTATTTTATTATTTGTATTTGTATTTTTATTCGTTTCGTTTCGTTTCGTTTTGATTCGTGAATTTCATTCGGTTTGAATCGTGTTGATTATTGTTGTTGTTGTTGTTGCTGCTGATACCATTATTGTTTTTGTTGTTCGAGTGCAGTTTGTCGTTGTATCTATCTATGCAATGCCTCATTATTTGTTCTCCTTCTTCGCAAATTAAAAATATGCCTAAGCAAATAAAATGCATATCGCTTGAGTGTGTGTGTGTGTGTGTGTGTGTTGTGAATGTGTGAATGTGTGTAAGCTTTAGTTGCCGTTACAGGGTGTTGCCGTAGGTAAGTGTTATTCATTGAGCTGTTATTAGAGATCGTATTTGGATGATAATGGTTTAATGATAATTGAAAACTGATATGCATTGAGTGAGTGAGAGGGAGATTGTTAATGAAATAATAAATGTGGGTGCGAGAGAGACAGAGAGAGATATAGAAAGAAAAGAGCAAACGAGAGATATATAGATAGGGAGAGAAAGAGAGAGAGAGAGGAGGGAGAGAGTAAGAAAGATGAAAGGGAGTGAGAGACAGAGTTAGAAGAACAAATTAAAGTTGAACACGTTCGAACGTGAAAGATGTGAAAGAAAGAAAGAGTGACAGAGATAAGCGAGAGAGACTCAGTGCAGTATAAAACGAGAGAGAAACATAAATGAGAGAACGAGAGAACGAGAGAGAGAGAGAGAGAGAGATATTGAGGGACATTGAGAACGAAATACAGATAGATGCAGAGAAGAGGCAAAGAGAAAGAGACGAAAGATAAAGATATGAGAGAAACAAAGTCAGAGAGACGGAGAAAAGTAAGATCAGAGAGAAAGAGAGAGAGAGAGAGAGAGAGAGAGAGAGAAAGAAATGATGAAGATAAAGAGAGTGAGAGACAGAAATGATAGAGGGATATAGAATGAATTTGAGAGATAGAGAAACAGAAAGCGAAGTCGATTGAGAGAGATCGATGTAGAATCAGTGAGATCTCAGAGAATCTGAATGCAATATCATATCTATGGGCATTGTGTTATAGCTAGAGAACAAAACATATCAGAATCTTTAAAATCGCCAATAAAATGTCAGAAATTGATTTCACTTACTGCCAAGAGGTAAAACTCTAAGCAATATACCAAAAAAATTAAAAATAAATAAAATCAGAATCTAAGCTAAGATCTTAACTAGGCTTAACTTATGCAAACTCTCAGAATCAAAAATGAATATTTAAATACAAATAATTTACTAAAAAAAAAAAAAACGGCAAAACAAACAAAGCCCAACTCAAGTGTTCCCATGATGCAACAGAGTCAGCCAAGCATTCAGCCAAAACTCAGCCCGTTGCCAATAATCGAATATGCGGCACAATCGCCACACAATCGTTGCATGCGGCAACCGCAACGGCAACGGCAATGGCAACGGCAACGACAGCATAAATGCAGCTATAGATTTACCTGTGATTGTGTGAGGCGATTACCTGTAGGCAGCTAGGCAGCATTGGAGAACATTGAACAAGTGCGGCAACAAATTAAATTGAAAAATGTTTATTTGTTGTCTATTTTGTTTGTTTTTTGTTGCTCGTTATTGTTGTTGTTGTTGCAGCTACCAATAGGCAGCCTAGCCACAACCATAAAACGCCAACAAATTGCGGCCCCTGCCACAGTTTTTGGCGCCTGAGCTGCAACAAGAAGAGGCAAGAATAAATGCAACGTTCAATACGCGCAAATTTTATAAAATATATAAACAAAGAGCACAAGAGAGGCAGAGACAGACAGACAGACAGAGGGAGAGAGAAAATTATAGCGAAAAACATTTGAAAATGTTTTCAGCTCAAGAGCTGAGAATATTTTAGATGCAAGCGCTTAAGTGGGCTCAACGTAGGGGCAGAGGCAAAGAGGAAGATAGAGAGAGATATATATATAGAGAGTGAGAGAGACGAGGGGCTGTAGCTGCCCCGAAGCTAACGACGATTCCGATTTCAATTCCGATTCCGATTCACACATCGCTGACTGTTCGTTCGAGTGGCTCGACGCGATTCGCGGCCGAGAACAAGTGTGTGGAGGAGACGCTGCCAAGGGGGGGTGGCAGTGGAAGAGGGAGAGGGAGTGGGAGAGGGGGTAATGGGCAGAGCGTTGCTGTCGGGTCGCTGTCGGTTGCATGCAGGGGCAGAACAGGAGGGAGGGGTGGGTGGGTATGGCACGCATGTTGTCCATGTCCCCATTCGAGTCAAGTGACGTGTTATCTGTCGCCTTCTCACAGAACTTTGACTTCTATTGGTTGAATGTCGTTTGCAGTTTTTGTAGTTTGTGTAAATTTGATGTCGTTGTTGTTGCAGTTGTTGCAGTTGTTGCTGCTGCTGTTTGCTGTTGTTGTTATTGCAATTGTAGTTCGATCTCACTTAGGGTAGGTAGCGTGTATTGCCGTTGCCCCGCTGCCAGCTGCAGGCAAACGACGTTTGACTCGTTTCAATGCCAATGTGTTTCTGTCACTCTACGAGCGATTGTGTGTGTGTGTGTGTGTGTGTGAGTGTGTGTGTATTATGCGATTGGCACTATTAGCAGGCAGGCAGCATGCCATGGAAAATGAAAACTGCCAATAGTTGGCAAAAAAAAAAAAGGAAAAAAAGAAACACTTTCCCTCTCGTTGCTTTCCATTTGCAGCAGCAACAACTTCATCATCATCAGCAACATTTGATGCTGCTGTTGCTGTTGCTGCAGCTAGTTGCAGCAGCTAGTTGCAGCAGCTATGCAGTAATTATTGCACGATCAATTTGCCGGCTGCCGGCCATCCATGTCGGTGGCAAAACTTTCTTTGAGCGTATGTACACAATGTATACTTATTCATAATTACACAGCTTAGTGTTGTCGAGCGAGGGTTGGCTGAAGACTTATGTGGGTGTAGAGCGAAGATTATGTGAAGATTATAGAAACGACTTTAATGCTATAGAGAGATTGAAGATGATGGAAAAATAAGTAATTAAATGAAGAGGGAAGGTGGAGGTTGAAGAGTTGAAGGTTGAAGTGAAGGAGTTGGGAGTTAGCAGTTGCTAAACAAAATTGGGAGTTAATCATATATTGATTTTGGTCAAGGATTTCCTTAGAAAATGATCTTTGAAAGAATGTTCGCTGGAGGAAATTTTAACTCTGTGTTTCAGATTGATTTGAATTTTGTTTATTTTTTATTTTAATTTTAATGAAAAATATTACTTAGATTATATGTTAGGTCTATTAAGATGACTGACTTTTACTTTCGATTCTAAGTTCTTTGTCTCTAAAGCTAGAAAATACTTAGAAATTTGATAGTTCATTAGCGAAGTTTAGTACATAAATATTTAGAAAATAGCAATCAAAGCATATCAAAGGAAAATTTTTACCAAAATAGATACATATCTATATCAAAATATATAAGAATATATATTAAATATATATAGATAAAAATCTATATATGTATCCATCTGTATCCATCTTAGTAACAGTTACTAAAGTTACAAAAAACAAAAAAAAAAAAAAATGTAACTTGGATGAGCTGTCGGCGTCAGCTAAGCTATTTCTGCAATCGCATTGGTTGCTGTCAGCGCCAACGTCAGCGTCAGCGTCACGTCAACGTTAACGTCAACGTCAGCGTTAGCGTTAGCGTCAGTGGCCGCCGTCTGCCGACGCCTCTAATGCCTGTCGTCTCTGTCTTCTCTGTCCCAATGTCTGCGGTTGACGGTCGTACAGTTAGACGGACGTTTGCTTTGCTTGCATTTACAACTTACACACACACACACACACACACACACACACAGAGACACACGGACACAGTCATGCACACACAGCGACAGACATGCACAATAATGGCATTGAAAATCTTTTTCAATAAAACACATAAACAAACAACAAAAACTGAAACCAAAACAAGTAAGACCAGGCGTTAAGCGTGCGTGCGAATAGTAAATACCCTGTAATGAGTAGTAAGAGAGAAAATTGAAGTATTGATAAATGTTTAAAATGAATTTATTTAAAATTATCTACACATATTGATGCATGTCATATAAATATAAATAAAATTTTAATATACTTTACGTAATCAATTAAATGAAATAAATATATCGAGTATAATGAAGAATACAAAAAAAAATGGGAAAATTCAAATACTTAAAATTTGATTAATATCTTGCTTAAAAATGTTCGTAAGATTTTATTACTTTTCTAAAATATTATAATTATTTTCTTGAAAATATATTTAAGTGATTATTACAAATATTTTCTACGAATTATTTTTGAGGTATTTTAGAGTTTAAATAGTATATTTTTTTAATCTATAGGAAATGATTCCGGATTTTTTAAATATTTTTTTTTATTAATTTCATTTATATTTATGTAATTTTTGTATAAATTCTAAATATATAAATGATGCTTTGTCAGAGTATTGTCATATGAAACATGGTTAAGCTTCTGCTTTAGTTTTGTAATACTCTTACAACTATCACAGATAGCTGCATTTGCAAAACTATGAACATTTATATATATATAGTTATATATATCTATAATAACTATATATAAAGTTTATCTCTATATCTAGGTTTTCATGGCTCTGGCTGTGAGAGTCTCCAGATTCAATGGGATTTATGTGCATGATGGATGTTTGCAGGGTATGCAAATCAAACGAAAATGAAATGTATATACATATACATATATAGTATATATGTATTGCCTAAAATTTGAACTTTTATTTGATAGTTTTGAATGTTTTGTATCTTCTTCATAGGTACTAATCAGTTTATTATAATGTGTGAGAATTATGTTGATTAAATCGTTCCATATAGTGTTGCTGTTGTTGCATCTTTTGTTGTCACACACACACAAACACACACACACACACACACAAACACACACACACAGTGGCACCTTCTATTATAGCTATGCATTTTGGAAAATTTCCAACAAAAACATCAGAGCTCTTTCAAATTGATATTCATTGTGTTGAACTTGAAAATTGTTGTTGTTGCCGTTTGTTATTGTGCAGTTTAATCAACTTTTAGTTCGGAGACTTCGAGAAACATTTCAATGCACATTTCGATATGGATATTTAGATGCATTGTTGTTAGAGAGGGGATGCCTAGCCAACCCAGCCATCACGTATTGTTGCGAAAAAAAAATAAATCAAATATAACTATAGTAAATATTGTTGTGTATGAAAATGCTTGAAAAGCATTTGCAATTAATTGCACTTCAGCTATTCAGCAGTTGAGCAGTGTTTGCTGAATGCTATGCTGAGTAGTTGCTAATCAAGGATGCTGAATTTGTTTAGTTGGACTTCTACAGTGGTAGTGTAAAATAAGCTAATACTCTGTGTAAGTTCATCAATATGAGATATAATTGGAATTTTATAAACAATTTAATTTACCTAGGCTAGGTATATTTAGCAGATTTGGCATACAGTGCGTATACTTTGATGCAGATTATATATAGAAAGTGAGATAGATCGAGATAGATAGATAGATAGATAGAGAGATGAGAGATACAGAGAGAGAGAGAGAGAGTTAGATATTGATCGAACAGATATTCATATATTTAGTTGATATGTTATATGAGATATACATGCATTATGTTTATACTCAAAAATATCTCAAGGTTAAACAATGCGTATACGCAATGCGTTTATATATGAGCAAATTAAAGCATAGCAGGATATAAATTGAAATGATACTAGTATATAGTTAGATAAATGTTAGATTTTATATAAAATTGAGAACAAAAAAATACAGAAAATAATAAAAGTTGTAGGAAGTAGGAAAAAAAAAACAAAAAAAAAAAAACAAAAAAAAACACATTTCGCATTTCATGCTTATACGTATTCTTTTAAAATATACATATTGTATTATTTACATATATTATTGACTAATTACTATATAAATATATATTTGACAAACTTAAATTAAGTAGGTGCTGTATATGCATAGCTATATAAAGAAACATATCTAAATCTCCAGCATGCGTTGCGTATACGCAATGTTTATGCATTCACATAGATATATATATATATAGACAATTCTATATAAGTCAATAACAACATATAACTATATATACCTATATTCAAGTCTACACAATTAATAAATAAATTTCTTTCCCCCAAATGAATATCTGCACGAGACAATGGCCAATGCTGCGTATACGCAATGTCTGTAGTTGTAGCTCTCCAACTAGACTAGGAGCAAATCCTTTCAGTTCAAATCACAGCTAAAGCGAAAGTTGTCTATACACACTCATACACACGCATACAACACACACACACACATGTTGATAGCTTTCGGAAATTGTGGAAAACGGTCAAACAAAATAATCAGACACCCGGCGAACCAAGGCTTAGGCTCTGCTGATTGGAGAATACAATCGAACACTCCAACGCGGCTCGATCGTTAATTAAAATAAATACTTTCCGGCTTGGCCAGAAAACTTGGGAAACGATAGCATCGCATCGCATCGCGCAGCGGGCGACTGGCGTATAGCGAAACTGGCCACATGTGGCACAGACAGTCGCACGGCTTGGCCAGATGTGAGGCACGTTTTCTTTTCAGTTTCTGTTATTTTTTCTTGCTTTTTGCGAATGCGATTTCCTTTGGCTGTTTACGTTTTCGCCGCTTTGGCGAAGAAGTCAGTCAGTCAGTCAGTCAGTGTTACCAGGGCCGATGACGATGTCCAAAGAGTTAGAGAGAGTGAGAGAGAGAGAGAGAGAGATAACTGGTTTCTGCAGACCGTCGAGGCGAGAGAGTGAGAGAGAGAGAAGCTGAGCGCATTAGAAATTAGCCATATATAGAAAAAACAAGCCAATTGGCAACTGTTGAAGAAAGAAAAGAAAAAGAAAAAATTGTAAAAAAGCAATGCGAAGTGAATTCACTTTCATTATGAATGACCGACGATGCATACGAATGCAAACCGGGCTCTGAAGTCATCCAACCTGGCCTAAGTCGGTTAGCAAAATCATGATTGTTTTTTTCTTCTTCTTTCTTTTTCTCTTTCCTTTTTTTTTTTTTTGCCAACAATTTTACTCTGGTTGCAAGTTGCAAACTTGCAGGTGGCACGTGACCGTTGATGCGGCCATTAAGTCTCACTCAATTCAATGCAACATCACAATTGGAGTCACACGACTTTGTTTTCATCTAACACTGAAACTGACGTACATAATTAATCTATTTAACTGCTCAAACACTCAATGAAATGCAACGAGCCACGGCTCTGTAAAGCTGTGTTAACTTGGATTGTGAGGCTTATCAGATTAGATTTCATAAAAATATTTTGTAAAGAGCAAAAGATGGGAAAATTAAAAATCGAAAGGCGGGAAATCGAAGACGAGAAAATCAAGCAACAGAAATGTTGGATCAAAGATTGAAGATGAGTAGATAAAGTAGATATAATGTTCAGAAGATCAGCAGATTGGAAGATCGAGAGATTGGGAGATCGTAAGATCAGCAGATCAGTAGATTCAATGTTTGGATAGATCGAACATTCAGCAGATGAGTAGATTGAATTTAGAAAGATAAAAAATCGGTAAAACGAACAATGCAAGATCGAAGATCGATACATTGAAGATCAGAAGATGGAAGATAAGAAGATTTTAGATCAATATATAGTAAAATTAGTCAATTGAAGATAGAAAAAGAGAAAGACTACAATTGAAAAGAATAAAGGACAAAAGATCAAAAGTTCGAAGAATAGTAGCTGAAAGTATGATAAAAAAACTCATTTAAATTTGAAGATCAGCGCAGCAACATATTAATATTAATCTAAAAGACTCATAGAAATTAGACAACAATTTTTGAGTATTACCTTTATATTTTATATAAATCATGAGTAGGACTTTATGGAAAAAAAAGTATTTAAAGAGCGTAAACATTTAGCCCTTGAAAAGCAGAGTTCACGAACTCAGGCGCCTCTTTACTTATCTTAACATATGCATAAATATAGAAATATGTATATATATATATATATATATATATATATATATATATATATATATATATATATATATATATATTATAGTCTAGGATATCTTAATGCCAAGCACCCGCTGGCAATGCAACTCTCTATATATACACATATTAGATTCTATTCCCATCTCGCCAACAATCTCTCTCTGCAAAGTGCTGGGCTATAAAAGCAAACGGCGCATCGTAAAGGCAAGCTGCAAATTTAGGGCGCTGCTCTTGCCAGTGGCGGCCAAGGAAAACCTGATTAGAGTTTTCCACAAGTTTCCACACATTGCCATTAACTCGGTTAGGAGTGAGTCTCTGTCTCTGTCTCGGTCTCAGTCTCAGTCTCCGAGTTGTTGCACTTCTCGCTTTCATTTTCTTTAAAAATAATTTGCTTTTTCGCTATTTTTTTTTCTCCATTTTTATGCGAGAAAATCGAAAGTTTTTCCACACGCCATAATGCAAAAAGAAAGTGCAAGTGCAACAGAAAGGAAAACCAAAAAAATGAAGAAAAAAAAAACCTAAGCAAAGCATTGCAGACGAGCCACAAACAATGCCAAAGCGGCTAAACGGGCCAACGGGGCGTATGAGCAACTTGTTTTGCTGCTGTTGCTATTGTTGTTGTTGTTGTTGTTGTTGCTGGCTGCTTGTGGCTAAAAAGTAGGATGCCATTGTTTGCTGTTATTGTTGCTGTTGTGTTGTTGTCAGTTTCGTTGTCAAGTGCAAGCTGCTGCTGCTGCTGCTATTCAGCTATTTCCTTTTGAACAACATTTAATGCGCGTCTGGCGTTGGCTTTCGATTTCGATTGAAGCTTTAATTAAAACACATAAAAGTCAAGAGGAAAACTGTTTGGTCAGACAAAGCTTGATGATGGCCAAGGATTGTCTTGGATTGACTAAAACGAGTCACGCTGCCACGCCCTCCCCCGCCGCTGTCTGTTCTTTGAACTCGACTGTCTAGTGGCCCTCTGCCTCCCTCTCTCTCTCTCTCTCTCTCTCTCTCTCTCGCTCGTCTCATTTACAATTTCTTGTTGACTTAACTGAAGTTTTCTGCTTTGGCTTCACTCTTATTTCACTTTTGCATGTTGCCCGCTTGTAATAGCCATGTAAAAGGCCGCGTTTACACACATTTACAGCACAGTCAAAAATCTTACTCATACGCACTGTGGGTCAAGCAACAAAAAATAAAAATAAACAATAGTTTTTTTTTTTTGTTTTTGTATTTTTTCTTTGCTGTCTCCAATGTTAATTATTAACAATGATAATTATGTCTTTCGCTGACGGTCAAGTGCGTTGTTTTATTTATACAACTGAACTTCTGCTGCTTCTTCTTCTTCTTTAATGTTGTTGTTGAAGAAATGGGGAAACAGTTGAGCTGAAGGTTGTTGCTGTTAGGCAATAAAAGCGCTGAGCTAGTTGCTTTTTGAATGAAAAGGTGAATGCCAATACAAATGCAATTACAATGAAAACAAAACAAAAATTGAAAAAAAAATTAATAAAAAAAAAACGAAAAAAAAAAATAAAAACAAATGCTTGAGCAAAAAGTTGTGCTGGAAATTTCCTGAAGAATTGCAACGATCTGCAAAGAAAGCAGTTGGAGTTGAAACTTTTGATTGAATCACTTTTTTATGTCAATTGTCTAAGTTGCTTGATAAGGATTCTTCTCTAATGATCTAGGTCTAAGCAATTTCCAAAGCTCTTAGATAAAGATTATGTCTAAAAGAATTGATTTAAGTACATTAGCTACGGTAGTTAACTAAAGCTTTTAGTTAAAACAATTAGCTTAAGCTCTTCACCAAGACATTTAAGTAAAGATCTTGGCTAAAGTATTTACTCATACTTTTCATTTATGTGTTAAGCTTAAACAATTAAACAAAGTTCCCGGATTAAATGCGTATTAAAATATTTTTCTCTTGAGCAAAGCGCATATTCTCTGGCTTAAAGCTCTTGATTAAAACTTTTGTTAAAATTTGTGATATTTTTGTTTTTTTCTTCTTCTTTCTCAAGCCTCTTGTTAAAATTGCTCAGCTCTTCCTAATCTTAATTAGACTTAACGTTTCTTTGGTAAGAAATTAAGATTTATTGTAAAATCAAATATGAATCAGTTCTAATGTATATCAAGTATTCAACTTGTATATGATATCACAGCTTCGATCGCACAATATAAATAGATAATGTTATCAAACTTCAGTTCAGATAAAAAGTCATAAAGTTGTGCAAATTAACTTCAGGGACAGATATAATTCTATATTGTTGTGATTGATAGAAGAGAATAGAATATAATATATATATATATGGTTTATTATACAAAATTTTCGGAATCATCTCAAATTTATTTCTATTCCCTATTGATATTTTACACAATATATTATAATATAAAGTAACATATATATTATTTTATTATAATTACAATTCCAAAATTAAATCTTTGCATTTATTTCAAAATCTGTGCATTGTTATCTCTAGAAATTATTCCAAATTGTTTCATTGTAATTTAAGTCTTTATTCTGTTATCACATGAGATTTCCAAATTATTCCAGAAAATTGCAGTTTTCAAGCAGCTTCGTCTCTCTCGCCCTTTGGCCAGCAATTCAATTTGCTCAAATTATGCTATATCTAGCATAGAGAACTATCTTTATAGTTGAATATCATAGAGTAGAAATCAAAATCCAAATCAGAATCAAATGTCATCTCTCGTCGCTTAACCGACAACTGACCCCGACCACAGTTCCAGGGATGGGCGAAGGGGGGGGGGGAGGGAGGGGGCAGACAAAGAGCTAACATCATTGACCAGATTACCGAGCAGCCAAACAAAGAGATCTGCTGGCAACCCTACAAGCGGACACGCCCTCTAACCCATCTCCGATACACACATATATATATATATATATATATATATATATATATATATATATATATATATATATATATATATATATATATATATATATATATATATATATATATATATATATATATATATATGTCTGTATTTGTTTGTATATAAGACGAAACCGTAACAATTACAAGTCTGATGATTTTTTGCGTGAAAGAGAAGCGCATAAAAATAAGTTTGACAATCGTCGACATCGACGTCGACGTCGTTGTTGTTGTTGTTGTTGTTATTGTTGTCGTTGCCATCGTAATCGTCGACTGAGACTCGCTCTGAGAATGAGAGACTTGGGAGCTTCGACAGTCTGCAGGCGAGTCTGGGCCAGAGGCGCAGCGGGGAGGAAGGATGGCTGAGGTTTGGGCGCTTGGCGCGTGTATTAGATGATATGAGGTCATTCACTGCTGTTTACTCCGAAAATGTTGTCTCGCCGATGACGCGGCGATTCGCATCATTCTCGAAGGAACTTTGGGAGTGGGCACTGGTGCTGAAGCTTGGGCAGGCGAGCGTGCGGGTGGCAAGTAAAGCGATACATTTCCGACACTTTCCAACCATTTGACTTAACGTCTGAGCTGAGACGTTGCCAGAAGCAGCAAGGAGGCAGGAGCAGAAGGAGGAGCAGTAGCAGCAGTTGTAGTCGTCGTCGTCGTCGTCGTCGTCGTCGTCTGTTCAATGACTTTTGCTAAAACATGAAACATGAATCGACTACACAGAAGCCTAAGCTCCAGCACTCAAGCCCAAACCTCAGCCTCGGTCTCAGTGTCGGTGTCGGTGTCGGTGCCAGTTCCAGTTCCAGTTCCAGTTCCAACTTAATTCACAGTGGCAGTGGCAGTGGCGAGGTGCCCACCTAATGCGCTTCCTCTTCAAAAATTCTTTTACGGCTCGATGTGTCTGTCCCAATCCCTATCCCTATCCCTTTCTCTCTCTCTCTTTCTCCCTCTCCCTCTCCCTCTCACTATGCTTCTCTCTATGTTTAGCTCTGTCTGTGTGTATATTGTGTTGTTGCCAAAGGAGCCGTCTGTGTTCCCCACCCCATTCTCTGTTCGGCTACCAGTTGTCGGTACATTGGACTCATTTCGCACGCACACTAGCTTAACGAAAAGTATGTCTGTGTCGCCAGCGACGTCGTCGTCGTCGTCGTCGTTGTCGTCGTCGCCTCATTAAAGTTCTCCCCATGGCTTCCATGCCACCCTCCTCCAGCCCCGTCTACACTCATGCCATCTCTTTGCAGTGGCAAACGCCAAACGCCAAACTCTTCCTTCTGTTTCATCTTCTACAGCTCTTGTTCTGCTTCCTTCATTTGCAATATTCAGACACACACATGTTGAGCTGTGAGAGAGCAACTCACACACACACACACACACACACACACACACAGACACTTATACAGTTGCAATTGGCAAGTAAATGGAAAGGCCCCCAACAACTAAACAAACGGAAAGTGAAAATTTGCTCTACTGGCATCGTCAAACGATGATGGCTACAGCGACGGCGACGGCAGCGGCGACGACGGTAACTGAGAGCGCACACTTTTGCTCTTGTATGCTCACTCGCTCACTCGCTCAGTTGCTTAGTCGCTCTCTCTAACTCTGTCTCCCTCACACATACTTGCATTGAGTCATAGTCGCGTCGATTGCACGACGACGATATTGCAGCAGTGACAACGAAGTCGACGTCGACATCGTCAGCTCCTGCTCACTTGTCGCACTCTCTCACACACACACACACACACACATAAAGGCATTGGCATATTTTGCACTCTCTACTACTGCTGCTACTGCTGCTGCTGCTGCTCCCCCATGATCGCATAGCCCTTTTGACTCGGCCTGACCCATTTGGGTGTCCAGATAGCTGCAATAGTTCGCCACTTGCTCCACTGAAGTGAACGCAGTGGGTCTGGGTCGCAACGGCTATTAGCAGAAAGGCAGACACAACTACATGCATGCATGTACATGTCTATGTGTCTGTGTATGTGTATGTATTTTATGTATGCATAATTGATCTAGGCAGCAGATCAGGTTAACAAGGAAATGTTGCAGCTTCAATTAAATTTAATAGAATTTAACAGCGAAATGTGTCTACAAGATCTTCTATAATAAACAGATTAGCTTTCTCTACAGGGTATCTAGTTTTTCAATCATAGAAAAACGTTTATCTATTTGCATGCTACATGTAAAATAAATGAAATCTTATATATTCTGGTCCACTGTGCCGGTTGGCTATGTTTGCCACTCAATGTCCCTAGAGGAGAAAATGCAATGCAAATGCGCATGTGGCACACAAAACCACCCAGCGCAAACACACAGCCTTAGCTGCAGCAGTAGCGCTACATATGTATGTATGTATCTACAGACGGGCGGGCATACAGACATACAAACAGATGTAAGCACAGGCATGCACACGTATTTACAGTTTACATACGAACAGCAACAGCAAAAGAGAGCGCCAAACATTTTGCTCTCAAAACGCAAAAACTGTTACGTTTGCTGCTTTACCATTTTGGCGCGCTCCCGACGGCGACTGCGACGTCAACTGCGACGCCGACATCGTTTTCGCAATAGCGCAGCGGGTCCCAATAACATTTCGTGGCTCGCGCTCTTCCAGTTGGCGCGAGCCGAGCAAGCGAGCCCCATTCAGTCGCCGTCGCTGTCGCTGTCGCAGTCGCTTGCTCATTTTTATTTTCATTGTTGTTGTTGTTTTTTCTTTTCTCGCCTTTTTTGTTGTGCCTTCCCACCTGTCTCTCTCGCTCTTGCTCTGGCTCTCTCAGTGGCTTGACTCTGTGTTTGTGAGTGGGGCGCGCGCGCGCGTTTGCCAGAAACGTCGACGTTGGCATCGGCATCGGCATCGGCATCGGCATCGACGCTTATTGCCAACGACATCGCACGCTGCAGTCGCGTCGCAGTCGCCGCCTGCAACGTTTGTTTGCGCCTAATAAACACTCGGCAGTGCTTTTTGTGCTGACTTTAGATTTTAGTTTTGCTGATACCGTAAGAGATAAATGACGTGCCGCGGCTGACAGCAAAGCAAAAAGCAAAAAGCAAAGTAAAGCGAGACACAGCAGCAGCAGCAGCAGCACAGTAGCAAAGCACAAACGTTGTTGTTGTTGTTGTTGCCGGACTTTTACGTTCTACGTTGTACGTTTACGTGTTTCCGTATGCGCGTTACGCGTTGCGTGTGACAAAATGTGTCCAACTGCAGTCACCGCCAACTGCAGCAGAATTAGTGCAAAATTACCTCAAATCTATTAAGTTTATACACCTGAATAAATGAATAACATGTGCAACGTATAAAGAGAAAGAGAGTGAGAGAGAGAGAGAGAGAGAGAGTAGAGGGAGAGAGAGAACCTGTGAGTGTGTTTTGTTTGTTTGTCTATAGAAACTTCTAAAATGATAATGGTGCAACATTTGGTGGCCGCCACGGCGCATAATTTTGCAACAGCGGCACTCACAACAACCTCATCATCATCATCATCGTCGGCATCATCATCCTCGTCATTATCATCATCGTCGTCGTCGTCCAGCTCCAGTTCGAGCTCCTCTTCGCTGCTGTCGCTATCATCTGCCTGCTCCGCCTCATCGGCATCCGCCTCGCCGGCCGCATCGCCAACAGCTGCGGCATGTGCCACGCCCACGCCCACACCTGTCGCCTCGCCGACGCCCGAAACGGCGAGCCTAGCCAAGGATGCGGAAGAATTAACTAAAACAGCTATCGAAGGTGCCATAGAGATAATCAAGTCAGAGCAACAAAGTCCAATACCTGCGCCTAGCTTAAGTCCAGCTGCAACACCACCAGCAGCAGCAGCAGCAGCAGTAACAGCAACGCCAGCAGCAGCAGCAGAAGTTACAACAGCAGCAGCGACAGCAGCAGAAGTTGCAAGCGAAGTTAAGAAGGAACAGGCCGCAGTTGAGCCTGCTGAGGAGGACTCTGAGCACATTGCAACAGATTGCCGCGAGTTCAAAGTGCTCTACAATCATCTGCGACAGCAACAACAGCAGCAGCAGCAGCAACAATCCGAGCAACCTCTTCACGCCGAGCCAGATAAAACGCGCAGCACCTTGGACGATGTCTCCAAGATACTTTGGGAACGCAAGCAGCAACTGCAACGGGGCAGCGTCATCACCAGCAGCAATGAATTGCAAGTGCAGCACCAGCAACACCAGCAACACCAGCAACACCAGCCGCACCAACAGCAGCAGCAGCAGCAGCAGCAAATGAGCGATATTGAGGATGAGGAAACGCTCGAGGAGGACGCCGATGCTGACATCGAAGCGGATGCGGATGACGAGGAGCTATTGGAGCTGCAATACCAAAATGGCTATGACTCACCTTTGGATCTCTCGCTGAGCAGCGCTGCCACAGCGACGGCGAATGCAGCCAGTGCTGCAGCGGCAGCAGCGGGGTCTGTTACCTCGGCGACTCCTGTGGCAGGCAGCAGAAGGCGTGGCCACGCCTACTCGGGCAGCGAATCCGATGAGGAGGCGACAACAACAACAGCGCATTGCGAGCGAACGAGGATGCGACTGAAGCCGGCGGAAAGATCGGCGGCCTACAAGAAGAGCTTGATGAAGCGCTACTGTAAGTGCAAAAAGCAACGAAAGTGTCTGACTACGATATACCCTATAAATTTAAAATATATTTATGAATATAGAAAGTAGAAATAGAAAATGGGAAATTGAGAAGCTATTGGATGGAAGAAAGCTGAAATGTGAAGTGGTAACAGGAAATGCTCGACTTGCAGTTACCCTGTAAATTAAATAATTAAAAGAATGTGGGCTTCAAATGGAGTATATTGGTTGGAAGTATTTAAAAACGTAATATAAATATAATTTATTAATTATATGCCCGATCAGCAAATACCCTATATTGAATATTGAATATGGTATATAAGAATTTGAGGTAAATGAGCACTTTTAGGCAATGGGAAATGAGTTGAAGATATAAGTAAAAGAGGAGCAACTGGAACTGGGAGATAAGCAGGGAGTGCTGGACTGGAATATACCCCAAATTGAATTCTATTTAAAGAAAACATATTTATTTAAAAAATATATATATCTAGAAATAAAATTTGTTTCCAATATTTCTTTTAGATACATTCTAGATTTTCTATGAAGTATCAAAATGGATATTAATTACTAATGACTTATTAGAATATACCCTATAATACAATATATTGTAATCTGTTTGACTTGAGTCTAGCCTGAAGCATATTCTAGATTGTTATAGCTGCAGATTATAAATTCTGGTATTATTATTTATTAGATCAAGATCTGTTGCTGAAGGCTATTTATATAAAGGATCGTACTCGACTCTACAATACCATTTAATTATTTATAGAATGTTGTAAGGATATTGTATATATTTATATCAAACTGAAAAACATTTAACCTTAATTGATTTTTGGTTACATCTATCTGGTATTAGCTTAATAATATCGTATTACTGGTCTATCTTTTAACCACTTAGCTCTTCATAATATGCACATATTTGAATACATTTGCCAAGTTTGCGTGTCTTTTTCTTGAATATTCTCATCCATACAAATTTGATTGATGAATAGATAAAAATTTTGTCTATGTGTGTGTGTGAGTGTGAGTGAATTATAACTGTTGTGGCTGCCCCTCAAAATCGTCTGCATGAGTCTAGCTAGCTGTACTCTTTGCCTATTTCTGGAAATCTGTTAAGCTCCAATGTTTTGCTTGCTTTAAATCTTTCAACTTTTAGCAGAGAAAAAAGTTGTGAAATGTCAATTTGGCAACAACAACAACAACAACAATGGCAGGCCAAAATTTATAAAGCAGAAAAAAAATGTGCTCCCCCAACAGACAGCCAAACAAAAAACAAAGACGTCCAAACGCAAAATAAACATTATTTAAAATAGCGCAATTTCCGCCGACGACGACGTCAAAAATGCTGCTGACGTCGCTGCCAACGCTGTCTGAGCAGAGAGCGGCAGGCCGCAACGGCGGCAGCTTCGTAACAGTTTCCTAACCCACCTCAACAATTTTATTGATTACTTTAGGCGGCAAACGCACAGCAACGGCAGCAGCAGCAGCAACAACAAGAGCAACAGCAACTACTACTATAACAGAGCCATGTGAGAGCGAGAGAGCAAGCTAATGTGTGCGAGCAGCTTTCTAGTGAGCGGCAATGCCGCTCAACTATCAAACGCTCTCGACTTTGCTTTGCTTTTGCTTTTGCTTTTGCTTTGCCATTCGCGCTGCATTCACTCTGGTTGACTGCATGCATGTGTGTGTGTGTGTGTTTGTGTGTATCGTAAATTGTAATATTGTGTAAGTGTGTGTGTGTGTGTGTGAAATAGTTTCTCAGTTCGCACTGGTGCGGCGAATTGCCAAGGCGCCAACTGCCAACTGGGGAACTATTTGTTTGTGTACATGTGTGTGTGTGTGTGTGTGTATGTATGTATGTGAGTGTGTTGTTGGCACTTGTTACATGGGTATGTGTGTTAGTAGACTGCGACTGGCTAAGGTAACCCTTCGCATAAGCAACCAACAACTTGTTTCCTCTATTTGACACGAGCGTCTCTTTTGACTTTTGCAAGCGGTTGTTGCCATTGCCTTTGCTCCGATTTGGCCAGCAGTAGAGGGAATCGCAATCTTCCACTAACACAAATATAAATATACATTGTATATACACGTATATACATATATATGTATATAAATATATATAGCATTTACTTGTTCTTTAAAAGGGCGTCAGGTACTTGAAATTTTTGTATTAGCGGAAATGCGCGTCGCTCGCAGCTCCACAAAGTGGGCGTCACGTTTCTAAAATGACTAATGTGGAGAGGAGGGAAGATGGAGTGCACTGGCTAGAGGGTTGAGCATTCTCTAGCAGGGACTCAGTTTATTAAGTACATGGCCATGACAGATTTATGCAGTTGCCAGCTGCTTGGAAAGTTTGCTTCAGCTGAAGTGCAAGCCAAAGAACTAGAGATGGGACTGTAAAGAAATTTGAAAATTAGTAACTTATCGATATGTAGGGAATATTGATAAAAACTAAATTATGAAAGTAATATAATATACTTAAAACATTTAAAGTTTTCAATTAAAAAGTTTTATTTTAATTAATAAAATGTTTGAATTATGGAATATATAATGATATTTTAAAAATTTCGTAATTTTTGCCACTGAACTGAAACCTATCGATAATAACTTAACTATAATTAGCCCTTTAAGTAACTATCGCTCGCCTTATTTTTGCCTCACTCAACTGCCATAAAACGGGCCATGCAATCGCCTTTCAGATAATGCCCTGCTTTTAATGGCATAAAACAATTGTTTTCAACCAATTTTCGGTTTACGTTTCAACGTACGTTAAATTCAACCGCAATAGCCCGCAGAATTTCACAAAATGCTGGTTCCTCGCTTCAAATCAAAATCAAATGCCAAAGCGCTGAATTTTGCTGCATTTGAAGCTGCTCCTCTTTTTGTCCCCCCCATCTTTCTCTCTCACTCTCTCTCACTCTTTCTTCTCATTCTGCTCTTTCGGAATACAGAAAACAAATCATCGTTATCTTCAACAAAGATCTTCAGTCGTGTAAAACTCTGGGAAACTTGATTTCAGTAAATTCTTTTCAAATTTTAGCAGAAGATATAAAAAAATATTTTTGCCTTTTCTGTTTGTTTTTATTTTTACAAAACTCTTTTGACTAACTTTATTTGGGTATTTTAAAAACACACACACACAAGCACACATCCTCTTACAACATGCAATAATTTTTTGTTATTTCTCTTTTTTTTTAACCTTTTTCCTACACGACTTTATTTCGTTTGTTTTGCTTTTGATTTTGTTTTACCTTCAACCTTTTGGGGTTTCAACCGCAGCCACTGCTCCCGTTCCCAATTCACCGCCCACACACACACTCACACACACACATACAGAATACGAGGCAACTTTCAATTGCGACATGAGGCGAAGAGCGCAACGAGCGCTTACAAGCGCTTGTTACGCGCTCTCTCGCTCTGCCGCTCTCCCTCTCTGCCTTAGGTCTCCCTTTACATGAGTAAGCAGCGCAGCGCAGCGCAGCTTCAGCTTCTGTAAGCGTGTGTCTGAGTGTGTATGTGTGTGTGTGTATGGGAAATAGTGGCAAAGAGCGACGTCGTCGTCCCAACCCACCCCCTCGTCGTAAACGAGCTGCACAACGAGGTCTCTGTTGCTTTGAGGCCTAACGCAAAACATTTTGAGGTAGGTTGGGAATAGATTGGCAACAACTGAGCGCATACACAAATAGAGAAAAAGAGAGACAGTGAGTGTAACAGAGAGAGCGACAGAGACAGAGAAAGAGAGAGACAGTGGCGCACGGAAAACTTAAATTTCTCGTTTCAGCGCAAGAAATTAGCAAATCATTTTCTTTAGCTTAACCCAAATACGTTTGAGTTTTTTAGAATTATGTAAGCGCCATGTCTCGATTTCTGTCTATCTCTCTTTGCGTGAGTGTGCGACTGCGTGTGTGTGTGTAAGTGAGTGTGCGAGTCTGTGTGTGTGTGTGTGTGAGTGAGTGTGTTGTAAGCGCATTCAATTGGCCGACGCAGTTCTCTAGCAATTGCCCAGCATGTTGAGTCGTGAGGTCTCCTTATCTGTCCATTGATTGCAGTGCGATAATTGATAATAAGCCTGAAAGAGAGAGTTAGCAAGACTGTGTGCGTGTGTGTGTGTGTGTGAGAACTGAGATTATGTCACATATGAAATGCCTAGCGTAATATAATTACAAAATCTGATTGGAATTGACTAATCAGAATACCTGCAGCGTTTCTATGACTAGCTATATTTCCAATTGGGTTTGTTTAATTTCTAATCGAACAGCTGACAATGCAAGCAATGCAGTCAGATATCTAGAATTTAGTTTGAATTAAAGATTATATAGATGTATATACCTATATCTATATGAAAGCATATACATAACAGAGCTTAATTAACACCTGTTAAAAATAGAAGAACTCTGCAGAGAAAGTGCTAATTGGAAGGAGGTGTGAATGAAATTGGCAACAGAGCAAATGACAAAAGTATTCTGAAATTATGTAATATCCGTAAAAAACTGAGAATTAAAGACAATAAAATTTTTATTTAGAAAATGCTTTAAAATGCAGTGAATCATTTCCTTAAATGGCATACGAATCGGAACGTGCCTATATCTACTCTAAAAGCTTTCCTGTATATATAATTCGACTTATGATCTAATAGTATATGTATGTATATAGCTTAGCTACTCTGATAGAGCTACTTTACATCACCTGCTGTTATATTAAAAATCCATAAATATTATCAAAAATTCAAATTAGCTCAGATCTGAAATTCTTAATTCATTAATTACCTTATTGCCAGCCGTCTTTTGCATATAAAATTTCGGCAGAAGACAACAAAAAATATATTACAAAATTTTATTTACTCAGCTAACAAATTGCGTAGCAAACAAATGCGTCCAAAGCTTTATGTATGTATGTATTATAATATATGCATAGTATATACATACATACATACATACATACATACATACATTTTTTAAGAATAATCAAATTAACGAAATAATATATAATGCAATAAAAAACACATTTTAATACTATATAAGAAAAAAACTCCCCAAAAACACAGTTCACAAAAAAATTACATTATACAAAGCACATACATACCTACATATGTATAAGTATATATATACATGTACATATGTATACACAAAACACACTGACTTACATACTTAAGCATATATACTATATGCATATACAATATGAATACAGCTGTACATATGCATTTCCTTCTGTATGAAACGAGAAATTTCTGTATCAAGAAACAACAATAACAACAACAACAACAGAAGTAAAACAGAAAACAACAAATCAACAACAGCAAAAATACAACTCGTATCAATTCTTGATGCGGAAATATTGAGGAATAATTTTTGTAGTCGTTTATTTATTTTTTTTTCTGCCACTGCTGCTCCTTATAATATTTTTAAACTGTATATAGGCAAAAAGATGACGAAGAAGAAGCAGAAGAAATGACAGCAACAAAAAGTAAACAGCGAGCACTAATACAAGTGCACTTAATGAGAAATGCTGCTTTAAGTTCACAAAAATAAATATATACATACACATATCTGTCGTTATAAATATACAATTATATGTACATACATGTAGCTTTAACGAGCTATAAGAATCGTGCATATACACATGTGTGTGTGTGTTCGTTCGTGTACGCGTCTCGCACTTGTCTGCATGTGTGTGCGTTATCCGCGAGACCTTGAACTTGAGACTGAATTTCCAAAAAGCACAAGCACACTCACATTCACACTCACACACACACACACAAAGGCAAACAAATGCGCCCAGCGTCGACAGCGACGACGACAGCGACTCACAAACACAAGAACAAAAGACAATAACAGCAACAACAAGAGCAACTCTCGACAGCGGCTTTTATTCTTTCCACCCATACGCAAGCAATGTGAAAGACACACACACATATAACGGCAAAGGCAGTGGCCGAGGCAGAGCCAGTGGCAGTGGCAGTGGCAGAGGCAGCGACAGCGGCATGAAAGCCAAAATAAGCCAGCCAAAACAGCAGCAGCAGCAGCAGCAGCAGCAACAACAATGCACACGCAGAACAGGAATTTAGCGAGAGAGTGGAAGAGTAGGAGAGCGGAAGAGTGGGCGGGGGAGGGAGATAGAGCGAGAGAGAGTGTACGAGTGCGAGTGCGAGTGCGAGTCAGAACTGGGAACGCAAAGTGGGAATGAACTGGGAACTGAGTTCGCTGACGGAAGCAGTCCATGGATGGGAATGCGGGAATGGGCGAATTGGGGAAGAGAGAGTAAAACAGGGAGCTGTCACAGCAACAACAACATTAACATTAGTATGTATTAATGTGCAGCTGTATGTGTGTATGTATGTGTGTGTGTGTGTTTATGTACATATACAATAGCCAAACAAACACATAAATTATAATATTTAAATATAGAACTTTTGAGTTGTTGTCGTCGTTGTCTTGGTTCGCTGTTGTTGTTGCTGTTGCTGTTGCTGTTTCTTGCTTTCTTTTGTGTCTGTGTATTGCTGTTATTCGCATATAACTTTTGGTTAATCGGTCGACACCGTTGTTGTTGCTGTTGTTGTTGTTTGTTAGAGTCAAATTGCTTTCGCTGTGATATATAAACGCAAACTCACAAATTTTGAGGCTTATTGTTTTTTATTTTTATTATTATTTTTATTTTATTTTTAACCAACACCCACCAGACAAAGTATAAAATAGGCCAATAACGTAATGATACTGCAATAACAACAGCAACAACAACAACACCTGTTCAATTGTTGTTTTAGCAATTGTCAGATATACAGCGAGCTGCTTCCTCGGAAATAGCTCGAATAAACTGTAAACAAAACACTTTGCGCAGACACACACACACACACACACACACATACACAGAGACTATGGAAAAAAGCGTTAGTCAAGCATGCTCGACTATAAAATACCCTGTTGGTCAGCTGATATCGTTTAATGGCAAAGTAACTGAACTAAACACATTAAAGGCAACTAATCATAGCAACAGCAACAACAACAACAACAACAACAACAACAACAATCTACATTGACCTACTATTCGCAATATGCTGCGGCTCCATTGTGAATTGTGCATTGTAAATTGTGAATTGTGATGTAACTGTCCCAAAACGCGGCGCACATATCAACGAAGCAGTTCAAGTCCAAATTTGAGCAGGGAAATACATAAAGCCAATAGACGAGAAATAAAGTACTTAATGTATGTTTATGTGTGTGTGTGTGTGTGTATGTGTTTGTTGTCTGCACATGACTCTACCGTTAATTGTACATTTGTGTGTGTGTGTGTGTGTGTGTTTGTGTGTGCTACGTACATGTTAGCCAATTTTGTTTTCTCATAATATATTAAATTGTTTGGCATTATTTTGTTTTTATTTTTATTTTTAATAGACCGCATTTTTAGAGGTCAACATTGCAGTGCGCAATGTGTCTGTGTGTCTCTGTATGTGTCTGACACTCTTTGTGCTACATTCAAATTGGGTTTGCCAATTCAATTCAATTCAATTTCGCCTAGACCCAGCGGACTGCCGTGCGTATGCGTAATTTGTGCGCTATGCATATTGCGCATACGCCAGGTGTGGCCGAGCGTCTGCATAACATGTTCTGACATATTCTGCTGCAATGCACGCAACTATTTATATGCATACTAGTTGAGGCATTACGTCTGCTGCTGCCGTTGCTCACAGCTGTGGCCAGATTACGTATACGCCTTATTAGCCACTTGCGCCGTGCCACGTGAGCAGCGTCCGTTGTTTCTTCTACCAAACGAGATATATACATACATACGAGTATGTGTCCATATACAATTTGCAACAACAATTGACAGCAATTTCCGCTCAGCTAAATATCAGGTTTTTCTTGTGCCGAAAAATCTAAAAAGAAAAATTCTCTGCAAAAAACGAGGGAAAAAAAAAGAAATAACTAAATAAATCTTTATAGTTTCCGTCAAAGAAATAAAAGTTGATTTTCCACTGCACAAAACCAAAAATCATATCATATGGACTGAGGAGGGGGTTGAACAGCAGGGGCCGGGGCCGATTGACAAGCCACAGCTGATTTTAGTTACCTGCTTGCCTGCCTGCCTGAATGCTTGCCTGCTTGGCTGGCCGCAATTTCCGTCACGAATTGGCCTGAGAGCCACATGCACATGGGTCGATCGAAAAACGTCTATGTAAATGTGTCATATTTTTACAGCAGCTTTTGAATTTTGTATAAATATACATTTGTATATAAATATATGCATAGCTGAAGCATATGCATATTTTATATGCATTAATATGTATATTTCGTTTTTTGTTTTATTTTTATTTATTTTATTTTTTTTCGTATTATTTTTGCTTCTCATTCACCCACAACGCGGCGAATGAGCGAGCAAATGAACGAAATGAAACGAGTGGCAATTAAAACGAGACGAGGCGGCGAATTGCCCATAAGCGTGTGTGAATGTGTGTAGGTATTTAAAAAGCTGTAAAAAAGCACACACACACACCCAATACATGCACGCACACATATATAGGCGGCGCGTACAACATGCAATAATGCAGCCAGCAAAGCATAAATTGTAAACTCGTCGTCGTCGTCGCTGCCGTCGCCGTCGCCGTCGCCGTAGCAGCAGCAGCAGCAGCAACGCCGACAAGCCTTGACCTGATTTCTCTTCCTCTCTTGCTGCCAACTGTTTGTGTTCGTGCGTGTTACTGTGTTTGTGTGTGTGTGTGTGTGTGTGTGTGTGTGTGTGTGTGAGCATGCTTGCATGCAAGCTTTATTGCTGCCTTTTAGTTTGCTTGCACGCTGCACTTGTGCAAGCGAGACAACTATATGCGCTTGTTTATTTCTCACTGTGTCGCTGTGTGCGTGTGTGTGAACAGCTTGACATTCAATGCAATTTTGTTGTTGCTGTTGGTGTTATTTTTTTTGTACTTCTGCTGCTGCAGCAGCCGCCGCGGCGTTTCGCATAAAATAAGTGAAAATGCACTTTTACTTTTCAACAACAACAACAACAACAGCAACAGCAACAAGATAACAACTACTATGTACAACTTGTGCATTTTTCTTGCGTTGCAGCTCAATGCACAACAACAAAAACAACAACAACAGCAGCAGCAGCTGTCAGCCAGGCAGCCAAAGAAAGTGAGATGCAATTTTTTTGTTTCACTTTTGCTGCTGCTATTGCTGTTGCTGTTGTTGTTGTTGTTGTCCTTTTTGCGTTTGCTGCCTCTCTCTCACTTTGCATTTCTTTTGCCATTGTTTTTAACGGTTGTTTGTTATTGTTGCTTTGAGTTCATGGCTCGCCAAATTGGGGCATTTCAATTTCATGTGTGTGTGTGTGTGTGTGTGTGTTTCTAGCCTCTTGGCGACTTTTGCATGTCGCTCAACTTGCTAACAACAACAACAACAATAGTAGCAGCAACAATTGTATATAATTATGCATATTGCGAATTATTTAAGTATTATTAGCTTTGCATTTCATGTTAGTTTGGACATTTTGACAGGTCTCGGCTTAAGCGAAGAGGGCGGCACTTGAATAGAGCAGCTCACAGTTGTTGTTGTTGCTGTTGTTGTTGTCTGTTGTCGTTGTTGTTGTTGTTGTAGCTGATGAGATAAAGTTGTTTTATAATTGGGTCGCAACAGTTGCTAGACATTTGCAAGTAGTTTCGAGTGTTGTTGTTCAGTGAATGATGCAGCCATGAAATAAACATATATATGTATATAATGCATGTAAAATATATAACTAATTTAATTGTATATTCATTTTTCCTCTTTGCAGATACTGAAATTCCTATTGTCAAACAATCAACCAGTCCGTCACCTCATCAACAGCAGCAGCAGCAGCAACAACAGCAACAGCAGCAGCAGCAGCAACATCAGCAGCAGCAGCAGCAACACCTGCAGCAGAGCCAGCAACAACAACAAGCCTTTGGCGTTGCAAGCACATTGTTGCACATTAAAACCGAGCAGAATGCGCTCTTAACACCACTACAGCAACAGCATAGCTTACAGAACACCAACAATGCGCATCAGCAGCAGCAGCAGCAGCAACAACAACAACAGCAGCAGCAACAGCAGCAGCAACCTTTGGCCATACCACATCGGCCGCTGCTGCATAATCTGCTCAGCGGCGGTGCAATTCACAATCCACATCACAGAAATTACACGACGGCCACAACAGGTGAGTGCAGCAAGAGGCAAACAGCAAGCAGCAAGCGGCAAGGTGAACCACTGCACACGCCCTTTTTTCTTGGCCTGGCCCAGCATTTTGGCAAGTTGTTAATCTTGGCCCATTCTCTCGGCTCGTTTCGCAGGTTCATTTCCGCCCAGTCCCGCGGACAGCGGCGTCTCCGATGTGGACAGCTCCAGTTCCGGTGGGCAGCCATGCGCCGACGAGTTGAAGGCGCGTTTGGGCATGCCCACAACGGCGGCAACATCGGCGGCCGCAGCTGCCACCCACTCGGCAGCGGCAGCGGCAGCAGCGGCGGCAGCAGCAGCCGCGCACCTGCATACGGGCACATTTCTGCATCCGAATTTATATCAGAACAATGCGGCGAATTCGTTGAGGAATATATGGAATCGCAGTGTTGGGGGTGAGTATATCAAGTATTCCAAAACGAAGCCCACACACACATATACATACATGCATACATACAGTTGCAAATAATGAATGTGTATGTGTCTGTGTACACCTAAAGTTCAGCAGTCGAAAAATGGCAGGCTCATACATATCAATATGCATACAAATATACAAACGTACATACATGTAAACACACACGCGCACACGCACAGATACTCAACACAATCAATTGCAATAAGAATGTGTTGCACTCGCTGCTTTTATGCTTTGCGCTTCGCTCAGTGTCTGTGTTTGTGTGTGTGTGTGTGTGTGTTCGTCGCTGTGTAAAATCTGTGGTCATCGACACATTGCCTTTGCGCAAATTGTGAAGGTCACAACGACAACGACAACAGCAGCGACTGCGACAGCGACGACGACAGAGTCAGAGTGTGTGGCAATGCTTGAGCACTGTGAGCGTCGCTCATTTCTGTATGCGCTCTCTTGCTTTCGAGCGCTCTCTCTATCTCTCGGTCTACGTCTTGCCCTCCTCTCATTGTTAATGCAACAATGCGATAGCGAAGACACGAGCAAACGAAAGCTTGCGTTGCTCTCTCTCTTCGCTGCTGACTGTTGTTGTTTCATTGTGTGAGTGAGTGAGCGAGCGCGCACACACTTTTGATTTTATTCAATGCGGCGCTCAGTCATTTACCCGTCCAGCCTCTGCTGCCCCTCGCGCAGTCACTGAGCAACTGGCTGTTGAATTGGGCAACGGCAGCGCCGTTGACGCCGGATGTAAAACAAAACTTACTAAATAGCATACAAAATTACAAACACACACACATGCATATATATCTATGCATGTATGTAAATGTGTCTGTACATATGTACAGTGAAATAGTCAGACAGAGCAGTCAAAGAGCGCAGTATAGCGCACAGTGGTTCACATTTGCTGTAAAACTGAATGAAATAGTTTGCGATGTAATGTGCGTGGATTGCATTGGATTACAATCCACAAGCATTATATGTGCATGCATGTATGTGTGTCGTTGAAAATTGACTGTGGAATTTATGTTAATTGTTTTGCTTTTTACAAAATGCATTTATTTGACAACTCTTTAACACTCCTCTTCTCTTTTGCTATTGTTTGTATATCTTTCTATAGTGCCCGATAATTATTATGGCAACACTGGCAACAGTGGCTCCGGAGGTGTTAATCCTGGTACACCCGGCACGCCTAGCTATCTGACAACGTCCTACTTCAATGCGCCAACGGCGGCGTCGACGCAGCGCAGCGTCGCTGCCAACGGCTTTGGTACGCATCAGCATCATTCCCTGCAACATCAGCAGCAGTCGCAGCAGCAGCAGCAGCAGCAACAACAGCAACAACAACTGTCACATCACCAGCAGCAATTGCATCATCAGCAACAGCAGCAGCAACAGCAGCAGCAACAACAGCAACAACAACAGCAACAGCATCCACAGTCTCAGCATCCACATCAGCTGCACTCGCATTCCACAATTGCCAATGCTGCAGCAGCAGCGGCAGCAGCCGCGGCGGTCGTCAGCAGCAGCAGCGCCGTTGCCGCAGCAGCTATGCTCAACGCCGGCAGCACGCAGAACGGCGTCATCCAACAGCCGGCGACATCGAGCGTTAACTATGATCTCTCCTATATGCTGGAGCTGGGCAGCTTTCAGCAACGCAAGGCGAAAAAGCCGCGCAAGCCGAAGCTCGAGATGGGCGTCAAGCGTCGCAGTCGCGAGGGCTCCACCACCTACCTGTGGGAGTTTCTGTTGAAGCTGCTCCAGGATCGCGAATACTGTCCGCGTTTCATCAAGTGGACGAATCGCGAAAAGGGCGTATTCAAGCTGGTGGACTCCAAGGCCGTCTCCCGGCTCTGGGGCATGCACAAGAACAAGCCCGACATGAACTACGAGACGATGGGCCGAGCGCTGCGCTATTATTATCAGCGCGGCATATTGGCCAAGGTGGATGGCCAGCGATTGGTCTATCAGTTTGTGGATGTGCCCAAGGATATAGTTGAGATTGATTGCAATGGTGTGTGAGTGCGAGAGTGTGAGAGTGTGAGATTGATTGAGTGAGTGAAAGAGAAAGCATGTATATAGATGTTAACGGTGGCAATAGAATGGGAGCTAAAGCGGCTAGCGGCAATAGTAGAAATATATCTATATATGTATGTATATATAGAGTATATAAGTGCGTAGCAACCACAATGACACACACTCACACATATACAAATATATCTGTGTGTGTGTGTGTATCTTTTTGTACATGTTGAGTTTATTTTGTTAAAATGTAAGCAGAGAGAATTCGTTTAATAGATGAAGAGTATAAATTACATAGCTGCTAGGCATATACCCTACACATGCATACATATATATATGTATACATATATATATATATATATATATATACCCTACATATATATATATATGTATATGTATGTGTATGTATATATGTATGTGTATTTATATTGTATAATGTAAAATGTAAAATTCGTTAGTAATTAATAATTCTATTCATTGGCTTTAGTGTTTTAATTGTAACATTTAATTATTGTTATTATTATTGATTATTATTATTGATTGATTGATTGATTGATTGAATGATTAATTAATCAATGAGTTCTTATTGATATTTGTGTACGATTTAGCTAACTGCATAGCTAAAGAAAAGAAAAAGAAAAAAACGTCTAGCCTAATATATATGAACTATATAACCGCCCCCGCTCTCCCCCAATCCCTCAATATATATACCTAATGCATACCCCTAACTATAATTTAGTGTTACATTACAATTCGTTTTTTTGGGGGCTCATTGTTTTTGTTGCTTATTTTATAAAAAGAGATCAAGAGAGAAATATGAAATATATATTTTAATAGTTTTAATTAGTTTGTATATCTATTCATAGTTTATTTATTTAAGTCTTTCTTTCTACTCTTAACTATATGTACACATCATATATATCTATCTATATATGTATTGATACATCTGGTACATCTACGCTGCCCCAATATCCTAAAACAGGAGTCAACTTTCATTGTAATTATTAACTTTTAAGTTAAAAAAAAAACAAAATTTATAAAAAAAAAACACAAACAACTTTTTGGTCTGAATTTTATGTCTGAAATATTTTTTTTCTAAGCACTGCCACAAAACTGAAAAACAAAACAAAAACAACTCAAAAAAAAAAAAATATACAAATATTAAAAATAGTTTCACATTTCTACAAACAAACAATACAAATCCACAAAAAAGTTTCAAACACTGCCCAAAAAAATAGAAGAAATAATAAAAATAAGTGCAATCTCTTAAATGCATAAAACTAAACTAAAAGTTTAAAAAAATAGTATAAAGAAGCAGAAAGTGTAAATGTAAAAGTGTAAAAGAGTAAAACCAACTCCTAGTTCTATATATTCATATATATATCTCTATATATATATATGTATGTATTTCTTTTATACTTATTATATAGTTTGCGTTCTCTAAGTACCTTTATTATTAACTAACTAACTATCTATCTATCTATTATTATGATTATTATTATTATTATTATATTATTACAAAATATAAAGAGTTTTACGTTTTTTCTTTAAATTTTGTTCAAATTGATTGAGGGTTTAATTGATTGATTGACAGATTGATTGATTTATAAATAATAAAAAGAAAACAAAACAGACACAAAAAAAAAAAAACGAAGTGAGTTTTGAGTTTCAACTCTGTTCATTGTAAACAACATTTTTTATGATTATTTTTTATTTTTTAATTTTTAAAATAAAAATTATTATCAATATGCATGAGTTTTATTTTGATAGAAAATAGATATATAGCAACGATCCATGATATACAAAATACAAATATTTGCAACCCGTTACAAATTTGAAATCTAAATATACCTCCCATTAAAATATATATATTAAAAAACAAACAAAAAATACAATTATATATAATATATATATATATATATATTCAAAGTCTATATAGCATAGAACATATTTTAGATAAATTTAAGCCACGAAATTTCGATGTAGCTCGTTTTTTAGATGGAAAACAAAACTCAGTTTTTGAGGTTTCGAATATGGAGGGAAGGAGACAGGAAGACGGAGAGAGTGAGAGAGAGAGAGAAAGAGAGGGGAAGATGCATATGTCTATCTAAATATATATACCTATTATATAGAGATTTAAGCAGCATGACACAATGATCTAACAGATGCTTTAAATATGAAAACAAATGAACAGTACGAGGGTAGTTTGAAAAGTATGTGTAGCCACAAGATAAAAGAAAATTATTTAAAGGGAATATGTCAGAACGTTGCAATCGGTTATAAGAAATACTCATTTATAGAGCAGAAATAATGAGTAGTAATATTTTTTTATATAGTTTCGATAGATTTAAAATTCCATATATATATATATTTTTTTTTTTGTAATCCTAATTTTAAAACATTTAAAATTTCATATAAATTGTATTCCAAGTATCTCAAGGTTTAGCATTCATTCATTTGTTAAATTTCACACTTTTCAGACTGCCCTCGCAAAACTAAAAACCAAATGCAACGAAAAACAGTTAAAAATTCGAATAGTTTACAAAGAAACAACAATTTTATATAGCAAAAGATATTTTTATTGATTTGGTTTTTGATTTAAAATTTAACACAAAAACAACGAAATATTAATCACTTAATTTTAATTTTAATTTTTGAATTTTTATATTTCAACAGATCAAGTTTTTTTTTGTAACCACCAAGCTAAATATGCACTGTAAATGTATATAAACAACTTCTGGACCTCATGTTTCACTTATTAGAAATTAAATAAGAATAATTATAAAATATGAAATTTATATTCAATATATATATATATATATATATATATATATATATATATATATATATATATATATATATATATATATATATATATATATATAAGAATGAAACGCTGGATAAGACCAACTAAATATTAAAGATTTAGATTTTGACAGAAAACAGATCTTTAGCAGAATTAAGTCAAACACTTACTTTATTGAACAATATATATATATATATATATAGTTTTAAGATCAAGTGAGTTATTGGATGAGTTTTGATATTTGAGTGCAATAATGTCTGGAAAATGGAGGAAGGCGCGAGCAGTAGCTAGTTGAAAGTAAAAGTTGAAAGGATTGGAAAAGGTTTTTAGCAAATCTGTTGAAAAGTTAATATGTAGTTTATATATAGTATATTTAACTTATCATATGTGCATCTACAACTATATATATGTATGTTTATGTATAAACAATTAAGTTTCATTTATTTGTATATGCAACAGACGATTTTCCAACGTCTGCATTTAAAAATCAGCAAATGCGAGCCACAAATTAGAAATTAGATCGGAGCATCATATATATATATATATATATATATATATATATATATATATATATATATATATATATATATATATATATATATATATATATATATATATATATATATATATATATACTGACTATATAGGTCAGATATTAATTTAATTTTAACACGCAACCGAATAAAATTGGTAAAAATAGCATAATTATTTACTGTTATGAGAAAACGTTAGAGTCTTAAGATTTTTAGCTAAATTTTGTATATTTTAATCTACAGATTGCTATAAAAAAAAAAGAAATATATATATATATATATATATATATATATATACATACTTATATTATCTGTTTTATAAATAACATCAATAAATGAGACTAAAAACAAATGCATTTTATTTTCACTTTAAGGAAAAACGGAAAGTTATGAACTATTAAAAAATTCGGAATGTTGGGCATTCCTAACAACAAGCTCGCTGCTATGGCTGTTCAAGTTAACATTGATCGCTTCAAAAAACCTATGTTAATTGCAAAAAGCCTCTGTTTTTTATTATAAATGCTATTATTTATTAACTTTTTTAAATTTAGTAAATTGAATATTATATTAATATATACGAATATAATCAGCATAGTAAATTAATCAATATTTATATATTCCTTACTGCGTAATATATGCATATCAGCCTTGCATTTAACATTGTATATCGATAGTGTAAACAATATCGCATTGCCATATTCGTTGTTTGCATACCGATATATCAAAGGTATCGATATCGAATGCGACGGCCATACTGTAAATACATATACACATACATACATTTTTTTCTTTTTGTGTCATTGTGCGTTCCAAAAAAATCACATTTTGGCGATGCGTTTGCATTGCAAATTATAGAACAAAAATGAGGTGTTTTTGTGTGGCGAAAAGGCAATAACAACAATGATAACAATGAATTGATGTATATAAGTTGCATAACGTACGTACGTCGTCGGGCTCCGTCTATGTATATGTCCCTCGTTGAGCAGTCGCAATTTCCAGAAAACCACTCGCGCACTCACATACACACGCTCGCACACACACACACATGCTCGTAAAACGCCATCAAAACAGCAGAAAAATCAGAAAAGCAGTTTTCGAATGGCGTAAAAAGTGTGAAAAAGCAAAACAAATCGAAATCAAGTGTGCGTTTTGCTGAGACTTTCATAGCAAATGTGTTGTGACAGCCATAAAAGACGCTCAGCATTAGCAGCAGCAGCCGAAGCAGCAGCGCAGCGAGCGTCAGTCACCTTTCCCTCCTACAGTAGAAGTACATTACCAATACAAGCGCATCTGCCACAGCCGACAAAGAAAAAAGAGACTCTGCTTGTGCCTCTGCTGGTTCTTCTTCTTCTTGTTAATCGTACAGTTCCTACGTCGACAACAGCAACAATAACAACATTTGACTCAGCTGCCAAGCCAAAACTACTAAAGAAGAAATCAATTCGAATTGCTGTTAAACTGTGCGTTTTCTTGCATGTGAAAATACCAATAAAAAAAGAAGAAGATAACGCGTGTGTGGGTGTTCGTGTGCGTGTCGAGCCATGAGTCTACTGGCAACGCCCGCGGGCGCGCCAAGCAGCAATGCTGGCGCAGCCTCAAGCTCAGCCACAACCACTCTCTCAACTGCAACGGGCAACAACAACAACATGCCCGTTGAGAAGGACAAGATCTGGTACTTTACCAACGAGCAGCTGAGCAATTCGCCCAGTCGTCGCTGTGGCATCAAATGCGACGATGAGCTCCACTACAGACAGATGACCGCCTATCTGATACAGGAGATGGGCCAACGTCTGCAGGTGTCGCAGCTATGCATCAATACCGCAATCGTTTATATGCATCGCTTCTATGCGTTCCACTCGTTCACACATTTCCATCGCAATTCCATGGCATCGGCCAGCCTGTTTTTGGCCGCCAAGGTGGAGGAACAGCCGCGCAAGCTGGAGCATGTAATAAGGGCGGCCAACAAGTGCCTGCCACAGACAACCGAACAGAGCTATGCAGATCTCGCCCAGGAGCTCGTCTTCAATGAGAATGTACTGCTGCAGACGCTCGGCTTCAATGTGGCCATCGATCATCCACATACCCATGTGGTGCGCACCTGCCAGCTGGTCAAAGGTAAACACCTTGCTCTAAGCCCAATACCAATGTCCAATGCCATTGGCTGTCCGATGATTAGAGCAATTGTGATTTTGTTAACACTGTGATATATTTTAGCATGCAAGGATCTGGCGCAAACCTCCTACTTCTTGGCCTCAAACAGGTATGGCTAAAACCAGTTAACGGTATCCATATCGTCTGGGATACCAGCTGACATACAATGGATATGATATGATACAGTGTGTGTATGTGTGTGTGTGTGTGTGTGTGTGTGTGTATATATGCTTGTGTATATGTATGTACATGTATGCGCACATTGTGCACAGGCAACAAGGGCACAATAGAGTCAACAAATCATGTAGCTGCTCACTCTGTTGGCATCCCTCATTGCCTGCTGCTTACCTGAATGTGCGTTAAGGTCACTTAATGCTTTACCCTAAGTCCCTTTGTATTGCAAAAGATTTGAGCCATTTATGGCACCTTTGCTAACATGTTACCAAATTTGTAAAGACCTTTGCAGATCTCTACCAAAAATGTAGGCCAAACAAAAAAAAAAAACCCCACAATGACAATGTCTAAATACCTATGTCTCAAGTTCTTTAATTGAATTGACAATAAATGTAAATAAATTATCTAGTTAAAAAAAAAAGTAAACTATTTTTCCATTACTGTGTGGCTAAATTTACAGAATATTTGATTAATTATATATAATATATATTATATTATATAGAGTTGTCTTGACACGACTATATCAGATTCAGACTCTATACATACAAATATTTATATATAAATATAAGCTATCCAGTAATATGAATTTGTTCCTTAATAATTTGAGAGCTTTAGAAATGTTCATTATAATAATAATAATCCTTTAATAATATATAAAGCTATCAGCTTCATATCCCTATATATATACGCATACAAGCGCGCACACACACACACACATAATTATATTTCACATAATATAGAATAATAATCGATATATTATAAATGATAGATATATACTTCATATATAGCATATATTATGTATGCAGTATATATATTCGTGTATATTTCTGCATATTTAACAATAACTAAAATCGAAATTTTGTGCTGGCTTCGGCTGCTGCTACTTTTTGGCTCCATTTGTTGATTAGCCTACATCTGACCTCGATGTGCCTGCAATATCGACCCACTGTGGTCGCCTGCTTCTGCATTTACTTGGCCTGCAAATGGTCACGCTGGGAGATACCGCAATCGACCGAGGGCAAGCATTGGTTCTACTACGTGGACAAGAGTGTGTCGCTGGAGCTGCTCAAGCAGCTGACGGACGAGTTTATAGCTATTTATGAGAAGAGTCCGGCACGGCTCAAATCGAAGCTCAATTCGATCAAGGCCATTGCACAGGGCGCCAGCAATCGCACGGCTACTGGCAACAGCAAGGATAACAAGCCGAAAGAAGACTGGAAGCTGAGCGAGATGATGAAGGGCTATCACTCGAATATCACAGCGCCGCCAGAGCTGATGAATGGTAACGATAGTCGTGATTCATCGCAATCGGCGCTGCTGCCACCGCCTGCAATGGTGCCGTCACAGCAGCGACGCAGTGATGGCAGTCATCAGCGCTCATCATCGGTGGGCGGTGCCCCAGGTAATTCGTCCTCTTCTACCTCCTCGTCTTCATCGAATCACAAGTTGCCAAATTATCCAGGCGCTCTGCCGCCCGAGGCACATGGAGGTGCGTATCTCAGAGCTGCAGCTTGTGCTCTTTAATCTTATTTCTTTCTCTCTTTTATATAGATCATAAATCGAAGCAACCTGGCTACAGCAGTCGTGCGCCCTCTGGACATCAGTCGAGCTCTTCGTCGTCGGCGCAACGCAGTAGCAGCAGCAGCAGCTCCTCCGCGAGTAGCAGTCAACGGAACTCCTCGAGTCAGCCGTCTGGTCGACCACCCATGCCCATGGACTATCACAAATCATCGCGTGGCATGCCGCCCGTTGGCATGCAGCCGCATGGTGGCCACAAGATGTCCACAAGCTCCAAACCCCAGCAGCCACCGCCTCCGCTTCTAGACAGTCGCGGCAACAGTAGTAGCAGCAGTTCATCATCATCCGCCTCCAATGTGTCAGCAGCAGCCAAAGATGTCAACAAGTCGTCGTCATCGTCGTCGTCGTCGACGAGCGGCAGCAACAGCAGCAGCAGCAGTAGCAGCAAAATGTATCCTAATGCGCCGCCGTCCTACAGCAGCAGCGGACCCAGCAGCAATCCGCTAATGTCTCGTGGCGGTTATCCAGCGCCGCCTGCTGCCTATAGCTCGCACGGCTCGCATCGCAATAAATCCGTCTCGTCATCAAGCTCATCGTCATCCGTCCACAGCATGCCGCCTTACGAGCAGCAGCTGCCCTATGGCCAGAGTCAGGCAGTGCCCAGCTACAATCATATGCAGCAGCAGCAGCAACAGCAGTCGCAATCGCAGTCGCAACCTCCGCTGGAATCGCAACAGCTCGGCAAGAATAATTCTCTTTTCAGTCCGGAGTGGAGCGAGATCAAGAAGGAGCCGCAATACAATGGACTGTTGCCGCCGCCAGCGCCAGGACCTACTCACGAGAGCCTGGGCTATAAGCTGAACAATCATTCGCGCGATCGGGACAGCCCCAAGAAGGATCGTTTGACGCCCACCAAGAAGGATAAGCACCGAAATACGCTACCGCACGGAAATGGCAGTGGTTCATCGAGCAGTACCAGCACCAGCACAAGCACAAGCAGTAGCAGCAGCAGTAGCTCGACTAAGCCCATGCTGCCGCCGCACAAGAAGAGTCACAGCGATCTCCTGGCCAATGATTCGAGTCGCGACATTGGCAGTTTGAAGCGTGCCAATGAAATCTCTGGAAGTCAATATGGCCTCAATAAGCTGGATGATCACGATACTGGCAGCATGCCGCGCGATAAGGTGCGCAAGCTGGACAATAGCATGGGACTGCCGGGTTACTCAAGCTACACCGAGGAGACGAAGCATGCGCCATTGTCCATGTCGAACGGTGGCATTGAGACGACGCCCGATCTGGTGCGTACGTTGCTCAAGGAAAGCCTCTGCACAACCAATGGCTCGCTGCTGAAACCCGACGCATTGACCATGCCTGGACTCAAGCCGCCAGCGGAGCTGTTGGAGCCGATGCCGGCAACAACCCAGCAACTACACATCAAGAAGGAATCGCTGAGTGCACCGACAAATCTCTTGGGTAACAGCTTGGCACCAGCGCCTGCCATGGAGCTGGATGTTCTGACTAAACTGGGCGAAGGCAAAGAAGTGGAGGGGGCTGGAAAGTCGGAGAAGAAGAAGAAGAAGGACAAACATAAACACAAGGAGAAGGACAAGTCGAAGGACAAGCCCGACAAGGAGGAGCGTAAGAAACATAAAAAGGACAAGCAGAAGGAGCGCAGCAGCAAGGACACGTCCATGGACTCGCTCAAGCTGGTCATCAAGACGGCCAGCAATCCGAATGGCAGTCTCCAAGTGGGCGCCGCTGCACCGCTCAAA
This sequence comes from Drosophila stalkeri, assembly GCA_035047405.1. Taxonomy (NCBI): domain Eukaryota; kingdom Metazoa; phylum Arthropoda; class Insecta; order Diptera; family Drosophilidae; genus Drosophila; species Drosophila stalkeri. Next base: position 13,001,459 of record JAWNPR010000041.1, on the reverse strand, counting down.
CTGAAGATCAGCAAAAACAAGGTAGAGCCCAACAACTATTCGACTGGAGGTGGACTATTGCCAATGTCATCAGCTTCTGGCTTTGGCATCGCTCCGCCGGTGCAGGGGATTACGACTACGGCTGGTCAGCAGATGGGAATACCGGGATATGGCGGTTATAGCTCATCGAACAGCAGCAGTGGAGGCGTAGGCGGAGGAGGTGGTGGTGGTGGAGGCAGCAGCAAGAAAAAGCACAGTGATCGGGATCGGGACAAGGAGAGTAAGAAGAGCAAAACTCAAGACTATGCCAAGTATAATGGAGTCTCTGGCGGCGTGGTTGGTGGCGTCTATGCGCCTCTAGGCGGTGCTGGCGCCGCGTCCAATACGCAGACAACCGTTGCCAGCCTGCTGGGTCTGCCACCCAATCTGACGACCGCGTCGTCAAATGCCAATTTGAGCTCTAACCCTGCTGCCTCCTACGCGGTGATGGCGGCTGCAGGCGTGTCCACTGGCATTGCCCCAACCGCTCTGCCCATGTACAACAAGAAGTAGTCGTAGTCAAAGTAGTCCATAATCCCCATAATATCCCCCTCTACATAACTATCTATTCTTTGAAAACCCCAACAACTTTACCCTCAATATAGTTTATATGTAATGTAAAACGGTAGTCGTAATTGTCACCAGATGATGATGCATTAGTTTGCTAAGTTATTAATTGAACTATACTTTAGTTAAGCTTAAACTCAACAACTGAATCGAAAACGTAATCGTAATCGCAATCGCAATCGCAATTGCAATTGCATGCAGCGGGAATTTATTCGGTTCGTTGTGTTCAACACACATGATAATGATAATCAACAGAATGAAAAACTCGGAAGACAACTAAACTTCAAAAAAATAAGAAAAACAAAAACAAAAATAAATTGTCTGTACAGCATTAATTAATTTGTAATTATACATATATATATACACACATACATACATACATATATACACACACACACACACACACACACACATACATACACATATACACACATGTAATTGTAAAAGCAAAGCAAATCCTTTCGATTGCAAATAGAACGTGAGCACGGCCGTTTAGTCTATAAGTTAGTAAATCAAATACCCATACATACATAAGCATAACTACACACACACACTTGCACACACCCAAACACATACACAAATTTATATATATATATATATATATATATATATATATATATATATATATATATATATATATATATATATATATATATATATATATATATATATATATATATATATATATATATATATATATATATATATATATATATATATATATATATATATATATATATATATATATATATATATATATATATATTATATATTGAACTGTTGTATATAGCCACAAGAGAAACAACTTCCGCTTAGCTAAAAAATAATAATAATAATACGGCCCTAACTAATGCAAATAAAATTGAGAAACAGAAAAAGTTGAATCGAAAATTTTGTGAGAAATAATTGATTTGTGGAAAGTCGTGAGCCGCGCGCTTTAATTATAAATTAAAGAGCAAAGCAATTATCTAAACCAATTTAGAAATCACAAACAAAAAAAGTTATAAAAAAATAGATTACATAGAATATAAACTAAATACATACAAACAAAAACACACCTAAATTATTTGAATTATATAATAGTATATATATATATATACATATATAAAACAAAAACAAAAGTGAATGCCGTTAAAAATTGTGTGAAATTAATTTTTAGTTAGCCAAGTTTTTCGTTTTTTATTATTATTATTATTTCTAATTTTTTTTACAATCAATGAATTCGTTTAGCTTTTAATTTTCAATTAAACAAACAAAATATAGCAGCTAAAGAATAAAAACAAAAATATTTGCTAAAAAGTCGACATAGCTTTGAGTTGTTTTTAATTTAAAAATTAAATAGCATTAAAATGAATATGAATAAAACAAAGTAAGATTGTTGTGCAACACGAAAGAAACAAAATCCCCAAAAAAAAGCTATGCAAATTATATGAAATTAAGCAAAATGATTAATGATAAAAGAAAATTAAAAAAAAAAAAACATATATCAAAACACGATCATAAATTATGTAATTTTCGACTAGAAAACAAATTTAATCAAACGTTGCGCGTTTTTTCAGAGATAAAAAAAAGAAAAGAAAAACAAAAAACTATTCGATTTCTAATTCTAATTGCATTAAGCTAATAAGAAAATAAAAGAAGAAGAATAAGAAGAGGATCGTATATCTATATACTAACTAAACACACATACAATATATATACATATACATATTCATATTTGGAATATACGAAAAATGTTGAGTTACAAGAAAATTTCCAAGAAAAAAAAACAATCTAAATATTTGCTAATGCTAAACACACAAAAAACAAAAACAACAACAAAAGCAGCATTAGATATATATTTAAACAAAAAAATACACATAATTCTATTTCTTAGTTTTTCCCCCCTTCTCTACTTTTTAAGTTTTTGTACATAGTTGAAAAAAAAAAAAAACAGAAAATGACATTTCGAAAAAGTTGCCCGGAATTTCGTGAAAAGTTTCATTGGAAGCCCTTTGCTATGCTTCGAAGATGAATTACTTTCTTTTCGACTGTTGAGCACGTTTCGAAGGTTCGAATAAAAATTTCAAAAAACCCAAAAGAACAATAAAAAAATTGGAAACATAAAATAAAAAACTAAAAAAACAACAAAACAAAATAAAAAAAGTTTGTTTGAATTTATTTTCTCTACATTTTTAAGGCAATTTCAATTGTTTATGTGCTGCCCGATCCAGTCGAGGTAGCTCGTGACACGCGTGAATATGCTGGGGAAGCCAATCTCACAGCCCGTGGAGAGGCCGAAGGAGGTGATGCCAATCAGGTAGTTGCTGCCCTCCTCCTTGTAGATCAGCGGGCCACCAGAGTCGCCCTGGCAGGTGGATTTGCCGCTGCTGGTGCTCATGCAGATCATCTTCTCCGAGAGCGATCCGCCCCAGTACAATTTGCAGCGCGCCTGCGGCATCACGGGCATCGCCACGAAGCGCAGCGTGGGCGAGGTCGAGTTGGCGCGATCGCTGTCCCTGCCCCAGCCGGAGGCGTAGGCCGTCTTCTGCTCGTAGCTGGAGTAGCTGCCATTCAATCCACCACGCGGCAGCTCAGCCGCCCTCACTCGATCCGTGAACTCCACTGCCAGAGGCAGCTGCACCAGCGCAATATCATTGGCCACCGTGCTGGCCGTCCAGTTGGCATGCACGATCATGTGCGACTTGCGCACCTGATACCGCAACTGACCCGCCTCCAGCTCATTCGTAATGTTGTGTGCGCCCAGGTAGGCAGTTGCATTCACTGCCCCATCCAGGCAATGGGCAGCGGTCAGTATCCAGCGATGGCTAATCAAGGTGCCGCCGCACCAGGTGCTGCTGTTGCCAAACGAAACATTGAAGCCCACCTGATACGGGAATTGACCAACTGCAGCGTGCTCTCCATTCGTAATCCGGTTGCTCACCCCAAGCAGCTGCACCTGAGCTACAGAGAGTGCTGAGAGTACAACTAAAACAGTTAACTTCATTATTCCAACTCAATTAAACAATTAATACCAAAAAGTCTTTCATTAGGCTGTATTTATAGAAAACTGCGTCGCAATTACCTCAAGTGCCACATTAACCTATCATCAACCCTTAAAAGCGCTAAGAACCCTCAACTGATTGTTATCGCAGATAGATATACCTATATGAACTATATATGAAACTCGTCTATCAATTGAATCAATCATAAATTAACAAAAAATCACATTGCAATTGCAGTTTCTGATATGAAATATTTGTTTAATTAAGCAATTTATATTTATATAAATATAGTTTACAATTGTATTTATGGCAAAGGCTAGTCTCTAATCCAGTCTGGAATTGCTTACACTAAGCAAAAGAGCTAGAGCTTGCTTAGAGCTAAGATCAGTTTCAGTAGTAGAATAACTTGCAATGCCTCTCTATGTGATTCTCACAAAGATAAATCAGAGCAAGCGAATACCAAACTTTGTGTATGTGAGATATATGTATTCTTAAATTCTATAATAATCAAGTTAAGCCAAGCTTCAAGCCCATGACCATCATATAAACATTTCACATCCATCTGCACAATAATATCATCATTTATTTTAAGTTTGCATATCAAGTAGGAGCAGTTGGAAAAGTCTATTTGTTGACCACGCCGCTCTTCTCCTCGATCCAGTCCAGGTAGGAGGTGACTCTGGTGAAGACAGCTGGGAAGTTCTTCTCGCAGCCCAGAGACAAACCGAAGGAGGTGGCACCGATCAGATAGTTGATGTTGCCATCCTTGTGGACCAGTGGACCACCCGAATCGCCGCTGCAGGTGGACTTGCCGCCCTTGGTGCTCATGCAGATGACATTTTCGGTGATGAGACCCATCCAGTACTTGTTGCAGCTGCTGGTGCTCATGATGGGCTGCTCCACGTAGCGCAGCACGGGCGAGACAGAGTTAGACTTGTCGCTGTCCAGGCCCCAGCCAGAGGCGATGGCCAGCTCATCGGCATAGGTGGAGTAGTGGCCGTCCTTCTTGGGCAGCGTGGCGGGCTGGACGCGTTCGTTGAACTGCAGCTCGGCGGGCAGCTTGATTAGGGAAATGTCGTTGACAACGAGCTTAGGATCCCAGTCATCGTGCACAATGATGCCGCTCTTCTCCACATGGATGCGCTGCTGGCCGGGCTCCTCCTGCTTGATCTTGGTGGCGCCCACATAGACGGTCACCGAATCAGCTGAATCCGTGCAATGGGCAGCGGTCAAAATCCAGCGACTGGAGATCAAGCTGCCGCCGCACCAAGCGCCAGAATCACCAATAACAAGGCTCAATCCCACCTGGTAGGGGAACTGACCCACACGCGCCTCCTCGCCATGGGTAATGCGACCCTCCATGGGCGCAGCAGCCGCGGTGGCCAAAAGAGCAGCCAATGCAATAAACAGCTTCATGATTTCTATCGGAGCTAACTTCTGATTTGCACAGAGTTAGAGCAGTCGTATATATAGCTCCACTATATCTTATCACATTATCTTATATCTGGAGAGGGTTGTGATAAGGGGCGCGTGTGCTGCGTCTTCCACTACTATACGAATATGCCCAAATATGTGAATAGAATACAAATAACTTTAAGCAATCGAATCACTAATTAAACTGATTAGACTCGAAGATTTCTACAGAAAATCATTCAATTCAATTGAAAGAAAAAAAAAAACAATTTATTTTGATTCGTTTATTTATTCAGGGTGAACAGTCTTCAGCATTCATCTCTATCTAAGCGGAGTGCACTCTTCTGAAAGCCTGAATGAAGTACTATACTAGCCAAGCTCTTCCAATAGCAACTACAATAATATATATATTTCTTTAGTTAAAGTATAATACTACGTAATACCACGTACTAGCTGTCTCAAGTGCCCATTCAACAAAATCACAATGAAAACACTTCAGACAGTGATTCTACACTTCACCAGGAAGTGTGGGTGCTGTCTGACTGCTTGGCTAATATAAGGGTTAAAGACTTTATAAGCTAGTTTAAGGGGTAACAGCGCAACGATACAAGCTAACATCAAGTGGTTTAACATAAGGGTTAAAGCCAAACGTAATGTTTATAGAAATTTCCAGTTCATTTTGGTGAAGACTTCACGAAAAATATATTTATGACATCATCTAAACCAAATAGATTAACCAAGTGAGCTATAAGCAGCATGGATTGGATATTTCCTAACTCTGTTAAAGCTAAACGAATACATTTGTAGATGTAGATGTACACTTTTGAACTTGACAGAGATCTTTTGATAAGTACTTTCCACATTACATATACATTACAATAGAGTTTTCCTAGCATAGGGGTTAAAGTTAATGCTTTCATTCATATTTAAAGAGCTATCCAGAGGCTGTCTAGATTTCTCAGTGATTATTCGATAGATTTATTTAATTTTGACATTTCATTTAGATAGTGTTATAAATATTGTACGATCAAGTAATTCTACACTTATAACATTATCAAAAACAAATGGGTTTTCCAATGAGATATTTCGTTTTGGTGGCGATTTACAGAAAAAACAAAATTTTTTTGGCCATTTTGACATTGATAATATTATCAAAACCAAATGGGTTTTCCACAGATAGATGTCAAGTTGACGGAGATTCGGCTTAAAGTACTTGATCTTTAAACTATGATAACTCTATAGAAGCTTAATCGGTTAAACAAAAAAAATACAGTTTTTTGTAGAATTCCGAGCGTAGTTTTTAGTCCGTAATAATATAGAATTACTATATCATACTTTATTTTAAATTAGATTATTCTATTTTGAATCAAATTATTATATTATTCTTAAAACAAAAACTGTAAATATGTTCACTTTTTTTATTGTTAATATTAAGTTTACTTTTACTATGTTCTATTCCTTTTATAAACTGACAAATCTTGAAAGAAGCGAAATACTATACAAGACGCTAAATCTGATAATTTAAAAAATATCAATGTCATAAAAAATAGATAAGTTCAGGCTAAATACCTAGAAAGTGTGCCTTGGCTTCTTTCCATGGAAAATTTAGAGTTTATTTTGAATTCGTAATGCTCGAATAGATAACTGTTTAAATTGATGACAATGTATAATCGCAATATGAATAAAATAATATATATAATATATATTCAAATCTTCGCTTTTACAGTTATCAGTTATAGCAATGGTTACGTTTTTGTGCCGTGTGTTTTGTTTTTTTTTTTTTTGGCAAATAATCCTATCTATAAAAGAGGGAACAAAAAATTAATTTAATTGATAAGCCAGATAGAGTTACAAGGGCCGTAGCGAGCCACTCGAACAGGTGTTCTAGCCCCAGTTTTGCAGACGTCATTCCCTTGGAAACGAATCTGTATAAAAGCGACTGCTTGAGCTGACCACGATTATAGTTTTCATCGACGTCAACATGAAGGTGTTCGTTGTATTAGCTCTGGCTGTTGCCTACGCATCGGGATCGGCACTGCGTGCTCCCTTTGAAGTGAATGTGGAGCCTGAGCTCCGCAATGTCTATATGCCCGTTGTGGATGGACCTGATGGTCGCATCACCAATGGCCACGATGCCAGCGCTGATCAGTTCCCCTACCAGGCTGGTCTTTCTCTGAGAATTGGCAAATCCGCCGCCTGGTGCGGTGGCTCCGTGATCGGACACGAATGGATCCTGACTGCCGCTCACTGCACCGATGGGTAGGTTGAAAGTGTTTTGCCAACTGATCCGCGTCTAATGCCTGGCTTCTTTATCCATTTGTTTAGTGTCGATTCCGTCGATGTTCACTTGGGCAGCACTATCCGCTCTAGCCCCAAGGTTAAGCACTCCGTCAGCAAGGATCACATTATCATCCATGCTGGCTGGAATTCCAAGACTCTGGCGAACGACATCTCCCTGATCCGCATTCCATACACCGACTTCAGCAGCGCCATCCGTGCCGTCGATCTGCCCCGTCTGGATTCCCACTACTCCACCTATGTCGACGATGAGGTCATTGCCTCCGGCTGGGGCCGCACCTCCGACAGCTCCACCTCTGTGGCCGCTCACTTGCAGTACGCTGACATGAGAATCATCTCGAATGCTGACTGCAGGAAGACCTATGGCTTGATCGTCCGTTCTTCCAACATCTGTGTGTCCACCTCAGCTGCCGTCTCCACCTGCAACGGTGACTCCGGTGGCCCATTGGTCCTGAAGTCCAACAAGGAACAAATCGGTCTGACCTCCTTCGGCTCCTCTTCCGGTTGCGAGAAGGAGCTGCCAGCTGCCTTCACCCGTGTCACCAGCTACTTGGACTGGATCAAGGATCATACTGGCATCTCTCGCTAAGCTGTAAAATCTGAAAAATTCAAGAATACAAACAAAAATAATACTAAAATCGTCTTAATCGTCTATTTAATTATAATATCTGCCCAATACTTCCCATAAAAGGGCAACAAAAGGAGTGTAAAATTAATTGAGCTCTTTACTTACCTCCAAATTCCTTTAAGAAGTAATCTGTCGAAAAACCTTTAAAGAATTTGCCTTGAAAATATTAAAAGTCATTCACAAATTCTTTTATCTTTTAATTATTATTTTTTTATTGTTTTTTGCTTTTGTTTTGTTTTTGTTTTTTCTTTTTCTTTAGTTTCTTTCACATTGAAACAGTGAAATATATAATTCTTTTGTTTTGCATTTTATATCATAATTTGACTTTAAACTTTAGTTAGGCTTTACTCGGCTTTTATATATATATACGTTTATATATATATCTTCAATAAATTTCATATATTTTTGTTTGTTTGTTTTTCTTCATTTTAATAAACATTTGGAATGCATTTTATATAATTTAAATTTAACAATATACATAAATTTGATTTGCGATTTAGTGGCATCGTTTTGTTGTTGTTGTTGTTGTTGTTGTTGTCGTAATAGTTATTTATATAAACGTTATCATTAAAAATTGGAGAGACTTATGCACAGTTTAACATTAGAATTCTTATTATTATTATTAAATACACATACATAGTTATACAGAATAAAAAAGTTACAGTTTTATGGTCTTTATCAATCGAATGTCAATTAGGCATAACTTTTCATTGTTGTTAGACACGAATATTGCATAAAAATAACAATTGTAAAAAAACCTTTATATAAGATATATTTTCTCTTTTCATTTCATTTCGTTTCTTTACTTTTGTATAATTTGTTGATTTTTTCGATCTATGTGAGTGTATGTGAGTGTAAACGCAGGCAATGCATACTTTTAAATTTGTTTTAGTTTAGTTAGTTAGGATTGATTACTAATTTTTACAATTTCTCGGCATGGGCCAATTAGAATACAAATACAAGTAGACCCTTCCTATGTGTATAGTCTACTCCAATTAAATAGACCTTAGGTCTCTAATTGGAGTTTATGTATGTGTACGCGTGTGTGTGTGTGTGTGTATGTGTGTGCTTTCGCCTAGCTAAAAATACATACGAAACAGCACTAAACTAGCAAAAGTGATTATAATACAAAAGCAAACGAACAAATAAGTACACGAGTGAGTGGCGGTGGTGTTCCAAGTAGTCGCAATGCGGTTGCCCTGCTGATGCTGCTGCAGCTGCCGCTGTTGATGTTGATGTTGCTGATTTTCTTGTTGTCGTACTGATGTTGTGTGTCGTCGTTGTTGCTGTTCCTCCTCATATAACTGGTGAACCGTTTGCCATAGCCAAACAGTATCAGCCACGTTGCCAACGCCGTCGCACACAGAACCAGTGTTATTAATCAACTCCAGCGAATCCTTGACTACCTTCAATGGCCTTGATCAGTTTATCCTTCAGCTGCAGATAGCCTTCGTAGGGTGGCAGGTCCAGACGATTGAAGCTAAAAGAATACACCAAGCATTTATAAGCAATTCTAATTACTGGAAAAGCCAGACTCTTACCAGGTATGTGCCCGTGGAAAGTTGTTGGGCGTGCCCCATTTCTCAATGGTAAACATTTGCGGACCATTCGATCCGTAAAGCTCCTTGAAACCGTTCATGGGTACGCGCGATGTGCCCGTGACGAACTGCAACAGACGCGAACGCATTTCGTTCGAGAATGATAAGACGGCACGCCAGAACCATTGTATTATGATGTGATTCATATGATAGTCGCCCTTATACAGCGTATTCTCACGCCAGTCCTTAACATCGATATTCTGTATGCCGCACATCAACAGCTCCAGTTCGTGCTCATCAAATATTTTGATTAGATTCAGCGGTATGATCGAACCAAAGCCATCCAAGAATGCAGTCATTTGATCCTTAACACGCGCCACAAAGCGCCACTCGATGACAAGTCTAGTAGATGTAAACGTGAGTATACACATATATGTATAATGAATTCTATTTGTCACTCACTTAATGTATTCATCTTTGTTTTCGTTGGTCACGTCAATATTGGCGCCGCCTGGCTTCAGCTCGTGCTGACTCTTTTGGCCAAACACATCCTCGTCCAGGCAGAAGGTGAGCTCCAGAATGCGTGGATCATTCTCCTTGATCCACATCAATGAGTTATAGTATTCGGTGTCAACCGATTCCATATCCTTCAAATCTATAGGCTTTTGCAACATCATCTTATAGAACGGTCGAATAAAGAAGGCATCTAACAATTTTCCATGATACACAGCCATGCCAGCTATGCGACCAATAAATCTGTAGATAAATACGTATTAATAGGATACGATATGTTCATAGTTCCTTCAAACACACATACTTGAAATAACTTAAATGCTCCTCATTACACAAACCGCTGCCATTGTTGATTTGCAGCGTATAGTTATCCATGGCTGAGTACTCGAAGAGTCCATAGTAAGGATTAAACATTTCTTTGGATAGCAAATAGAACCATTCTCTGGCAAGGCCACCATAATCTGAAAAGTCAAATATCACATTTAGTTAAATATAAAGATATATGAAGAGGAGTGTAAATTGTTTTACCTAAGCCCGTCTCTCCTTCAAACTCGACCCATAATTTAGTCTTTAGTAAATCGGTCTTTGTCACCGAACTAATAATTCTATACGAATCCTCCAATATGGATGTACGACGAATGCGTATTTCAAATTTATTTGGTACATTTGTCTGCAAATTAAACAGAATATTAATGAGATGACTTTTGAATTTATATATGTTATACTTGATGCTTACAGGCTTTCTAATATGACTTTTGAAATATTCATATTTCTGTTTGTAATCTCGCGAATAGGGCACCGCTTGGCCAGCGATATTTGGATTCGACAAGCGTGGATCCTCCCACTGTGTGGTGCGCGTATCTGCAAATGAAAACAAATGAAACAGAGTAAAGTAAAGTATTTAAAACATTTCATTGTTTATTTAGTGCTTACTGTGATCGATGTAGAAGACGCGACCATCTGTATGCACGCGCTCCTCCCAGCCCTCGGGCAACGGGCCAAGATCATCTTCGACGCGGCGCGTTTGATTTGGCATGGGACTTGCGCGTCCATTACGCGGATCTATCCAGGTGGTGCGCCGTGCTTCATGATCAATAAAGAAGGTACGTCCATTGGGTGCCACCTGCATTGACCAGCGTGGTGGTAGCGCTTCCTCCTCACTGGCGGCGGTCTGCAAAGGCAAAGGAAGAAACTTTTAGCTATATACATAACTATTTATATGTTAGTTCCTCAAATCAAATGTTTATAGTCTGTTGGCAGCTAAAAGAAGCACATGCACATACGAGTGCTATATTTATATATTTATATATATATATTATTGATAGATAGATATATATTATGTATATGGAATGAAACTTTACTTGATCCGTGGGCACAGCCGCGTTGTCTTCCTCGGAATTGCGTCGGGTGGACGGAGCTGAGATCTCTGAGGGATTGTGGCTGTCTGTGTGATCGGTGTCTTCACTCTAATTTGATATGGTTGCAATATGTTTTTTGTTGTTGTATATTTTAATTGTTTTTATTTTTTATTTTTATTGTATTGCAATTGGAAGAAACAGAAAAGAAATGTTTCCAATAAATTATAATTAATTTTGCCAAATACAAAGAACAAAATAAAAATTAAAAAAAAATAACACAAAAGAAGCAGAACATAAAAATATATTCAACACAGCCAATTAAAGAGAACACACAGAAATGATTTATACAACTAGACGAAATAGAGCTGAAGAAACAATGAATATACGAATAGTTCAATGTTTCTTCAGCTCTAAATCGAAACACAAATTAGAAATTCAGATGAGAAATGAATGTGTTAAATACAAATTTGTAGTGCTTATGTTTTATTAGATGGAATTATGTACATCCTCAAATATATATATATACCATGCAAACAAGACAAATATAGTATATAATATTGTAGGTATTATTAAATTATTGCTACACTCAAAAGCCAACGAAAATGTGTATGCACGAGGTGTGACTAATACACGACCCATAAAGTAGTTTTAATCATTATATAGTAAAATAAAAATAATAACAAAATTTCTCTGCAAGTACGTACATCTGCACCTGCCCATGTGAGAAGTTATGAGAACAGATAAGGTTGGGCTTATCAAAAATCTTTCAATTTCTATGAAATCGTTTAAAATTTATATCTAACTCTTAAGTACTTATACTTTAAGCATGAGTCGGAAATTACGAGAGCTAGAGATAAGAAAGTATATAGTTTCTTGGATATATAAAAGTGATAGGACATAATAATAGATATTGATTAAAATAACTAATCAGATCTAATCGAGGTGTTTCGCAGTTGAACAAACTCGCCTAGAATAGCTCAACTGCAATAAATAATTTTGACAACACACGAAATCTATATTCCATACACGATTCTCTTTCACTAAAGTTGCTCTCGAGTTTATTGTCGATATTTGTCATTGTAGAATTGTTTATAATTGTTTTATTATTATAAATTATTTAGAAGTTCTATGCTCCATAGCTTACCCCATCCGTTACACGCGACCAAAATAAACCCATCCAAACTTTAATTTGGAAAATGTTATTCTCTGGACTTGAACTGTTGAGATAGGTTTTCGGATGTATTTTTTTTTTTTGCTGAATATATAGACATACGTGTACAATTTTGATTTATGCTTTTTTTTTATACCATTTTGAGCAATCTTTTAAACTAGGCTGGGATAGACGGACTGGCAAATAACATGTGAATATTGATGTCAATAAGAAGGCAGAAAGAAACAACGATAGTGCAAAGGACGTAACACAAACTACAGTTAATACTTAGGACTGTGTGTGAGTGCGTGTGTGTGTGTGTGTATGCTGTGTATATGTGTGCGTGTGTGTGTGTGTGTGTATGCTAACCAATTGTCTATGCTGCTGCTGCATTTGGCGTCGTCTCTGCTGCCTGTTGTCCAATTGCTGGCGACCCAGACCGTTGTCATTGGCACGTCGGGCAAATAGATCCGTTATGGCCATATATTGACGCACCGGACGTAAATCATTCTGCACGCTGCTCGACGAGATCTCGATCTCATCGCCAGCATCGCGACGACGTTGCAGTGAATTGTAAACAAAACTGAATTTGTAAAAGAGACCAATTAAAGAGAGAGCCACAACGGAGCAGAGGAAAGGATTCAAGGATTTAACTAGTTGGGGATTCGAGATTCAATTCGAGAATCAGGATTCAGACAAAACACAAACAGTGGGCGGAATTTGACTTGGAATCGAGTTCGTTTGCGAACCCACAGAGATTCGGGCATATTAACCTGGCGTGATCCACCGTTTGATTGGGCTCTAGTTCAGATTGTTCAGTTATTGGATCACAATTATAGCCGTTGTTGTTGCTGCTAACTGATGCCTGCGACTGTCTGCGTGAGATTTGTATCGGTGTTGTTGGTGCCGTTGCTGTGGGCGTTGAGGGACTATATGCGGGCGTGACATTGTTATTATCCTGCACACTTGACAAGCTGCCGGAATCCTAATTTAATATATACATATACATATATGATTTGATATTAGCCAATAATTAAATGGGATAATCTATGAATTTTAAATGAATGTGCTTATGGATTTATCGCTGCCTGAAAACTATGCTGCTCTGTGGCGAATTTTGTCTAACTTGTCAGTCCGCCCTCGCATATACATTCACTTAAATATCCTTTAGCTTTACATATTATATATAGCCAACTAGCCAAACTACACAAACAATATTGGTTCAAGTAAATGAATAATAAATTTACTAAACAAAATCGCTTGAGAATCGCGAGCCTGACGAGCATTATAAAGCGCACTATAGAAATCAATATTTATAGCAAGTTATATACTATTCTCTAGCAGCTGGTCGCGTTTACTATATGCATATATAGTACAGTAGACGTGACATTACAAACATGCGCCTCAGGTACAAGTTGTGGTCGAGTATATCACAAGTTTGAGCATTCTCGGACAGTGTTAACTGCTGATCTGTTCCATCATCTGCATGCGACTCCGGCTCAGTCTCTTCCTGCTGCAATTCCATTTCGTTGTGTTGCTCTCCGCAGTGCAGACAATTGCTCTGAGCAGCAGCTTGTTCCACTTCCAACTGTTCCACCTCTCGCTGCACTTCCGCCTCCTCCTCTTCCTCCTCCTCCTCATCCACTGCATCATCATCTCCGCTGTCTGCGCTACTCTCATCCCGTGTAGCTAGCAGCGAAGATTTTGCACGCTGTCGTTGGTTGTTTTTTTTTTTTTTGTTTCAGTGTATGACAAAGGCTCACAGGAAATATTTGTACAGGTGAGATGAATAGTGTGTGTATTGTGCGTGTGTGTGTTGTGTGTGTGTGTGTGTGTGTATAGTTAAAAAGTTTATAAAAAGTTCATGCATAACAATTGAGTCAATTGTCAAGCACACATGCAGCATAGTTTAATAATAAATTGTATTTGTTATTCTTGGCATTTGTTAATCAAAATCAAATCAAAAATCGATTTTCTTTTCTTTTCTTATGTTTTGTTTTTCTTTTCTTTTTTTTTTTTTTTTAGTGCAGCTAAGTTACAATTGCTCTGTGCAGTTGTTATTGGACTTACCGGTCCACGTCCCGACTCCGTATCATCCACACTGATGTGAAAACGTCTTTGGAAATCTGATGCCAGCTGATCACCAATTTGGCTATTGTTGCTTGTCAAGCTGGCAAGGCGAGAGAGATATTAAAATAATATATATAGTATAATAAAATATAGTTTTAAAATGATTATAAAATAAATTTAAGTCTTGCTTAATTACACTCAGAGTAATTCTTCTTTGGTTTGTCATGAATTAGTTTATAAAACTTAGATAAATCGATCAGTCATGAGTCAGCTAAGTATTCATTTTAACATATATCTAGTAGTCTTTTTTTTTCAATCTCATTTATCAGTATATCAATTAGCCTTTACAACTAATTTAATTCTCATTTACTTAAGTTATTCTCTTCTCTATCAATTTACTCTTACCAAGTTCTCTTTTACTTAAGTTATTCTCTTCTCTACCAAAATACTTTGACTCTTCTCTTACAGCTGACCAACTCTTTTACTCTTAGATCAGTCAATCAAATTGTCAATCTACTCTCTTTCATTCGAGTTGTTCTTACTTACATGGTTGGCCTTTCCCATTGCGTCGTTCTTGCTGTATGATTCACATAGTATGTGCGTCCATTCGCATCCTGTCGCTCCTCCCAGCCAGCGGGCAGTGCCTCCGAGCCGCCAGTAGGAAACGGATGCTTAACAATAGAATATAAGTAGTTAAAAATTAGTTAAATAAATAGTTTTAGTTTATGTGTTTCACAATTAGCTACCGGCTGTGATGTTTGCTCGCCGGCATTTGTAGCCTCGACATGCTCCCATTCGCCGTCGCTGTTATTGCTGGACGGTTCGCTCTGTTCGCGTGTTTCGCGTATGAAGGCATGATAGATCTCCAGGGTGCCCTTGATGCGTGATTTAGCGCTATATTTGCATATAAAAATGTTGAGAATGGAGTATTAAGTCAATGTTAAACAACAGGCGCACTTCAAGGCCAACAAATACATATACATATTATATACACACAATACAGTTACACACATACTATCAATATCAATATCAATACCAATACCACAGCCAACACCAACACACACACACACACGCACACAGTCGTATTTACAAATAATACAAAATCAAAAATCATAAACAATTACACAAAGCGCCGTCTAAACAGCAAAGAATAATAAAGCCAAATGATAAAGAAATACGAAAAATGCATATGACGAGTTTCTAGACTAACAGAAGCGGCAATTACGTGATGCAACGACTAATTAAATGGATTGTGTACAGCTCTCTATGTCTAACATATATGTACATATATTAGTTATTCTTATTTTCATCTAATTTTAGTTTTATTTTTTTTTTTCGTTTTGGTTTTACTTTTGAGTTTTACTAGTTTTATATAGATCTTTTTTGTATATGTTCTTGTCTAAATGAACTGAAATTAAATAAAGGAAATCAAACAGCAACTCAAATAAACATACCCTACTGACCTGCGCGGATGCAGCGTGTAGCTCTGTGAGCCAATCGTACGACCCTCCTGCTCGGTGGGTAGATTGACCAGCGTCAGCTCCACCATGCCCAGGAAATCATCGCGTGTCAAGCGATTCTCGTCAAATACTTGAAAAACCAGCTTGTGCTCAGACGGTTTCACCTAGAGTTCAAAAATTTAACAAATAAGGTTTTTTAATAGCAATTCATTATTAATTTATTTCATATAGTTTACTTACTCTAAATATAAACTCTTCATTCCAGGATGGATTTAGTGTCTGTTAGGAATATAAAAAAAATGTGAATGAGTATATTAGATAGTGCAAAGAGTGCTTTAGTCGGGAGTGCAAGACTAGAAAATACTCTAAAGCTAGCACAGAGTTGTAATGCTAATCATACTACGTTTCCTTATACATCAATGCAAAATTCGAAATATTATTAATTTATCAGAAAAATCTATATATTCACGCTTTTGCAATATTGAAAGTACTCTGAAGAACAATAAATTCATATATGGAAATGGAATTAGTAATCGATAGCGCCTTCTACATATTTCCCCCCTAACAACTTTCAATGGGCATATAAATATTATAGATAACAATATTTAATTCCCTTTTGGCATTTTTTTTTTTTTGCGACCTCCCTCGCATTTCATTGTGAAATTCAATGATTTTCTCAAAAAGAAAAAAAAAGTCCCCTGACCTTAAGCTTATCATTAGTCATTATTCTTTAGTCATTGGCCAGCATTTCTACATCTGTTTATATTGGACTTTGACAAGAGAAAAAGTTATGTCTAGGCTAATGTAAGTGCTGCAAAAGTTGACTGATAAGATAATGAATTAACTACTAACTAACTAATCGCTGTGCCCGAAGTTGGCTTTGCTCTTTGGCAATAGTTTGCTTACCTTCTTTTTGGTTTTAGTTAAAACCGAGTCAATGTTTATATCGCCGTGTATGGTATTTAAATCGATTCTGACATACGGATCACTGAAAGAGAGACACAAAATGTACTCAGTGCATATGGTAGTCGTAGGTGGCAGCTTCGTTTCAACTTACCTGGCACCAAAAATATCCTTTTTGGCCAAGGATTTGCCGCTTAGTACAACTATGCGCAGATGACACGAATCGCCGGCGTCGTTCTGCAATGAGAGAAGCAACAAGATAAATGTGAAAAGTTAAGGCTGAACAACTTCAAGTATGCACAGCGTGTCAAATGAGCCACTTGTCACTTGCCACATGCCACATGCCACATGCAACATGCAACGACAAAACTCTTCAAAAAGAGACAGAGACAGAGACACAGACTTCACTAACTGTGCTGCTATATTTGCATGTATGTATGTAAATTGTGTTGTTGGCCATAAGATGCGTATACTTAATGTCTGTGATTACGCATACGCAACGCAAGCTAATTTATGCATTTGAATGCTGAAATATAATATATACATGTATCTTCCTCTATGTGTGCGTCCTTGACCCAACGGCCACAACTCTAACTCGTATTTATGCTTAGTAATTAGCTACTTAATTGGAAGTTTAATATCTATTTAATGCCTGAATTATTGAAATTAAATATTATTCAAGACATTTTCATGCTCTTTGCGATGTTTTGTATAAAAACGAATTAAAGGCAGTTTATGCTTAAAATTCCCTTCAACTCTTAATTATTGATGTTTTATACTCTTTCATGAGCTCAAAAGAGAGTATATTCGTTTATAAACTAGTTACACACTCGATTTTACTATATATATATATATATAGAGAGAGAGAGAGAGAGAACAAAGCGAATTACTTTTGACATGCTACAGCTTAACTGCGTTTGAACGAGTATTATATAGTCGCATATGCTCGACTGCAGCTCTTTTTTCTGCTTTACATATTAATATATAATAAGTAAATGCAAAAATATTTATTGAGCTGATTTTAGGTTCTTTGCTGAATCGGTTTGTCCAACTCCCGCCTCTCATTAGCAGTTTACAATATTTTAATTAGTCTAAAACTATATTTCACTATATATATATATATGCATGTATAATGTCATAATGTCTAACTATTATATATACTATATACCATATACACATATAATGTAGTGTCAACATTTTCCGCCACGTTGCGAATGCATTTTGCAGGGCCGTATGACACGTTTTCCATGAACTTATTATATTGATTTTTTTTAGCGGTTTTCCATCTTGGAATGCTTGTGGTTTGTCTCGACAGCCGATTGCTAACTACTGCAGTACATATATATACATATATACATGTTGGTATTTCGATATAGCAGCGCAAAGGCATTTTACTTTTAATTACAGTTCATTTTGGACATGCCAATAACATGAGTGTGCAGCAGTAATGTGGTCAGCATTAAAGCTCAAATATGCAACCAGATTACAGCAGTCAATCAATCAATCAATCAATCAGTCAGTAACAGCAACCCCGATTGAAATCCCAAAAACCCTCGACAAGCCGCCTAACCCTAGCTAAGCGCTGTCACTTTAAGCTCTCCCTTTAATTGATTTTTAGCCATTAAATCTCAGCTGGGAATGTTGTTGGCTGTCTCACTATGCAGCGACGTCTGTGAAACAAGCTAATATCAATTAAGAGCTTTACAGTGACATTTATTAGCTTTCAATCTGTGCTTTAGTTCTCTTATTCAATAATTACTATATAAATATAAAGTGAATCTAGCGCTCTTGAAAATCTGCAATTTCTTTCAAGGTCAAGTACAACTACTTTTGCAAGTTCAATTAGTTTATGATGCAAACAGCTCTATTAAAAGACTAAAAAACCTCTGAAAGCCTAACCATTTCAACATTTCAATCAAATTATCGCTTTCCTCGAATTTGATTATCAAAATGTTCTTCTTTAGGCTAAGCAAATAAATAAATGCAGCATGTGACAAACAGGTGCTGCAGTCGAGCCAACCTTAAATAAATTTTACTGCTGAGTAATAGCAAACAGAAATATCCATATATATATATATATATATATATATATATATATGAATAACTACTTTTCCGCTGATAAGCGACGATTGCAGCTGGTAATAGACATTTAAAGTCAACTTATCTAACGGAACTGAAAACTATATCTTTTTGAATTGAAGGTAAATGATTTTGTAAATACAAAATATGAGTTGCCTAAGCTAGACAAACGGTTCATTAACTAAATTGATTAAATTGATTTCTATTATTATTACTACGTTTATTTTTTGTGCTCATCTGAATGTCAGCAAAAATTCATTAGACAAATTGATTTGATGTCGCATATGAGTTCAATAGAGTTTTACTCCCACACACACATTTGTATATTGATGGATGAGCAAAGGGCAGATGAGTTCAGGGCGAGAGATATGAAAAGATATATACATAAATGTTTATATATTTATTCCCACTACAAATATACATGGGATCTTAAATGAATGGAAAGCACTCTTCAATTTAACACAGTTCGATACAAAGTGTGCATATGAAAAAGTAAATAACATTTATAAATAGAATTCAAAGAAGACCTCCATTTAGAGTGTGAATTTCTTGATCTGTTTTCACCATCATAATACCCAAAGGAATTGCCGAATTCATTTATTTTCTTGCCCAATTTATTTTTAATTTGAATGCATAATTGAGATAAAAGACAATATAAATAATATGTGTTTGATGACACATTTAACGATAGTCTTCAAAATGTATGAAATGTAGTAATGCTCTGCTATGCGATTCTCAAAATTTGATACAATAAATAATAATATTTGTTACAGATGCAGAAAAAAAAAAAATAATAATAATAATAATGAGAGTTGGAGGTAAATAAGGAAAAATAGAGAGAAGACAAAGAGAGAGAGAGAGATAGAGATTAAGAGAAAGTGAAAGATATAGATGAAGACATTATGAGGGGGAGAGAGAGAGTATGTATGAATGAATGGATGAGCCTTGTGTGGAATATTGAGAATGAGCTAGATAGAGTGAAAGATAAATACATAAAGAGAAAGAGATAAAGAGGGAGAGAGAGATATGTTCCACGTACAACTAATTATTAACGATCATGTGTAATGTATATTTGTTCAAAGCAGAGCCCAAGAGACGAAGAGAAGAAAATTGACAATATGAATGGATACCTTTCTCAAGACAACTTATATGAAATAGTCAACAGATTCAATAAATATATATATCAGTGGCTGTTCAGTGTATTTGCATCTATTCAACACAAAATCTTTTTGCGCCAAGCGGCGATTGCGTTTTAGGCGCTAAAAGGTCTGCATACGAGACACAGATAGCAAGTGATAGAGACTGAGAGAGAGGAGGGGGAGGGGGGAATGGACGAAGAGAGAGAGAGAAAAACACCTGCTATCACTTACATCAGTGTTATTGAAGCCATGAATTTGACCATCTTCGGCATTATTTGTGATCGTTGTTGTTGTTGATTCGGCCATTTTATTTGAATTTGTTTACGTTGTTTTTCTAATCCACGGAGAGTGTTAATTATTGCACGTCTTTCAAATAAAGAGCAATAAACATTTTAGGGTTATACGATTTTCGGTTTTAACTGCATCGAACAAGAGATGGCACCAAGCGTCAAACATAAATTTGATTTTGGCGCAATAAATCTTAGTTGATGTTACTGAGAGTCTTTATTTCATATTTGCTGAAACTCTACAATGCGGAACAGGTTTACGCCAGAGATTCGAGTATATTTTGGTTTTTGTTATGAATACAAATATAATTATGCTGGCTCTCGAATCTCGCATATAATATATTTTATATATAAATAAGTACAAAATTAGGTCTGCGGACCCACATCAAGGCGAAAAACACCAAAAAAATGTAAAAGTTTTTTTGTTGGCATATATATGCACATGACTAATGAAAGAGAGAAAGAGAGCTATATAGAGAGAGAATCCAAATGGCGATGGCCAATCTTGTTTTCACGTTTGCGACGTTGATTCGATTCTTAGCTCACGAGCAAAAGCAAAAGGCTGTTGCTTTATGTGCACACATACATACATACAAAAACACACACAATCGTATATTTTACTGTTTTTTTTTATTTTTATTTTTTATATAATTAACACATTTTCACAGCAAAGAGAAACGCACGCGGCATTTATATTTTTGTGATATATATGTGTGTACATAATTCAATTATTCATTTATTTATCTCTCATTAACAGCCCAACGCGCAAAAAAATAATAACAATAACAACACATAAACGAGCGAGCGGGTGAGCACAACGCACAACACATCAATACTAATGCAGAAACATGTTCTACGTCAGTCTTTTCCACTTTCATGTGATGGTATTTGTACACCAGAAGCAACAACAACAACACAACGGTTGCCGCTGCCTGTAACGGGAGCTCTCGCGTTCTAAGCTAAACTAAAATATTTTTGCTCCAATACAGTGTGCCCAAATGTGAAAAGTATATAAACGCAAAGAGAGCGAAGAGGTGTGCACTAAAATGCTTTTATGCATCAGCTCTTATTAATGGAACTAATGTATTGCTGAATTGATTAGACGATAAATACTTAATACAAAAATATTTTACGCACAAGTGTGTGTTTGTAAATAAATATACAGATGTAAATAAAAACGGTAAGCAACCACATTTCTATACAGTGTGTCCATATTGTGTAAATGTATCGCTTATAGTATTTTTTTAACACTGAAAAGGGAAAAGCTTTATCTCATATGCGCGCGAGCTTTTTGAAACTGGCAGCTGCTATGCGAACAAGTGGCAAGGCAAACAAAACAAAAACATATGATTTGAAGTAAATAGATGTATGTTTGTGTGAGTGTGTGAGTACGCGTAGAGATGTGAATGAAACACACAAACAATCAACAACTTCAAAATGTGCGTCAAGATACTATAATTAACGTTAGTTTGCAGCAGGATTACGTCAAGCATTTAACCAGAGCTATATTTAAATAACTTGATTTATGATAGTGACAAATGATGTGGTTAATGTACATATTCGTGACGTTGACAGGTGTGTCTGTGACGCAATTATCTAGACTTTGGCTAAAAGCTCGCCCACTCGCACAGTCAATTGGTAAAAGCGCGCTAACTGCAGCTTGTTAAGTTTTTAGAGGTCGATTGCCACGCCCCCTATGGGTTAGCACAAGCACGCTAATGAAGATAAAAAGCGATTGCTCTCCTCGAGCTAGCTATAGGCCGACTTGACTGAATGTGTCAAATGAATAAAGCAAATACAGTGAGTGCTCGCAAGAGCAAACGCCTGCACGTTGTTGTTTGCATTATTGAAATCTATGTTAATTGCTTTTGACTACGCCGAGTGTTCATAGTAATCACTCAATTAATTTCATTGAGAGCTCAAATTACGCACATTCAAAGTAAACAATTGCTGTTTATTTATTTAATTTGCAAATAAATTTGCAAACTTCTGCTCTAAAGTGCTTTTGTCTCTCATTGTTTATTATTCTTATAGAGCGTAGCGCAATTATAAATGGTTTGTTTACTGTGTGTGGCAGTGCGAAGGAAACGCATTTTCAGACATTCATTCGCAACAGCCACCCAGAAGCTAGAAACGTGCCTTTCACACAGATCTCTGGAATTTGATAATCACAGTTAACGCTTATCAAGCACGTCGGCTTATCTCAAAAAGTACACAAATACATGTTGGAAGTGAACAAAAAAAAAAAAGTTGAAATAATCATTTCAAAATAATTTAGTGTAAAAAATTGCCTTTTTTTCAGACTTTCAAATAAATTTTAATGCGAGTCACAGCTGTTTATTGGGTGAATTCATATATGAATATATATCTTTAGATAAGATCCATTGTATAAATATCGTAAAATACATTTATTCATACATATGCACATACAATCATTTATAATCAGTAACTAAAGCAAAGCGCGCTGATAAAGAGGCGAATATTTCCGTGCAGCACCCCTTTAAGAGAGCACAGCCCCTGACTCTTACACAGGGCAAAACCTACCTACAGCCTACTCATCACTACACTTACAGCCCCCACCCCGCATCCCTTTACTCACCACTACAGCCAACGATCTACGTGGCGTGTGTCCGTTGTTGTAGTCCAGGCGCTGTTGTTGTCCGGCCACAGAGGCGGCGCGTCTACGTGGCGGCGGGCGTGGCACGTCGGCCGTTGACGAGGATGCAGCCGCAACGCTGCCGCTGCTGCTGTTGCGCACCGACATGGTTCAGCCCACGATCTGCCGCTGCAAGATAGAAAGAGATAGCGTGAAATAGATATAAAGACAACGGAAGTGCATCTTTAATTAAAAAAAAAAAGAACAAACAAAAAGTGCTCAAGCACTGACAAAAGCTAGAGGTGAGAACAAATGGAAGCTGCTGCACAGCAAGGCCAAAAGCAGCAGCAGCAGCAGACAACAAAGACGTAGAACGAACGGTACTTGTAAAGCACACACACACTGACACTCAGAATGAGAAGAGAGACACACGCTCACAGGTTCACGTGTGTGTATGTGTGTGTATGTGCACATAGAATGTTTATGGGCAACAAAGCATAAAGCCAAGTCAAGTAATTATCCAAGCGCGAAAGGTTCAACGCCGTTTCGGCCTGGCCGGCTTTCGTGATGGTATCCAAATTCTGAACTAATTCCATTGGTTTAATCTTATAGTAAGGCACATACACAGGCAACAGTTCCACACAGATGATGACTGTCGTGCTTACTTGCACAATAATTTCCTTTGATTTATGTTGTATTTTTAACTAAATTGTTCTACTATAAATTTGAGCATGTATGTATGTGTGCACTTTATGAATGCATACATATACACGTTTGCATGTGTCTGTTTCTGAACGTGTGCTTGTTTGTGTCTGTGTGTGCGTGTATGAGTAAATACTTAGGGGAAAACTCATCTCACATACGTCTTTTCGCACTGTCAACTGCACGGCTTCGATTTCGTTGTATTCGCGTGTCAACACTAGATCGCGTTTACATCTTTCGTTTCACATATAAATAAATTGATTGTTTATTTATTTATTATTTTTGCACAAATATTACAACAATTTTTTTAACTTTCACGGCTAAACACGCCCGACAAGAAACGACAACTAACTAATTCCGATATATCTGCTGAATACTTTTCTGCTCAACTCTGCAGCGAAATGTTATCGATAACATCAGTGCTGTAAAATATGTGTCCGGATGACAGATAAATTTTCATAAAAATCCGAAATGACTATCTATAGATTTGCTTAAAAAATAAAATGCAACTTAAATTTATAATTTGTTGATGTACAGCTAAAGCGAGTGTATAAAGTTGAAAGAGCTCTCGCTCTTTTCCAATTGGCCAATGAATATTTTCAGTTACCAGTGACTGGGATACCGAATCGGTTACCACGATATTCGCTGATGGCACTTCTTTTAATTTTTTTTTCCGCATGCAAATATCGTCCGTCTCTAACGAAAACGTAAATGCGAAAGGCAGTGAAAAATTTAAACGAAACAACAAAAATTCTTTAAAATTCAATGGAGTATTAATATCTAAAGGTCATTTCATGTAAATCAAATAAATCCACATAGCCCAAGTAAATTTTCCAATTACAAAATAAAATAATTAGTTACTCAATTAACAAACGTGCGTAAGTGCGTGGTAATTGCGTATTAAACAACAAACTGCAAACGCTGGCAAAAACTGAAGCCGAAAGAGAAAACGCAAAACGCATAAGCAAAAAAAAAAAAAAAATAAAATAAAATAAAAGAAAACAGAATATATTTTTGTGTAGTTCGAAATTAGTTTCTTATTACATGGGTCTATCAGATCAAGATTGGATTGGCTGTGCGGTCAGCTTGACCTGCGACGACGAGCTGGGCGTATTCCAAGGACTGATCAAGAAAATCTCGGCCGAAGAGATAACAATTGTGCGCGCCTTTCGCAACGGTGTTCCATTGCGCAAACAGAACGCCGAAGTGGTACTTCGCTGTTCCGACATCAAGAGCATCAATCTCATTGAGCCAGTGAATGATATTGAGACGACGACGCCGACTGTAATCAATAAGCCGACGCCAGTTAAATTGCCCCACTTCTCCAACATATTGGGCAAGCAGCAGCTGCAGCATCAACAAGAGCAACAGCAACGCGAGAAGGAGCTGCCTGTCCATGGCAGAAATGGCGCGACTGCAGCAGCTGGCAGCCATTCAGCTCTCAGTGATAAAATGCAACAACTAATGCTCAGCACAAATGGCAATGCAGCGAATGGCATGCGAAGGTAAGAGATGCCACATGGCTTATACCTATATTTTCCTTTTTTAACTTTCTTTTTGTTGCAGAACACCTCAAAGCTCACGCGCTTCGAGTGCCATGCAGCAGCAACTGGCAACGACGCCGAATAGTGTTGCCGCCTTTTTTGGCAACATGATACCAGCCAAGGTGGAGGTGAAGCTGGGCAGCACGGCCTACAATGGAGGAGGAGTGGGTGGTGCTGGAGGAGGTGGGAGCTACTGCAGCAGTAGTGCTGATGGCAGTTGCGGCAGCGGCGAGATAGCAGGTAGCAGCAAACCCATTGACATTGTCAACAGTAGCAATAGTCAAGCGAATGGCGGCTACTACAACCAATCAGCAGCCAGCTTTGGTAATGGCAATGGCAACGGCAAACGGAATGGCAATGGTAATGGTAACGGGAACGGTAATGGTAATGACAGCTATAACTCCAACTCTTATAATGACAATGGGAATGGCAATCCAAACATGAAGAACAAACAACGCAATCGAGTGCGACGAGAGAGTAGCATGCGATTACAGCAGCAGCAAACGTTTGGCAGCGAGGCTGATGATCCACTGCTGCATGAGGAATTCGATTTCGAGGGTAATCTGGCGCTGTTCGACAAACAAGCAATTTGGGATGACATTGAGTCGACGCACCAGAAGCCGGATGTGGTGCGTCATGCAGTCCATGTGCAGAAGCAGAAGCAAAAGGAGAAAAAATATCGTCACGACGAGAACATCTTGGTCAGCAAGCCGCTGGAGTTACGTCAGATTGAAAGCATTTTCGATGGCAGCCAAGATTTTGTGACAGACGACGGACTCATCATACCCACTATACCGGCCTATGTGCGAAATCGCATAGAGCTGAGTGCCGAGAAGGCGGGCCTATCGCTTCAGCGACAAATAGATATTTTAGCACGTGGTGCCAGCGATTTGGCTATCACATTACTTGGTGGTGCACGTCGCTTGACGCCCGCCAACAATCATCAATGGCCGAAGATTGCTATCATCTGCGATGGCGTAAATACCATGAGGTCAGTAAGACGATCAGATTATGGTTCAATATACATTTGTTATAGCTGTTCTTTATATCATTTACAGAACAATCAACATTGGCGCTGTCACCGGTCGCCTGTTGGCCTCACATGGCCTAACTGTTCTACTTTATGTGGAGAATGCGCAGCTCATAGAAAAAAACAGCAGCTTGGAGGTTGCTTTATTTAAGGCTACTAACAATACCGTGGTACATTCGGTGGACGGTACGATGATTTCATTATTTATATATTATAAATTTTATTGTTGGCTTTGAGCTGGGATTTTCATTTTAATCATTTATACTTTTAAAACATATTTAAACATTTAAAACATTTCGCTTGCAGCTATGCCCACACCAGATCTTGTGATACTATCGACAAATACCGTTAATCTATCGGATGCTATAAAAGAATGGCTTAGCGTCAATCGGTAAACCTTTGCAGTTTCTCTATTTTCTATTTAATTTCACTTACATGTTCTGTTCGTTTAGCGCGTCGGTGCTTGCTGTGGATCCACCACCTTGTGGCATTAAGGATGTTGCAATTAAGTATTCCATTTTGCCCATTCTACCACTATGCCAAGATTTAAGCACTTCGGCTGCCACAGCAGCAGCAGGAACATCAACAGCAAACGCTAAGACAACAACGAATAATTGTGGCAAATTGTATTTATGTAATTTAGGTATACCAGATAAATTTTATCGTGATTGTGGCATTAAGTACAAAAGTCCATATGGACATAAATATGTGATACCGATTCACTCAAAGGACTGAAAACAAAACAAAAATCAGACAACATCAACAACATAAAAAAACGACAACACCAACAACAACAATCATCAACAACAACAACAACAAACAAACATCAGCAATAAACCATAAAGAAACAAACAACACACATGTGATGATCATCAAAGTCCTGTTTCCTGTGAATCTACCTAGCTCTTAGAAGTCTCTCATATACAACTCACATTTAGTTTTTAATCAACGGCGCATATATAGATCTATAAATTAAGCTTATTCCTACTTTTCGAATCCCAAAATGAGCTGCCCTAGCCTAGTGCCGAACTACATTCATAACTTCGTATCTATATTTATTTAAATAATTAATATATATAAATATATTTTTTAATTGAATGTTGTACAAATACTTAAAGCTAGTCCATTATGTTTGCATTTCCAAAATTTTCTAACCTTATTTGATGAATCTAGCTCCCACCCACCCGCAAATAATATCCCATAAAGGAGTCTATAGCTTTAACGACAAAATAGATAACCCTAAAATTAAACAAAACAAAAAACAAAAAAAAACAACAACAAACTGGTCTTCAGAGCAATTTTAAAACAATGCATTGAATGAATGCTAAAACTGTAAATAATTGTGTAAATTTGCATAATTGTTTTTGTATATGTATATTTGGGGAATATCTCAACTGAATTGACTTTTTGTGAGATTGAGCGAAATATACGAAATACATGCCAAATTAAATGTCTATATATTTTAAGCATAAAATCAACAACTATTATACTTAAATCTATATATATATATATATGAGTAATTTTCATAAACAATACAAATACAATTAGAAATCAGATTCGATAAGTTAGTTACGTAAGCTTAACGTGTTTAACAAGAGACAAAAAACAAGCAAAGAAACAAACAACTTTAATTTGTATTTAGCGTTAGATTTTAAGGAAAATTATAAGCTGTAATAACGAAAAAAAAAATCAACATTATTTTGTACACCCCATCGACAAACATTGATGAGTTTTAAAGAAATTCCAAAATTTAAATAAGTCCTATATATATACAAATATATATATAGATATATATCAAAAGAATCCAATCAAATAGCGAAAAAATGTTAGCCGTTGCTAAATCTCAATAATGCAACCAAAAAAAACCTTAAATAATTGTTGTAAAAATTAATAATATTATAAAGTAGTTTCTAAATTTGAATTGTTGATGATCAGTCTTAAATAATTATCGTTTCGTACTTTTAAAAAAATCAAACAAACAAAAATACGAAATAATTCTTCTTTAAGCTCTTTTCATTGGACGAAAAGCGCCTTGTGACTGTTTTATTTTATTTGGAGTTAGATGTACGCGAGTTGACAGGACATGAAGACGATGTTAGATGGAGAAGAGGACGGTTGAGAAGGTATTTCCAACAAACACACACACACATATATATATACTTCCACACGCACACACCCACACACATACTCAGACAACTCGAAACATACACTCAGTTTTTGATAAATGCTTTAAAAGGAAATTGTAAATTATAAAGAGAAATCTATTTTCGGTCCAATTGTAAACTAATTTTAAATGAAAATGTAACTAAACATTATAAAAAAAATTCTGACAAATCAAAAATACATTAAAAAAACACACAAGTTAACTAAATGAAACAAAAAGAAAAATAGTAAAAAAATATGAAAATCCTTTACAACTACAATATTAAAGAAACAAAACACCGAAAAGCCTTCTCATGGAAACCAGAAATGAAAATTGTATTTTTATTTTGGGAAAAACAAATTGGGGAGGGGAAAAGATATACATATTATTTTAAATGTATTTATCTTGACAAGGAATATAAACCATTTCATTGATTACAGTGCATATTTTACATAAAGAATATATTTGAATCCTTTTTTTAAATTAAAGTGCGTTCTTTCATATATATATATGTATATATAATCTTAAATTTCGGTTGGAAGTTTGTATAAACATAAACATAGAGTCCTTAGTTTCAAATTAAATGCTAAACTTCATTTTATCTCTATATATTAGCAATTACTAACTATTTAAGTTTTGATTATGTATATATAGGAAATATAATTTATATATAAATTCTAGGTATTTCCCTGAACTTCGTTAACCCGAAAGCGCTTCGTTTGTTTGTCTTCGTCGTCCTCATCGCGATTACGTTTGCTAGTCGCTTGCAACTGCAGCGCAATAACGTTGAAGGTCTCCATGTCTACGGAGACAATTTTGATTTGAGGCTTTAGGAGCTGCTCATCATAGCCAGAATCCGGACTGGACCAATTGCTGCTCTCCAATGGCTGTTGTTGATCCCTAACAAATGTTGGTGATTTTGTTGTTGTTGTGGACTGATAATAATGATATACTACAATACACTCTACATATGGCTCTACCATCTCTTCTGTATAGCTAGTCAATTGGGTTAGATAGGGCGTCCAGCGCTTGGGTAATCCACACAGCTGCCTTGTGGCTGCAATGCAGCTGGCAGCTAGCAGGGAAGGAAGTTCATTGCAAAGTCTGCTAACTGCATTAATTAAATTTTGTTTATTAAAAATTTATATATAGTTATATTTATCAACTTACTGCTTAGCGTGTAATCGGAAATGCGTAGCAACAGTTGAGCGAGTGCGGCCAACATTTGTTCAAAGCAATTGAAGCGTGGATAGCTAACTATCAACGAGGGTTGCTCATCAAGTTGTTGGCAATAGGCTGCATAATCTTCGCGTGTCAGAAAGCTGCAGGCAAACATCTCCACAAAGCTCGCAGTCGTCGGACGCATCAAATTGAAGTCGAAGAACGTGAGCACCTTACGTTCCACAGCCTTGTACTCAAAGCCAGTATAAGTGGCTTTGATCAAGCGATTTATTTCGCTGTAGCGTGGCACGAAGGCATCCTGGTTCTCGATCTGTGCTGCTATGTGCAGGCAGGTTATGGCAATCAGCTGCAGTTTGTCCATGCGTATGGTGTAGAAGTCAATTACTCGATCCAAATAATAAATAGCTTTAAATATGTATATAAAGGAAATTTACAGTATTATATATTTATTTATTTGCTCATTGACCCTCACCCAAATGCAAGGAGGATCGGCTCAATCTGTAGCTCTTCGTGATCAATTGACAAAGTTGCAGCAACTTTGGACGCTGGTCCAATTGGGTGGACATAAACAGTACGGGACGACGACGCATCTCGGATTCCTTCATAGTTTTGAAGATGTCGATTGCATATTCGCTCAACCATTGCATTTTTGACAGCCGCTAGGTGAAGGCGAAAGAAAGTCTTGCTTAACTTTCTTAGTTACCACACACATTATTTGATTTTTTACTTACCTCAATTTGATATCTTTCATGCTCATTTTTTTCGTTGAGCATAAAGATGTTTTTCTCGAGCGCAGGTTTTGTCATTTTCTGTGAGCATCAATTTAATAATTCTCTATTTACAATTCGAAGTCGTTTGCAATCCATTGCGAATAAGCGCACAAAACATGCACAGTCAAAAACATGGCCGTCAGTAACGGTAAAAGCACAGTGTGTACACATAGTAAACTTAACCGTAAATCACATGATGTAGATAGTGATGAGCATAATATAAATTATGTTCTGCACGAAACACAAACCGCAATTATGCAAATTCTGACGATGTGTATTCAATATATAATTTTCTCTTCTCGCCGCGGTATTCGTAATATAATTTATTTTATTAAATAATTAGTAATAAATATAGAATATTTACGATAGAAGCACGTGTTCTTATTTTTCAAATTAATTCGTGAGTCATGACGTGATCGTAGCACATTGAACCCGTCACGACACACGAAAAATATCTATCACTATGTAGGGAAACAAAGCCCCTTTGTCAAAAAACGATTGTTTAAAAACAAATTTTATTCGAAAATTCAGCTTCATTAATTAATTCAAGAAAAATTGCTCAGTCAATATTGGAATGCTTACATATGTAGAAAAATAAAAATAAAAATAAATTCGTCTGTTATTCAAGATAGGATATTCTTTCAAAACTTCAAAAACTATTCGAAACTTTGGATAAATCTAGCAGGATCACAAACTGTTTAAGTACATAGTACTATATGGTCCATCGGCCTTAAGGCACCAAATCGGAGCAATCTGAATGAGTATCTTCATCCGATTCCTCGTCCTGCAAACAAATCGACGCAGGCATTTCACAGCCAAAGTAAGCATTGTTGTTGGCACAGAATAGAATCAAATGGCGCCAGCAGTCATCGACAGCGAGCAAGAGAGGATTACCAAAGATGACCAGCAGACAACGGGCACGAGAGATGGCAACATTCATGCGCTTGTTGCAGCGCACAAAGCCCAAGTTAAGGCGAGCATCAGCTCTCAGATTGGTCTCCGAGGAGCGCACCGTCGATATGAGCATGATATCCCGCTCCTAAAATACAACAGAATAGTATATTAAATTTAAAAAAAGGTTTCGGTGGACGGCTTACCTGACCCTGAAACTCTTCCACAGAGCCAATCTTGGGCATGGAAACGTCGGCAGCAATGAACAGGGAGCGTAGAGTCTTCACCTGTTTGGCATAAGGTGTCAAAATGCCAATTTGTTCGGGCAGCACGTTGCGGCGATACAGCATGATGGTTAGTAAGAAGACCTCGCGAGCTTCTGCAGGATTATACCACGAAGGCGAATCCATATCCTGCATATTTTCACCCATGATGCCGTGAAAGAAGGTGCCATGGGTGCGCGGCATATTGCGATTTGGCTCAAAGATTGTCTGTAGTTCAGCAAGGAACTTCGCCTCGCGAGAGTGCTCTTCCGAGATCATGGATATCAGCTCGTTGTCATAGAAGAGTTTACTGTACACTGACATGATGGAGGGTAGTGCACGATAGTTGTACAACAGTTTAGTAAGTACGCATGGATTATAGCCACAGCTGTTGGGATAGCGTTGAATGTCCTTGCGATACGGCGGAGTTTGAAGCAGGCGTTCTAAAAAGGAGACACCAAGACCCAATTCGTTAGCATAGCGACTGGTCACAATCGCCTGCAGCTGATGCGGATCCCCGGCCAGGATCACCTGACTGCGCTTCCGTGCTAAGAGTACGATTGGCACCATTGTCTCGGGCTCGGTGCATTGGCCCGCCTCATCGATCAAGACGTGCGTAAAGTGCTCCGGCAAAAAGTCCATTTGAATGAAGTTGCCAAGGGTAGTGCAAGTACTGATGGTAATGCGATGCTTGCCCAGAAACTTGGCCTGGCAGCGCAGCTTCAAGCCAGAGTCCGTAACTATCATCTGCGAAGGAAAAATTTGAAATCAGATATTGGTTTATATATATATATATATATATATATATATTATATATATCGAGGCTACTTACGCTATTGTGCGCCGCGTCCACGGTCCCTATGTCAACTGTAGCGCAGAAGGGCGCTAGATCTGGCGTGATAAGATCCTTCTCCACCTGATTCTGTGAAACAAGACGCACGAATTCACCATGGTTCAAGACTTTGCTGTCGCGAATGCGTTTAGTGATCAGATCCGCAGAGCTGTTTGACGGTGTGCCGACAAGCAGACGTGAGCCGGGCACATTGCGCACCAGCTGTAAGATGGCCTCTACCAGGGTAACAGTCTTGCCCGTACCAGGTGGCCCAAAGATTACATACGGCATTCGATCTGCCTCGCCTCTCAAAATATTGTAGACAGCCACCTTTTGGATCTTGTTCAGCGAGTTGTTGAACCAGCAGAGCTTATCATCATAGAGGTACATGTCCTCATCCTTAAGCTGGACCTCCAGCTGTATGTGTTCTCGTTTGGTAACCTTGCTGGGAAATAGAAAGTTCTCGCCCATATGTAGGCCAATGCGAGCTGTGGCATGATGCTGCTTCCTAAAGCCGTAGCGCGAGAAGTGGAACTCCAAGCGATAATCCTCGCCATTGTATTTCTGCTGAAAGTTGGCATTGAACTTTAGATGCACTCTATTGAAGAAGACCTTGTGCACGATGCCCTGGAACAGCTTGGTCTCCTTGCTATCTCGTTCCAGCCAGGGATTGATCGCATTCACCGTGTCGCCCAGCACCAGCGACGGACGACGCTCGGCCAGGTTTTCGATTTGCAATGAGAGAAATTCACCTTCACGATTGAAGTGAGCTCGTTCACGATCATAGTTACGGAAGCTAATGCTGTAGTCGATCTCCTCCAGGTGCAGCACAGTTGAAAAGCGATTGGAATAATTTGTAAACATAAGATTCTCTTGGACAAAGGGATATTCCTGGCCCAGCAGATCCTTTACATCAAAAATCGACTCCGTCTTAAGCACTATGGAGCACAGTTTCGCCGGCACGTCATAGTTGCCCAGATGCACTGGCACAAAGCGGCGCTTGGTGGCAATCGATTCGCCTGGCACCAATGGAGCTTTATTCGAATAGACTTGATAGGCATAGAAGCGGGATCGCTGACGTGCATTGCGTCCAGTGACCATCAACTGCTCGGAGGCAATCAGACGACGATTCGCTTCGGCGGCCTCTTCCTCCGTTTCGCAGACGATGACGGTCAGAAAGCGGGACACTTTAAACGTGTCGAACTGCAGAGTGTAGAACTCCTTCGATTCGCCAATGAACTTGGTGTACACCTGGAAGATCACCGTGATTTGGCTGCCTATTGGAATGTTGCGAGAGCTAACTGGCTCCACGACACTGATCTGGGCATCCAACGCATTCGGTATAATAACGCCAACCAAATCAAAGTCGCGCTTGCCTACATTTCTGACGCGAAGCGCCACATTGTGTTTCTTCCACTGTTCCGTGTAGATGTAGTGATCTTCGCCCTCAATGGCAATGGCTCGCTTGCTGTTTGACGGGGTGCTCATCTGGTTGCTCGTGATCTGGCCAAAGTTCTTCTCCAGCATAACCAACTTGATGGCACGTCGAGAGAATTTCGCCTGGTTTGTTATGGAGATATAGACTATTAAATAAACTTGCAAACATTGAACAGAGACTACATTTATATTTAAATAAACTTCAACTCCCTTACATATTTGCACTCGATCAGATCTACTTTGACAATGTCGCCCAAATGCAATTGATTTCCTATGGGCACATCTTCCTTAAGCACATAGGCATCCGAGCTGAGCACGGTGAACTCCTCGAAGACGCGCTCGACGGTGCACTTCTGATCCGGTTCGATACGTGTGGGAAATATCTTCTTCACTTCCAGTATTTCGCCCTGTTGATCTACATAGCCCTCGTCCAGCTGCACCTGGCACTCCAGCGTAATCTCATCACCCGTTTTGGGTAAGAAGGTCGTTTCAACGTTGTCCAACTGAACAGTCAATTCGCCATAATCTGTATCCACTTCAATGGACGAGGGCATACGCTGCGTAATGATGCCCAAAATGTTGCGCAACTGCGTATTGAAATATGTTGGTTGATCCAGCTTCAAGGACTCCAGCACATCCCTAACCTAAAAAGGATTATAATTACCATATTATTTTGCTCTATTGCGGCTCTGTGACTCACCTTTTTCTCAGTTGTCTTCTCCCACGACTGCTCAACTATCTTTTGTATTTTAATTACTCTGGCGCTCTCATTCTCACCCTTCTGCTCATATGTCAAATATTCAATCACACTTCCAACACTAAGCTCCGGGAAGAGCTCTGCTGCAATCTGCTTCTCAAAGGTAAAAAGGTTGT
This sequence comes from Drosophila stalkeri, assembly GCA_035047405.1. Classification (NCBI taxonomy): domain Eukaryota; kingdom Metazoa; phylum Arthropoda; class Insecta; order Diptera; family Drosophilidae; genus Drosophila; species Drosophila stalkeri. The sequence goes on along the minus strand of JAWNPR010000041.1, from coordinate 12,966,791 downwards.
CTATAATGCCAGTATCTTCAGTCAAATGTGTGATGATGCCCTTGCGAGATGAGCACGAAGTAGGAGATTCTTTGCTGTTCGCGTTCCCATTCGTCTCTTCGTTGCTGTCGCTCTCTTCGTTCTCTTGGTCTAGGAAACGTTGCTCCAAGGCAAGCAGATCGCGATTATGCTCCAACTCCTTATCGGTGCTATGGAAGATCCGACTCCAAAACGAAAGCATTTTGATGATTGTTTTTCTTTTTTTTTTTTTTAAAGCTTTGCCGAATTTTTCGAATTGTACAGCTTGTTCCGCAGTTTTCTACCTGCTCATTTCCTTTTTACTTTCAATTCTCTCTTTGAAGTTTTTTTTTTTATTGGCCACACGTTTTTTACTGTTCCCTTCTCAAACGTTCCTCATCGCTTCCTCTCTTTTTCTAATCGTTTTTTATTGCTGCTGTTTCTTTTCCAGGCTCTCGTACATCCAGTCCGTCTCGCTAATATAGTTCAGTTCGTTTCGTAAAAACTGCAGACGATTCAAATGGCTGTCGTTTGATTCCTCTTTGTAGCCGCTCTCGCTTGTTATCAACGAAATTACTTTGCTTGTAGGCTGGCTGTCAAGTTTCTTGATCTGAATAGCGGTGGCGGGAGAGAGACAGAACGAATGAAAAATAGAATTCATAAAATTCAATTTTGTATACACAAAACTCAAGAGCAGGCTTCAAATTTCAACTGACCTCAGCACTATTGCTGCTGCTTTCCGAAATGCTGGCTGTATTGCTCTCGTTGATGCCTGTTGCGTCGCCGGACATAATCGACATAATCCTTTGATGCCCTCCGCAAGTATAAGAAAAAGCCTTGCGCTGTAAGTTTATAAAATACCTAACGCATTACGCTAAATAATAAATTTCATATTCTTAGGAATACTAATTGATAAATTTATATTATTAGTTTACCTATAAACACAGTTAATGCGTTAATGCTCTACTTTTTACTTTTATTGCGGAACAAGTAAAATTAACAACCACAAGCTTTGAAGTTCAAGATGAAACTGACGGAATGCAACCCACATAACCTAAAACAAAGACACAAACCACAGAATGTGAACATATGTTTCTGGAATCTCAAGAATTAACAGTTTCAGTAATGTTATTAACAGTCATGCAAAAAGATCTGTCTGCTTGACATATATCGTTTAACTTGCAATAAACAAATAGTAAAAATATAATAATAAAAAAATAAGCTTTGACTGCAATTAAAATTTAATTCAATAATAGTTTACCAAAAACTGGGCAGCTCATAGCAATTGAAAAACGTTATCACCAACTATCGTTTAAGTTGCAAACACATACTGGTATTCTTTTGCGACATTTTCTAACACAATTTTATATGATGAAAATTGAATTATTAAATTAGGACTGTTGCTTTCAATTTTGAAATCGAAGTTACTATTTGCTATTTTTGCAAATATCGATAGTAAACTTACTCGCTATCGAAACAATAATCGGTCATTTGTTCACCCTTAGCACAGGTGCATCGTATTCGCTAACCAAATCGGCGTGCAAAGAAAAATTTATAATTTTTTATTTGCCGAAGCAAACAAATTGTAGATTTGACGCCTTGCAGAGGAGCCAACGTGTGGTAACTTAGAGCAAACCAAACAGCAGCGAAAACTCATTTCAGGTGTAAAAGCAGGATACAGACAATCGTCGCCGTCTTCGTCGTTGTCTTCGTTTACCTCTGCGTCGAGCTTTAGATTTTTAATAGTGAATTCATTTCGGCGTTTCGTGGGTGTTCAGAGAAGAAGCGTGTTGAGACTACGACAGGAAAGATGGTTAAAGCTAAAAAGGGCAAGAAAGAGATATTGACCAATGTCGAGGGCGCTTCATCGGCAGACGAAAAGTAAGTGATTGCTCTTGTTGTTGTTGTTGCCACGATGGCAACGTTGGCAAAGTTTCTCTTAAAACCAAACTGAATTACCTATACTCCTTAGTGAAACCGCAGTCCTAGAATCGGATAATGATCAAGTGAGCACTAACAACAAGAAGAACCAGCAGAAGGGCAAAAACAAGAAGAAGAACAACAACAAAAATGCCAATGCTTCTGATGAGGGTAGCGACATCATGGACGATGCGCCAGTGGAGGCCATTACAAAGGCTGTCAAAAAGTTGAATGTGAAAGGCAAAGGCAAGGCAAAGTCTAAGAAGTTGGATGATGATTCCGCTGATGAGGCGCCTAATCAGAAGCCCGCCAAGAAGTCTGCTTTCAATTTGTTGATGGACGACGATGATGAAGACGAAGCGCCACCTGCACAAGACTCACCCGACGAACAGGAGGAAGAGTTGGCAGCTAAGCCACAGAAGAAGAACGAGAAGAAGGGCAAAAAGGCAAAGCGCAAGGGCAAAGATGATGATGAGGACTTGGACAAGATGCTAGCGGCACTGCAGGCAGAATATGCTGGCGAAGCACCACCAGCTGCAGAGCCTGAACAGGAAGAGCTTAGCAAGAAACCGAAGAAGGGTAAGAAGCAAGCGCCAGCAGCAGCAGCAGCTGTCGAAGCCGAAGCTGAAGCCGAAGACGATGAAAACGAAGAAGAGGAAGGAGGCGGTATGAAGACTGCAGCTCAAAAGAAGAAGGAGAAAAAAGAGCGACAAAAGCGAGAGGCTGCACTAGCCAAGCAGCGCGCAGCCCTAGAGCCTAAGCAAAAGCCAGCTCCCGCCCCAGTAGCAGCGTCAGAGCCCGAGCCTGATTCTCAGCCGGATGAAGCAACGCCTGAGGCTGAAGCCGAGCCCGAAGAAGCTTCGGAAGATGCCACTAAAGGCAAGGGCAAGAAAAAGGGAAAGAAGGATAAGAAAGCTGAGGCCGATGAAGAGAAAAAAGACACCAAGAAGAAGGGCATGTCGGCTGCGATCGTGGCTGCCATGCAGGAGCAGCTCAAGAAGCGCAAAGAGGAAGAAGAGCGCTTGCAAAAGCTTGAGGAAGAGCGGATTCGGCTTGAAGATGAGCGAGAAGAGGCACGTCTTGAGGCTTTGCGCATAGAAGCCGAACGGAAAGAGAAGAAGAAACAAAAAGAGGCCGAACGCAAGGCACGACTCAAGGCCGAAGGCAAACTTCTGACCAAAAAACAAAAGGAGGATCGTGCCCGTGCACAGGCGCTGCTTGAGTCGCTCAAAGCGCAAGGCTTGGAAATACCCGATCCGAATGACAGGCGTGCCCCTAGACCAGGTGAGTTGGTGATGCTAGATGAATAATGTATACAATAATCTTGGGCACCTTTTAGGCACGCGCATACGGCCCAACAAGAAGAAGGGACCAAAAGATGATGGCGCAGTTGAGACTAAAGATGAGGCACAAAAAGCAGCCGAAGCAGCGGCCGCTGCTGCAGCAGCTGCTGAGCAAGTGGCCAAGGAGGAGGTTGTTAAAGAGAGTTGGGATGCCTCGGACAGCGAGGCAGAGCCAGAGGAGGAATCTTCGCAAGCAACCACAACAACCACCAACAACGGCAAAAATGGGCCACAGGAGGATGGCGAATCCGATGATGATGAGGGAGACACCGACGATGACAGCGATGAGTCGGAGGAGGAGAGTGAAGAGTCAGAAAAGGAGGATGCTCAGTTGGCCAATGATCCCGAGTCACGACGCTTGCGTGCGGAGGCGCGCATCATCAAACGTCAATCGGAAGCGGAGAAGAAACGCACCACAGACGAGTTACGAGCGGCCGTTGTGTGTGTGCTCGGCCATGTGGACACGGGCAAGACTAAGATTCTGGACAAGCTGCGGCGTACCCACGTCCAGGACTCAGAAGCGGGTGGCATTACGCAACAGATTGGCGCCACCAATGTGCCGATCGATGCCATCAAGGAGCAGACGAAATATGTTAAGAATGCTGCCAGCTTCGAGCATCGTTTGCCCGGTTTGCTGATTATTGATACACCCGGTCACGAATCGTTCAGTAATTTGCGCAATCGTGGCTCATCTCTCTGTGATATTGCCATTCTGGTTGTGGACATTATGCACGGCCTAGAGCCGCAAACAATTGAATCCATTCAGCTGCTGAAGAAGAAGAAATGCCCCTTCATCGTGGCGCTCAACAAGATCGATCGTCTCTACGACTGGAAGGTCCTGGCGCGTCGTGATGTCCGAGATGTGATCAAGGAGCAGCAGACAAATACTCAGCTGGAGTTTGAACAGCGCACAAAAGATGTCATTCTGCAGTTTGCAGAGCAAGGATTGAATGCTGCCTTGTTCTATGAGAACAATGATCCCAAGACCTATATCTCTCTAGTGCCAACGAGCGCCATCACGGGCGAGGGCATGGGCAATTTGTTGTTCATGATCACGGACTTCTGCCAGAACATGCTGGCCAAGCGTTTGATGTACTCCGAGGAGTTGCAGGCCACAGTGCTGGAAGTGAAGGCCATACCTGGTCTGGGCACAACCATCGATGCCATTCTGATCAATGGCAGACTTCGCGAAGGTCAGACCATGATCTTGGCAGGCACTGATGGGCCGATAACTACGCAAATTCGTTCGCTGCTGATGCCACAGCCCATGAAGGAGTTGCGTGTGAAGAATGCCTATGTGGAGTACAAGGAGGTGAAGGCAGCTCAAGGTGTTAAGATTGCCGCGAAGGATCTGGAGAAGGCAATTGCTGGCATTAATTTACTCATTGCGCACAAACCAGATGAAATCGAAATATGCAAGTGGGTAAAACGAACTTAAGTATAGTCTATTACATTCGAGTGTGTAATAGTTCTATATTTAGTCTGTAATATCCATTTATACATTTGCTTATGTATTTTATTCTTATTTTCAGAGAGGAAGTTGCCCGTGAACTGAAGAGCGCTTTAAGTCACATCAAATTGGCTCAATCGGGCGTTTATGTGCAAGCCTCTACTCTAGGCTCTCTGGAAGCTCTGCTCGAATTTTTACGCACTTCAAAGATTCCGGTAAGTGAGCAAAAGAGTGGATATGAAATTAAAGAGTTCAGAAATAAGGGAGTCATGTATGGAAGAGAAGACTTTAATGGAATAGAAGTTATTTGATTGATTTGATTAAACTTGCTCTAGCTATATGTCTAATAACTAAGTCTATGTGATAAATCTGTTTATATATGGAAACGAAGGTTACTAGTAATTGAATACAATTTAAAATCAGAAAAACGTCTCCAGTTATTGTTATTGTTATTGTAATTATATATATAAGTAATAATATTTAATATATAGTAATATACGAGCTAAATAACTGTAATACTATATATAGAATACTTCTTGCAAAAATAACACCAAAAATATATTCAACTATCTATATAGATACTTTTACTTTAGATACTTATGTTGTAGACTAAAAGATACTTACAGACTTACATATTATAGATTTTTATAGAATAATTGCAATCAAAGAAAAACCATAATCAAAGTATTCAATCAACCGACAAACTGAACAGAAATAGCCACCGACAACTTTTTTGGGGCGTGTATATTTTTTTCTTTAATTTATTCTCAAAACAAATTTTTGTTTTTTGTAAAATATGGCAACAAAATGAGAAAGTTGCAAATTGTCGTACAGAAAAGTATTTTTGGAAAATTATGAGTGCATGAGGCGATGGCGGCGTCTGCCTAAACCTCAGTGACCAGATTCCCCGATTCGCAGTGCATCGAGCTCCACAGCTCCACTGCTCTCTATATCTCCCCAATTGCCAGTCGCGAGCCGCTAGTCGCCACCTGCGTTTCCGTCTCCTGCTGCTGCTGCTCAGATCGCAGTTCGCAGTCTGCGTAGCCAGCGCGGCAGACAACGTCGCCGTTGTTGGCGTAAACATAAAATGTATTTTTGTAAATGCGGTGCAAATAGTTGCAACAACATTAGCGACAACAACAACAGCAGCAACAGCAGAAGCATCAGCAATAACAAATAACAACTAGAAACCCGGCCACATTCGGAATGATTCATGCAACAAGCAGCCAAAAGGCGGGCGCATAGCCAACAACACGCACTGCCCCATCCAAAAGAGCCAAAGCATCCAATCTTCTGTACATCCCCCCTCCAATTGCCCCCCACACCAATTGCGAAAAGATTGAACATCAACTAAAAATAGTTTGCGCTCTATATATATATATATATAAATATATATATGTGTACATATTTATATAGATGGAGACATGCTATATATGCTTACTACTTATAATATATAACTATATAAATATATTAATATACACCTATATATGTATATATATATAACTGAATGATTACGGCAACTCTATAGATATATATATATATATAGCTTATATATTCATATAAAAACTTTTATGAATGAATTTTGAGCATTCGCCATTTGATGCCTGGCTATTTGATGCCAGCCAAAACAATTTCTATATAATCATATATATATATATATATATATATATATAATATATATATATATATATATATATATATATATATATATATATATATATATATATGATATATGTATATATATCATATATATTTTTATTGGCATTTTGTATTTGTTTGTGTTAAAGAACACGTTTGGTATTCAAATTTAATGCCAGGCAGCGGAAATGCTGAGCGGAAGTAACAAAAATAAATAGAATTTATAGCTTTCTGTACATTTTTGATATATAAATATATATATATATATATATATAGGTATGATATACCGATAATGTAATCAGATATTTCCGTTTATTATTATTACTTCTTATTGCATTATTGTTATAAGTTTATGGAATTCATATTCGAATTCTATATTTAGTTCAGTTTTAGTTTGTTTGAAGTTGTCGCTAAAACAAGTTCGGGCCCACAGAGCTAGGTCCGAGTCAATTAGCTAACACTACAAGCTCATTAAGGGCAGCCCACATGCGTTGTAGGGTTTCCCACAGTCTCATCAGCACATTTTCATCATCTTTTTATGCAGGCAGCTGCGAAAAGTTTTCCCATCATTGCTGCAAAGCCTCTAAATTTGAATCTAAAGCCAAATCCAAGACGCCAACGCAATGGAGACAACAACTATGCAAATTGGCTAATAAAAGCTTACATAATGCTAGTCAGAGGCGTATAACAGTTGACAAAAACACACTTTGCGTGGCTAGCAATGTGGAACGCTTGCTGTGGCAGGTGATTAATTGTGATCTCAGCTATTCAATGTAAATCATTCAGATGCAATGAGATCTGTAAGATTGAAGCTGCTTATAATGTAAAAGAATAATAATTTAGTAATTGAATCTACTATAGAGTAGTTCCACAGTCAACAAATCTGTGGATTGAGTTAAAGTTTTCTATGTTTCTTCATAGAATAGGAATATGATCTCCGAAAAAGTCTTGCACAATGTGAAGAATTTAAAGAACCACCGGAGAACTGCTCTTTGCATACGTGTGGAACTTAAAATGTTTGCCAAGTAATAACATTTTTTTCGGGAGCATGTATTTAATAGGAGTTTTTAAAAAATGTAAAATAATTTCAAATATAGGGTAACTGCACTTCTAGCATACCCAGTTTTAGCAATTCACTCATATGATTTAGTTCGTTTTACACATTTGGAACGCAAAAATTTGTCGCCATCAACTTTTTTTTTGCGTTTGCATCAAAAATCAATTATGGCAAAATGTCGGACGGACTGACAGCGTGACGGCGGACAGAGAGCGGCTTGATTACCATTCATTCATTCATTCATGACTTGAATTGAGTTAGGTTGAGCTGAGCTGAGCTAAGTTGAATTGAGTTGAGTGTGGGTTATGTGGGCAGCGGGCCGGCCGGCTATGTAACAAGTTCCGCCTTCGTTTAAGCCAAATTTAGTAACTAACTAGCGCCGACGCAAATACCAAATGCCACTTGTCAACTATTTAATTAACTTTTAGAGAGGGTATATTAGTTGGAAAGTGGATGGTGTAACAGATTAAACTGTTATACTTATGACTTAATGTTAGTTGTTAAAGTTGTTGTAGGCAATAAACTGAATTGATACTTCAATTTGTATTTAGTTATAGTTTTGATATTTCTGTTATACGCCTATATAACAACCTCAACTTATATACGCTTAACGTATGTACTTAAAGTGTTATACAACAAGTTCTTCTTCTATTCTGAAGCTTAATGAGCTTTCATTTATAGAGTAGCTCGTGCTCTCATCGAGAAATTCGTATATGGCTTTAATATCATAACAGATCAAACTACTTGTGAAATTCACTATATATGCATATAGTTGTTTATCTAAATTCGTATGTGTGTTTGTGGTTTTCATTGAGATCGAGTAATTATTTGAAGCACCCACGCCATGAAATACGAACAGGGATTCCAATTTATATTGGCTCTGACCAAACTGACCGGAAATTGTCATTTAAGTGTCTTGTTATGTGTTTTGTGTGTGTTTGCTGTTGTTGGCGGCAGCCAAAAAAAAAAAAGAAGAGAAATAAAATAAATAAAATACGTTTTTCATTGATTTCAGACACAGTGCCATTCGCGTTAAAAAGTCGTTTGGGTTTAATTTACGGCACAACGTCCGAGCCGAAAACAATCGACACTTTAAATAGATACAAAAAAAAGTGTTGGGTGAGAGACTGAATACGGCTCTCTTTTTGATGAGCTCGGCTTCAATTGATGGGCTGCTTGTTGCTCTCCCTCTCTCTCTTTCTCTCGATCTGTCTGGCTGAGTGCCGGCCATTCATCATTTCATTGAGCGCATTTCATATGGCAACAACAACAACAACAACATCAACAATAACCAGCTCTGCAAGTGTCGCCAAAAAACCGAAACACGCTTCACTAAAAAAAGAAAGAAGCAGAAAAAAGAGCACACGCAGCAGACAGGCAATAAATTGTATGGAAAACAAATCAATTACACACATACACACGCATGCCCATACATTACTCGCTCTCTCGACTGCGCTGCGCTCTCAGCTGCTGGCACTTGCGCTCTGCTTAATTGCAGCCCCCATGATGCTTATTGGCTGTTGGGCTTGCTGTTATGGTTGTTGTTCTTGTTGTTTTTCATTTCTGTTGTTTCATTCATTTTGGCAGACAGTTTGCTTGTTTGTACACTGAACAGAAGCTCTCCCTCTTTTTATCTCTCCCGCTCTCGCTCGTTCACACGCACATCTGCTCGCGTACAATAATTCATTTTATTGATCAAATAAACATTTGCTATACATTTCTATAAATTAAACACGACGCGGCAGGGCGTAACGGCATCAGCATCAGCATCAGCATCAGTATCAGCAAAAGCAGCAGCAGCCGCGCTTTCTATTCATAAAAATTAATTGCACTTGTTGCTGTCTGCCTGGCTGCCCATCTGCCATCTTTATCTTGCTGGCCATGTGTTTAGCGGGGGCGTGCGTCACATAAACACACACACACACACAGATAGACACATACGCGGATAAACACACTTACGCTAAAGATTAACATAATTCACTTATAATAGCAATACGCACAATATTTATACAAATAACAATAATTCATTAGCAGCCCCTCAATTTAAATGGTTTCGCGAATTTCACACCCAAAGGCCATTAAGCAAAAGCATTCTCAAATATGAAAACCGCTACAAAATAGCATTGCAAAAAATGTAAGGTTAAAACGGTATATCTGTGAGTATGTATATATATGTATGCATGTATATATGTATATTCTTCTTTTGCTTCCTTGAACTCTTTCCAATCTTTGTTTCCTTTTCAACATTGAGCTTCAGCCTAGTTTTAGTTTATTTCGAGGGTGACCTAACAAGTTGTAATATACGAAGCATAAACACATGTGTATATACTAAAATACTACAGCTGTACAGTTAAAAATACCGATATCTACTGTGCATGTTGTCATGGGGAAACGCTTAGATTTCAGCAGAATAACCCACATATTTATATCTACATACATATATGTTTACTCAACGCATTAAAGCAGGAAGTCGTATTATGAGCAGCTACTCGATTTTTATGGCAACCCTCCCTCAGCTCGTATGCATTGCCATCACATTTTTGGTCGCAGATTTATGGTGCGTAGTGTATTTGCTTGCAATATATGTGTTTATATATTTTTATGAGGCACCAAAGACAACGCAGACATGGAATAACCACAGAAGAGAGTGAGAGAGCGGAAGGCAGGGAGAGCTTTTCGTACAATGTTTGTGGGCATTGCAGTTGCTGTTGCAAGCACCGTTATGCAATTGGCCTGCAATCTGTGCTTAAATTCCGTTGCCAACTGCGGCTTCATTAACATTTGCCTCTCGTTGTCGTTAACAACCAAATATAGCAAAGTCGTAGTCGTAGTCGACGCTAGCCAAGCTGTCATTCATAAAAAGCAGCGTTTGCTTATACAACTCTTTTTTTTTTTGGTAATGGTATTAGTAAACCCATTTACACACACATACACACACTGGCAGACATGTATACTAACACCCGCAACAACTGAACAAGGTTTCATTCATGCCAACACAATTTTGTTTTCTTTGTGTCTGTTACTTTTTCTTCTTCCTCTTCTTTTATGAATGAAAAATACGTAACAAGCAACCAAGTCGGAGTCTGTTAGCTCGTCCGTGACGTTTTTCTTTCATGAATGAAAAATTGCGCAGAAATAACCACACACACAAACACACATACACACACACAGCCACACAGCCACACAGCAATTCAACACAAGAAAGCAAAAAAGCAGATATCTTGACTGTGCCAAAAAAAAAAAAAAAGTGAAGATAGTAGCAGACCAAGCGAATACGCTGCAATATGTAATATGATATAGTCAAGAATTGGTTGAGAATAATAGTTAAAGAGAGAAAAAGAGAGAGATGACACAGAAAGACAACAATGTTATAAAGCAGAGGTCAAATAGAGAAGGAGAAATAGAACTGAATATGCTAGCTTCATTTCTATTATGTAACACAGTTTTCGCCATAGCTAAAATACATTTTGTAGAGTATAAGGGAAAACGCATGCATAGCTTGTGAATGGTTGCCGTTGAGTTAGTTTTGTTTAATTCAGGTATTTGGGCTGTAATTGTAATTATGCAGACATCAACTAAGTTGTTGTTGTAGTTGCTTTTGCGACTTTTGTGGCTGCTTTTGCCATAATTGTGAGTCGCTGTTGCTATTGCTGCAGCTGCTGCTGCTGCTGCTGCTGCTTCTGCGGGCGACAACGTCATGGAATATCAGCAATGACTACTAGGTAGTGGCTACATACATACGTACATACGTAAACACATACATATGTGTGTATTTATGTATATGCAAGTACGTAGATACGTTGTTATAGTAGTGTAGGTAATTTGATTCCCCCCTATGCATTTTAATTAAAAGTCAACAACACTCACACAGACACTCGTACTTATAGCAAGTTTCGCAAGTCGAGGCACTCGGCCATGCTTAGCGCGAAGCGTTGGCAACAATTTGTAATCGAGACGTAGTTGCATGCAAATATGCGAATGCAACGACGCCCACAACGAAATGCAAAATCAGGAGAATATGCAGAAGAAGCAGAAGCAGAAGTAGCAAAAGCCAGCTGAAACAGCAAATTAATTACTCGTCTCGCAATTCTAACAATTGTTGCTGCTACTCAAATAACGTAAAAAGCAAAAAAATAAAAATAAAATAAAAGTCGAAAAAGAAAACCTAGCCAACACCATTTTAGGTAGCAAGAAGTAGAATGTCAAAGAAAAAAGAAGTGCGCAGCGACAACAATAACAGCAAAGAAGAAAACGGTTAAAAAATGTAGTCCATTGTATTGCAAACAACTCAATTAGCTGTCTCGCTCTAACTTGAACTCATGCGTCAACTTCTTCGCTTCGCTCCTCTGGCTCTCCCTTCCGCTCTGTCGCGCTCGCTCACTCTCACTCACTAGCACTAGCCCACTTTCTTATTCCATGGCGCGTTCATCGTATCGCTGAATTTAATGAATGAATTTAATTTTGTGCGCTTTTTCTCATGTTTTTGCGGCATGTACTCTATATCTACATAGGCACTAAAAGAATGAAAGGAAGGAAGTGAGCGAAGAAGAAGAAGTGGACAATGCCAAAGTTTTCATTAATGCGACGTAGTTGCTGCCAAGAACAGAACAAAACAACAAGAACGTCAATATAAAAACAAGCAGAAAAAAATATATAGACAAGGTTATGGAAGACCAAATACCCTGGCAGGGCAAACGACAGAAAATATTAGACTAACTATCTAATATGATAAATTAAAATTTATAGTAAAGAGTTAGTACATATATATATAATACATTTATATAGTTATGTTCATGACTATTTTGTGCAGTCGAATCCAATTCCTGCATTAAGGTTGCAAATTATATGCTCAGTTGGAATACCCTTTGCAGTCTGCAGAGCAAAAAAACAAATGAATGAGTGAACCAGCAAGCGAATGAATGAGTAAATGAATGAATGAGTAAATGTTCGTACGTTCAAATGAAAACAAAAAAGCAACGACAACAACGGAAGTAATTCTTCCTGCATTGTAGACACACACACATATATATATATATATATATATATATATATATATATATCAAACACACGCACACACACACATGTCGAATAGCATTTTGAAGAGCTTATTGCTTAATTTTCATTCATAAACACGTTGCGACCGCATTTTTAATGAAATCAACAGTGCGAAGGAAGTTGGCCCGAAATGTAGATAAATAGATGTGCATAAGAACGGAAGTCTTGACCGGAACGTGCAGACCTAAACACCAGGGGTTGGCAAAGCAATAAAAAAATACAGAAACTATAAAGAAAAACAAAATCAAATAAAATAAGCAACGCAATTATTCAATTTGTTGAGAGAGGCGAACATTGTCTCTGACTGGGCACTTAAGCCGTATGCCTTGTTACCGAGCAACCCTTGCCCTCTGACCATGCCGGAGAGCGTGCCCAAGTGCTGACGTCAGCAATGCGTTTGCAGGTGTCGGTTGACCTTTTACCTTTAGCACCCGTATATCGTATCGATGTCGTGCGTTTAATTTAATTAGCTTTGTGGGCTGCTCTTACGCACTTCCTACACCCACAGGCGTAATAAGATTTTTTCTTTTTCGGGTAACTTTATGTGCTGCGTCAGAATTTGAAATTTGATTATGGTTCAAGAGAATTGCGTTTAGTATGGGCGTCATACCTATTGAAATGTAAACATATTTTTATTGGGAATTTTATAATCTAATCTACTCTCTCTCTCAATCTTTCTGTCTCTCTTGCAGTACTCTGCCATTCGTATTGGTCCCGTGGTGAAGCGTGATGTGATGAAGGCTTCGACAATGTTGGAGCATGAGGCGCAGTAAGTTAACCAAATATACTCAATTCTTAACGACTCTAACCACAGGGCACAGCATTTTAACGATCTGGAGTCCATTTATAAGCAAAGGCTACATATCATTATTATATCAGCTGTTGGAGACAACAATGTTGCATTCAGCGAACAATTCAATTTTATTGCAGCTTAACTTTATTAACACCAGCGACTGGTCATTCCCATTCCCATTCCACAGCCTCCTCCTTGCCAGTCTGCTCTCCCCCAAACACCTAAAAGAACAAAAGACTTATAAACAATGTGCAGTGCGGCTCTTTGAAGAGCGTCTCTGATATAGCCGACATGGACTCCGTGTGGCTGTGGTTGCTCTGGGTTAAGTGATTCATTTAGCGGCAATCAGAGAATGCACTTTCCTTTCCACTGCCTCGATACCCGATGATTTATTGTTGTGCGCGAGAGATACCCTTTAAGAGAATTATGCCTTGACGGCGGCTTTATCTCATTAGAGTTACTTTTGCAAATAGCGCAGAGTCTCGCCCCCTGCCTCTTGGCAGCTCTGCATGAGAAGTTTCCGATTGCAGTGACAACTGTTTTTGTGCTCTGCTTAGCAGCAACAAAGCGAATGCAGATGCACCGATACAGATGCAGATGCAGTTGCAGTTGCAGCTGAAAAGACACGTTTGCAGTTGTGCATAGATAGATTTGTAGCCATGGCTAGATTTTCAGCTGAAGATACTTTTGTAGGTACATTTAAAAGTACAGATATATTTGCACTCACCGATATTTTCGTATATAAAGATACGCAGCTTCAGATAAATTTGTAGCTATAGTTGCACTTGTAGATATATTGACAGCTTATAGATACACTTTGCAGTTGCAGTTACAGATACATTTACAATTTGTTCGTTCTGCCCACTTGCTCACATTACTGCCACATCACATGAGGCGAGAACTGCAACAGCAACAACAACAACAACAACAACAATAGTGCAATAGTAAAGTGTGTTGTTATGCAGATACAAATGTATCTGAATGCCACATTTGTATCTGCATATCAACGCCCATGTAATAGACGTGTCGTTTCCGCTGCCAAACATATCCGGCCCTTTGCGCATGCGCAGCCATTTGAGTTATTTATGCATTTGCAAAGCACTCAGACATGTCCACCTCTCTCCCTTTTTCTCTCTTTCTCTTTGCATTTGCATTTTGAGTGAGAGTTTGAAGCTGTAAAGCTTGGCAGGCTATAAACTTAATATTTCATATGCACTAAGCAGTGCAAGCCTTCCCCTCTCTCTCTCTCTCTCTCTCTCTCTCTCTCTCTCTCTCCTACTCTCTCTCATTGCTTCTGTTTCGCCCACTCTTTATCTTTCAATTTTGGAGTGCTTTTGCATGAGTGAGTGCTAGGCTGTAAACTCAATATTACATTTAAAGCAAACACTGCTACCCAACCTCCCCTTTTCACTCTCACTCTCCCGCTGCCGCTCACGCTCTCTCGCTAGTCGTGCGAGCGAGATAGATGGAGCACATTCGCTGGCAGGCTATAAACACAATATTACATTTTTACTATGTGTTGCCGTTTATTTATTGATGATTCTTACGCGCGCGGAATTTTTAACCATAAAATTTTGCTTTTTACGCTGCAGGTGATCACGAAATTTGTGTTTTTTTCCTCTCTCTCTCCCTCTCTCTGGTTTCTTCTTCTTCTTCTTCAGTGTTTCGTTTGTTTGTTTTTAAGTGTCTTCCCTGACTGACAACGATGTTGATGATGATGATGATGATTCCGTCCTTGGTTGTCCACATTTATCTTGCCACAAGCATCATAAAAAATAACTTTAACTGTCTTCATGGCAACTTTTACACTCATAAGCAACATAAAAAACATTTAACCACCCAATGCGAAAGATCCACAAACAATGAGCTTTATTTATTAATTAAAATTTGTTCACTTTTGGAATTTCTTTAAGCTGATTTGAAATTTTTGAAAACATATATTTATAGACTATATAAATGGAATTTATATGGGCAATAAAATGAAAGATCTCTTAAAATGAGTGAAAGATTCTTAGGGTCAGAAGTTTTTATGTTGACATAGATGTATGTATGTTTAAGGCTCAATATAATCTTGCCATAGTTTAGGTATATCATATATTATATTAAATTGCATTTAGCTAAAGTAGACGCCATATATAAGAAAATATATAAGAAATGATATTTTAGTATTACCAATCAAGGGATCTATTCTATTACATGTTCTCCAATATTTATAATTACAATTATTTCTCAACTTTCTTGTTCTTCCTATCCTATGAGCTTAGCTTGGCTTAGACAAATACATCTGAAACTTTCCCCAACCATAGTTTTATGATCTTAACTCTAATACCCAGCACTAAGTCATAAATAATTTCCAAACAATTTTCGTCATCAAATTCATTTTCCAAAACAAAAAGAAGAAGAACCTTCTCGAGTTATTTAACAATTTGTGTGGAACCTGAGTTGTCGGCCGACTCCCAAAGGTGGCACGTATCGACTTAATGCCAACTGTTTCCTGCCTTTGAAAGCACGATGACCATAGAAGAAGAAGAAGAAGCAGCAGCAGCAGCAAAATAGACGCCGGCTTCTTCTTTTTCATTTAAATTATTGACGCTTCCTGGCTCCGTTCGACATAGTCAATGACAGGAAAACCCAAATAGTTACTGATATTTGTTGATGATGATGATGATGATGATAATTATAATTATAATTGTAATGCAAGATGATCATTTGTTATAGATTTAATTGGCCAACTCTTTCTCGTTCTCTACACTCAACAGATATGCAACGATCTTGGCATTCGATGTGAAAGTGGAGCGCGAGGCACAGGAAATGGCCGATTCGCTGGGTGTCAAGATATTCCAAGCGGACATTATATATCATCTGTTCGATAAGTTCACCAGCTACCGCGAGGAGTTGAAACAAAAGAAACGCGAAGAATTCCGCTCAATTGCTGTCTTTCCATGCAAACTAAAGGTGAGTTTAAGTTGTTTCTGAAATTGAAATTGTGGAAAATGTTTCGATAATTTAAATGAAGTAAAATTTGAATGAAGAAGCAGTTCTATGAATGAAGAGCTTTATATAATGTGGAAGGAAGTAGATATATCTCATTCAGCTAATATCTAGAATCTTTTCTATTGATTGACATAAAGTTATGTGAGAAATCTACAACCATTTTTGGAATGTAGTTGAGTAGATTTTGGGTTTCTTATCATTTGGGATCTTCTTTAAAGATAGATTTATAGCTGATATAGAAAAATGTCTATCTTGAACTCCTCGCGAATTTTATTAAATATAATATGATTTATCTACAGCTCTGATTTATCTGTTTTTGATATATCTTTGCTCAGTTAATTAAGCATTTCTTTATATACACATATTGCACTCTTGATCGAAACAATAATTATATCAAAAGCTCGCTACAGGTGTAAAATGCAATCAACTCGCCTTTGTGGCTATAACTGCCAACTGCTGCTTGGCTTCAGTCTCTTAGCCGCCCAGACTCTCTCCCTCTCACAGTCAGTTGGCTAATGATGGCCAAGCAGGTGAGCCAACGAGCGATTAAGGCCTGTTTTGTGAGACGCTTGCATCACGTCCACACTTCCTGCTCAAATAATGTTGAAAATAGCATATTTGATTTATAGCTAATCATTAGGTTATAGTCGCATTCAACAACGACTCGAACTGCAGTCGACTCGACCCTAGGCAAGACAAGACTCCACTCTCGAGTCGCTCAGTCTTGTCTCTAGCCACCGTCTTGTCTCCCACTGTGCTGTTAATTGGGCTCACAGCTGTGTCCAGTTGCCAGACCTTTTTCTTGCCTCTGCCTGACAACAACAACAATAGCAACAACAACAACAACAATAGCAACAACAATGATGTTGTTTAGTTAAGTTATTAACTCTTGCCTCTTACATTCTCATATCATTGGCTGCATTTGGCCCTCTTTGAGTTGTCTGCTCCAGGCAAAATAACATTGGCAACGCTCTTCAAAGCGAACAACACAAATTGCATTCAGCTTGAAAGCGATTAAAGAATTAGTTTTAGATAAAGATAAGCTTTAGATCGGTTCTGAATATAATCTCAAAGATAGAAGCTGATTTGGATCTAATTAGCTTTGGTTTGTGCTTCATTAAGTAGATGATTTTCCATTATAAGAAAGTTGTTGGAAGTTTAAGATTTAATCTTAATCATCTTTTTTTTTCTATGTTTCACATGGAAATTAATAGTTATGATTTGAAATAAAGTAGGGCTGTTCGGCAATTAGAATTAAACTGAATATTTTATGGAGAATGCTAAAATCCTTGAGTTGAACGCATTTAAAGTTCTCAAAGACGATCTTATTTCCCATTTGTTTCATTATTAATTTCCTTTCACTTTTACATACTTTGTTTTGTCCTTTTCTTTCGCAGATACTGCCACAATTCATATTCAACAGTCGCGATCCGATTGTCATGGGCGTTATGGTAGAGAATGGAATCGTTAAAGTCGGCACGCCGATCTGTGTGCCCAGCAAAGAGGTAAGTCTGAGACCGTAGAAGAGTTGCCCATGCCATGCCATGCAAATATTTAACTATTTTGCTACGCAGAGCGTGAGAGAGAGTGAAAGAGAGAGAAGGTGAGCTCATTACAAAAGGTTATTCAATGGAAAAGCATTGTAGATCCATCTATAGAGGGTCTCTCGCATCGAACTATTTGCGATTTGCGACACAATGAAAATCCTTGTTTTCAATATCGTGTCAAGTATCTAGATACAAAAATTGTGCGTATCTGCTGAAGTGTGTATGCCTCGGTATGTGTGTGTATGTGTGTGTGTGTGTGTGTGTGTAGAGGGTAAGGGCCCATCTTTTATAAAACTGCGTCGCATTTGGTTTCGGCTTTTGGTTTTGGTATCCAACTCGAAGGCTTTTTATTCATTGTTGACACAGGTGCTCGTTGCTGTGTCTGCTACACTTGGTATTTATTGTTTATTTGCCCATGCTCTTGTGATGCAATTGCGTTTTAAATCACATACATATGCACAATACATAATACAGTGAAAACTATGTGAAGCTTTCCTAAGCGAGATAGTTTCCTGGGGAAGTTTACTTATATTTGTGGAATATAAGGATTGTCTTATCTCAACCGAATTTACTGGAATTCTAGCTCTTCTTTTAAGGCAGTTTTCACTATCTATTCAACAGTTGATGCTAGATTCTAGAAGCAAGCGAATATTCTCTTTTAATTTATGCTTATCTCATAAATCAAAACGTTGATTAGATTGAATTGTGAATGTGAATGCGAATGTGAATGCGAATGCGAATGAGTGCTTCAATTAATGTCCTTCCGCTGGAGACTGGACTCGATGCGACTGCGACTGGACAGGCGTTCAATTTATGCGAAGACATGTCCTGTTTCCCGTCATCGTCAGCCAGAGGAGACAACAATAACTGTTTCCTCTCTGCCACAATCACAAACAAAAAACAACCAAAAGCAACAACAACAACAACAACAACAACGACCACAACTTGAATTGGCTACTGCGATCTTTTTTTTTGCAAAGGGTTCGAACACTCTGGCTCGGGCTTTGCGTTGCCTGTTGCTGCCAGGAGGGGGAGGAAGAGCAGAGCAGTTGGATGGATGGAACGCTTGGACAGCTGGTTCCCCCCGTTCTGGCGTGGCAATCTCTTAGTCTGGGCTGGTTGGCTTCATTGGCAATTATAACTTCCTCAATTATCCAACGGAGCGCAGCTAAGCTGTGCGCTTCCCGTCATTCATCGTCATTCTTTTTAACATTTTCCTCCTTTTTTTTTTTTTTTTGTTCGTCTCTTCACTCTGCAGCCGCAGCAGCAAGAGCAGCAGCTCTTTCTAAAGTTAAATTCATACAGATTTTTAGTGTTGTTTTGTAGAGTATTTAATACCCTGCGTAGTAGGTTAGGAAATGGGTTTAATAGGGCTGAAGCTGCGAGCTATCTTTTTACAATTATCGATAAATATCGGTGGTTTGACTGCTTTGATACTTGAATACTGGAATACTGTAATCGTAAATGTGCGCTTGAAAGTTATCGATAAATGTCATTCTCTAGCCTAGGAGAGAAATACACATATTGGCCTCTGATTTACTTGATCTGATATTGTATATGCCTAAAACTATTTTTCAGTTTGAAATTTCATGTGATAATTAATTCTTAGTTAACGATTATCGACTATCGATTGACATACTTTGTAGCTCAACTGCTGAGTCTGTGTGGCCGCTGCAGTCGCTGGCTTTGGGGGCTACCAGAACATGTGAGCTCTCCCCATCCTCCCCAATCAACTCTACTTTAAATGTGCACGTTTTTTTTTCTCTGCTTTTGCTGCCAAAGAATGCGAACGAGTGTTGTTGTTGTCGTCAGTTTTTTTTGCTGCTGCTGCTGCTGTTGTTGTTGTTGTTGTTCCTTTGCCTCGCGATTTCCGTCAACGTCGAACGAGGGGTCCCACTTCCTTTGGAGCGGTTTCAACTGTTGCGCGTGCGTGTCAGCCGTTCGATACGTTGTTTAACTGCCTGCCAGATGGTCGCTCGTCGCTCGTCGCAGCAGCAGACCTTGGCCCTAACATTGATTGCCTTTATTAATTATCTAATTAAATCTGTAATGACAGTGGCTTAACCACTTGCACGCCAGCCTCGACTTCAGTCCCAGTCCCAGTTCCATCCCCAGCTCCGACTCCGACTCTGAGCCACATTTTCACTGCCAATGCTTTCAAGTTTTGCCTTTGTTTCGAGTGCCGCGTAATTGTTTGTTGCGCACCACCAAAAACTTCCGTTCCCAAGAAACATTTACAACCAAGCAAACATCTGAGGAGCCACTTGACCATCCCAAAAACCACTTCCACTTCCCGTTCTTGTGGTGTCCGAGATCGATAGCTGCAACCCTTAACCCTAGTTCAATTGAGGTTCGCAAATTGTGGAGACGGGCAAAAGTCAAAAAGTGGCCAAAAGTAATACGAGCTGCTGCAAAACGTTCTGCAAGGGTTAATTAGGGTAAATTTTGTGCATAATTTAAGGGTTCACAGGGTTGAAGTTTGTAGCAGAAAAATCGTAATGATCCTTTGCTTCAGATTTTAGATTGGGTTGTGGGTCTTAAAGAAGTTGCAAACGCGCATTAACTAAATCATTTGATAGCATATATATTTACCATTTACAGCATATCTGTTAGTCGTGCATGGCCAGACAGGCAGTCTGAGCAGTTTTACTTGTTTTTCTCATTTTCTTTTCGACCGGCCTGCGAATAGCGAACGGAAGTTGGAGGCGTTACGCCAAATCCGACCAACACTTCACTTGTGGCCAACGTGTATGTGTATGGGTGTGTGTGTGTGCGTGTGTATCTGCATATCTACACACTATCTACACACTGCATGCCTAGCTGTCTGCAGTATAACATAAAGTTAAATAGTCTTGTTCACTTCTTAGCCAAGTTGATTAAAGCGCTAGCGCCTTGAGAAAGCGAAATTGTGTTTTGTACATTTTTAAAAACTTGCTACAGATGCTCAGATCTTTACACATTTTAACATATTGTATATCCATTGAATAACATATATTGTTCAAAAGGGTATGATGCAGCAATTAAATAACAACTCAGCTTAACTTAATTCTTGTGGAATGGTTTATCGCTGCGGCAGCTCCATAATTATTGTATTAATACTTTTGCTACTACGTATTAGCACTGATAAGTCTACTACTATTTTTACTTATACTACTACTACTATTTTAATACTAATTTATATACTATATATTTAATACTACTACTTAATACGACTTCTACTGCTATTTTTATAGGACTTTTACTACTACATTTGTATATTTATATGATTACTACTATCAATATTTCAACTACTATTTTGACTATCACTACCTTTTCAATACATCTACTGCACTCATTACTTAATGCTCTATCCATTAGACTAAAATTTGAATTCTTAAATGAAATTTTTAAATCAGTAAAGAAATGAATAGCTCGCAGCTTACATTGCTTAATCTCACCCAAAATACAGGGTAACTGCTAACCAGACATTTGTAATGAATTGCTTTTAATTTGGAGCAACTCTTTGCTGCTGCTGCTGCTGCTGCTGTCATTTGTTACCCGTCGAGCGAGCTCCTGTTCGGGCCGCTGCACTGGCTACTCAGCTACTCGTTTTTCAGTTGTTTTTTTTTTTTTTTTTTGGTGAGCGATCGAAGAGTCGATCGATATCTTTAATAATTTCATTCATGCCTCGAGTCGGCGCTGAACAGCACTCAAGTGTTATTGCTGCTGTTGCTGTAGCTGTTTTTGTTGTTGTAGCGGAAATGAAAGCTTATTCAACATGCTGCCGCTGCCGCTGCTGCTGCTGCCGCTGCTGCTGCTGCTGCTGTTTTCATCTGTTAATTAAATGCCTCGGGTTGAATTGAATTTGTTTTTATATAGCCATAGTAGCCGTCGCCTCAGCCATCGTTGCCGTTATCCCTTTTTGTTCGCGCCTCAACTCCTGCCCAGCTCTTGTTTAATTCATGGACTCGAAAACGCAAAAAAAAAAATAAAAGAAGGGTGGGGGTTGCTTGCCCCCTGCTGTAGCGGAAATCGTAGTGCTTAACGCATGTGCTGTCGCATTTCAAGTAAAGATTTTCAATTGTTAAGCCTAAATGGGCGTACGACTTCCGTTTGTCGCCCTCGAGCAAAAGTGTAGAGTAGAGTGTGAAGTCGTCGTGATTTACGAGTCGATTTTGTTGACGTCTTTAATGGTGTATTTCGATAAGACTTTATAAATAAATTTAATTGTTTTTTTATTTCATTGCGAAACTTGAAAGTTGAAGATATTAAAATGAAATAAGGCAAGTTTCTAGATAATTCAATTTTATAATCAAAATTCAATTTAATCTATACAAAAAAATTATAAACAAAATTAAAATTATATTTTTAAAAAATTGTATACAAAAATTAACTTTAATTTAAAAAAAATTTATAATTATGTATATAATAATTTTTTTTTTTAAATAAATGCATATATTTTCATATATATATAAATATATGAAATGTGTATAAATATATTAAATTTGTATACAAAATTGTTTCATATGCCATAAATTCTTACTGAAAGAATGCATCAATTTATAGATTTAATTTTATAAAAAGAAGCAGCTGCTGGTAAGGGTATCTGAGCTGTCGTCTAACAGCAAACGATTTGGATATTGAGCAACTGCGTCACATTGGCTTTTTAAGGGTAATGTGAAGTATTATATGCGATACGACTGCAATACGTGTGCGACAAAGAAGTACTTTAAGCATTACGACAACAATGCCAAAGACAACAACAACAACAACAACAATAGAAACAACAACAATGCTGCTGCTTAACTATAAAGCAATAGAAACAGCGTTAAGAGTCGGAACAAGTAATTAAATGGAAAATAAGTAGCAGCTGAGGCGCTGCGGAAACAGATTGCAGCAGCAGCAGATGCGGGTTGCAATTTGAGGCAAGAGCAGTGGCTGAGGCAGTGGCTGTGGCAGCGGCAGCGGCAGCGGCAGCAGAGCGGAAGCAGAAGAACGGATATGAATGCTTCCGCACGTAGGAAAAGACAAATGAATGAGAACGAAAGAAGATAGAAAACTGAGCTGCAAATCGACTCAAATTCTAAGTGTGCACACTTGAGTGTGTGTGTGTGCGTGTGTGTTGCAAGTCGGAAGTGGCAGCGGAAGTAGCTCAAACCCTTAAGCAAGGCAGGTGTGCGCTGCCTGCTCGCTTGCTTAGCCGGAAGTAAAAGTAAAAAAAAAAAAAAAAATGTTTTTATGAATGAAAAAATATGTGTGCGTGAAAGCAGCAGCAAATAATGCTAGCTAAGCATATATGTATTGGTGTGTGGGCAGAGTTAGCTATAAAAAAAAAAAAAAATATATATATATATATAAATGTATGTATCTAAAGTGATTTAGTTATGTATCTAAAATGGAACAAGCTGAGCATAAAAGCTAAAATTGCAATGGCCAGAGCAAAGCATGAATGAAAAACTACGCTAATAGAAACTAAAAAAAAAAAAAAAAAAACAAACAAACAAGTTTGCAAACGCACAATCTATATCTGTGTGTGTATTTATGTATCTGTATTTGTATCTGTATCTCTATAGCAATGGGTTTGTTTTTGTTATTTTGGCATTTTTCACTTAAGCTAAACATTTTGCACGTAACTGTAAGTGGAGCTGCGTGTATTTGTAGCAATAGCTCAATATGTGGCCTATGTGTGTGTGTGTGTGTGTGTGTATTTGTATTTCTATATGTATCTGTATCTGTATCTGTATCTATTGCTCGCTATTGCTAGCTGGCCGACGTTTCATTCATAAAAATGCTTATTTCCTGTTGTTTGGCTAGGCGACCGCCTAGAGCGCTTCATGTTTCGAGTGTAGTTTGCACAGTCATAAAAAACAATATACACACACCAAACAAACTCACACACACACACACACACATTCAGACAGACACGGAAAGTCATTCAGGCTAGCGATAAGATAATAAAATCCGCTTAGATACGCGCTTTTTTTATATTTTTTGCGTTTCGTCTTCCTTTTAGCTGTATCTGTCTCTCTCTCACACTGTGCAGCTGTAGATATATATGTGTATATATATATATGTATGTTAGTATAGCTTTTACTATGAAACTGTACAGCAACAACAACAAAAGAAATTAGCGTAATTAGCAAATTACTCGCCATATATATATATATATATATATATATATATATATATATATATATATATATATATATATATATATATATATCCACTTTACTTTTGTTTCATTTTTTGGCTTGGAATTGACGTCGACGTCGACGTCGACGTCGTCGCTTTGGCCAATCGTTCCTTTAGTCGGTCGCCTTCGAGCATTTCGGCGCATTTCAGTTTCTTTTTTGGCCGGATATGCTGAATTTGCACAAAAGTCGGAAAATCGCATAAATATTCACAGACGACTTCTGTGTGCTGATGCTCGCTCATCGAAAGAGAAGAGTATATTGGCTTTTGTTTTTTTTTTTCGATTGGTTATTAGAAAAAACTATTTTGCATTGTGTTCAATTTGTAGCTCTTTAAACATCTACACATTGCAATACAGCAAATCAGATCACATTAATATTTGAATTAGAAATTCATCTACGTTTTCATCATAAGCAAGTATCATGCAATTGCATATACCCAACTGCAACATTCTTACGTATTTTTTTTTTTGGTTACACGCGCTCCCAAAATAAATATACTTAATTGACGTTTGTTAATCGCAAAGCAAGATGATGTGGGGCACACGGACTACTTGGACTGTTTTGGGTTTTTTTTTGGTGTGGTCTGGGCCGAGTCGGGCTGGTCTGGCATTCTGCATGCTTTTGGCCAGAACGAAATGTCGCATTCGCCCACGAGCATGACTGAAATTGGAACAATAAAAAGACGACAAAAAGAAAATAAAAGCAAAAAGGGCTGACAGAATGTCTGGCAAGGCAAGTTGGCTCAATCAGGCGGCACATTTGTCATTTGACCAATTAGTCAAGAATCTATGGGTCATACGCACCTAGAGGAGGGAATACATGTTCTCAAGTATCTGTGGGAGTTTGATTGTCTAAATTGGGTTGGTGTTGATAAGGTTAGACACAATATGATTGTCTGCAAGGTGTTCAAAATTAAAACAAAACATTTATAGCTGTTAGTCATATTTTTTTAAGGGGATTTCTCCTGACAATGGAATCGCACACAAATGACAGTTATATGATATAATATACTCATTGAGCTGTCAAAATGATGAATTTCTTTGATTAAACACATCAATATTCTATAGTAAATTACTTATATAGAAATATGAGTAATAGTCATAATAATGATTAGTTAGTTTATTTATTAAAGATGTTATTTAGAAGTAAATTTATTAAGGAGAATTGGTAATTGTGGAGTAAAAACTTGTTATTTGATCTATAATACAGAAGAACAGTTTTCCTTATCATAAGAGGAAATGATTTTTTGTTGAGTTTAAACAATATAGATTGCTTTAGTCTTAAGTTGTTGAAAATAATATATATGTGTATATATATTGGAGAGATTGTTCCGTTCTGTAAGAACTTAACACTGGTGTGGATCACTTTTCAAGCTGTATCGAACACTGATCTGAAGTATAGTTCCCTTATAGTAAAATGACAAAAATATATTTTCTCTTTACTCATTATATCATCAGACTTTTCTGAGCAAGTCTTAGCTCTATAGTTTTATGTAATACAAATGTTATTTATAAATCATATACAATATAGTATGAATGAATACTTAAGAACATAGGGAAAGATAGAGAACAAGAGCTTACAATTTCATATAAATGCAAGTTTTAAGTATTCTTAATTGAGCAATAACTTTAAAGCTCTCATAAAAGTGCAAAATATACGGAATTTCAAATTGAAGTACTTGTTCCATTTAGAGCACATAGTATGAAAGGTTAGCTAAACTGGGTCTCTGCTGCTGAGCTCGCACGCTTGTTGCTACCTTGATCTACTGAACAACATTATCATTGTCATTGTTTCAGTTA
Source organism: Drosophila stalkeri (assembly GCA_035047405.1). Classification (NCBI taxonomy): domain Eukaryota; kingdom Metazoa; phylum Arthropoda; class Insecta; order Diptera; family Drosophilidae; genus Drosophila; species Drosophila stalkeri. The sequence goes on along the minus strand of JAWNPR010000041.1, from coordinate 12,941,025 downwards.
GTCGCAACCTTGAAATGTTTATTACCATTTTCTTTTTTTGTTTTTTTTTTTATTCATTTATTTATTTTTTTGCTTATTCACTTCCGATCACGTTCAATCAGGCGAGCAGATTGATTGTCGATTGCAATTGCGCCTTGGCGTCGTTTTATCAGCCAGCCAGTAAATGCAGTTATCGAGCAGAGAAAGAATCGTGGCTCTAATTATTTTATGGTCTTTAATTTATAATTTCTTTGCACTTGGCTAGATCGTTGACAGATAAATGTATCTCTAAGTGTTTCCGATTCAATAGGCAGACCTCAATCTGCTGCTTATCAATAATAACAATCGCTGAAATCATGAATTGTTGTTTGTCGTTTGCCGTTCGAGCCTTTGTTGATCTTGGCCACCGGTTGACACTGTTTGCACTTTGCAGCACCCACCTGAGCTGCATACTCGAGAGCTGAAGCCCACAGACTTCCTGTGAGTGAAGTGGAGTGGCATGAAGTGAAGTGAAAGACTTTTGTGCTGGCCCTCCTACGTGCTTCTTGTTGCTGTTGCTGCTGCTGCTGCTGCTGCTGCTGCTGCTGCAGTCAATATGTGGGCGTTAGCTGCATTCACAGCGGATGCTAATGAGCATGACTAGACTTATGCCAGCCTGATTGCTATTTGTCGTTGTTGTTGCATTTGCTGCCGCTGCTGTTGACAGCCCCTCAGGGGCGTTATGCCGAGGCGTTGCAGATGCGCTGCAGAGACTGCTGACTGCTGTCTGCTGACTGCTGTCTGCAGAGCAGCAGCTGCTCTTGGCCAACTGGCGACAATGCAGCGTGCTTCAACAGTTGCATTATAGTCAGTCCCTCATTGACTTGTTGCCTGTTCATAACAAGAAATGTGGGCAACTGCCATACACTTGGCAACAACTGATAAAAGCAAATGAAATGACAGGCATCTATCGAAATACCATAAGCTAAGAATATCTGGCTAGAACTTAAAGTAAAGCTAAGTTAAACTGTAAAAACTGCGTAAAAATCTAAAATAATCTAATTTTCTTTGACTCTTGTGTTTTGTTTATTGCTCAGTTAACAAATTATGGCTTATAATAAAGCGTAAATTGGCAAAGAAATTGATTTGAATGGTTTTATTATATATTTAGGCTATATTTTTTATCGTTTATTGAAGCTATGACATCGATATCACATATTACATGTAGCCCATATAAAGGCATTCTATCAATATGTATATATTTCTTATTGATTGGCATTATCATGCTTATGAGATACTCGAATTCGCTGCACAGATCTCAATGCCAAATGCAATTAGTCGCGATGATGACGTTGGCAGCTTTTGCTTGTGGTTTCAACTCGCAGATTCATTTCAAGTGCATAGAAATTGTATACCGTTAAAGTACAAATGCCCGACAACCCACAACTAAAAAGAGAAGAAGAAGACGACGAAGAAGAAGAAGAGCTTGGTCATTGATGAAACGGCATAGATTTTGTGCTCTTAACCTTTTTTGCAGCTGCGCAGCGTGAGGGAAAAGCTTCTGAGCCATTGTGTTGACGTTGCCAAAGTTGTCAATGGCTCTGATTAAAGCTGAAATCACAGATGTTCATCTCTCTCTCTCTCGCTCTCGCACTCTTAGTTTCTATGTGCAGCTATCTCGCTCTGCCGCAGGTTTCGTTGTGACGGATGTCGCAAATTTTTGGCACTCTGATTTGTCTGTGCATGACAAACACACACACACACACACACACACACATCTCTCTTTTTGTGTGTGTGTGTGTGTGTGTGTGTGTGTCGAAATGCCGTAATTCTCTCAGCCGGCAGCTAATTTAGTGTTTCCTGCTGACAACTGCAGTTTAAGCTTCAAAGACAAAAGCAAACCATGACATGATAAAGAAAGCACAGAAAAACAAAACCACAGAGAAAGACAAAGAGAGAGAGAGAGAGAGAGAGAGAGAGAGAGTGAATGAGAGGGATGAAGAGGCAGAGAACAAGCGAGTGAAATTAATTGCGAGAGTTAAGTTAATTACAACAACAACAACAACAACAACAACAACAATGAGTACGCACAATATGTGTGTTTCGATGGGCTGTATCAAAACGGTTCTATGTAGTATCTCTCATAAATTGTACAATAAATGTTGTTGATTTCTCTGTACAAAAACAAAAAAGAAACATGCGAGGCAGAGGCAGTGTTGTTGTTGTTGTTCTTGTTTGAAAATAGACGACATCCGGTCTGTACAAAAAAAAACATAGTATATTTATATATATATATATAAATATATAAATCATATTTTTAGATAAACGTTGATACACACACACAAATAAACCCACACACACACACACACACACAGCGAGTCGACGCGGCATTGCATGATTGAGTTGCTCTTTTGTCATTACCAATCATATTTTTATATTTGAAATGCATTTGGACTTAAGCGTATCAAATGTGATAGTGTATAGATAAATATATAAATATGTATGTATGTATGTATATATTTATAGAGCGTATATTTAGAATTTGTAACCCAGTTTCATAGTGCTCTCGCAGAGCAAACAGCAAAAGTGCACGATAAAGCTGAACACAAATTATAGAGCTATTATTCCATAATATAGAGAATGAAACGAACTGCTTAGAAAATATTTATAAATATATATAATATAATAATGAGAAATGCATTCATCTATATAAATTTATGCATATTTTTGTAATTTATTTTATAAATATAAAAAATATAGATTTATATTTTGTAGTCTAAGAAACTCAAGCTGAAATTGTAAGAAAAACAGAAAGAGATTCTTCGAGATCGAATACAAAAGCAAACAAAAATCCGTAATTTTCTGTTTGGCCTTGGCAATAATCAGCTTATACAGCTCATCGATCTATATGCAGAGTAGGTTAGCAATTAATACTGGAAACTTTTTCAACTGGAAAATTAGATAAACATTAATATTTATATATAATTTCTATAACAAGATTAAACAACATGCAACTGCATGTCATTAAAAATCAATTAAAATAGTTATCGATAACTCTGCTATTTACTGTATCTAAAAATGTTGCATAAAAATAGAAAATAGAACAAATTTCAACACATTTCAACTGCATGTCAATGCTTAGCCAATCGATCATTAAAAATCAATTAAAATTGTTATCGATAACTTTGCTATTGCTCAATCTGGCCGCTCTGTGCCTACACAAATGGTGTGGAAATGAAAATAAATTAACACATTTAATGAAAATTCGACAAGCGGACTAGAACTGAAAACGGAGCGTATGAGTAATCAACGACAGGAAATGGTGACAAATGCGACCCCTTTCCTCTCTCTCTCTCTCTCTCTCTCTCTCTCTCTCTCTCTCTCTCTCTCTCTCTCTTTCCCTATCTCTCTCACTCTCTCTATGTAAATATGTTATAGCTATTTGCACCGATAGCAACAAGCCAAAAACGACGAAAAAAAAAAAAACGAGAAAAAATTTCAATAATTTATTTGGTTTGAATGAAATACGAACGAAGCGAACGGGCGACGTGGCCGCCATTGGGGCGCCCACAGGAAACGTTGACGCTGGCGCTGACGCTGGCGCTGACGCTGGCGCTGACGCTGACGTCGACGACGACAACGACGCTGGCGATGTCAGCGTTGGCTTGGCAACAGTTTCCTGTGTTTAATTTGTTGTTGTTGTTGTTGTTGTTGTTGTCGCTGAGTGCAAACGAGTTACGACAACAAACATATTACAATTTGGTTCAATGACTTTGCCCAGCAATAGAGAGTGGCGACGCTGCTCACTGTTCACTGCGCGCTGCTGCTTGGGGGCGTTATCTAACCCACTGTAAACACCCATTTAGCCAAAACACCCACAAGCTCTCGTTTTTTATCAGTCGAGCTGGCAGTGGCGATATTAAGGAAATGGCCGAACGCCAGATGTGTGTTGATAGCACTCAAGTCTCAAGTTTTCATTTCGATATCGAATGCCCGCTCAGCGAGTAATGTTGATAATTAGTATATTGGTTTTTTATATAAACTATGTCTGTCTATCTGGCAATGCAATAGACGATATAGAAGCTTGAGCTAGCTTCAAAGTGCTCTTTAAGCAAGCATTAACAATGCGGTTATGCCCGTTTGCTGGATTCTCAATTGTTTAACCAATTAAACTTCTATAAGCAAACTATATTGATCTTGCGTGACTATAGCTCGTTTAAATGTAGTTAGATATTTGGTAGAGTTCAATTTTCAAACTCATAAAGATCTTATTTGATGTCTACTATAGCTTAAAGGAACGCAAAGAGAATATAGAAAGAAAATATATATCGATTACGAAATTAATCAGCGTCAACTTTCAGTACTTCAGCTCATGCGGATCACAAGAGCTTATAAGGAAACCAACAAAATATTGTTTGATTTTGAAATCAAACTCAAAATAAGTAGAAATCGCATGATAAACTTCAGTTGTTAATATTCTTAACTTTTATCAAGAATTTGAATTTAGAAAATTTTGTATTTTGATAATTTATAATTTGCATTGAGGTTAAATAAGTTAATATCTTCAACTAAGTATTACATATAACAGATTATAATTTAGCCCTACTCTCCCTTCTCTCTCTCATTCTCTCTCTCTCTCTCTCTGTCTCTCTCTCTCTTTGTCTGCCTCTCTCTCAGCTTAATGCGCAATTATCTATTGCTTAGCCAACTGTTGCACCATGAATCCCTGATGTGTGACAGCACATGTTGATTGAGTTGAATTGATTTGGTTTCGTCTTTCCATTAGTCATAAGCCCGACTAAGCAATCTGATTGAAAGCACTCGTTAAAACACTTTTTCTTCCTTATTTCTTTCTTGTTCAATTATAGTTTGTGGACATTGGCATTGTCACCTCCATCGAATCGAATCACAAGCAAATTGAATTTGCACGTAAAGGTCAAGAGATTTGCATCAAAATCGAACCAATTCCCGGCGAATCACCCAAAATGTTTGGTCGTCACTTCGAGGCGGACGATATGCTCGTGAGCAAGGTAAGAATTTGAATGAATACAAATATAGGCTTAGCTATAAGTAGAATTAGTTAATTAATTATCAATTAAGACCTAGAAATTTAGTCTAAGTGAAAAGTCAAAGTTCTTGAAATATTGGATGCTTAAGTGCAATCAATATAATATTAAATTAAAACATTCCTTAAACATCTTATATATATTCTATCCGACTTACAACTCCGCCAACTCCTCTCAAAGTTTCCCCGTTCACATTTCCATTGCAACACATGATTTCTTGCTATGCAACTTGACTCTTCAGCCAAGTTGGGCAATCACAAGGTGTTGGCTGCAATGGCCATTCACTGAGTGACACCTGCACTTGGTTGGGCTACGTTTAACACCTCTGCCCCACCCACTTCCACTTACCTCTACCCCTGCCACACCCATGCTTGTTCTATGCGCTATCAGTTCACTCGGCACTTAAACTTTGGCAGTGCGCCATTCGCAATTCCATTGCCAACTTGGCTTATCAAATTACATGGCCAAGTTGTGTAAACTTCGAGGAAAGCCAAAAACAAAGGTGTGCAGCGGATGGAAGAGGAGGAGGAGGAGAAGGAGGGGGAGGAGCCAAGGCGGGCAGCCTATATAAACGGCATTAAAAGGTCTTTGCAACTTCCGCTACGGCAAATGGCCAGCAAATATTATTTGATTAATTACTTAAAAAAACAATATTGTTGTGTAGTCGAATGATGATCGACGAGCAGATGCCCTGTAATTAACTGAGCGAGTTGTATTTGCATTTAAGTTAGGTAATGAAATACAAATATAAATATAAATATAAAAAAAAAAATATAAATAAAAATATAAATATAAATATAAATATAAATATAAATATAAATATAAATATAAATATAAATATAAATATAAATATAAATATAAATATAAATATAAATATAAATATAAATATAAATATAAATATAAATATAAATATAAATATAAATATAAATATAAATATAAATATAAATATAAATATAAATATAAATATAAATATAAATATAAATATAAATATAAATATAAATATAAATATAAATATAAATATAAATATAAATATAAATATAAATATAAATATAAATATAAATATAAATATAAATATAAATATAAATATAAATATAAATATAAATATAAATATAAATATAAATATAAATATAAATATAAATATAAATATAAATATAAATATAAATATAAATATAAATATAAATATAAATATAAATATAAATATAAATATAAATATAAATATAAATATAAATATAAATATAAATATAAATATAAATATAAATATAAATATAAATATAAATAAATAGTGTAAAATCGGTATCTGTATCTGCAGTTATATATATCTGTATCTTTATCTTTATAAATATCTCTAGATATGTATCTATAACTTTACAAGATCTATAATATATATCTGCAGCTATATCTTGTTCTGTAACTCATTTCATGTAATTTCATGTAAGCCTGATATTAAAGCTGTCTATATCTTATCCATATTCATTAATCTATATTTGTATCTATATCTATGTCAATATCTAGACTCATGATCAATTTCTGTTTCTATATCATATATTTATGAATTTAACTCTTGCATGCATTCGCTTCTGTCTCTTACACCTTTACTTGGACCTCTTAACTATCCTTTAACAACTTACATCAAGTACAGGGTATTCAATAACAATAACATTGCTGACGTCAAATAGAAGGACACTGTGCGTGCAAGTGTGTGTGTGTGTGTGTGTGTGTGTGTGTTAACTTTTGAAATCGATAATGAACTTAATTTTCGCGCTATTTTAGTGTCGCTTATCAATGAGGCGGCATCAATGACGTCAGCAACATTGACTGCCAGTTAGGGTTGGCGCTGTTATTGTAGCTGGGGTTGGGGTCTTAAGAATCGTTGGGTAATTGCTCATTGAGCTTCACTTTGCAGCGAGTTTGATTCAATTAATTTGTCGTAAAATAAAAATTGTTTGCCTGTCGAGTTGGGTAATCAAATTTAGTCCACAACATGTAAAGACAAAAATGAAAAGAGAAAAGCATATCAAGGACGAGGCGGGCATAGAGTGAATGTAACATTAGTGTGTGTATGCTCATGTGTGCGTGTGAGTGTGTGCTCTGTCTGTGTGTTTGTGTGCGTGCCCATTCCATTCAGTTATATCTATTTACAGCCGCTTGGCTATTTTTAGCACTCAATGCCTTCTCATGCTATCAAAGGGTATTATGTCATGGCTGACCTGACCAAGGCGCGCCCCATAAGCCCAACCCCAGCCCCAATCGCAGCCACATCGCCAGTCGCATCGCCAGCCCCGCCCACAGAGGCTGGGGCCATGGCTGACGTCACGTTTCACCTTCCACGGCAATGCACTTGCTGGCTCAACGTTCATTGACTTCTGACGCTCTCTCAGCGAAATAACCCAGTTTTTGTTCGTCGGTTTGTTTTGGCTACTCACTTGACCCAGTTGCCGTGCAGCCAGCCGGGTTCAAGCTTTTGCATTGTGCCACAGCAGCAGCGGCTTTGACTCTTTCTTTCTTTTTTTTTTTTTTTTATCAGAGATTCTGACGCATTTGGCGACCCGGTTCAAGCGACAGCAACCCAAATACCCAAATAACCCCCCTGGCTTTAAAGCGTTGATAAGGTTCTTGTGGCGTAAGCTATAAATAGATCCAAGTATCCGGGTCAAATGGAAGGCTGAAAACTAAGTTGAGGCTTATTTTTATCTATTTTCTTCAGTTTGCTGAAACGAACTGCGTTATGATAATAGATTATTGATTTTTGAAATCAATTTCTACATTTCAATAAGCTTTAATAAGATTTTCTCCAATTTAAAAGCATAAAATTCAATAAATTGTTAAGATGTTATATATATATATATATATATATATATATATATATATATATATATATATATATATATATATATATATATATATATATATATATATATATATATATATATATATATATATATATATATATATATATATATATATATATATATATATATATATATATATATATATATATATATATATATATATAAATATGATAGATATAAAAGTGATCGATACAAAAGAGTAAAGATTCATTTTAATAGAAATATCTTTATCGATAAGCTTATGCTGAATTATCGATATACAATTCAAAACTACATTAACTTTATATATAGACAATTTCTTATCCGATTATATACTTGTTCATGCTTGTTGAGCAAACTTAAATAGAAGAAGCCTAGCTTATGCTCAGCTCATTGATATGCACGGCCCATTGTTACTATTGTGCGATACGTCTATAGTTATATATCTTTTTATCGGGACATTATGTATGCAGCTCTCCATATTGAAAGTATTGTTCAGGCTAATTAATATGCAACTGGCAAAATAATTATAATTAAATGGAAATGCTAATGGAAATGGAAATTGAAATGGAGACTAAGAAATGTATACAATCAAACTGCCTTGGCGTATCGACCGGATGTTGAGAATAATATTTATTGTGCATTTACAAAGTACACATATAAATATAAGCTCACTATATACATATATGTATATATGCTATATACAATATATATCAATATCAATATCAAATTGAAACGTTGGACTAAGAAATGATTTTTTCTTGTGAATTTATATGCTATAGAAAAACAATTTTATATAGTTATGCCTAAGAAAATATCTATAAATATAATTTATAATATATAATATACATATTTATCTATAATTTTTTAAAAATATGTACAATAATATTTAATATTTAATATTTATCTTTAATTTTATCTTTGCAGATCTCACGCCAGAGCATCGATGCCTGCAAGGACTATTTCCGTGATGATTTAATCAAAACCGACTGGGCGCTCATGGTGGAGCTTAAAAAGTTATTTGAAATACTTTAAGAACCCATTTTTGCCAAAATATCCCATTGTTGAAGAACACCAGCAGCTACAAATGCAACTGCAACGGCAACGGCAACGGCAACGTCAACGTCAATGGCAACGGTAACGGCAACGCCAACTGCAGCTGCATTTGCCACAAAAATTATGTACTTTTAACTGAAAACTCTTTAACTACAGACTGCTTGAGCTTGGGGCGTGGCTGACTAGCTACTATATGCCAGATGAGGAGGAGTATCGAATGAGAATGCTTTAGTTTTTATTGTAAATATATATACCTATAAGTATATATATATATATATATATAGATTTGTATATTTGGTTTATAGTTGCTGGCTTGCTAACAAAATGTGTTTGGAAAATGTGTTTTTAAATCAAATTTGTAAACGCTTTTTTGCACAACAACTACAACAACACTAACAAGAATAAGAACAAGAACATTTTGCGCCAATTTTTTTGTTACGCCTCAAAATAAAAAAAAAAAAAAAGATGAAAATTTAAAGTTATAAAAGAAGAAGAAAAGTTTTTCATTTGGAAATTGGTTGAATATCTGTGTCAGCAATGACGTCACAGCAGCTCTGAGCTCTGCTCGCGTAACCTTCATACAGTGCATTGAACCAGGTGGCATGCGCAGTGCAGCAGCTCCTTTTTCATTCATAGCTGTCATTGAATGCGCCAAGGATGTGAATGTGAATACTGCTGCTGCTGCTGCGGCTGCTGCTGCTGCTGCTGGGGCTGCTGCTGCGCGCGGCGCGCGCGCGCGCGCGCGCGCGCGCGCGGCGCCGCGCGCGCGGCTGCTGTGAATGGGTTTTTGCTGGCCTGCCAGGCACTGCATTAAAAACTGGGTCAGCCAGCCGCCATGGGTTCATTCAACTCATGCTGGAAGGACAATTCTGTCGCACACACACAACACGGTACAGTTCTAGAGTGTGCCACACACACACACACACACACACACACGCTCATGTGCTGCAAGTGCGTCACTCAAAATCTGCTTTATGCTCCACTTGAAACACATTACTGCAAACTTCTTGTGTCATTGAGGCTTTGGCATAGCTCATGGCATATCCTTGAATCAGCATTTAATATGCATTTATGTATTTCTTATTTTTTTTTCAATCCCACTCAAATAACAAGTTGTTCATAAAGCTATTAGCTGTGTGAAGGCTATCAGTTCAGTCGCTGCAAGTATTTGTTAGGCTGAGTCCGCTTATTGTAATGCAGATGGCATTTAGATGACTTCACTAAAGTCTTAATCAGCTTGAGCAGGAGAGCTGGGAATTAGTTGCATATATGTATGTGTATATATAGTATACGGAGAGATATGTAAAATTAAACTGATTGTTCTGCTTGCACATAAAATCAATTTTTCATGCATCTCTCTGAAAGCATTAAAAAGAAATAGAATTTTGCTGGAAAGTAATGGGATACTGTCGAATTTTTCTATTTTACAAAAAGTGTGAATAGGTTTATTTTCTCTATGTAAAAAGTACTATTTTATTTGCATGTAGCACAAATATTATATATACATAATGCCGTCAAATAGAAGTAAGTATATAATATTCACTGAATCCTAATCTACAAATTAGCCAAACGGATAAAAAATCTGTTTAAAATATTAGCTACAAAAATATGTTAGCTTAAAGGAATTTTATACTTGGTTTTTTTGTTTTTTGTTTTATAATGGTTAACAATCGATATAAGTCCATTCTAAAATTTGGAAAAATATATATAAATTATTAGATGTATGCGCAAATGATGATATCAAAGAATTTATATATTATTTATATATAAAAGTTAAGCTGTCTTCATGTAGCATAAAGATAAAACAATAATCTCTGCTTATTTATTTATATACATATAGTAAATACTTTCAATGCACGCAAATAAGGAATACACACACACACAGACAGCCAGAGCAGGAATGCCTGGCTGAAAAGTCAGGGCGGTAGCAGGAGGCGCGAGTGAGATTTTAGCTGGCAGCCAGACAGGATAAATGCTAGATATAATCCTCAATGACGCCACAGAGCGCAGGCTGTGGCCATTGAAAAACTCAGCCAGCTGGAAATTGAGCGACACAGAGGGCGAGAGAGATAGAGAGAGAGAGAGAGACAGGCAGAGAGAATGCGAAATTCATTCACAAGGCACAGCGAATGGCATCCACAAGGCAGCAGCCAACACTTATAGTTGTTGTTGCTGTTGTTGGCTGCGTCATGTGGATTGTGGAACTAGGACAGCAAGGCAAGGCAATGCTGGGCTGGGCTGGGCAGAACAGGGCAGGCAGACAGTCTTTGACTAGGGGTGGGGGGGTTTGAAAATTTCATTGAGAAAAACGAATGCTGGCTGCAGAAGCAGAAGCAGAAGCAGCTTAAGCGCTTAGCCAGCGCCTCTCGCTCAATGCGTGTGTGTGTGTGTGTGTGTGTGGCGGATATCTAATGAATGAAAGGAGAAATAAAAGTCAAATGGAAAAGCGCTCAAGAAAAGCGAAAAAGAAAAAAAAAAAATAATGTAATGAAAATCAAATCAACGTCAATCGCAGTTGAGAGCAGCGGAAGTTTCCAAAAAAGAAATTCATGAAATGCACGTGCTTTTGGCCTGGTTTGTTTGTAAATGTTGCCTCTGCCCGTTGCCAGTTTGTTTGTTTCTGTTGCTGTTGCTGTTGCTGTTGCTGTATGCCATGATTACATGTTTATAGATTTCACCTCGACGTTGCCGTTGATTATCTAGGACACTTGTGACGTCAGGCGGCGCACAAATTTATTGTGCGATTTGTTTGCCATCAGGCAACGAAAACCAAAACCAAAACCAAAACCAAAACTAAAAACTAAATAAAAAGCCAAAAGCAAAGTCAAAGCCACTCAGCCACAGAAAATTGGATGGCCAATTTTCATTTACATACGTATGTACTTACACACAGAGATATACAAACATATATATATATATACATATACATTTTGTATACATCTTTATATATCTCTCGTCAGCTAGTGAAAATTTGCTGTTTAATGAATTTGAAAATGTATTGCGAACGCGTCGCAATGAATTGTCATTTATTTTTGTATTTCTTACATTTATTTATATATTTATAGATAGAGAGAGATGAGTATGAATGAATCGATTTGCTCGATTTACTTGTGCGCCTAAATTGAATGCCAAAACAGTTTGACCTTTTCAAATTGCTTTACCTTGATTACCCATTCAATTTGCTTGGCCATCCAGGCAAAGGCGAAATCCTTTGATTTGCTGAAAATTAAGTTTATTTCGGTTTTAAGGAAAAATAACGATTTAGTTCAAGTCCAATGCGGAGCAAAGCTTTGCAGTTATTTATAATCGTTTTTTGGTCAGCATGAATATGATTGATGCGTATACTTGATGTGTGCACGGCGTATACTTAACGCAGGCTTAGCTTAACGTATACTTCAATGTAGAGTATAAAAATAAAATTTAACAAAAATAATATCAGATAGAAACTTATAGATATATATATACCTAAAATTAATGTTTAGTTTAAGCTTCACTGGTTAGATTATTTATAAAAATTATAATCAAGTCAGAAAAGTAGGTTAGAGCTGCTGGGCTTTAAAGCAAAAGAGTATGGAATTTGTTTTGTAAATTATTTTTATAGTTTTTAGTAATTCATTTTAGTCTCTAATAAGCAATATTTTAAACTACAAAATTCTGCTTGCTGCAAGTAATTTATTTTAGAATTGGATCCAGAGGACTGAAGATATATATAAAGAAGGGAGCAGATTTTTCGATTCATATCTTAAAGAGCAAGCGGATATATTGAAATTGAGAGCAACATTTGGGTAAATTATTTTTATAAGCAATGCCACTCAAGTCTGAGAAGCTTGACCCTGCCAGCAAAAACTCTTCTAAAATTTTTTTGCTGCAATTTTCATTATCATCAGTTGCCTTAAGAGCCCGCTCTCACACTGAAACTTCCTCACGCTCACTTTTGGTACTCTTTCTTTTTCGTCAAGCTACTTTATTGCAGATGTGTGATCATGTATATGTATGTAGTCTGATCACATATGTAGATCAGCTCAATCTAAATTTTATTGAACTGTATTATTTTCAAATTTTTATTAGCAATTCTATTAGCATTTACTTTAATCTAAGAATTGAAAAGGTGCATCAGCAAAATTTCCTGAAATGCAACAACAATGATCAAATTTTTTCTATATTTAACATTTAAACTTCTTAAAAATCTTCATTCTAACTAACTATAATGCTTAATACTCTCAACTTTAAGCTACGCGCCTATTTAGTAAATCAATTCGATATAACTTCAAGTGCAGTGGCAACTCTGGCAATCAGCTGGCACACACACACACTCTCACACTCTCATACACTTTCACATATATGTGAACACCTTCATTTGATTTGATGATGGCGGCTGACCTTGAACGCAGTGCAGCTGCTGCTGCTCTTGCATTTGTTGTTGTTGTTGTAGTTGTTGCTGTTGCTGCTGCAACGGAAGCAACCCCCAATTTCAGAGCCAATGTCGAGGTTACGCCTATCGAAGGACGTTGCCAAGGCAACGACGCCAACGCAGCGGGCTGGGCTTGGACTCAGGGCCAAGCTGATTGGGCACGGAAGTGCAGCGTGCAGCCAACGCGTTTGAGCGGCCATTGAACGGCAAAGCAATTTCAAAATGGCCGTCAAAATGCGTTGACCTTGAATGCAACGCTCTCATTGGCCATGGGCCAGGGGAAAGGGGCAGGGGCAGGGGCAAGGCCAAGGGGCCGGCGGATCAGAGGCAATGACAAGGATTGCAAATTGAGTTCGATTGTTTTCGTATGAGCCATGCTGCAAGGACCTCCAGAATACTCTATAAAGATTCGATTAGCATTAGATTGAAGTCGAGTTGAGTTGAGTTAAGTGTGAAGTGGAGCTGCAATTGCCACATATATCAACAACAGGCCTCAAACACGATGCCCACGCAACGAGCTGCCAGCCTGACGCTGCATTCGTGTTGCTTCGTTTCGCGTTCGTCTCGCTCGTCGTGTCCAGCCCAGCATCCTTTCGTTTCAGCCGAGCTCCAAGACGACCGCCGAGCGCCGACCGCCGAGCGCCGACCGCCGAGCGCCGAGCTGCCGATGACAAGTGCAGCCAGCTGCGCTTGGGGCCACTTGGAGCACCGTTGCTCGCGTTGCAAATGGCGTGCAACATCGTTTCAGTCACTGGACGAGCGTCAGGCTGCATTCAACACAAAATTCTCGGCGTGTGCATCCTCTGCATGCCACTCTCCACTCACTCAGCTTGTGATTGTGCAGTTCAAAGAGAAAAGGAAACTTGGCCAACACGCAATTAACAACGGCAAAGCCAAGACAATTGTATTCGAAAAAAAAAAAAAAAACTAAACAAATAAACATTTTTCTCTGCTCTCTAAAAAAAAAAACAAATATAAATTGTGCCGAAAACAAAAACTATTTAAATAATATAATTAGCCAAATCTAATAAACAATTAACTAAAGTTAATCATAATTAAGTACAATAATTAAGCAATTTGTATGTGTGTGTGTGTGTGTGTATTTAATAATTACTTAACTAGCTGTTAGCGCAAAGTACAGTTGCTGCAAAACATTTCATTAACTGTGCAATTTGTTTAATTAACAACAACAAAAAAGTTATAAACTATAAACTTTTTGCTCATCTACTATAGAGTAAAGCTTTTTTACAACTGGTAAGTAACTTTTATGATACACTGTACAGTTAAGATGATTTGTTTATGAACACGTTGCCCAAATCTAATTTGCTGCTAACTGAAATTTGTTGCCATTCAATTTGAATTAATAATAGAGCAGTTAGTAATATGTTAACTCCAATCAACTATAATTATTTATAACAAAAACCAGTTTAAGCTCGTTTAATTTAGTTCGTTTCAGTGGCTAAACTATAAATAATATAATTGCTTGCCAAAATAGTATTAATATTCTTTTAGTAACTTTTTATATAGTCGTTTACTTTTCAGTTTTAAGATTCTATTATTAACTCTTAATATAGGCGTTTACTTTTAGCCTTAATTAATCTAATAGTCTTTAACGTAAGCAGTTTCAATAGTTTTTTCAATGAGGATTTACTGTACTTATTGATATCTTATAAAGATCTTAAGACGACAGTCAAGTTAACTATATCTTATGACAAAGTTGAAATTGACTGACTCTCAGCTGAGATAATGCTACAGCCCTTCATCAGTCTGGTATAGGAATCACCATCAAACAAAAATTTCTATATTACAACAAACTGAATCAATTTTAAACAGTTCTCTGAGACACACTTCGAGTGTAGTTGTTGCTAATGCTTATAGAGCTTCATCAATTCGAACTATATTAAATATTATTTTTTAATTTTGTCTCTTCCTTAAGAGATTTACTTAAGATATTTCTATTGAAGCACACTTAAAGCTAGTTCTTTTTGGTTGCATTTGTTTTTTAGCATTCATTATAAAGCATTTATAAACAATATGCTCAAAGCTAATATTATCAAAACTTAATAATATTTATAATCTTTTAGTCTACAAGACAATATTTGCTTTAAATATATTATAGAGCCTTATAAGCAATGGATTTATCAGGACATCTCTCATTGTCCTTATGCATGTGTAGTGCATATATATACATGTCTAATAAATATTATATATATGCATATATGAATATATTGTAGTATAAATAATTTTCCTACTACACAGAGTGTACTCAGGATCCTATTACACATCGAGCAGCTCTCGTTTTATAGTTTTAATTTAGCTTATAAATGAAAACCTTTGAACTGAGATAAACCTAATATTTTAAAAAATTTTTAAATTAATTGAGTCTTTTATATATTTAAAAATATATCGTATAGATATATTAGAAAAGTTATTTGGTTATTAACATTTTTTTTTTTAGTATTTACTTAAGGATGCCCCTGAAACTTTTGTTTTTCATATGAATTATAATGCTGAGTCTCGAGTTTTTATTTTATGAATTTATGGAAAATTTTTAAATTTTACATTACAGTTAATTTAATAAACAAATATATGATAAATAGAAACTTCAAATAATTTTGTTGTCGTCTTTATTGCTCAATCACCTAGAGCAATGATCCAATCTTTTTATAAATTCAATACAATATGCTATACATAAATATATAATCTTGAATAAATACAGTTCAATCATAAGCTATTCAAGTCTTTTTACCTCTCTCTCTCTCTCTCGGCGATCAACATATCTTTTTCAATTCAAACAGTAGCTGTGAGCATCACAGCTCAGGCCATGGCTGAAACCGTTTTGTGTTTTTTTTTCGTTTTTTTTTGTTTTTTCGAAAATATTTGGCAATTGCTAAAAAATGCGAAACAGTAGTCGACAAATTCCAACAGCTGAACGAATCTGTGAATAAACCGAACAAAATTGAATACCCACAGCATTTGTCTTGCGATCTTTTGGGCTTCGGGCAGATTCGAAGATATCTGCGCTGGCCTCTATCGAGCCAGACCATCCAGCGCTTAGGTAGCAGTCAGGCAGTTGCTCTTTTTTTTTTTTTTTTTTGCTTGTTTTGGTAAAATTGGTATCATAATGACTCGGAATCAAGATCAGGCAGACACAATTTTGCTCTTTGCCCTAAGCTGAGCTCAGCTGCGGGCGAACTGCGTGAATAACTGCGTTAATTTCCAAAGTTGACAGCGGATGTGGCTACTGTTCCATGGCATTCCAAATTCCAACTTTTGACTCTCTTCACTTGAAACTCGTCGACTCTCGACTCTCGACTCTCGACTCTCGACTCCTGATGCCCAATGCTCGATGCTCGATGCTCGATTCCTCTGGCTGGCTGTGATCATTCGCATTGTTGCTGCTGTATATATTCATTTTTGGCATGAGGCATGCAACAATCTGTGGCATTCCGCGGGTGTGTCAACTGTCTTCATTTTGGCCAGCTTACCGCCGCATGCTGAGCGCCATTTACGGCCAGATAGCCATTCAGACAAAGAGACTGAAAGACTGAGAGACCTCTTTGTGCATATTTGTGAATAAGTCCCAATGGCTGCCCCTGCTACAGCCGCTGACCAACTGCTGCAGACACCCGCGCAATTTATCAGCGAGGGCAGCTCAAGCTCTTTGCTTCAGAGTAACTGTGACTTTACGCTCTCAGCTAAATAAATATATTTTGTGGGCAACAGTGAAAGCTTCACGATTGCTCAATAAAGTTTTTTGACAGCTTTAAAACAAATTTGTGTTAAAAATATATTTCAAGAAATTTAGTTAATAGAAACTCATAGAGTTTTCAAATATTTTACTAATGATCTTTCAAGATTTTGCCATCTAATGTCAATCGCATTCATTAGCTATAAATTTCTAATCATTCCAAAAGCTTTCGACTCCTTTTGCTTAAATAGAAATAATTGAAATAATCACTGAAACATAAACGAAATCCAGAATATTATAATTGGGTATTGCAAGTGATTGAAGCGATTCAAAATGAAAGATATATTTTCTATATTTCTGATATCAACTTGTCTGCATTTTTATTTCAATTTAAAAATATTTAAGCTATTAGAACTTAACTTAAATAAAATCTAACAATTTTTGGCTTTCCCAAAAGTCCATTTACACACGTTTCTTTAAATGTTTATATCAAGCTCAAATGCTACAAAATACAAAACTCTCATACGTTGGCTAAAAGGAAAAATCGTTTTTGTATGTGAAACTCCATTTTATTTTCACGTTTTGCTCCTCAAAGAAGGTGCATATATTACACATATAGTTCATACAAGTTAGGGAATCACTTAAATTAATTAATACTCTTACATTTTTTGGGTCGCCTTTCACAAAATGATTTTATTTATTCTATATTTCGGTATAAGGTCCATTATTTTCTAAATATAATAATAAATTTGATGACAATAACTATAATTCTTTTAATAAATAATCTCACAAGATTCAAAAAAAAAATAATTCAATTCCTTTGACAAGTTAAGTTTAAAAATCATTTATAATGTCATGCAAAACCTATTCTAAATTTATATCTTAATCAAAAGTTATTTAATTTTAAATTTAGTTTTTATATTTCATTTATCATTTATTATCATATTTCATTTATCATTTATCGATATGCTGTTTTGTTTATTATTTTATCTAAAGGCGAAAAACAGACACTGAAAAACGAAAAGACTTTTTGTTTTTCTTCCGATTTGCTTCGATCGGAATGCGATCGTCTCAAAATTCAACTAGAATATACGCTGCCAAGCAAATATTCCCTCTCGATCTACCCCAAAGCCCTGTATAACTTTTTTAATAACTCCCGATCTACCATGCACCCTTTTATATAGCTCATCAAACGAGGGTACACAAGAGAGTATATGTATGTATAAGACAATTTCTAGACTCAATAGAGCAATAGCTATACAGATAGATGATCGGTCTATCGAATCTACGCACGAACAGCAATTCCTATCATGGCACACAACGAATATACTCTTTTCACTGCCTAAGCGAGCAACTAAATAAAATTCAATTGCGCAAATGCAGTTCGTTGTTGTAGTTATGTTAGTTATGTTGGGAGTTGGCTTTCTCATAAATAACACAACCGATCATTAAATGAATTACCCGCTTTTTAAATGCTGAATTATATATTTCGTTCGGGGCTTTTTTATTTTTCTGAATGAAACGGAAGCGGGTTTAGCATTGTGATTGTGGCCATTGCAAACTTCAACGAAATCGCAGTTGCATTTGCCATTGTTAACTAAAAAATATTGAAAACTCAAATGAATGTGAGTGTGTGTGTGTGTGTGAGTGTGAGTGTGAGTGTGCGTGTGTAAGTGTGTGTGGTGCAGCTTTTTCTTGTCGAGCCACCAACGCCGACGGTTTTTGAGCCACTTTCCATGTTGATTATATGCAAAGCAGAGACAAAGCCCACATCGAAAAGCGAATGCCTCACATTTACAAAATTTAACAACATTTTTTGTCTCTCTCTCTCTCTCTCTCTCTCATATTTAGTTTTTTGGCTGACTTGGCAAAGATTTTGGAACCTACGTCGATGTCCAAATTTGGCTGTAATTTAAATATGCATTTGTTATGCGTCTCACTCACTCTCTCCCCTCTCCCCTCTCCCTAAGACAGCCACTGTCTCAGTTGTCAGCTTTATGGTTAATTTTTTAAGCATTTTTAGTGCAGACCAAAACACATATGCCTATATATCTTAGACTTTATTTAGTGCAGCTGAAGGTGTCTCTAATGCAAAACTCTAGAGAAACTTCTCATATCTTAGCCCAAGTAGGAAGCATGTAGGTTAGAGATATTAAAAACTATATCAAAAGGCTATAAAACAAAGCTAAGAAAGTGTGAATTTTGAATGGCATGAACTTGCATTTCATAGAAATTTGAGTTTATTTATATAGAAATATATATATACATATATTCATTTAAAATATAGCATATGTGTATATATAAATCTAGAAATTTATAGAAACTCAATCTCTACAGATTTCATAATAGTTAAGAGACAGTTAGAACATGTTTATTGACAGACTTATATAGAGTACAATAATTGCAAAGAGAAATTAAATAAATTAATGAATAAATAATGGAAAGAAGAAAGCAATGAATGAAGCAATAGGTGTATAAATGAATAAGAGAAATTATATTGCTTTCGTTATGTAAAAGCTATACAAAAATATAATTTGAGACAAAGGGATAAAAATCACGAAGATTTTCTCTATTTATTATATATAATATAATGTGTAATAACATTTAGAGAATTTTGCAATTTTATGAAAAATAATTTGAGACCCAATTTTTACCTTATTTTTGTTCTATAGGAGCATTGCTTGTAGGCGTGGCCAAAATAAGTAAATATTTAATTTGAAGCTCTCCTCTTATAATTTATAAATAATAAAAAGTGCAACTTGCACCACTGTGCAGTAGAAAGTCCATGCAAAGAGTTGAACTCGATTGCCGTCGCTCGCAGCTGTATAACAGATATATCTGTTATACATAGATATGTATGTATGACAAATATATGTAACGACAATATCTATCTAAACGAAATTATTTTATAATAAATAACTTCTTCCTCTTCTTATTTAACTGTGCTAATTCGGCAGTTAACAAATATTTTTTTGCCATTTAGGGCAGCTGGAATGAAATCGTTTGGGGAAAAACCCCCAAGCCGAATTTGCTGTCTAAAATTTGAAGTGTGGGTAAGAACGAAACTAACAAAGTGTGTCTATTATACACACGTATGTGTACATATATAGATATATGTATGTGAATTTGATAGCCAGCCTACTATGCCTGTCCGCCCACGTTCGTCAGCAAATGTGGGCAACAACCAAAAACTGTCGCAGTTTTCATTATGACCAAAAAAAAACACACAGAAGGCAAAAATTGAGTTTGTGTTTATTTAAAAGAGAATTTCCATAAAAAACAGTGTTTTAATGCGCCTCTCGTACTAAGTAGCTCTTAACTTGATTGCTGTTGCTGTCTGTTTCAAC
This sequence comes from Drosophila stalkeri, assembly GCA_035047405.1. Lineage (NCBI taxonomy): Eukaryota > Metazoa > Arthropoda > Insecta > Diptera > Drosophilidae > Drosophila > Drosophila stalkeri. The sequence goes on along the minus strand of JAWNPR010000041.1, from coordinate 12,920,668 downwards.
TGAGGGCGACAGCGCGTCTGTCAGAGTTTAAGCATTATGCACGAATTAACTGTACAAGTTATGTGCAATTTATCCGAAAATAAGCGTAAACAATTTACATGGCTCCATAAAAAATAAACTGAAATAAACACAATTAATGCATGTACACATGTATGTATATATAAGACATTAAATAAAATAGTCAAGGAAAACATCAGCAGCAACAAAAATAAAAGAGAAGAAGAAAAAAAAAACAATTTTAAATAATACAAAAGTGAAAAAACAAAATTGTTTTTTTCTTTGCCAGCGCACATGACGATGACAGCGACGCTGGCAGCGGGGCAGCGTTGCTGGCAGAGCAGGCCTCCATTCATTATAAACGGTTTCATTCATAAAAACGACTCTGGCGAGTGAGTGAGCGAGCTAAGTGAATTCGCCGCTTGGCGCTCTTTCACTCAAACTCAATTCGCTCGACTCGACTCTTTGGGAATTCGCTTTCGCTGTGAACGTTATTTGCTCGCTCGCTGAAACGAGTTGAGTTTTGTGGCATTGGAGAGGAAGTTTCGAGTGTCGACTGCTGTCTGCTATGCGTGTGTGAGTGTGTGTGTGTGTGTGTGTGTGTGTGTGTGTGTTACATACTGAAATACATACGATTTGTTCATATGTATGTATGCGTTTGGCAAGCCATTTTGATACTATGCCATATAGTAAATATGTATGTAAATATATGTGTATGTATGTATGTATGTATGTATGTATGTATATTTGTGTTTCGCTTCCTTCTGAACTGGAAAGTTCATGCTAATCTCTGCCTTGGCACCCAATAGTCTGTCTTCCAAGCTAATATGTCTCTTTCTATAGATGTACATACATATATAAATACATATATGTATGTATTAATTTTATTTTTATATTTAGTTGTTATCTATAGTCGATCCGATTTGCTTGCTATCTCTCCCCCGTTTTGAGGCTTGGCTCATTAGACAACAAACAACTCTTCACGCTCGCTTTAACTTTTTGTCGTTGTTGTTTTTGCTGTTATTTTCAACGCACGTCGCTGTCGACGTTGCTGCTGCTGCTGCTGCTGCTGCTGCTCCTGTTGTTGTTGTTGTTGTTGTTGTTGTTGTTGCCGCGCACTTTTTTATGTTGAAGCCAAGAAAAGTGCTACTGGTTTTGAGATTTTATTTTAAAGTCGCTGCGCACAGTTGCCAACACGCCGCAGAGTCGTGTATTTTTCTTTTGACACTGACTGCGCGAAGCACTCGGCAACTCTACCGAACATCAACAACAACAACAAGAATAACAACAAAGGCAGCAGCCCAACCAGAGACCAACCAGCCAGCCCAGCCAGACAGACAACGTTGAACCAGTCGCTGATGTGTTTGCCTTTCAATATCATTCACACAAGAGCACATTCGCTTGCTTACAACTTTAATGCGTTTTGAGCAGTGAGCTGTAAATGGAGTGAATAGAATTGCTCAGAAATATACTAGAAAATACTAAATGTCATGAATATTGATTTATTAATAGAACAATTTCATAACGATAGATATACTTGCACATTTGATATGGCACACACAATAATTTTTCATTGTTTGTCCAGGTGAATGGTTTGAGACAATGGGCTCGCCTGTTGTTAACTTTTTCTACTCACACCACACACACACTGGCACGACAGCAACAACAACAAAAACAACAACAACAACAGCGTATGCTTACCTCATGCAACATTCAGATACAGATACTCGCACACACACACACACACACGCACATACACACTCAAATGCAAACAAACAGACAACAGACACACAAACACACACACACACTCTCTATCTCTCTCTCTCTCTCTCTCTCACACACACACACACACACACGCACACTTGGCAGCTGCAGCTATTCATGCATAGACAACAACATCGCCGCGGTTTTGTAGCTACTTTCGCCTCGGTGTGTGCGTATTTTTCATTCATATTGGCAGCCAACGCGAAACAGACAGATTCAACTCTCATTGAGGCTGATTTTTTATGGCCCAGCGCAAAGAAAATAAAACCAAAGAAAAACAGATTTGGTGAAAATATGCAACTAGCTGAGATTCATTATTAAATTTCAAACTCACTCAATAACATTAGTTTATTTTCTTAGTGGGGCAAATAAGATTTGAGATATGAGATTTGGGGTGATTGAAATTGTTTTTGGTTTTCGGTTGTCGGTTTTGGAATTCGAATCACTCTGCTGTGGTGAATTCTTCGCGTAGGCAGACAACCTGCGAGGGGGGCTCTGCAGGGGGCGGCTGCTGTTCGTACAGCTTGTTTGCGCGCTGTTTGCTTTGTAAATTTAAATGAATGAAAAAAAAAGACTGGCATGAATTTGTCGCAAGTCCACAAACCCCCCGCACCGCACTACATCGCTGCAAACCGTAAAGCAGAGCCGTCATCAGCAGCGGACAGAGGCAGCGGCAGAGGCAACGCGGCCAGCGAGCGCGCCTACAAGTTGGCATATTTTCAATTTCCGTTTTTTTAAAACAGCAACAGCAACAGCAACAGCAACACAGCAAAGCCCCCAATGCTCACAGACACCACAAGCACTCATACGCACACCGACAAAGCTTCGCAGCCCCAAAGCTTATGTTGGCGTCGGTTGCCGCTGGCGGGCATTGGGCATCGGGCATCGGGCATCGAGCATCGAGCATCGGGCAACGAGCAGCGGGCAACGGCGGTGGCGGCAACGTCCGGTTGGTTTTTAGTACGAAAATTCGTCGCCGTTGTCGTCGTCGTCGTCGTCGTCGTCGTCGTCGCTGCCGTCGCTTATAGCATAGGCTTCGTGCGCTTTTGAGGCCTGTAGTCGCTGCATGTGGAACAAGGGCGCTAGCTGATGGCGGGGGGGTTAAGAAAGGCCGACCATGTGTTGTCGCCTTACAAATGCTGTGTAGTTCAAAATTGTTTTGTAGTCACTCGAACAGCGTGAGTGCAGCGAATTCATTGAGTCAAAGAGCGAATTCGCTTTCGCTCTCGTAAATGATCAAGTAGTTGGCGAGATACACAAGCAAACACACATACACAAGTCTATATGTATACATTTCATACGATTACCAGTCGGATTTAGCGAAACGTGTTTTTCAAAGAGTGCATTTGTGTGATGTTTATGATTAGGAAATTCAGATAGAGTCATAGGCTTTGAGAAGTATTGAATTTTAACATGTTCTAAATTGCAAAAAAATTCTAATAAACTTATGGAATACAATACAAATATTATGAATTATGAAATTAAACTACATTATATTAAACTATCGCTAAGGCGCTTAACTAATACTTAACATACAGACACACATTAAATCATAAAGAATTTTGTATATTCCGCAATTATTTGTGATACATTCTATCATCAATGTAAAAAGCAGTGAGTGGCACTATGTTTCTCATGTGCTCACGTCCGACTGGGTGCTCAACGCACTCACACTGCTGCGCTCTCAGCGCGCTCTTTTCGCCGCAAACACAATTTCAGAATGAAACGTATTCGCCGTTGACAAAAAGCAAACGGTTGCCAGTACGTCGCGTCGAACTCGGCATTCATTTCGCTTCAAAAACTTTGAGCGTGTACACAGTGCAACGTGAACGGAGCTGAGCAGAGCGGCTGCCGCGAAGAGTATCATTTTTTTTAGCCTGGCATATTAAACATTCACTTTAAACAATTTAACAACAATTCGAACGACGACCAGTAACAAGAAAGAGCAATAACCAAGTTCAAATTAAATGCAACAAAATATATATATATATATAAATATATTATATATAAATAAATAAATGAAATTTGTGCAAAATATAGTGAGTTTTTGAAATGTTTGTATTTGATAAATGAATTGCAATCGCAATCAAAAATCTATTTTGGAATTACAAATTGCTTCCAATGGAAATCATGTGCCTAAAAATGTAAATTGCGCAAAGAAAATCGACGTCTATTTAAAAGTCCAACAACAACAACAACAACAACCGAGCACGGCAAAAATATCTAGCGAAAAAAACACAAAAAAAATTCAATTCAAATACAAAACGTGTTAAGCGAAAAATAAAACAACAGCTAAAGCAGCAGCAGCAGCAGCAGCAGCAACAACAGCAGCAACAACGACAACAACAACAGCAGCAGCAACATCAACAACAACAACAACAACAACAACAACGACACACGAAATTTGTCTATATAAAATTGCATAAAAATATTTTTTTACTGTAGTCTGTTTGTCGTAGCGCACACAGTTACACAGATACAAAAGCGACACTCACACAGCTGCAGTCGTCGACGTGGCCCCCGTCTAAGTGTGCGTGCGTGTGAGCATGTGTGTGTGCGTGCCAGTGTACATGTGTGTGTGTGAGCCGCAGTCGCTGTCAACGTCAACGTAAACGTCGCCGTCTTCGCCGTCACCGTCACCGTCACCGCCACCGTCGTCATAGTCGTCGTCGCCATCGTCGTCGCTGCTACCGTCGCAAACGTTCATTTATTATTATTATTATATTTTTGGCACGCAAACCTGTAACAGTCGTCTGTGCTGCCAGCGTCGCTGTCGCTGTCGTCGTCGCCGTCGCTGTCAACGCTGCGTTTTGTGTTAATTAAATTTACTTTTGTGAATGAAATGCGAAAAAAAACCAAACAAAGCGAATAAAAAATATATTTTTTAATATGTACATAAATGCTAAATAAATAACGCAAGCAAATCTACGCTCGTCTATTTGTATATATAAATACACACACATACACACACACACCCAAATACACACACATACACATACATACATACGTATATTTGTATGTATGAACGCGATCGCGTGTAGTTGAAATAAAGGCCAAATCGAAGCGAGCGAAACTTTGGATTATACGAGTCTACGAGCGCAGCATTAATTGGATATATCTTTATATATATATATTTATACATACACACATATATTTATATATATATAAATATATTCAAAACTCAGACAAATTTGTTGGATTACAACATTTCAATATATATATTGGATTTAAACGGATTGCTTTTGAAAATCAATGTAAGTTGAGTTGGGAAATATTTCTCTCATTTTGCTGTTGCTGCACTTTTTTTTTTTGTTTTTTTTTTTAATTGTTTAACCTTCATCTCAGATATCAGGAAATGCACAATTACCAATTGCCACAAGCGATTCGTGACAAATGCAAATGTTAATTTATGTCTATAAACGAATATATATATATATACAGCTAAATATATATAGTATATGGCATAGTATTTCGTATAGTAAACAACAACAGGAAGAATTCGAAATGTGTTTAAAATTTGTTGTTGCAGGAAATTGTTTACTTACACACATATTTTTAGAGCTTTGAAATTGCCGGAAATTTGAAAAAAAAAAAGAAAAATCAAAATTTCTTGATATAATAAATCAAATATAAAATTTTGTACTTGATCTGTAAATATAGAGGATTATTTATGAGTGACATTTGCCATAAATAATCCTGTTTAGTCACATCTTATGAGACTTTTCATAAATAATGCTGCTTCTTTGATCAAGGCATTATAATTTATTTTAGTTAACAAAATAAATATATAGAGATTATATAGCTTCTATGTACTGTATGCCATATACCCTTTGAATAACTATATCTAGGGTATTTCATATAGAAATGTTTAACTGACTTTGCAGTTGTTTTGTTTGTCTCGACGCGGCGCGGCGCGTCGCGTTTCTATTTACCGATCCGCCAGACAGATAATGCGCGGGGCACATATATAATAAAGATTAGGAATTCATGTTAATACGAGAGCCAAGCGAAAAACAGTTTGTACAAATAGTTCCACTTAATAGAACTATTTCTATACACACACATATATATGTATGCTTGTATATATATATATATAATATATATATATATTTGTGTTCCATATGAAATCGGATGTGCTGGCTTTGCTTCATTGTTGCCTAGTTTGATAAGCTGATTATTCTATAGCTGCCCATTCACTAAATCTGCCACTTGTCTAATCAGTATTATTTTTATTCCCTCAATGAAAAAAACACCTGAGCAATCGATCAACGATAATCGAATAATCGACTGTCAACATCTAGCTCTCTCTCCCCCTTGCTCTCACACTCTCACTCTCTCGCTCTCTCGCTCTCTCTCACTCTCTGTTATCGCTAATCAAAAGGAAATCACGTGCTTGGCCAAAAATATGTACACAAGTGTATATATGTAAGTGTTCTATTTATAGTTCAATTTCGTCATTTACCCCTTCTGCTTCTTCTTCTTCTTGGTCGTTCGTGGCATCCGCTCGATAAGCATTCGATAAGCTTTTACTTTCTATTTTCCACTGACAAATGCCTCAAATATCAACCAGCTATGGTGCCCCACTGAAATGCGCTAAGAACCTGGTGGAACGAACGAACACTTTCGAAAAGCCAGTAAATACATCTTTAGTGGACTATGTACGACTGTGAGTATACACTGTAAAGGGTGTAGTTGAGCCAAGAACTGCTTTTGTCTTTAATCTACAACACTTCAAAAGAGTTCTTTAATCATGTAGAATCAATCGCAGCAGAGCTAAGACTTGCTTTAGATATGACACATATAAATAATATATGATTATAAATAGTAAATATTAAAATATTTGTATATATTTAATCCTAAATTTATGATGGAATAATTTGGCTCTTAAATGGAGTCAGCTAAACATCTAGTATATATATGTATATGGATATAATCCTTAAGCCTCTCAATCTTCAATTCATCCACTACAGCAACACTAAATCCATATACCCGCTTTACAAACACTGCTTACAGAGTATTTGGAAATAAATATGTCTCTATCGTGCATAAGTCGAGAGTCCAAAAATAAATAAAGAGACGTACAAGACTTATATATTTATATATATATTTTATTTTAACTTTCAGCCCGATAAAGTTCGTTGTGGGCATGTTAACAATTTGTTGTTGTTTTAGTTGCTGTTGTTGTTGTTGTTTATATTTTGATCGATGGTCTCTGCGTTCCACATACGTTTACTTGTCGAGCGTATTTTTCTCTGTGTGTGTTTTTTGGCTCGTGACTGCACTTTGGCTGGTTGTCTTTTGGAGACGAAGTCGAATTTTGATTTGGAGCTGATAAAGTATTCTTTTTTTTTCTCTTCTGTTTTTCAACTGATAGCAACTGTCGCCTCCCCCTCTATAAAAATAACTTCATTGTAGGCGTGGCACGCCTATAGTCGCTCTTCAATGGAAACATGATTTGCAAATAATATTGAATTTTTTATTCATTTTATTTATTTATTATTTTTTTTTATCAAGCTCTTCGCACTTGGCATTAAATTTAAGTTAAATTAATGCAAAACACACTCACACACACACACATGCGCTCATAGTTGGCTATTTATGTCATAGCCAAAAATATATATATGTATATCAGCAATTCATTCATGAACGTGGCCAAAAGGCAAACGCGCTACTCGCGTATATAAATAAATAAATTATATGCTTAAATTTGATTAAGCAAATAAATAACAAACAAGCAGAGGAAGAAGAAGAAGCAGCAGCAGCAGCATCTATATCAGGTATTCTCAATGTATTAGCGAAAAACACATTCACAATGTCGTCGATGACGCAGTCAAGAAAATTTGAACATGGCGCAAAGGAAAATGATGAGAAGAAGAATGAAAATTGTTAATGTGAAAAGCGAAACACAGACGCAAATGCAGCAAAGCAAAAAGGAAATTTCTATTACACATTACTAGAAAACATTGAGATGTATTTTAAAACAATAATATTGCATATATAATTTATATAAAATTTATGACTTATGCTTAAGCGCTAGATAAATAAAGACGGGAGACGGACTAGTTGATATAATTTCTAACTTGGTTTATTTATCGACAACTAAGTTAAGTCTTTGAGCAGTTGATTTTAAATTTTCAATTCTCTATGAACTTGCCTTCAATATAAAATCTTTTTAATCTTTAAGCTTCTCACTTCATTAGCTGGAATAATTCCTTCGAAGCCAAATTAGCTGTGAAAGCTGCTTTAAGCGGAAATTGACTTAGACTCTTCTATAATTCGTATAGGAATTTAATTTCTAAACTTATTCTTAATTTGAAATTAAACTTTGAACTATTTTAATTTTACAAACTCTTTCTGCACCAAAATCTAGCTCAAATGTATTGAAATTATCTTTTAAAAGTCTTCCTTGTAATGAATGCATGGATTTTGCAGTTTCAATTTCAGTTTTCAACTTTTATTCAAATAGAAGTAGATTTTAATGCATAAATTATGTTTGAGATGCTGTCAGATGCAGGAAGATGCAGCAAGATTCTCTATGATTGCCTCTAAAATGACTTTTACAAAAAGAAGAATATTTTTATATTTAATAAATATTTTCTATTTTTACTGTATGTTGAGCAAGATGATTAATTAAATTAATTAAATAAATTATAACTAATTTCCAAATTAAACTAAATATCGTGAGTTTAATATATTATTAATATTCGTTATTAATTAAGTTTAAACTTTTTACTATAGCTAATTTAGCTATACAAGTTTTAGCTTCAATTATTAGGCAGTAAAAGATGCAGGATACAAATTTGTTAAAATAGAACAGTATTTTTATTTCCTGCTCTATATATTATGATAAATGAATAAAAAATGCTTTAAAGTCCGTGGCGAACTCTTAAAAGTTGTTTTTTTTTTCAGCATAGAATGACATAGATATTGAATAAGTTCTCAACAAGAGCAGTAACTAGTCTAAATTTGATTCAGGTACATTAGCAAACTTTGGCTGCTGAAACTTAACAGATATAAATAAACAGTTTAAAATTATATCCCAATTTTTAATTCAAACTTCTTCGAATTTCCACGCTTGGCAACTTCTTCGGCCAATCATAAATATCATAATGAAAATCTAGCAAAAGAGTCCATTGAATATTTTGATATGCATATTTAGGTATATAAAAAACATGCAGTATGTGCAGTACACATGACGTATACACATATGTATATTATGTATAAATATATATTCACATTCATATATACATATATATGTTTATGTTTTGGTATATATGTATATATGTAAATCATTTTGTAAGTAGACGGTCGAATACTTTCTTTGCTTTGCTTTGAATTCTGCGGCTTTTTGCGCTGCCAGCAAAGCGAAACGCCAAATGAAAAGCCAAAGAAGGAACCCAAATGAGAAATAAAGCAAAAGAAAAAAAAAAAGAATGGGAAAGAAAAAACCAAAAACAACAAATAATAAATAAATATACATACATATGAGAAAGGAAAAGCAAAGCAGTCTGAAAAACATTTTATGCCGCAAGCGAAACATGTGATTTTAATTATTTTTGTCGTCGCACAAAAATTGTTATTTTTGAAAATTATAAATTTTAAAAATAAACCATCAACAACAACAGCAACAACAAGAAGAGTGTGTTTAGGGCAGTGCAACGAATGCTGCTGCTGCTGCTACTGCTCTGATGATGATGATGATAATGATGATGCTGTTGACTATGATGATGATGATGATATTAATGGGCACACTTGCTATAAAAGCCAAGCATAATATGTGAATATTTGTGGAATTTACGTAGATTCGTTTTATTTTTCTTTTTATTGTTACTAAAAACTAAATCAAATGTTTTTTTAGCATAAGCAATTCATTTATTTATGATTATTATAAATATTATTATATGATTTGAAATGCATCAAATGTATCTATATAAAAAAATATGTATATCACAGATTGAATTATTTGGAATTTTATGTTTTGTATAGAATGAAGATTGAATTGAATTTGGAATATAGTAAATGATACTGATTATATATATGATATATGATATATGATATATGATACACGTATATGTAGAAGATTATACTTCTTGTTTAATTGAAAAAAAGTTTTTATATTTTGTATCTATAAAGTGAAAAAGTAAACAATAATTTATTTCTTAATGTTCATTGATATATATTGTATTTCAAAAATATGTATTCCATAAAAATGATTTCAAAATAAATAGAGTAAAAAGAAAAATTCAAATTTTAATTATGTAAAGTGTAAATATATATAAATCTAAATAAATATAAATCTATCTTTGACTACTACAAAAGTATCTTAAAAATCAAAATGTATCTGTTTTGCTATTAAATATATAAAATAATTTTACAGATATATTATAAATATATTCTAAAAAGACTGTAAATACTATTTGCATTTTAGATTAAAAAATAAAATGTCAGCTTAATTTTTATTATAATCTAAAATCGAAAAGATACATATTAAAACATTTCCGAGATACTATTTTTAAGAACTCACTTTAATGTTTTTTTTTTTTTTTTATTATTTAAAATACAAAATGCGTATCTTATCACTCATTTGTAATCAATAATATATATGTTTTTATCTTATTTCTCAATAAGCGAACTTTTCAAATGTCTAATTCAATAAAATTTCGAAAATAGTTGAATTAAAATTCATGGCAACTGCTCGGGCGTCAGGCTAAAAAGTCATAATTTATATAGTTTATAGTGCTCAACAATTTGCCGAGTAATGAATAGCAGCTATCCATGCCAGATTCTGGTTCGCTTTTTGCCCCCATCCCTTTGCCTTGGTTCGTGGCCCATTAGATTCGCTTTCGTTTGTTAGTTTTTGCATGCCCCAAAGCTTAAGCGGCTCCCAGTTTGAGTTCTTTTCATGATGCCTCTAGCCAGCCGAGGGGCCACCCAAATGGCGAACGTCGAGAAACGCATACAAAATGCTCATTAAACGCGCACTCGAGATACTTATAGATACAGATACAGATACGAATACATACATACATACAGGCACGTATCAAGAAATACGTTTAGCAGCGCGAATGTCGTCAATGAAATAATAGCGAAAGAGCAAGAGATACAGAGAGAAAGCACAATTTATAAATATGGTCAAAGATGACGCCCAAACTGTCAAGCGTGGCTGTCATTGAGCTAACCGTTATAAGGCACAATGGCTGAGCACAATCTTTGCCACCTGTAGTGCCCAGCCCCCCATCCCACCCCCTCCACTCGTTGCAGCCACATCCTTTTGAATGGCTACAGCTAAGCTCCTGTGGGAGTTCGTCGCCAGGCAACAAACGTTGCTGCGTAGGTGTCCAGCTACTAGTGCTGCTACTCCTGCTACTCCTGCTACTCCTGCTACTCCTGCTGCTCCTGCTCTTGCTGCTTCGTTTTGTTGGCTTGCTTGAGACGAGCCCACGCGACTATTGTTGCCACTGCTGCAGCTTCTTGTATAGCTACTGTTTGCCTCTGTTTGCTTTTTGTTATCCTGGGCAAAAGTATCTCAAAAGACAGACACTTTAGGCGTCACTCACCTCTTTTTGTATCTGCCAGTTACACACACACACACACACACACACACACAGAGTGATGCTTTTATTATTGTGTTGGCCAAAATGTGGCTAAAAATAGCTAAGCGCAGACAGTCAAGTGTTGGCTGTCTCGCTCACACTACACAGCAACAACGCTCTGCCTCCGCTTTGCCTTCTCTCTCTCTCTCTCTCTCTCTCATTCTCTCCCACACTTTTGTTGACTATGTGTGTGTATGTGTGTGTGTGCGTGCCCTCAAATCACGCGCCTGTTTCTATGCTTTGCTAAACTTTTGCTCGCTCAGCTGTTTGTGTCTGCCTGTGTGTGTGAATGGGCTTCATGTGTGTGTGTGTGTGTGTGTGTGTGTGTGTGTGTGTGTGTGGGTACTTGAGGGCAAGTTAAGGCGGGTCAGGTTGATTTTTGGGGTGGTTTGCCTCGCGCGCGCTCTTCTTCTCTTTTCTTTTTTTTTTTTTTTGGGCGCAAAAGAACAGCATTTGCTGTTGTTGTTGTTGTTGTTGTTGTTGTTGGCTCTCATTTGTCGCCGTTGTTGTTGTTGCTATTTTGGTAGCATTCGCCTGCTCTATAAGTGTTGTATATAGGTAAACGCAGGCGACAGACGTGCTGGCGTTCCTTGCAGCTTTTGCCTGTGTGCGTGTGTGTGTGTGTGTGTGTGTGTGTGTGTGTGTGTGTGTGTGTGTGTGTCATTGACGTCATCAACAGCATGTCATGAATGTCGTTTATTTCATTTGGCGTTTTTGGCAAAAATGTGTGTGTGTGTGTGTGTGTGTGCTTAACACGTTGTGAGCTATATATATACAAATACATATACATCTATCTATCTGTATATACATATATGTAGTAGTCAAGCAGCTGTCGCCTGCGCAGTCAACGTCCGTTTGCGTTGCTGCGCTGCTGGCGTCGCTGTCAGCGTCGTGCTGCGTGCTGCGTGCTGTGTGGGCGTTTGCGCGTGTAAGGATGTGACCGGAATTTTTGAATAGCACACGAAAAATTGAATATAGCAAAAATATATACAAACAAACAGATCTACACACATATATATTTATATACATGCATGTGTGTGTGTGTGTGTATGTATGTGTATGTGTGCATAGGCCTCTGCTATATGGCTCTATTAGTGTTCTGCCCTTTTTATTTCATTTTATTTTTTTTTTTTTTGTGCGTTTCGGGGCAATTGGTGGGCGTTGCTGTAGATAAAGTAGCTGCAAACGAGCTGTAGTATAAAATAATATTGAATTAATGCGTAGGGCTGGCAATATTAATGAGCCTACAGTTGTATAGCCAAGATGGAGGAAAACAAAGTGTGTATATGAAATGAAATCGATTTATTGTTAAAAAAAAGAATTCTATATGAGCTATAATGTTATGTAACAGCGGCAACATAAGGAAGTCTGTGATGTTTATGGATAGCCAAGACAGGAAGTGCGTGGGCTGATTTTTAAATCATTTAAATGAAATCTGAAATCTGAATGAAATCTATATATTCCTCATATAGCTGCAATTTCAGACTTGAGTTGGGTTTTCAATATATATATATATATTGAAATTACAAGCTCAGCTTAAGCTTGACTAAGAGCCTATTTCATATAGCTTTCTTATAGTTATTATTATCATTCTATCATCAGCTAACCCATTCAGTGAATAGATTTCCTACATATATATATATCTTTAAAACCTGACTCAAAACTCACACATATCTAAGAGCGGATCCTTATAGCATATGGCTCTGCCCATATATATTCCATAAGAAATTTCCCCTTTTTTTCTGGTCCATAAGAATTTTCAATGAACATTGTTTTTTTTTTTTTTTGTTGTGTGTAAAACATCTGTTGAAGATATCTATTTATAAGGCAAGGGCAGCAGATTGTTGGCTCGCTGTTGTTGTTGTCGTTGTTGTTGTTGCCAGTCAGTCAAAAGGTGTGCAGCGACAACAATGAAACAGCATTTACGCACTGTTACAACAACAACAACAACAACAACAACAACAACTGTTGCAGCTTCCTTTTTGGCTGCCACTTAACTGTAACTCACTTTAGTCATTATAACAACACACACACACACACACACATCCACAGAGAGAGCGAAATAGATTCTACCTGAAAACTACCTACGCTGCACCAGCTGACGCAGCTCAGATACATAAACACACACACACACATACATACGTTTGCTATAGATACAGCTGCGTTGGAAAATTGTTAGAGTCTACGCCTCAGCGACAATCAGTGCTGGAAAATCTTGAGGTCGATCATCTGTAGTTTATGGGCTTCTTTCTTACTCATACAGCCAGCGGCCAACAACAGCCAGCAACAGCCAGCAACAACAACAAGAAAGCAACAAAACTAACCGTCGAAACGTTTCTAGTTTTGTTGCCCTGTTAACGCATTGTGTAAAGAGGGTATATGTGTTTTGCAGCTTGTCGCTTACAACATTTTTCATATAGTCTGTTCTAGCTGTATTAGTTCAGGTTTACAAATTTGTATGCCACACCCACTGTTATAAGTCCTTTATATCTTTATCTTTTTAAGCGCATCTTTAGCTATTTTTAACTATTTTATTATGTTTTTTTTTTTATGAATTCCATTACGCTTAAAGCAAAAGCTATATGATATTAACATTACATATTTTATGTATGTTTTATACCTACATCTGTTATACATTCATCTGTTCTACAACTATTAGTTAGGCTGATTTACATCTGTTATATTTTTTTCTATACAAGTTTACATCTTTTGTTTAGCTGTTATATATCATAGCTTAATTAATTGTATATATATTTATATTATACAAATTTCATATATATATTTTATATAAATATTTTATATATTGTTTATGCATGCTTTAGCTATCTGTGATATTTATAATAAGTTTTATACCTGTCATATGTGTCTTATAAATCTCTTAAAGATATATTGCATACTGGCTCAATTACTCATATCATATTTATAGATCTTTATTATATGCATAGCATATCATATTAGCTCTTCGTATAGGGTATATCTAAGTCGTGCCAGCCAGTCAACATTTTACTTAAGCTGTTGTTGTTGTTGTTGTTGTTGGCTCATTTGTTGGTGATTTGATCTTTATGCTGTTTGTTCGTTCATCCTCAGTTCTACCTTGCGTTCACTGATTCCCTAGGCCTAGCCACATCTCTCTCTCTCTCTCTCCCTCTCTCTCTCTCTCTATCTCTCTTTCGCTCTTAGCTTCAGTCAGTTAGCTTCAATGATTACTATAAAAGTAAAGAAAAATGTACAAAACAAAACAACAACAAAAAAAAAGAAGAAGGAAAAGCAACCAACATAATCATCAGCATCATTATCAAGAGCATAGACTCAATACATTATATATATTTATGTATATATATATATATATTCTTCTGTTTGCATGTGTATGTGATATCTGTGTCTGTGTATCTGTATCTGTATCTGTGTGCCACATGTGCTGCTCATTTGCTTTGAAAACTATTAGCTGCCCTTTGCTGCTAATGTTGTTGTTGCTGCTGTTGTTGTTGCTGTTGTTGTTGCTGCTGTTGTTGTTGCTGCTGCTGCAGCGTCCCAGCAACATATGGCCTTTTAGACTACTTGCCTTTGCCTTTTAGTTTTTTACTTCTCTTAGTCGCTGGCTTGAGCAGTTTCTCTGTCTCTCTCGCTCTCTCTCTCTCTCTCTCTCTCTCTCTCTCTCTCTCTCTCTGTCGCTGCCCCTCGCTGCAGCATTTAAATAGTTTAATGATCTGTGCTGCTGAGTCTGCTGCTGCGACTGCTGCTGCTGGTGGAAGCCGATTGATTTGCCTGTTCCCTTTCTTAGTTTTCCCTTCAGTCTGCCAAGTCTTTTCCGTTACCGATTTACTGCCACGAGGCCGAAGCAGCTCTTTGCCGGCAGTCATTAGCGTTTCCTGTCTACGTTTCTCATTTGTCGCAGCTGTAGCTCCATTTGTGGCTGCAACTCTAGATGTATCTTTAGCTGTATCTTTAGCTGAATTTATATCTGTATCTGTGGTTGCTTTTGCATGTGTATCTGCATTTATATTTGTATCTGTAGCTGATTCTGTGTTTGTATCTATAACTGTATCAGCAGTTGTATCTACATTTATATATTTATTTACAACAGCATTTGTAGATACTTTCGTATCTGCATCTGCAACTAGAGTTCCATATCTGTTTATATCTGTAGCTCTATTTCTGTATTTGTATCTGCAGTTGCTTTTTATCTATATTATATCTGTATCTGTAACTGCATTCGCATCTGTATCTCCAGCAACTTTTGTATCTCTATCTTTATGCATGTATTTTTTTTAATTTTTAAATTTCCCTTAATATTAAAAAATATATAAAAGATAAGAGCACACGCGCCAATTTCTTTTCCAATTTTTATTTTAAATATATACATATATACATTTTTATACATACCTACATATATATATATATATATTAAATATGATTATATTTGCCTCAGTGCTGACTGCTTCAGAAAGTTGTTTTAAATCAATTTTCGCAGCTCAGCAAATTTTTAGCAAGCATTTAAACGCCCTGTACCACGTGTTGAACTCATACAGTAAACACTCGATAGAGCTAGAACCAGTCAATTGCAGAGATAAAAAAAATCATTTCAATTTTAATTTTGTATCCATATCTCTAAATTTACATTAACTATAAATATGCCTCAATTTGTGTGAATCAACCTAAGGACTGTACTATAATTTTTACAGATTATTATTAATCGTTAAATGTAATAAACGGAAAACATATAAAATACAGATTTTAACGAATCGACTGTACAGATACATGTAGATATATGTACATATATGTATATATATATATATATATATATATATATATATATATATATATATATATATATATATATATATATATATATATATATATATATATATATATATATATATATATATATATATATATATATATATATGTATGTGTGTGCGTATTTATCCAGTGTTTTCTGCCTGTTTTATGGCCACATTTGATGTTGGCTAAATATGTCCATTAATTACGCGCTATATCGTTTATGAGTAGTTCATAAAATTGGCTTTTATCGAGCTTTTTCGTGTTCTTTTCCATTTTGCTTGCTGTTTTTGTTTTTATTTTTATTTTTATGATAATTGGGTCATGCTGATATTTGTTAATTGCATATTAAATGACAGTGGGGCGTGGCTGCCGCCCCTACGGCTCCAATGTCAGCAACGCCCACGGGGCATGGCCCTCAAAAGTAGCCCGACTTCAACCACAACAAAAACGAGAACAACAACAACAACAACAACAACAACAACAACAAATTAATAATAAAATTAAAACCTGTTTGCATTTGATTTTTGCTTGAGTTAAATAATTCTATTTGAATTGCAACAGCCAGCAAACAAAACAAAAATACAATGGCAAAAACAAGAGAGAGAGAGAGAGAGAGAAAACACATCGAAACGTTTGAATGAAAGACAACAGCGCTGACGTAGACGCTGACGCTAACGCAGACTGAGACGCTAGCAGCGACAGAGATTTGTGACTTGTTCTGCGGCCCCTGCAACGACAAGTTCACTTATTAATGAAAACGTTTCAAATTCCAAATGCAAATTTCAAATTCGAATTCGAATGTGGGAGATCCCTTAACAGCCACAGCTATAACAGAAGGAGCTGACCTAACAGCAGCAATAACAACGGCAGAAAGCTCAATTGTTAAACTTAACAGCAGCTAGTAAGCTAGTAACAGCTGTTATGCAAAATAGAGTAGAGAGAGCTAACAGCTAGTTTTAAGAGCAGCTGCAGATTTAACAGAAGTGTTAAGAAGCCGTTGTTTTAACAGTCTGCTATTACAGCAGCAGCAGCCCAGTTTAACAGTGACAATAAATATGAAAATTTACTTTAAAAAAATAAATAAGAAAATTGGCAACACTTTTTCTTTTGTACAAGGTCAAAGTTTGTTAATGCCTCATGTTGTTGGTGGCAAAATTCAAAATACAACAACAGCAATAACAATGAAGACAATACAAAATTATTCGAACGCAATTAAAAATAAGAAAAATCTTTTTAAATTACGTGATGATATTTTTGTTGTTATTTTCCATTGTTTGTTTTTGTTTCTTTTTTCCCTCTTTTTTATTTGTTATTTTTATTGTTGCGCTGTGCCAATTAATTTAAGAATGAAATCGAAAATCTTGGCATTCTGAGTTTTGGGCGTGGCAGTTTCTTTCTTTTTCTTTCAATTTTTTTTTATTTGTCTGTGATAATAATTATAAAATTTTATGAATTCATGAAACAAATATCTATTAAAAATATATTCATTTATACACTCATGTTTAATGTTCATAAATTAACAAATAATTTGCAATAAAAAAATTAGAAATGAAAGAAATATGAAAATTAAATCAAAAGAAATTGAAAAAGAAAAATCAAATCACGTTTGGCAAACACACACAAGTTGTATTTCAGTATTTCAACTTTTTTGCTCGCTAGCATTTCTTATAGCTTTTCTTATTGGCAATCAGCAAACGATCTGCCACGCCCCCCTCCCTCATCCGCACCCCGCTGAGACAAGAGGCAGCGCGCCTCTGCGTTCGCCCATTCCTCATCTGTTGGCTGTTTATTTCGATTTTGTTTTTCTCAATTGTGGCCATTCTCGAAAATTGTTTTTGAGTACCGGACATGACGTCAATAAGTGGGCGTTTGTTTCAAATTTGTATACCACATATATCGTCGTGCACACACACATATATATTGTATATATATATATATATATATATATATATATATATATATATATATATATATATATACATATATATATATATATATATATATATATATATATATCGTGCTATACTTATGTAAAATTGAATCAATAAAGATCCATTGGTATTTTCGTGTTGGCTACGCGAAACACTTATAATAATACTAATTCTTAAAGCTTTTTATTGCCCATTCGCTACAGGAATATATATATCTAAATATATATCTATGTATACGCATATATATTTATATTTTCAAATATAAATATACTTGTATAGTTAGATTTCATGTTTAGCATCGTTGGCTTCATTAATTTCCTGTATTTACTTATTTGTGACTCGTGCCACGCATTCATTAATAATACATAGCTGAGATGCTTTAAGTGCCTCCAAATTCATTTCGACATGGCATAGGCATATTGCTACAGTAAGCACTCAATAAGGAATACTTATATGAATACGAAAAATTATTAATTTTAGAACCTCATTTAGTTCATAGTAATAATAATGTTATGTAGCTCAAAAGAATTTTATATTTATTTGGATTATTAATAAGGAAAATTGAAGTCTGTTTCAATTATATATTTTAGATCACACTTTAGATCATTGTAGACACTCTAAGAGATTTTTAGATCAAATAAATTTCAATTTAAGCTCTAAAACAGTTTAGATTTCTCTTATGTACTCCTTGGATAATTTAGATAAATACACAATGTTATTTTAATATTTTAGATCATTTAGTTCATAGCAGTGCTAAAATTTAAAAAATTATGTACACACAAAAATTAGGTCACATATACATTTTTTAGATCAATTTTTAGGTCATAGCAAGATCTTCTTGTGATAAAATTCCAAAACAATTTCCAATTGCAAAATAATATTATTCATAATCCCAAGCATTTTTTTTATGGTTAAACGAACAAAATAATTGCGGCGCCCAAATTAATTTTATTTCAATTTTTACGAACCGCGGGAGTGGCTATAAAAGATAATGAAGATCATTTAGTTCACAGAGTGAGATGAAAGGTGATTAAAATACTAAAAAGCAAAAAAAAAAAACAAAAAAACAAAAACAAATTTAGTTGAGCACAAAAATCTCAAATATGGAATTAAGTAATAAAAAAAAAAGAACAAAGAAGAAGAAACTTCAATTGAAGAGCTAAACAAAATGTCTAGCGCAATTCCTTAGAATAGTCATTAAACTTGATACTCTTTAATAGAGACGAAGCAGAAGAAGAAGATAACAAACAAAGCTACTCGCTTAAGATTAGCTAAAGCCGCAATTGGGGAGCAAAAATCCGAGAAGATTGTGAATTCAAGGGAATTTTGAGTGTTTAGTACCGATGCGAGACAGTCAAGGGAACAAATTAAAATAAACTTTAAAAGTAAACAATTAGCTGAGCAGCTGAGAGCAGTGGCAAACTCAAGAGATACCCTGTAAAAAGAGAGTTACTTTACAGCAGAGTGAAATGTGCTAAATTAGATACGTATATTAGATGTAAAGAAATGGTATATGGGGATGGGGAAAATAATATTATAATATAATATTGACAGACAATCAAATACCCTATAAAAATTAAAATTAATAAACATTACTTTAGGCTTATGTTGAGCCTACATTAATCATGGTTGGGAATATAGCTTTTGGTAGTGCTATATAAGAGATTTACTAAATATATATATAGTATCTATCCTTTAGAATGGAATTCTCAAAAGTATTTTATTGGGATTTACCCTGCAAGATTACTCTCATATGGCACAGCATACACTATTATATATTTGAAACAATTACAGGGTATCGCTAGCTTTTGCATTATGTTTACACAAAAGTCACACCAATGATTATGACCTTTTTCTGGCATGGTTTGAGCTGACCAAAGCGATGTTGTGCTTGTTCTTCGAGTTGTTGTTGTTTTTTCAAGATGTTTTTATTTTTAATATATTTATGGCACAGCAAGAAATTAATTATAAACAATGAAAAGTTCTATATAAATATGTATATGAAGAGTAACAATAACAAACTTGTTCGTGCCAAGCGTACCTTCAGTTGAATTCTTTTTAAATACATACATACTTATATAGAATATATGTATGTTTGTATATAATATGTATGTACTGTAGTTAATAAGAACGTGCTATTTGAAGGCAATGTTAAACTAATTGACATATTTTTGCTTATTGTTTTTGTTTTTGTTTTTTTGTTTTGCAGAAAGCAATCGGGCGACGGAACGTGCTAGGATGAAGGCAAATCGAGCCGATTTTGGTCACAGCAATTACCTCAAGCTCTATTGAGAGCTGAGCAGCAGAGGTAGAAAGAGATAGAAACCGATAGAGAGAGAGAGAGAGAGAGAGAGAGTGAGACCAACCGGCAGGCAGCCAAGCAGAGCTAGGCTGGTGTTTGGTGAATTTTGGTTTTTTGCTACACTACATGGATCGCAGAAATGGCGGCGATCCCTTGGCGCCACCACGGCCCCCAAAGCTCCAACCGCGTGTGCATCGACCAAGGGCGCCGGAGCCAACAGCGCTAAGTGGTGGCAACAGCAGCAGCAGCAGCAGCAACAGCAACCACAGCAACAATAGCAATCAGCAACAACTGAGTATTACAACAACAACAACAACAACTGCAACATCGACTATAAACAACAACAACAACAACAACATTATATCTATAATACCCACAACGGCCGACTTTGACGACTATCAGATACATCATCTGACATTTCTGCCGCAGCGACCGAGCAGCCTCAGTCGCAACAGCAGCAACGCCTCCTCCTCGACGGCAACGGCGAACAGCAGCGCTGGTTCGAGTTCAAGTTTTACGCGTCGACGACCGCCAGCGCCGCTGTTAACGAACAACAACATTAGCAACATTAGCAACATCAGCAACATACACAATACAAACAACATAAGCAACAACATAAACAACAACAACAACAACAACAACTTCCTTAGTCATTTCCAAAGCGCTGAGCCCGTGTCTCTGTTGTCAACGGGTCAGCCGCCCGCCTCGCCCGTCACGCTGGCTCAACCGCGACCCGAATCCGAAAGGCTCACCAATGAGTATGTGGACACGCCGCTGCAGCATGCAACACGCAGTCAGCATCCGGCAGGACAGCAGGATAACGGACAGACGACAACGCACCATCTGCTGCTGCTGCCGCAGCGACATCAGCAGCATGCAACATCAGCGGCGTCAGCAACGGCAGCAGCGGCAGCCGGAGCAACAGCAACAGCGGCTGCCCATCACATTAATCGATTGGCGGCGGCGGCGACAGCGACAGCGACGTCCACGTCGACGTCGTCCACAGCGGCAGCAACAGCAGCAGGCATCGATGGCTTATTACATTCGCATTTGCAACACTTACCCGCGCACCACCAGCACCACCACCACCACCACCAGCAGCACCACCACCACCACCAACAGCAACCGCATCAGTTAAATGGCCAAACCAAAGCAACACCCGCCTCAAAGTTTGCACCGCCCGCACCACAGCGCCTGGGCTTTGCAACGGCAGCAGCGGCAGCGGCGGCGGCGGCTGGACAGTTGCAGCCACCCATTACCAAGCAGCCGGGCAGCAAGGAGCATATGCAGGAGCTGCTGCAGCAACACCAACAGCAACAGCAGCAACAGATGCTGCCCGGCAGCGGCGGCCAGCTGGGCGCCTCGATTGTGATGGGCGGCGATCCGTCGCTGCTCAATCCGATCGTGTGTCCACGCTGTGGCCTGTGCCGCTGCGAGCAGTGCCAAAGCCCGCGCCCGCTGCCCCAGACATGGGTGTGCAACAAGACGTGTCTCTGCAGCGCCGAGTCGATCATCGACTATGCGTCGTGCCTGTGCTGCGCGAAGGCGCTGTTCTATCATTGTGCGCGGGACAACGACATGGACTGCGACGATGGCACCGGCACACCCTGCGTCGATAATCCTTGTTCCTGCGGCCCCTATAAGCGCACCCAGCGCTGGGGCTGGCTGGGCGCCCTGTCCATTGTGCTGCCCTGCCTCTGGTGCTATTGGCCAATGCGCGGCTGCGTCAAGCTGTGCGAGAAGTGCTACGCCCGGTTCGCGGGACGCGGCTGTCGCTGCCAGGGCAACATCAGCAGCGATGCGGCCATTGGCTCCACCAGCAGCATGATGCCGATTGTGCCGCTAGCCGGCAGCGGACTCAACAACACCAGCTCCATTGGCTCTCCTAATACTGCGCTGCAATCCAATGGCAAAGGCTTCGATCATGGCTGCAGTGCGGCTAGCAGAATTCTACGTAAAGGTGATCTGACGCCAGAGAAGCGGTTGCTCGATTCAAGTCCAGACTACTAATGTGAATGACGAGCGATAGAGCGGGCAGGAAGAGCGACGGAGAGGGAGAGGGAGAGGGAGATAGAGCGTGAGCGTTAGCGCGCGCGTTTTGTGCGCGTTTTTTGCCGCGCGTAAAAAACGCGTCACAGACAGCAGTTAGTTGGAGAGTGTGGAGAGCTTCGATATATATATATGTATGTATATATATGCATGTATATATATATATGTATGTGTGTACGCCTATATATACAAATTATTAAATGTATGACTTAAACATATGAGCCTATATACTATATATATATCTATATACATATATATATATATATATATATATATATATGTATGTATATATATATATATATGTATATACAAAAAAATATATTAATTGTATGAAAGAAAAAAAAATTGAAAAACAAAAAAAAGAAAAGAAAAGAAAAAATAAATAACCAAAGACTGCAAACAGATAATTATTAATTATTAGAAATGTTATTTAAAAAATAATGTTCGCTTAATTAAAAAAAAAAATAAATAAATAAATAAATAAAAATATACAAAACTAAAAAACGAGCGACAAAAAATATGTTTTTAAACTATTTTTTTTGAATACATATATATATTTATATATATTTTGCATTATTATTCTTAAATTTGGCAAATTTGTTTTTATTTTTTTATTTATTTTATTATTATTTTTTTGTTTTAAAATTTTAATTTTTCTAACAACAAATAAAATACAATTCCATTATATACAAAAAAATTACGAGAACACCAATGTAAACTGTACAGTAAAGCCTCGTATAAGCCATTCGTATAAACTTTTTAGATAAATATTATGCATATATGTATATCTCTATGTATACATATATATATATATAGCAGACACTGTATCTAGAGAAAAATTTTGAATATCCAAAAGTCCATTTTTGATGTTGTAGAACTAAAAGAAAACAAAATTACGCACATACGATATATATATATATATATATATCTGTACTATCTGTAAAATAAAAGTAAAACTAAAAAAAAAATAATACGAATTTAATGAATATGTTACATAATTTCACAAAACAAAAAAAAACTTAATTCTGCTATAGATCCAAGTCTAAATGTGCTTATGTATGTGTGTGTATTAGCCATACTATATACGAGAGGAGAAATGAAAAAAAGTTTACTTTACTACAGCAGAAACTTAAAACTGACTAAGATAAATTTTTATAAAATTAAAAAGGAAATTAATTTCTTAAAAATGTATTTTATATGCAAATTGTTATTATTATTTTTTTATTATAATTTTTTTTATAAAATTAAACAATATTCCAAATATAAAAGATACTAAAACAAAACTGAAAATAATAATAAAATAAAAGAACAAACAAACAAAAGCCAAACAAAATTTAAAGAGTAAATATCCATAACTAAACAATTTTCTATATATGCAGAACTAGATAAAGATAACGATAAAGATAAAAACAGAAAAACAAAAAAATAAATCCGATTAGTAAATTCTACGACTACAAATTTATAAAAAAAAATATTGAAAAAAAAGAATGAATAAGAAAAAAAAAAAAACAACAAAAATAAAACACTTTACCATATGTTATAAATGTATATGTTATATATAGATAAGCTAATATAGCTTAGTAATACAAACATATACTATGCTTAAATCCTAACTATAAAATTAATGAATAAATATAAAATTAAAAACAAAAGAAAAGAAAACAAACTAAAAGAAAGTAAAGTAAAGCAAGTTGATGAATATTTAAGTAAACGATTAATATTTAAGGCACTATACATACATACAAGCTATACATATAATGAATATTTATTTTATTTGTACATTTTACTATAATAATGGAGATGATGATGATGATGATGATGTAGAGCTTGACGGTGTTTGGAGAGCCCCCATGGCAAGGAAGATGCTGATGAAGAAGAACTTTATGTAATGTTTTTAGAATGTATGTTCCGTTAAAAAACTACAAAATAAAAAAAATCATATAATACTAAATATTAACAGAGTGTGTTTTACATTATAAAATTATGTTAACAAACTTAATTTCAACCCGAAGCATACAGAAGTGCATGGTTAACATAGCAGAATCATGTTAATATCATAGAAATGTTAATATAATCTTCTTCATGCACATGCTTTCACATGCGTGTTTGTGTGTGTGTGTGTGTGCGTATTAATACATATGCCACGTTATACGTTATACGTATACGGATGATGACGTGGACGACGTCGGTGCAGCCGTCGCCTAAGTCGCTGCTGTCTGTCTGCCTACCGCTCTCGCTCTGCTCCGAGTGTGCGTGCGTGTCGGTGTGTGTGTGTGTGTGTTTGTGTGTGTTGCTGTGCCAAATGGCTATGGCAAAATAAAACTAAAGCAGCTGTTTCCGGTATTTGATTGATAGTGAACTGGCAGTTTGTTTATCTCGCGCACACGGACCGACCGGAGACCCGCCTGCTGCTCCAACCCCAGCCAACGTTGACGTCGCAGTAGCAGCCCCTGGCTATTTCTCTCCCTCTCTCTCTCTGTCTCTCACATTCTGTTGACTTGCTTGCTTATGCTGCATACGCATCATCACATGGCATGGTTGCGCCAATCCAGTCGGCTGCACTTCGCGGATGCTATTTGGGGCCGCTGCTCGTCGGCGCACTTATTTTTAAATTACTGAAAATGTTGCAAGCACACAAACATAAACACACACACACACTCAAACACACATACGTTCAATTTAAATTTAACTGCAAAATATTTCACTCACACTGGAAGGGAGGGCAGCATACAATACAATAATAACAACAACAACAACAGTATGATGAAGAAGAACAAGCACAGGCAATAGCAACGACATTTGCTTGTCTTCTGCTTTGTGCACTCTCCCACACACATACACTCACATACAGCCTAACACTCTCACTCTCTCTCTCTCTTCCGCTCTCAGCAGAACAGCTGTTCGTATTGCAAGCTCAGCTTAGACATCTCTCGGTACACGTGCAACTTATATGACAACAGAGTCAAATAGTTTGTAACTATTAAATATTAGCATTTATAGTTGTACTGTTAATTAATGCAAAGTGCAGTAACCGTTTTGCATAATTGACTGGCAAGCGACTACGACTACGACTACGACTACGACCCTCGCTGTGGGCACATTATTCAATCATAATTCGCGCGGTCAGTCAAAGCAACCAACAACCCAACACAAATTTTAAACGCTCTTCACTTGAGCGAGCGTGTGCGTGTGTGTGTTAGTGTGTTGGTGTGCGTGCATGTTTGTCGCCGCTGATAGCCCCACAGTTCGCCGGGTCACCTTTCCCTATGCAAAAAAAGAAAAGAAAAAAATAGCAGAAAAAAATTTAACTGTAATCAGCGGCGACTTTGCGGCACACTACACACCCAACAAACAAACTGAGAGGCGAACGGGTCTGATAAGCGCACGAGACCTGCCAATTCGCTTCAAACTGGTCTTTGCCTCATCGCCGCAGTCGTCGGTCCTCGCTCCTCACTGTCGCTGTCTTTGCTTCTGTCTTTGTCGCTGTCGCTGATTGACACAGTTTGGGTCGCTTTCTTATATTGATGAATGGAAACCGAACTGAAACGTTGCCACGGCATTTTTTTTTCATTTTTCTTTCTTTTTTTTTCATTTTTTTTTATTGAAGTGTGCTATATTTAACGAAGCGAGTACATGGCATGCAAGTATTGCCATTTGAGTAACTGTATTGGCTCGCCTGCGCTGCTCTCTCAAAAAGTACACACACACACACACACGCATTGACAGCTCTAATGAATGAAGTTGATAAGAGGGACAAAGCGACAATTTGAGCTGCTGCAACGGTTGCCAAGTGCTGCCAAATGGTAAATGGATTGAATGCGGCAGATGAGCGCCGTTCAAATAACTGCAAATGCGCATACTTATGCATGTGTACAGATGCGTGTGTGTGTGTGTGTGAGTGAGAGCCAATCAAATTTGTCTGCGACTCGAGCGAAACTAACTGTAAACAATGGCAATTTTGAGCACTCAAATCGTAGATAAGAAGCGCTGCAATTGCACAAATATAAACAAAGTGCATATTTCGTAAATAAATTCATTGAAATACTTTGCTAATCTCTGTGCTAAATATAGATTAATCAGCATTCTACATACATATATGTAAATCAACATCTCTGAATTAGCTTATGCAATTAGCTATGATATGCAACTGAGCGGAATTGATGTAAATATAAACATATTTGTATATATATATTCATATATCTAACAATAAATTCGTAATCAATTCTGCTGTCATTCAACGTTTTGATCATTTCCGGCAAGTCATTGCCATAACTCTGATACCTATCTGCCGTGTCGTGTCGTGGCGTGGCGTGGCATGCCTCTTGCGCTGTAGTATCGCTAGATGAGCGCACATCTGATGCTCCGCTCTGTCTGCTGCTCGAAGGTGTATCGCCGCTGAGATTGGAGCGAGCTGCTCTAGTGAGCTGCAGCCAGGAAGTGTTATCAGCACACACAGAGAAAGAGAGAGAGAGAGAGAGAGAGAGAGAGAGAGAGAGAGAGACGTATATATGGAATATGCATATTATAGCCATTCGCCGTCATGCTGGAAGCTCCTGAATGACAGATCAATGAAATCATTATGAATTCGCATACGCATATCAACAGCAAACAGATTGCGTCTGAGGTCCATGTGATCGTCATTCGATCTTAAAAACACAAAAGCGCTTCACTTGGAGTTGATTAACTGATAGATACCCTGTAATATCTGCGAAACAATTGACAAAATCTTATTCCAGCTTTGCAGATATATTCATATATAATTTCTGCTCCTCATTTCATCTTCCTTTGCAACTCCACTTCAACTTTGTCATCTCATGTTCTTCACGCCATCCTCAGTACCTACGCTCACAGACCCCATTTGCACGGCATTCATGGGTATAAAAACGCCAACTCACGTCGAGCTGCAAACAGGTCTGCCCGACTCTGTAGGCTCCGATTGATCCTGCGCGCCTTGGTCGCTCGCTGCGTCGCTCGTGCAGCGGAAGTCGTCTGTGGTTTTGCATGCACCACTCGTCCGTCGTTCCTTTTGCGTGGTGTTTGGTGCTTGGTGCTTGGTGCATGGAGCGTTGTTGTTTGTGGCTCGCCTGATGTTCGCTTTGATGTTCATTTCGTGTCAGTGCAACAGGTGTAAAAACATTCAACAAATACGCACATCCGCCCAGCGGCGGAAGCACCTGTACCTTTGCATAGGAGCAGACGCACACAAACATGCTGTACAAAGACATATTTTTATACAAACATATACATACATATAATTTATATACATACATTCATATACTCAAATTTACATTTTTAGATATGCAGAATTAATCGTACTTAAATAGTCGTATTCCATTTTAGGATCTTTATGGCTCTCAAATAGTATTTGATTATCATTAATATTGAAGCTTCAATTATATTAATTCAAATTATTATTCAATCTTATCCACTTTTAAAAAAATATCACATATCAACTGTTGCAGATATCTTCCCTTCCTATATGAATATAATAATATCTCTTAGATTTTTTTTTCATTTTTTATTATAACATTTATTATAACATTTATTATAACAATATTTTTGGATTTCTCTCAATTGTGAATTTCTAGCATTCAAAATTTTGCTTGAATTTCATACAAATAACTAAAGATTAACCAAGAGAACTTTTTAAGTTTCAATTAAAATACGATTTTTTTAAAAATATATAACCTTGTGGTATTTTGCACATACTTGCATTATCGTTTCTACGATCTATATATTTCACTGCATACTTAGAGGGGCTGCAATTACTAGCGATATTAATATGTATAGGTATTAGATAGTTATTTCATCTAAAAAGACTGCATAACAGTTACTAATATATATTTCCACAGATTAGAGCAAAATATCATTGAAAAAGAATAGGAAGAATTTTTTAATTGCTGGCCAAAAGAAGAACTATCTAGATATAGATATAGATATAGATCTATCAGAAATGTATCTAAACAAGCCTATAGAGCTAAGCTAAAGTACTGTAAAAGCCAAGTTGATGTGTTTCCATATCATATCTATAAAGAGGAAGAAATAGTTATACGTTTTAGGAACTTTACTGAAGCTCTACAGTATGGATTGACATGCAAGAAATGGCAAAAGGTGTTATATTACTATACAGATAACTATTCTATATGTATATAGGGTTTGAGACATTGTGTACTGAATAACTCATGTGGTTTATTTGATTGTTTTGCTTGTTATTGTTGTTGTTTCGTCATTTGGGCAGTTCAAATTTGTAGTTGTTGTTGTTGTTGTTGTTGTTGTTTTTGAGTCGTCCAAGTGCGACAAATTCATTTGACACTTTGTTGCGGCTGCCTTATCGCTAGAGTTGTTCAATTTCTCAAGCTGGAAACTAGTTTCGGCTTTCGCCTCTGCTGGAGTTGGAGATGTGGATGGGGTATATATGTATATACATATATATATATATATATATGGGCGGAGGTCGGATCTTGTCGGTTTGTTTGCCTTGTTGTCTATGTTGCTGTTGTTGCTGTCGCCTCCTGCCTCTTGCCCCGAAGGCGAAGCACATAATTACCGCGGCGCGTATTTAATCCGACAAATGGTTTCAACCTTACTTGAACTTTGTCTACAACAGCAACATGTGCAACATGAACAACTTGTATACTGTTGTTGTTGTTGTTGTTGAGTTGTTGTAGTTGTTGTTGCTTTAAGCACTTTTGGTTTTACTAATAATTCATGACAAGCGCTTGAAGCCAAAAATCTTTTTGTGGTTACATTGTAATAAACCTTGACAAGCATTTGATGAGCATTTTGAGCAGTTTCTGGTTGTTGCTGTTGTTGTTGTTGTGGCTGATGATGTCAAGTGTCTCACAATGATCATCTGACAATCAAATCAAAAGCCTGCCACACATTGACGTATTACTTAAAAGGGACTTCATATTTTGCAAAGCTTCAAAATATAATTATATAGCTCCCATAGAATCGAGTATGGATCATTAATTTCTTTGAGTCTGCCCATTAATATAGGTAACTTTGAGTATTATATATTAATTTACTTTATTTCGAATTTTCTACTGTTACTGTTACTCTTCTAATGTTGCTGTAATGCTGTTATGCTTCTACTGTTAACAGAAACACTGTCTATATCTGGAAATGGGCGAGTTGGCTATACTTTACAATGACAATTTCTTTCTATTTTTAAGTTATACTATGAGTCCTGCTTAAATAAACGTAAATATCAAAGCACAAGCCTAACTATATACACATATACATACATGCATACATATACACAACATATCTGTATACACATATTTGCACTTCTAGCTGCAACTGCTTTACTTTATCTTTTCCGGCCATCTATCTGCATAAATATACGAGCACGAAGAGCAAAACCTACACACACACACACACACACACTCGCCCCCTCTCTCTCGCCCTCTTGCTTTCTCTCTATCTCTTTCACTCGCACAGACAGTGCACATCACGATCATCAGAATCAGCAGACAGCAGCAGCAGCAGCAGCAGCAGCGGCAGCGGCAGCAGCAGGCAGCATCAACATCGACATAGGAGCTATTCTGTGGCGGCAGCCCTCTCCACATGTTGCTTCATTCATCCCTAGGTCCAATGCGCAGCAGCTGCCGGACTATGATAAATAAAGTAAAGTGCATTTCCGTCAAAACAAGTTTGTTCTATTAATATTTTCAATACTTCGAATTCAGACAGTCGCGCGGAACTTTCACTGCAGCAGCCGCTGCTCGCGCAGATAACTAGAATTAAAAAAAAAAACAACAAATTTCTGATTTTTTTTTTTTTTTTTGTGAGCTCGCAACATAATTTTAATTTGGCGGCTGCTGCTGCGGCGGCTGCTGATCTCCCCCTAGAAATCTACAGCTGCCTAGCGGCATTTACAGTTATTTTTATTGGAGTCAAGCAGTGCGACAATTCATCCATCATTTTTTGTTATGATTTTGAATATCCCTCCCTCTCTCATTCTCTCTCTCTCCCTCTGCCTATCACAGTTTTGGATATCCTCTTGTCCGCCTCATTCGCCTACTCCGCCTTCTCTACTCTCTCTCACACACACACACACACATACACACTGTCTCGCTCTTCATCACTCGCTCTATTTGTTGCTCTCCCTGTCTTTCTACGCTTGGCATGGAGCATGCTGGTTCCCGGTCCCAGTCCCAATCCCAGTCCCAGTCCCGACAGCGTCGTTCAACAGCATCCGGTAATTATGCGACACGCTGATTAAAATGCCTGGGACTTAGGTGGGTCTGGCCTGGCACTGCCAGACCGACCTCCAAGTGAAATCTTCGCCTGCATTAACGAGTTTTCCGTGACGCGTTCAGTTCATTTTGATACCCTTGCAAGAGGTATGCCCCACTCACTTAGTCTGTTGAATTCGAGTTACAATTAAATAGATGGATCAATTTATTTTGTTATCAATTGAATCATAATTACTAACTAATTAAACTTTCTATGATTAATAGTAAATTTCTATTTCAGCTCACTTTAGCTTATAAGAGAATATTTCTTAAATACAGGGTATCTGTTACGCGACTCGCTGTAAATAACATTTCTTGTCTTGTTTTCTTTTTTGTTGCCTCTCCTTCTTTCTTTTTCAAGCCCGCTGCTCTTATTCTTTTGCCTTTGCATTGCTTTGCTACACTTGATTTCCACACACATACTAGCATACGCACGCACACTTGTAAAGAGAGAGTATGGATGAGAGGGAGAGACAGCGCAACTGCGAGTTCTCCTGATACTTGCCATTAGGGATCAGGTTCTCTTAGGCGAGCGGCGCGCAGGTGAGCAGCGGGTTTTGAGTTTTCTGCTGCTCCACGCCGGTCGCTTGGTTTTATCTGCAGCGTTGCAGTCGACGGCGACAGCGACGTCGCGTCGACGTCTTCCTCTTTGCTGTTGTTCTTCTTTTCATTGTTGTTGTTGTTAGAATATGCTCTTCAGTTTGTTTCTTTCACTGTTTTTTCTAGCATTACGCTGCGCACAGCATTCGTCCTCCAACAAAAAAAAAACAAAAAAACAAAAGAAATAAAACAAGAAAACGAAATGCAGCACGCTGCCACGCCCCAAGCAAACCGCCCACCTTCACTCAAAAAGTCGCTGCAATTTAAAGGATTCTTCTTACGGCTATTGTTGTCGTCGTCGTTGATAGTCAATGGGCAGCACTGAGCATATCCTAGCATGTAATGAGGAGTATTGATATCTTAAGATACTTTTGCTGAATGAACTATCTGTAGAGCGATTATTAAAATAATTTTAAATATATATATTTAACAAATGAGTTAAATATATTCATTTTTAATATGTTTACGATTTATTTGTAATATTTGTTCTTAGTTGATTTTCAGTTTATGCTGTTTACAGAGTATTTTGTAGTGCAATATATTCTTACTTGCTTTTTTTTTATCGTATTTCTTCTAGCCCATCGTCGTTGTGTGTGGCTTGTTGTTGTTGGCTTGTCTCGTTTATTGATCGTGTTGCTGTGCACACACATCGCCACACACTCACACACATACGCACACGCACACGCACAGTTGCAGTTACATACGCAATTCAATGAAGAAATGCTCCAAGTCCAAGTCAATGACCCGGAAATTGTGTCTAAAAAAGCAACAACAACCAGCAACCAGCAGCAGCAGAAGCAACAGTCACGCAGCCAGGCAACAGCAGCAGCAGCAACAACAACAACAACAACAACAACAGCATCACATTGACGACTTGAGTATAAAACTTTTACCTATTCCGTAGCAGAAGCAGCGGCAGCGCATGCGGCTGGCTGTGCAGTCCAATGAACCAGCCACGCATTTGCAGCCCGCAGCTTTTGTCAGAGCTACGATTGCAACAGCAAAAGCAAAGGCAAAAGCAAAAGCAACAACAATAAAAGCACGCGTCGATAACTTGCGACAACTGCACAGCAACAACAGCGACAAAGTCGACATCGACAATCAAAATCAACGCAATTAATGCTCATCCGGCTTGCTCCACACAGCAAACAGCAAACAGCAGAAGAAGCAGCAGAAAAGCCCTTGGCGCATGTTAAACAATTTTCATATAAACATACATACATACATACATACATACATATGTGTGTATATAGCTGCTGCAGGGTTGCCAGGTCACATGTCTAATATATTATATATACATATGCATTTGTGTCGCCTGGCCATTGGGCATGATCAATTTATGGCTTCAAATTGCATATCGAAAAAAATTAAGCACAAAAGTTCAGTGCCATCGGCCATGTCGTCCAATCGACCAGCACTGTCAATCCCCCCTTCGCATGCTACTTATAATGAGAATTTATGTGCTGACACGATGCACATAAGTTTCTAACGTGGCACAGCTAAAAAGAACGCGCACACAGAACATGCAAACTGTAAAAGTACACTGGGCAACAAAATAAATAGTAAAAATATAAATAAATAAACTGCAATTACAAATTAATATGCCAATGACAAATGTGTGTAAGTGAGCTTAGGCTAAGTATTTACTCAGTCTGCGTTTGTCTCTCTCTCTCTCTCTCTCTCTCTCTCTCTCTCTCTCTCTATTACATACATTTCAATCCTTACTCTCTTCGGCGTTTAGTAGTGTATAAATTGTACACCTTCCATCCTCCTCCCTCCCACTCATGCACACATTTTATGCAATGCGTTCACTCTCTTAAAATGTTATCTACCGCTCCGTGTGGGTTCTAAGCACACTCCCACTGTTATTCGAATATATGTATGTAAGTATGCGTCTCTCTTTATGCTAGATCTTTTGCTCCCAGTGCACAATTGCCATGCAGAACGCATCTAATTTTCGAATGCAGCAAGTGGCACACACACACACTCAGACAATTATGAATCACTTGCCACGGGGTCAAAGTTGTTGCAAGTCTCACGACACAATTCCGGCGTGCCCCCAAGACATAATGTATACACATATGTACACATTCATACATACATATGTATCTACGTGATCTATAGAAACGAGGCCGCATAGCCTGGAAATGGTACAAAGGCAAAGGGAGATCTGTTTGAGATTCGCCCTGAGCATCAATTGCTCCATATATATGTACATACAAACATTTGCATGTATATATCTTTATAAGGAACTTTTTGCTGGCGCTGCTTTTAATTTCGCATTTAATGCAATTAACCTCAAACTAAATGGCAATCACTTTAATTTGTTTTAATTAAGCTTTATATGCCTACATGTAGGCCACGGGGTAGAGGGCATTCCCAAAAAGAAAAAAATATACAAAAAATATATAAAAACGACGCCTACGTCGGCTTTTTCATTACAACGTGTGTGCGTGAGAGAAAGATGGGGGTGGCAGGGTGAAGAGTGCTTTCCATCCTGCTTAACGCCCACTTAAAGCTGGAAATAACATTTAAGAGAGGACATACATTGACGAAAGTGTGTGAGCGAGAGCAGGGCAGAATGCGCAAGTGCTTTCCATCCTGCTTAACATTTAAGAGAGTACACAAAGTGAATACTGTGTGTGAGACAAGGATAGCTTGATACTCAATACTCAATTTACTATACTGCTCAACTCCCCCACTCCAGCTGTTTGCGTGAGAGAGGGGGACGAGTGCTTTCCATCTTGTTCAACGCCCACTTAGAGAGCTGTAGATAACATTTAAGAGAGCATACGCATTAAGTACGCACTAAGCACAGGCAGCAGGTCCTTGGCATGTTCATGGAATTGAGCACAAAGGAAACTGCGGCTGGAACGCATGCGCGCACACCATGCGCTACTTAAGGAACGCTTAACGGATGTTTCGCTCGGCCACTTGTAACATAAACGCCCAGCGTTTGTTTCCTACAGATCGAGTTTGGGTTAAGCCTCGGCACTTGAGTCGCGTACGTGCCCAGATGCGTGGGAATGATGTGGGACAAAGACAGGGGCAGCAACAACAACCACGAGAATGGGAACGTGAATGGGAACGAGAACGAGAACGAGAATGAGAACGGGAACGGGAACAAACCTTGACTGCTTGTTCGCTCTTCCCATTGCTCGAGGCGGGTATATACATCCATGAGTAATTTGAGATATAGCGAGTATATCACTCAAATATATATATATATATATATATATCGACATATATCATGAATATATTCCCAAAACTTCCATAGCTGAATGTGAAATTTATGAATGTGTGCATTTTCTTTGCCATTCCATTCGGTTTCTTTCCAATGAACACGCGATCTGCAATCTGTGAAGGATCACGTCTGGAATGTGGCTTAAATTATGACTTAAATGGCGTTGGCAGTTTATGTGGCTGCCGTGTGCTGCACGCCTC
This sequence comes from Drosophila stalkeri, assembly GCA_035047405.1. Taxonomy (NCBI): domain Eukaryota; kingdom Metazoa; phylum Arthropoda; class Insecta; order Diptera; family Drosophilidae; genus Drosophila; species Drosophila stalkeri. Next base: position 12,885,966 of record JAWNPR010000041.1, on the reverse strand, counting down.
GATGATCATTAGCATAATGATCATTAGCTGCTGCTGCTGCTGTTGCTGTTGCTGAGTAGCGGAAACGCACTCCAAAGATCTCTTGACTGGAAGCTGCTTTTAAGCTGGCTTTCTTTCCCAATGCTGTCTCGCCCATTCTTAAGAGGTTTCAGCTCCAATTTGGACTCAAACTCGGTCGCGGCTTTTTATGACTGCCTCTTGAGATGTTATTGTTGTTGCTGCTGCTGCCGTTGTTATTGTTGCTGTTGTTCTTGTTGTTGTAAACCGGCTGCCTGAGTTTTGCTTTATTTGGTTAGTTGACGATAAATTTTTGCACAGTCTCACATTCTTAGTTACATCCTTCACAAGGTCATGCGAGTGCGCAGCGAGTACACACACGTGCATATGTATGTACATGTACATGCGCATATGTATGAGGCATTTAAGCCAAGTAATCTTTAAGCAAATAATTGTAGTTGGTATGCGGTTTCTGTTTGACTGGCCTCACTGGAAGTCTCAGCGTCTGCTGCTGCTGCTGCTGCCCTTGCCGCTGCCACAGCCGCTGCCTCTACCTCTGCCGCTGCCTCTGCCAGGGCTGTCATCATTTGTACACACCAGGCTGCTGCTTTATGTTTGCACAAATTGTTAGCGACTGCCACGGCAGAGAGATACAGTTTGTTTTGCTTGTTGGCTCTTTTTTTTTTTTTTTTTTGTATTTTAAAGCTTTGCTTCAGCTCAGCATGCTCGAAAATATCATATCTTGCATGCATGCTTGTGCTGCCTGCACTGAACTTCGTTTGGAGTTCGAATTCGAATTCGAAACGAAGCATAATTTGGTATTTCGCTTATTTCCAGGCGCAATTCCCGTTTATTTCCCTTTCTCTCTCTCTCTCTCTCTCTCTATCACTGCTGTAACTATTCCACGTGCTGCTGAGCCCTGTAGGTGCTGATTGGCTTCTTGTATGCTGTCTGGCTTAGCCGGCATGTGGGGTGTTAATGAGATTTCAAATAAGCATGTGGGCAAACTTTCTGGCAGAGCAACATAACCTGACAGTGGAAGAAAATCAAACCACGCAGCTGCTGAAAAGTGCAGTTACATAAGTGTTGCTATTCATGTGTGTGTGTGTGTGTGTGTCACTGAAATACACTACACTACATGCACCTACTCTACTCTACTGGACAGCTATAAATGTATATTCATTATTAATATATATGTATGTATATATTTTTAAATAAAATATCAAAATACTCTTTATCCATTGATTGCCTATTTGTATAATGATTTATTATCAAACTCTACTTGAAATGTTTTGATTTGAAATTAATATGATACAGATTTGCCTTCAAAGCTAAAGAGCGCGTACGCCGACGCACAAACAAAAGCTAAAATTTCGCTCAGTGTATAGCGGAGCAGAGCCGTACAGAGCGTAGCACGGTAGCCCAGTTTGTTTGTGTGTGTATGCCTGCGTGCATATGTATGTGTGTGTATGTGTGATGACGATGACGCTGGTAAAAAAAAAATAATGATAAATAATAAAAAATACAAATAAAACCTGTACACAAAAAACCACAAAAAATAAACCAAACACAAAGCTTCGTCATCGTCTTTTAGTGCGTGCGGCTTAACTGCAGCAAAGCAAACTCGAAACTGGTCCGCGTCTGTGGACAGGCTGCTAGATGGCGGAGGAGATGGAGAGGGAGAGAGAGAGCGGCAGTTGCAGGCGCATTGGCAGCAACGAACAGGCCAGGCAATAACAACATCAACGAACGACAAACAGATCGCTGTCGGCTCTCGAAGCTGGACGCTCGGCTCGCGGGCACTCGGCTCTGTGCTCTCTCTCCCTCCCTCTTTCTATCTGCTCAAGCTCAACTTGTTCTGCGTTCGGCTCAGAATCAACGCAGCCGAAGTTGAAGTTGTAGTTGGAGTCTGCAGTCAGCACATTTGGATAAAAATTGCTTGTATGTTGTTGTTGTCATTGTGGTTACTGCTGCTGCGCTGCTGCTGCTATTGTTGTTGCTGCTGTTGCTGCTGCTGCTGCTGTTGGAGTGTGGCTGCGTTAGCTTTGGAGTGCTGCACTTATTATTATGCGCTTCTTTTGCTTGCTTTTGCTTCTGTTTGCCTTCTTTGCTTTCTGCCTCGGCCTGCCCTTGGCTCGCTCTTCTTCTTGTGCTTCTTTTTCTTTGGCTGCTTTCAGTTTTCTAGAAAAAATCACGCAAACACTTTTGTTGCGTCCTTTAAGGTCATTAAAAGTTCATTTGGTGCTGTTGTTGTTGTTGTTGGTGTTTTGATTTTGCTAATGTTGCTGCTGTTGCCAACGTCTATCTGGCCAGTGTTGTTTTTGCTGCCCTTTTTTGCTGTTGTTGTTGTCGTTGCTGTTGCTGCTGTTCCTATTGCAGTTGCTGCTATTGTTGTTGCTTTTGCTTTAGCTGCTGTTGATGCCGGCTGCTGCTGTCTCTATGGATGTTGGCTTTTGTTGCTTCTGCTGCAGCTACTTACGTATTGGTGTTGCCAACGCATGTTGCTACTGTTGCTATTGCTCCTTTTTGTTGCTCTGTTTGCAAATGTTGCTGTTGTTGTTATTGCTTTTGATTTTTCTGTTGCTAACGCCGGTTGCTGCTGTTATTGTTTCTATGTTTAATATTGCTGCTGTTTTGACTTGTCTTCTGACTGTTGCTAACGCCTGTTGCGCTTGTTATTGCTGTTGGTATTCTTGTTGTTGTTGCTTTTGTTATTTGTTATTATTCTATGTAGTACAAACTTTTCAATAGAAACACTCTAAAATTGTTATATTCCATAATCATTATTTATATTTATATCCACTAACTTATCTCTTGATCTTGACATTATTTTTGCTGTTCTTTTAATGGATCGAGCACTTTGTATAATTAATGTACTATCCAAAAGCTCGCAATGTAATATCACGATCTGATCTGGTATTCAGCGACATTATTGAGTCACTTGCTCGCTTGCATCATTACAAGTTCAGACGCAAAGGTCGTCAGAGATCTTTAAAATATGTCATAACGAGCATTTCAAAAGTGATAAAGCCGACACTTTGGGGGCAGATATGGACACCCAGTTACCCGCCCTTACGTTCCGCGCGATTTTAAGCGCGACACAAAAGGGTTGCGCTTTAATTAATTAATCAAACCGGTCAAGGAATTCAACAACAAAAGATCGTTGAATCATCAAATTGATATGCCTACATACATTCATACATACGTATGAATCGCATTCTTTTGAGGTCAATTTGTAAGTCAGCTTTGCCGCATAATTTTCATCGAATTTATCATGAATTTCAACTTAATTAACCGTTAACTGTTAAATACTGAAGAAAGGGCGCTACACTCATTGCTTCCATTGCAAAACGGAAATGATAGCACACACACACACGCACACAGCTGCGAACATGTTGATAGCAACAACAAGTGTAGCAATTGCTGAAAAGTTGCCCAAAAATTCATAGTGATGCTCTTAATTTTTTCTCTGCTACATTTGCATCTATGGAAACACTTCTGTTCATAGCAATAGGTATCAAGTCAAGTTTAATGGCATTAATTAAATATTTGAGTACAAGCGCCAAATACCTATATAATAAGTTATTAATATGGAACTTAATGACTTTAAATAACGTGTATAAATTAAAACTCAAATTTAACTAACATTAATAAAGAATTTTTCAGTTATTCGCAACTATTTTTATGAACGGCAGTGTATTTGCCAAAAATCAAGGAATAGAGCACAAAGGAGTGGTGAGCTAACGGAAGTTTTTTCTCTCGCCATTGTGTCATTTACATTACAATCTTCAGCAAAATTTGAAGGTCAGACTTGGCAAATGAGAAAAAGAGAGTTTTGCGTACCGTAAGAGAAGATGCACTGCTATTTATATATTTCTACACACATACATATATAAATATGAGTATGCTCACATCCGTGCTGTTGTTAGAGGAGTGTATGCATGCCTGCACTTACATATCTGTATGTATGTATGTATTATGTATATGTATATGTATATGTGTTTGCATGCATGTAAGTACAATAGTCATAATAGCTAGTTAGACTGTAGAAATATATATAACAGGAACTCCCTTAGTTGTATGTGACCAAAATGACATACATTTACACACATACAAACACATTCATACATACATACATACATAGGTATGCGTGTGCACTTAGATTCATGCACAATCAATGCAAATGGAAATGTAAATTTTTCAAATTGTAAAACTAAGTTTGCTGTTGTTGTTGCTGCTGCTGCTGTTGTTGTTGCGCAGATGCTCACTGAATATCAAATTACGCGCGGCTCGGTTTCGGATCGAGTGTGTGGGATAATGTGTCGGTTGTGTCGGTTGGATTTATGTTTATCCAAATAAGCGCGGTATTTTTTTTAAAGTAATAGTTGCGATTGTTGCTATTGTTGTTGTTGTTGTTGCAGCTGCTTTTGGTTTGCTTTTACTGTGGGGTGCTAATAAATAAATCGCATTTGCCGTGCAAATACACACACACATAGATCTCACTTCCACCCATACCTTTAGACATACATACGATCACTAATATGCCCGCTATAGAGCTACATATATGCCAAAGGCTAGTTAACCCATTCCATATAGGGTCGAACCATCATACTATATATGAATGCAGATCATAATGTGTGTAGAGCCCTATTCATTCATTCAGCTAACTACAATTTTGCATATTTAGAATGGGTTTGCATTCAAAATACCCTGCAATTTTAGATGGTATTCATTGCAGGTCATCAAATTTGACAATAAAATTAAATGTTGGAATTTGTAAATTACAGGGTATACATTTATTCAGATTTGATTTTTAAATTAATTCTAAATAAAATTATAGTTTACCTAAAGGACTTTCGTAAAGTAGAAAATTTAAACTAGAATACCCAACATAAATGTTGAAAGTAAGGGGTATTTATGTTAATGCTAAAATCTAGCTTTATTCTTAAGAATATCTTCTCGTCTTTATCCCTTTAGAGGGTATTAAATTGTCATCATCATTCATCGCTCACTTGTTCTGTAATACAGAATCTGTATGCGTAACGCAATCTATTCATAAAATGAAATTAAATAAAATAAAAATAAAAGAATTGAAAAAAAAGCAAAACAAAAGACAAATAAATATTTTCATTTGTAAGACCGGAAGAGCACTTCCTCTCTCTGTGGCTCTGTGTAGCTGTGGCCATCAATCCCGAACACCCGCAGAAAGATAGACAGCGTAGCAACAACTCAGAGCCCCATGTTGTCCCGGTTGTTGTTGTTGTTGTTGTTATTGTTGTTGTAGTATAGATGAATGTACGCATGCTAAATGGGCTGCCCTATGGTGGCCTGGCCCGTGCCCCACTCAGAGTGCAACAGCTGCCAGATCGTACATAGTATATGTATGTATGTATTTAAATAAATATATGTTTGACTGATTGCGCTTACATATTTACATGGAAATGTGCCTGATTGTACTTGCTAAACATGTTTAGTTTTTGTTATCGGCTAGAGGAACCGCCTCCATCCGCCAACGCTCATTGAGAATGCAATGAAATGTGTATGTGTAAATTATATTAAGCACAAAACAGATATAAAAACTGAAAAGATTGAAAAATGCATATGTATAATGAAATATAACCTCAAATCGTACATAAGCTTCATAGAACATTTATGATTGCCATAATTTTTAGACTTAAGCTAAACAAATACTTTTATGGAAAGAACATTACTAATTTAAGAGTTATAGAAGGTATTTATATGTGACGTTTTGGCAATTTTCCTCATTGCTCTTAAAGTCTCATCATTTCTAAACTTTATTCGAAAATCGCCTTAATTTTGACTAATTTTAAACTAAAGTTATTAGAGAAACATTTACTGCTTAATCATGTATTTCAAGCATCTAGAAATTATTCTAATCTTGGCCATGTAAATTCTCATTTCCTTTATCCATTCATGAACGTTTATCCAAACAAATAGATTAGATGTTTACATTGCAATAAACTAGATGCCAATTGCTGAACTGAACTTTGATCGACTTTAAAGGAAATCATTTTCCCTAGAGTCTCGCCTTTTTGCCACTTTTCCGGATCCATGTCCGTCAAACGTGACGAGTTTCCCGTCAGTTTGTATAAACGATCTATCTATCGCGGAGAAAAACTATTTTCAGTTTTTATTTTGATTGTACGCAAAACTTTTCACTCAATGCGAAAATTTTCCGCAAAAATAAAATTGAAGAAAATGGGGAAAATATTTCGAATAGCATTTAGCGAAAAGCTGGCGCCAGCAATTGCCTTCGACTACCTGAAATGCTCATTAATTTGAAGCGTGAAAATTTTTGGGGAAAAACAAATGACAGACAATGAGAAACAGAGAAAGAGACAGAGAGAGAGAGAGAGCCAAGTGGATAAGCAAACACACACATACATATACAAAACTATGTATATATAGATAGATCTCGTGTATATATAGATCTGGCAGTGCGAGGGAACGGATTTAGTTTTGGATCTGTGGCGAACCGTGGCTGTCAGTATTTACGTCATGGTTTATTTATAATTTGAACTCAAACAGGTGTAAACCGTAAAAAGGCAAAAAAAAAACATTGTTTAAATCATTTAATTGTAAACTTTTCGCAACGTCAGCAGCACGAGCCGTTGAGGCAGCGACGCGACGTTGCTGCCCCTTGCGAGCGCGCCATTTAAAAAGGGTTAAGAAAAAGACAGAAAAAAGTAATGAAAAAAGAAAAATATCTGAAAAAAGACTACTTGGCTGCAAGCGAAACGTTTCCAGGAAGCGAACGCCGCAAGGTAGTTCATCAAAAGTTTTGGCACGCGGCGTACGAATTTGCTCCATTGTTCAGCGAAAAGGGATCGTCACGCTCATGCTCTCTCGCTCGCTCGCACACACATGGCTGGTGTTAAGATGCGCGCATAACTAGCAAACAGCTACGAACTCAAAAGCTCAGCTGCTTAATTTGAATTATATGAGCGTAAATAACGCACAATAGAAGCAGAGCGAGAGGGAGTGAGAAGAGTAGATGAGTGCAAGACTGGTAGAGTGCAATGGTGGTGGAGTGAAGGGGATAGATGGAGGATGAGAGCAAGTGAGTAGGAGTGAAGCAGTTGAGTAGAGGAGATGAGTAGGATTGAAGAGAGCGAGCAGAGGAGCACATCGGAAGGTCGGGAAGTAAAGTGGAGAGAGAGTAGGTAGCTGAAGCCTGTGCCTTGTCTGTAAAAATGAGATTTTTATTTCATTGTCGTTGTTGTCTTCGATTTGAATTGAGCCGGGCAGCGCATTCAAGCAGCAGGCATAAATATTTATAATCATAAAAAGTTGGCTGAAAGAAGGAGCAGCAGCAAAGCCCACTGTAAAGCTAAACGATTTCTCAATGTCTTTTATATGGACACTGCAACGAAAAGAGGACAACATATTGCAGCACCAACTCCAACTCCAACTCCAACTCCAACTCCAACTCCAGCTTCAGCTATACAGCTCCAGGTTCCATGTTCCAGGGCCAGGGCTAAAGACAAAAAAAAAGACGAACTTCGTTTGTCGATCGAGAAACTTGTTTAGCACGCGTTACAGCGGCTGCCTGTGTTGCTTTTCAAATTGTTTGCCTTGCGGTCAGCCTTCACTCAGAGTGCAGCTCCTCCACCCACCTTTCCCCCTCTGGGGGCTGGGCCCTCATATTTGTTTATGCCACATGTAAAAAGGCCAGTGCAAAGAGCGAAAAAAAATTGTTTTTCTTGTTTTACTCGTAATCCGTTCAGCTAAACGCTGATCGCATGGTCTCTGTCCCGCTGGCCCTTACTTCTCCTTCTCCCTCTACCTCTCCCACACACGCTCACTCACTTGCTCTCTCGCACTCGCACTCGCACTCGCTGTCGCTATCGCTCTCTTCCAGCCACCCCGTTGTCGGTCTCTGTTCGCTGCGTGGGCTCATTCTGGAATTTCTACACTCATTCTTGATTGTTTCGTTTAGTTATGTTTAACGCTCTGGGCCATATGTGTTGCAGCATTCCAGCTGAATTGGGTTTCCAAAACCAGAAGAAGAGGCTGAACAAGAGGAGAAAAATACGAAAACCCAAAAAAAAAAAAAAAAAACGGGAAAAAATCAAAACCAAGCCTGTCTGTCCGTCCGTCCGGCTGTCGGCCTGGGCCGGGTCTGAGGCCGGAGCCAAGCCCGAACACCAGATAATAAATTTGAATTTCAATAAATTATTTTGTTGCCACAAGACAGCCGGCTTAGGTATCCTCTTCTACACTACAATTGTGTCCAATGAATGAATGCTTTGTGTATATACCCTGTATAGATTGGCAAGGGCTATATATGTAGATGTCTGAATGTAGATAAGCTTTATCTATTAATGAATGTGATTAGCATTGCCTCCAGCTATAAAAACTTAGCTTTGCTTTAAAATTTTCTAAAGAAACCCCTATATTGGTATACGACTTTTCATCCTAGGGCATTGGGTTATCAAGAAATGGCTGTTAGCTGAAGCTTTAACTACTGCTAGCATATCTATTAAATATATTATATATCCATCTAGAGATCTCTATGGAAAGGTTTCTCAAATCGATCTCAAAGTCGAGGTATGCTTAGAGAGAAGTTTTTCTTCTTTTATATGTAGTTTTATTTTATTTACCTTGTGATCTATGTTATTTAACTCTAATTATTAACCTATATGACAACTCCTAGCGTTACAGAGCATCTGCCAGTCAGTCATTTCTATTTTCACTCAACTTGTTCTGCTTGATTTTTTTTTTTTGTATTTGTTGTCTGCGTCGCTGGAATTTCATTCAAAATATTTTTTGCTTGACCAATTTCTTTTTGGGCATTGTCGTCTCTCTGGCCTCCTCTCCCTCTCCCTCGGCCCCCTCTCTCACTCTATGTGTTTTATAGCCTTTGTTGAGGCAAGGCTATGGCTAGATGGCTGTGACGAGGCGGAAGGAGTTGACGTGCTGATGAAGCGATCAGGCCTTGACATTGAGGAGCAGCGCATGATCGAGTGAGTTGCAGCTGTAGTAGATGAAGATCAGATATGCACAGATCTTGCTAACTATGCCAGCAGCAATATATTTTCGATAACTCCATAATATCTAGTAGCTATATGATCTCTCTCTCTCTCTCTGTCGCTCTCCCTCTGATCAGCATAAGTAATCACCCGAAAAAAATATTCCAGCTTGACACAGCTTGACATCTGTTAAAGGCATAACTATCGCATACATATGTATATATGATCGCCTAAGGAGGAAATCATAATGATGAACATGATGATGCTGATCATGATGATCATGATGATCGCTACAACATTAATTCATGGAGATTCCGTCAAAAGAAATTTTAGAGCCAACCAGTTATATGGCCAACAGATAGTTTACTAACCAGCCAAAAAAAAAAAAAAAAGAAGAGAGAAGCAAGAAAAAATTAAATCAACTGACAAAGCTAACAAACAACCTTCGTCATTAGCCTTAGCCAAACTATGGCATGTCAACGAAAATTAGCATTTTTTTCTTCTTCTAGTTTTTTTTTTTTTTTTTTTTTTTTTTGAGAGGGACGACGCGTTGTCTGAAGCTGGGAGCTAAAAAAAATAAAAATAAAAAAATAAAACCAAGCCAAGCCAAGCTGAAGCTGAAGCTCATCGAACGGCTAGCAGCACGTTTCGTGTTCAGTTGCTTGAAAACTGTGCGTAGGTAAGAACGCGACTTTGTTGTTGTTGCACACACACACACACACACACACGCATGCCCACTACAGCCTACGCATATTTTGCAATTTTCGTTTGTAACGCCCACGCATTTGAATTAGCTTAGAAATCAGCAACAACAAAAATAACAACAACAAACATCTCACATTATTTGCTCAACTCTAAGACACACTTTTTTACTGAGTTTTCAGACTTTGACATCGATTCCGAGATCTCGATCTATGGATAAGATCGAAACTGGAATAACTGCAAGATTTTGAAGTATCTACAGATACCTATTTAGAAACTGGAATATTTGCAATTTAATTGAGTTTATATTTGATTTACACTGACTTGAGTTCTTAACTCATTTCTAATTGTCTCTAATATACAACTCAACTAGCAAAACTTTGCTTAGTCTATCATATGTCTTGCATATCTCTTCTTATATGTATGTATGTACATATTTAGATAGATCTCATAGATTTTGACAATACAGACGCCACATTATGGCATCTATCATAAATCATTTAAAACTAGGCAAACAGCTTAGACCGATTTGGATATACACGCTGGCACCAAGAACTCCTTCAACCGTTTAGAGATTAGCGTTAAGCCACGCCGGATATGCTTGGAGCTGTAAAATAGAAAAGAAATTGGGGATGTGATGATTTCGATAATACCCTGTATTTAAAGACTGTAGAGAGTTTGTTCTTTGTTATGTATGTTAGACAGCAGTTTAACATATTATAGACTAGCTAGTAGTCTGTATGTAGTAAATAATACTCTGTATCAGAAAGGAATTTGGCAAGCTGTAGCCTAACTAATATTCTATATAAATAATATATAAATCGTCTATTTCACTTGTCTCTCTTTCTCTCTCTATATCTATCTATTATTTTAAATAGTCTTACATATTAACTGTTTTGCACAGGGTATCTATATTATGAATAACTGCAATTTATGGCATCTGCCACACCCCCTCATTCACACACATACACACACACACACAAGCACACAGACAATAGTTAAGGCTGAGCAGCAGCTGTATTGTGCGAGCGGAAAATGTGAAAATGTGGTTCACAACGCCCAATGCGAGTAAAAGCGATGCCAAACAAAATTCAGTTTAATCACCTCAAGAAAACGGCCCATATGGCCAGATGACAAGCGGAGCCACCAACATAAACAACTCCCAAGCGGAGAGCCCACGCCAAAATGAGTAGACTAATACACGCACACACACACTTGCATATAACTGTGCATAGTTAGCTCTATGCGCAATTGGACACACAGAGTGAGAGAGGGAGAGACAGAGTTTGAAGCAAAAAAAAAAAAAACAACGGGCGGCGAACGGTGGGCGGGGCAGAGCAGATTGATCAAGCGATGCGTTGACTGCAGATTTAATTACCCAGCCAGCATATTTTCACCCGCCTGGCAACAACAGCTGAACAGCTGAATGCGGAGCTTTGGCAACGGCTTCAACTGGAGCATGGGCGTCGACGCCAACGCTAACGCCAACGGCGACGTCAGCGGCAACGGCAACGGCAAAACGGCAACGACAACGACAACGACGTCGACGCCAACGTTCAATGAAATTTCATTCACAAAAATTCACTAAAAAAAAAAAACGAAGCTACGGCAAAGGCAACGGACACAAGTCACGCATGCGCGGCACCAACTGCGACCACACTGACGCCCAGCAATATGCGCACAGATGGGAAAGTTTCAATAGCTGAAAATCCACTTTTATTTAAACTGAATTCAATTTTTGGGCATGCCAAAAATTATTGATTAAATTACGAATAGTCATTAAAAAAATATATTGTATATTTTATAGAATTAATTTAATGCAAAGTTTACCAATTAGTTGAAATGAGTTAGTTTAGTTTTAGTTCACAGTTCTACTATGAAGCACAGTTAGCCCACGGCTTCGATCAGACGCCAGCGCAATTGTTGGCGTATTGAATTGAATTCCGGCAGCGCTGCCAAATTGAACTCTTCAGCGGAGTCCAAGCGATGATCGTACAGCTCCTCGCCGTAGATATTGTGCCAATCTATGGAAGAACATATAGAAAATACAACAGAGCAACTAGGTCTAAGTATTATAAAGACTAGGAATTATTTCGAAATAAAATCAAATGAATTAAAATTTTGCTCTCCTTTATATTTTATACACATACATATATACTAAGTTCCATGTATCTAGTATAAACTAAGCTTAGCACTTACCTCGACTAAAGTTGTGAGCATGGAAGCGCACCCAGAGCGTGTAGCGATAGTGGGAAGTGCGCAGGCTATAGCCCATGATCTTGATATTTCGTAATTTGGGCTTGTCACTGTTGGGATGTTTGGTGGGCAGCATGCCGGGACGTGGATATTGGCTGATGGCCACATAGTCCTCACCTGCAAGATGAACCGATTTCCATTTCTTTTAAGAGAGCTGCAAAGGAAGCAAGTTCAAACTCACCCAAGTTAAAGTCTTGAAGCAAGGGATACAAGCTCTTGCCTTGGGAGCAGCTCAGCTGTTCCAGCCCGCTGCCATTGCAAACTGGAAGTGGAGGCAGATGGGCCAAGTCTACCAGCGTGGGAAACACATCCACCAGCTCGGTGATGCTATGCCTCAATCGAGGCTGTGTCAGCGGAATCTCTGGCGTGCGAATGATGAGGGGCACACGCAGGGCTACCTCAAAGTTGCTGTACTTGGCCCATTCGGCGTGCTCGCCCAGCGACCAGCCGTGATCGCCGAGCACAACAATAACTGTGCGTTCCAGATCGAGGCGAGCCAGAACCTTGCCAAAGAGATCATCCACATAGGCCACCGAGGCGTAGTAGGCCTGGCGTATCTGTGCCGCCTGTTGCCTGGAAATGGGTCCGTAGGGAAACGATATATTCCTATGCTTGAAATCATCCCGAGAGCGTACATCTGTGTAGGGATTCCAGGCCACATCCGGCATGTCCGGAGGTTTCAGTGCATCCTCCGTGTAGTTGTAGAAATGCGAGAGAGGAAATTTGCCTAGAAACTGGCGGGGAAATCGAAAGTTGATGTGCGGCTTATGAAAGCCCAGAGCCAGAAAATAAGGCTGGCGACTGCGCTTGTGGGCATCGATGAAGCGTAGTGCTTCCGTTACGGATTCAATGTCCGGTAGTGTTTTGTACGGCTGCGTTTGTAGCTCCACCGGGCAAATGAGATAGTTCTTGCGCAGCATACCTCCGCCATGCTCGGGACAGACGGGCGAGTTCATGAACTGCTCGGTGCGAGGATGAAAAGCTGGCGCAGACCAGCTCAGAGGATAGTCGTCGGTATTATTAGAGGACAGACCCGGATGGAAAACCTTGCCACAGCTGTAGGTGTAGTAGCCATGCTGCTTGAAGTACTGCGGCAGAGTCGTAAAGTTGCCCACAAAGCTGCGCCAGTAGCTATAGAAGTCATACAGGTGCAGGGTATCTGGACGTCGTCCAGTCAGCAGGGAATTGCGGCTAGGCGCGCACAGCGCTTGCTAAAGGCAGGCAGATGGCATGTGAAGCTGTTTCAGGTAATTCGGGAATGGTGCTTTACCTGGCTGTAGGCGTGACTGAAAACGTTGCTGCCCTGGGCAAAGGCATCCAAGTGCGGCGTGCGCGCCAGACCATCGCCATAGACACCCAAAGCTGGGCGCAGATCGTCAAAGATGACCATGACCACATTGTAGCGGGCAGTGGATTGGCCAGAGGCTGAAGCTGAGCTAGTGTTGAGCGTAATCCATAGTAGTAACAGCTGCAGCAGCGACGGAGCTGAGATATGGGACATATCAACGCGAGAGACTTTTGCGACTGCAGCCTGAAAGATGAGCAAGCGACGGATGTGAATGCCGGCGACTTCTTACTGCACTAAGCTGATTAACCAGACGGGCATATTAGCTGCATACATATATTGATTCTTATAAATATATACCAATTATACATGTAAACCATGCAGATGGCAACTATAACCAGCTGTTTTCCCTTATGAAGTTTACAATTCATACAAATAAAATTTGCTTGATTTTGGTAGACTTTGACTAACAATTTATTTACATACAGAGCATGCGTAAGTCGTGCATTGGCTTGGCTTACAGTTTCGCTTGTTTACGTTTCACAAAGAGCAAAAAAGTATACGCAAACAATAACAACAACAACAAAAAAAGAAGAAAATAATGAAGGCAGCTCAAGAGCAAACGAGCGGCGTAATTCAAAACCGCCCCCATTATATTTCAATTAAATTTAACGGAAGCGGGCCACGTCCACACGACAACGACGACGACGACGATCGGAATGTTGTGGAATGGAATGGAATGGAAAGGCGAGTCTGCAGCCGCGTCATGAAAGCCTTAAAGTATTTGTATTTACACAGACGTACATACATACATAGAAATATATATAAGTATAATTAACAAGCTAACAAGTTAGCATAATTTGTAAATTTCTTTGTGATTATTTAAAAACTTAACAGTCCAATATGTCTGAGTGAATATATAGTTACAAATCCTCTCTTCTGATTTTCTCCCCTTTGACCAGCGATCAGTGAAATTGAGAGTGAGAGAGTTAACTGGGCATTTAAAATGTTGCTCCACAATTGCTGCAGCGCTTCTCGCGCATAGCCAGGCAGCAGAGTATGCCGAGGGGAAAGAAGAATATTGCACAACAGAGGCCTAGCGGCGAGAATGTGTCTTCCAAGTAGCCGATGCGACACGAGGGACAAGCTCCAATGACTATGATTTCGGTGGGCAGCGCTGGCTGCACCACAATGCTAACAGGCGTCGTCTCGAATGCACCATAACTGGCCATGTTTGGTGGTGCTGTCGGTGCGCCCTGATGCACTCCGGCTATGAGCCGAGAATCTGCAAACATATATTTTTACCAGTTATTATCTTTAACTGATTTGATTTGCTTTAATTCGATACCTTACCTTGTATTGGGGGTGCACTGCCTCGCATGACTTCCTCGTAACTGGGCGGTTCTGATTCTTTTGTGTTTGCAGACATTGTGTCGGAAAAAAGCTTCGATCGATGATTCACTCTATTTTCAATACTTGATATTTGGCGTTAATTACTTATTGTTATTGTGGTGTTTTAATTGTGTCAGCTTGTGGCCCTTTGTTTGTATTGCATTTATTGCGCCTATCGATGAATCAGCTGTTCTTCTGTTATCGAATAGACAGAACCACAATGTATCAGGCGAGTAACGGCTTTATGAGGAGCAGCAGACGTAATAAGATTTGAAATTTATATTTTGAATTATAATACATACTTTACAATGTAGTTAATTATAGCTATAATAATACAATAATATTCATTTTATTAAGGGGCTTATTGGACATATGATGGAATAACTGGATTTTTATATTATTTATTGTTATATAAATGATTTAGCAACATTGTGTAGTAAAATATACAATGTTGCTAATTTTAATATTTTTCATTTACTTTAAAAATGATTTTATTTTACACACATTTAATTCTCTATTTTAAAAAATGCATGCAGAAACGATGCAAGGTATTCGATACATATTTGCCAGTGGGTAGACACAATTTCGATAGGCCGCTCAAACAACCATGTTTTATTCTTGTGCACATATAGTTGCACTGCTCTGCCGCCATTGGTCTCTTGTCTCTGTTGACGCAAAATCGGTATAAAACATTCGCTCATTGTAGTTTGTTAATTAACACAGTGAAAAGTATTCAAATAGTGCAATAAAGCTGGCGCAAGTCTAGCACAGTTAGTTGCACGCAACGTGCAGAAAGTGAGTGTTGAGCGATGCGTGTTTTGGCAACTTTTGTTGTGCAGTTTCGGTTTTGCTAAATCGATTGGCATTTTTTTCTCTATGTCTATTTCCGCTGCTTCGATTGCTGTCTCATTCATGCTCGCTTGAATGAACGCACACTTAGAAGAAGAATAGAGAAGCCGCCACCGCCGCCGCCAAGCAGTCCATAGTACTACAAGAAGACAACAACAACAAGAGTAAGCACAATAGCAACAGTTCAGTGGGAAGGTAAACAAAGAGAGTACCGTTCATTGCGTCAGTTACGGTAAGTCTGCAACCGCTAATGCGCGACATGGCCGATCTAGATGCAGTTCATCTCGGCCTGGATGAGAATGAGGCGGATATTGCCGAGGAATTGCAGGACTTTGATTCGTTTGACACGCGTAGCGAGGCATCCAAATCGCGAGCTGGCTCCATGGCTTCCGACTCGGAGCCAAGCATTAGCTCTGTAAGTACGGCACCGTCCTCAGTTGATGGCAGCAGGAGTGGCAAACGTACGTCCAAATCCAAGTCCAACAGTAAAACAAACAAGGAAACTACAACTAAATCTACATCTGCAACATCAGCTGCCTCCGCCAGCAAGTCCAGCAAATCCTCTAAGAAAACGAAGCGATCCGCCTCGCCTGCCGATCTTAATGGCAAAAAGAAAAAATCAAGCACCAGCGGCACTGAATCCAAGTCTAAGAAACCCCTTGATGATGACAAGAGTAACTCCAAGTCTCAGGACAGCGAGGAGCGTGAGTCGAGCTTGAAGAAGTCACGAAGCAAGAAAAATGTGAGTGGCAGTAGCTCCACAGCAGCCCATCTCAGTGGTGCCGGCAATAAGAGCGATCTAAGTGATGCCGAGGATGAGAAGCCGTCGCTACCTGCCCTAGAATCAGACAGCGAGTCCTCGGACTCAGATTCGGGCATACAGCACAAACGAAATGGTGGCGGACGCAACAAGGTGGCCATGGCGAACAGCTCAAAGGGCTCTACTCCAGAGAAGGATGGCGGCGGTAGCGGCAGCAACACACAGAAGTCCTATGACTACATGACCAAGCTGAACTATCTGTTCCGTGACACCCGCTTCTTTCTAATCAAGTCGAACAATAGCGACAACGTGCAGCTCTCCAAGAGCAAGAGCGTGTGGGCGACGCTGCCACAGAACGATGCCAATCTGAGCCAGGCCTTCAAGGAGGCGCGCAACGTGCTGCTCATATTCTCCGTCAACGAGAGCGGTAAGCTGGCTAATTGGAATATCTTCGATAGATAATAGATAATTCCCCTTCTTCTCATCCTATTTTCTCTGCTGGCAGGTAAATTCGCTGGCTTTGCACGCATGGCCGCGCCCTCACGCCGAGATATTCCGCAAGTGGCCTGGGTGCTGCCTCCAAGCATTTCGCCCAAGGCCCTGGGTGGTGTCATTGAGCTGGATTGGATATGCCGCAAGGAGCTGTCATTCAATGCCACCTTGCATTTGCACAACACGTGGAACGAGGGCAAGCCCGTGAAGATTGGACGTGATGGCCAGGAGATAGAGCCCAAGATTGGCGCTGAGCTGTGTCGCCTCTTTCCCGAAGACGAGCAAATTGAGCTGACGCCCATCTTGCGTAAGTCCAAGGAGACGGCGCGTGTGATGCGCGAGAAGGGCATCCATGTCATCTACAAGGCGCCGCGCAGTCTGTCCACGCGCGGCCACAGTGGCGGCCGTGGCAACAGTCAACTGGGACCGATGCGACACAAACGCAGCTATGGCGGACATGGTCAGCCACATCATCACCAGCGACCCTATCGGCATCATCATCACCATCATGGCATGGGCATGGGCATGCCGGGCAGCGGCGGAGGCGGAGGCGGTGGCGGCGGCTTTAAGCGCGGTGGTTCACCGTACCGTCAGATGGGCAGCAGTGCAGCTGGTGCCGGTGACATGGGCATGCCCTCGTGGGAACGCTACATGTCCTCGGCTGCAGCTGCCGAGGCCTATGTGGCGGACTACATACGAAACATGCACGGACAGTTGCCGCCGCTACCGTTTGTGCCGCCCTTTGGCCAGCTGCCAATGCCCTCGGCTGCAGGAGCTGGTAATGCATTGCCACCCGGAGCACCAGCATCAATGTACGAGCAATTGCCGCCTCCGGTGCGGTATTATGATGGACCTGGAGCACCTCCGTTGCCAGATTACCCGCCGCCACAGCCGATGCGACCACCGCCGCCGGGTTTTGATAAAGCGCCCAGCTACGAGGACTTTGCCGCCTGGAAGAATGCGGGTCTGCCCACAGTGTCCGCACCACCAGGCTTTCCTGTCTACGCCGCCAACGGCGGCGGCAGCAGCAATACTGGTGGTGGCGTGGGCGGGGCAAATGTGCCCAGTATCAGTGCAGGCAATCGGGACAATAACAACAGCTCCGTGGGCGGTCGACGACGCGATTATGGCGGTAACCGAAGTGGCTCCTCGCGACAGTTCCGTGGCGAACGTGGCGGCGGTGGCGGTGGGGGACAGCGCAGCTATCGGGACGGCAGACGTTAAATGTGTCGTTGAGAATTGTTTACGGGTATCAAACGAAAGAAAAAAAAAATAGAAAAGTGCGCGAATGAAAATTCTCTCCTAGTTCTCCTTCAATGATGCGCAGAAAAGTGTCGCGTGTGAATGTAGTCGAAGAAGATGATGATTAAGCAAATGCAATGAAAAATGATAATGATAATGATAACGATAATGATGCAAGTAAGCTAAGTGAGCAAATGAGCGGGAAACATAGTTGGACCCACATACACACAGAGCCCAGCGTCAAAGTAATCGTTAAACAAATTCACAAATCCAATCGGACGAACAGCTCCACAGCTCGTCTCTTATAATACACAACACTCCAACCAACTCTCTCTCTTACTCTCTGTTTCTCACACACTCTTTCTCTCCCTCCTTTTTTGCTTAGCTATTTGCCATGCGAAAGTTCTATGATTTAAACAAACTTACAAAATAAGCAAATTACCACAAAAAAATCTAATTAATATTTTAAAACGAAAAGAAAAAAATACAGAAAAGAGAGAAAAAAAAATATATGAAGCACAAAATGTGAACTTTATTTAAAAGACGATACAACAACAAACCAAACCAAACCAAACCAACCAAACAGCACAACAAGAACGTACCGTTAACCAATGTTAATGCTGAATCAAAGCAGTGATGTGTGCATAATGTGTGTGTGTGTGTGTGTGTGCGAGTGTGTGCGTGTGTGTGTTTGCGTCTGTGCGCTTTTAATCCCTGTGCTTACCCCCACACACGAGAGTTGGACTCTTAAAGCTACCAAAGTGCTGAATATCGAACGTTCTATGTGGAGTCAATAAAAGCCCTCACACTCCGCAGCACCCCCTAAAAAGCAAGCAGCACTCATACTATATATAAATACATGCATATCCATATGCATATATATATAAATCGTTATTAACTAACGATTCAAATCTAAAATCGAATCTAACAACCGGACCGCAAGCTAACCCTTAAGACAAGAGAGCATAAAGAATATGCAAAGAGACAAGAAAAAATTTCGACTGAAAATTGAGAAAGCTTTCAAAGATTTCAATTTTATTGGAGGGTTTGAACCTTCTATTGTTCTGTCATATTTTATGAGCCTGTTGGCTCTATATGCTCCCATTGACGTTTCAACTTCATATTTTCAAAACTGCAATTTTCCAAGACTTCAGCTTCTTTACGAAGCATAAGGCAAAAAAAATAAGACTGAACGACACCAGAAATCGACAAATGGACTGGAATAGGAAATTTGTTTCTTTTGATTTTATATTTACAGGTTGCTGCCACGACCTGGAGCTGGTGGAGCTATAGGTCAAAGACTGAATTTCCTCTCATGGCTGTGATTATAAAATACATATCAACGGACGTTGGACAACGTCCAACACATATGGAAAATAAAATACATATATATATATATATATATATATATAAAAAAAAAGCAAGATTTGATTTTATTTATACATATCTAATTTCTCAACTTAATGCAGTTTTAAATCAGGCTATAAAAACGGCAACCTCTTGGGTTGTAAAATTTCCTTTGGGATATTTAAAGCTGTTGCATTAGCGTCATGTATGCAAAATAAAATACCCGGGACAACTAAATTCCCTCTATGTAAGCCGGTGATCAGTGTGACCAAACCTCATGAAACGGCCAGGCAATCAACAGTTGTGTTATTTTTAATGCAACAGCTGATTTCCTATCGATAATTTAGTTACAACAAAAAATTAAGCCTCAACTAGTAAAACAAAGAATGCAAAATTATTCTACTTCATTTCTGAAAGTACTGTTGAAAAATTGTATTAAATGTATAATATATGAGGACTTATTACATTCAGTCGTTTTAAACAGCACTGCATATATATATATATTCTAACAACACTTTGCTATTAATCCTAAACAATATGTTTTATGATTTATTTATTTAAAAATATAGTTAATTTACTACAATAATTAGTGAACACTGTCACATGATATCACTTCCCTCGGCTCAATTAATTGTAATATTTGCAATTATTTAATGACTTTTCAAATGATGGGGGTGAGCGCGTTTTCACATTCTGTTTTGTGCGCTTCATTCGTTCTTCCGCTCTCGTGCCCCTGCTTGTTTTTGCTTCTGCTGTCAACATAACCTAACTTCTGAGGCCGAACAATACATGACGTATGCATGCGTGTGCGTGTGTATGTGTGCGTCGCATGTAGCTCGCCATGTATATCTTAATCAGCTACATGATAGCGGCCCGCGGGTGTACGCATAGAAAACTACGCTTATTTCAAACTAAAGCTAAGAGTGCGTTTATTTAAATAGCCAAGATGCGAAGCCCAATGCAGTGCAGAGCTGCCTGGAGTAGTTTATTGAGATTAGCTGGAGAAAGTCTATGGGAGTCTTACCATGTATATATGTGCCAGCCGACGACTGGCATATACATGGCAGATATTCTAGCTTACATGGCGAACGCAAACTGGTTCTTGGGTAAGGGCGGCACAGGGGCATTAGAAAATTCCCCCACCCACGCGACAACAACCACGAAAAAAAAAACTTGCCATGTTTGCGGTATAGAAACGAATGGAGTTTTTCATATAACTTCACTATTCAATATATTTGACGAGTTTTGTTTTACTCTTTATAATTAATATTAATTTAAGAAATGTTGGGCATATTCTAGATGTAGTTAGTGTATGTATAATAAATTTTGCTTTTATTTACAGTGGGCGTAACATTTGTAGCAGCTGTAGTGGTGGCATCTCTGCGACTGGCTCAGAGCCGGCGGCCGTATGCTACTGTTCGATCTTGCGAATTTTAAGGCCGCCGGTACCGACAGTGGCAACACCTTTAGCCAAGAGAGTGCTGCCGCCGACGGGTGTATTGCTGTTGCTGCTGAGGGGGGAGGCAGTGCTAATCAGCTGCGGCATCAGCTGATTACTGCTGCTGTTGGCGTCGCCTCCGTTCGCGCCATTGCTATTGCTTGGAGAGGCGGAGGCACCATTTTGTAGACGACGCTTGAGAACAAATCGGCGCGTCGTACCTCCAGCCATCACAGTTGGGGTTGTAGTGGTCGTAGACGTTGAGACGGACTGTGTGGACGACTTGGACGCCTGGGCCTGCTGCAGTTCCTCAGCCGTGGGATCTACTTCCATTTCAGTGGCCGTGTTATCATCATGCTGCAGAGGGAATAAATTGAATATAACTCTATGATAATGGAATGCAAAAATAGCTGCTTACCACATCATTGGTGTGCTCCTCCTCATCGTGACCTTCCTCCTCCTCAAACTCAGCACTCTCCGTCTCTTCGGGATACTCGACCAACTGGCCATTGAGTGTTGGAAACTCGATTACCGGTAAAATGAGACGCGTCTGCTGTGCATTGCTCTCATCCATTAGCTGTTGGATTAGCTGGGCGATGTCTTCACGCTTCTTAGTGACAGTTAGATAGTCGAACCAATTGGTCAGTTGCTTGATAGGCAATCGGTAATCCTTAATGGGATCCTTAAAGAATTGCTCCACATACTGCAGCAAATACAAACCGCAATCCGTGAAATTATTCTGTTGCGGCACTTTGACGCAGTGTCCCGGCATGTTGTCTTTATTGAAGACGTGCGCCTGCGCATCTGGCTTCTTCACCTTGTATTCGCATGTCAAGTAATCACGCAGCGTAGCCACCACTCGACTGCGCGACGCACCCGCCAAAGAATCAAAAATTAATATTAAAGGCTGCTTCACTGCCGGCACATCCTCGTTTGTAGCTCGTGCGGGTCCAGAACTTGTCGCGGGTGCAGGCGTGGTTGGTGCCGCAGCTGTGGCCTCCTTACTGATGGGTGGATTTGAGTTTTCACTAACCTCCGATGCCATGTCACTATCATCACCTTCGGCCTCATCACGTTCGCTCTCGTCGTCGGCAATTCGACATATTTCGCTGGGCATCGTAGGCAGCGTGATGGTTTCTCGCTTGGACAGCGGCGTGATTGTTGTATTGCCGATCTGCAGAGCAACCTTTTTGCCACGAGCGCGCTTCAAATGCTGAGGCTCCACAGGTTGATTCGTGTCGAAGGTGACGGGACCTTTCAGGCAGGGGAAGCAAATGATGGCGAGAAACCAATGAGATTGCTCGTTAATAGGAACTATAATGAAGTCTTTATCAAATATGTCCACGATCTTTGTCCACTTCTGGACTCGAGCATGACGTTTCTGTGCCGCCGTCTGCTTAACGTCCGTTGGACGAGTCAGGGTTGTAAGACGCTTATAAAAGAATGTACTGAAAATGTGAGTACGTTCGCGTTGAGCCTCCGGTATCAGAGTGTTGCGTAGCCAGAGCAGATAGAAATCAATGATAATGTCATTTAAATACGACTCCTTGGTCAGGCAAACGTAATCCTCCATACGTATACACAGTCCGCCAGTGCCCTTGGGCGGGTACATTAGCAGACTGACTTGCTCATCGGGTCGCAGCTGACGAGGGGCCTGCTGTGTGGGCTTGTCTAGTGCCTTGCGATCTGAGTCGGCGATTCTCTCCAATATTTCTGCTGCATCACGCGCTGAAATTTCATCCAGAAAACTAAACATAGACTTGAGAGTCTCGCGCGCCGAAAAGCTGATCGTATCAAAGAGCAATATCAGGCGGCGCTCATGAAAGCTACCATTCCACTTGACGCCAAACTCTGAAAAAAAAAAAAAAAAGAAATTAAACTATATATATAATAATAATCTTATTGTAGCTTCCTCTTACGTTCGTTGGGTGCATCTTCAGGTAGTTGCAGCTGTGACTTCACATACTGAGCGCATGTCTTCAGCATATAGAGCGTGACCAGTGGCTGGGCCTGCTCGTAGCTGGCAAAGTGTGCAATAACCTTTATAACTTCGTGCTTGTAAATGTTCAAAACAAATTTCTCATCCTTATCGGGCAGCACGCCAGCAATTCGTACGCCCTTCGAGGTGAATTTTATCTATACAAAATATAGACAATGTGTATTAATAAGAGAAACCGAATATGCGGTATATCTACTTACAGGTTCAGTTACCGTAAAACGATACGGCATTAGACGCAGGCATTTGCAGATCAATTCGGTGGTGAAAGATTCGCCATCGGGCAAATCGGACAAATCAGTAACATCTCCTCGCACAAAGTCTGAAATGGAATGTTATTGCAATTAGTTTAAAGTATAATAAAATTTCACTACTCCTATATATGTGGCTGCATTTTGCAAGTCGCCGTAGACGCGGTAGCGGCAGTCACATTTTTTCACACTGCTTGTTTATTACTGACTATTTGTTGTTTACCATCATCACCCATTGTTACACTATTTGTTTTAAGATTAGTTTAAGCTCATAGCAAATTTAAAAAAAGAATCTACTTTAAAGTGCAATAGAAATTGCAATTTATAATGCAATGCACAACTAGTTAACTTGTACAATACGCATTCGCTTTGTACTCTGCTTCTTCTATCGCCTCTGTCATGAAAAATGGCGTGGTGTTAGAGCGCCACCTGGCGTCTCGTAACGTCATTTGAACAGTATTGCCAGCATCAAATTAAGGAACAGCATGTATATAGCAATTTAAGTGAACCAGGGATGCATAACTAATTTATCTCCATTATGACTGGCATTACAGTAATAATTGATCACTTAAATTATTATTAAATTGTCCTTCAAATTCAAAAAATCAAAAATCCATTAATTTCATTCGAAACTTACCTTTGTACAGTGCTTCCTCGTCTACGTCGGCTAGTATTGGATCACAGGCAAAAGAGGCAGGCAGTTGATTAACACTTCCATTCGAATTACGTTTTGTATTGCTGGCAGGAAACTGCAGGAAATCATACGATTAATATATATTTAAATACAATTTATAGTCTCTACTTACATTGCCAGCATTGCCACTGGACTCGTCTTGATCAGCTTCATCCTCACTGCTGAGCAAGACAACGGGATCCGCCTCGGCAACACGTCGACCGCTGCGCGTTCGACCGCCTCTGATGGCCATACCCCTGCCTCGTACGGTGGCTGTTCCTGGGGTGAAGGAGCCAACAGCGACCACCTGCTTGTTGAGACGTGCCAACTCTCGCTTCTTATCCGCAGCTGAGTCGACTGCCAAGGAACCTGCGCCGCCTATGCCTGTTGCAGCTGCATTCGAGGATTTAGTTATGTAGGATTTTCGTTTGGGTGGTTCCTGGAACACACGCTTGCATCGCTCGCACTTGGCATGATCCATGCCAGTGAAGCCACACAGCTGACAGACAGCATAGTAGCCGTCGATCAACTTGGGTCCCTCTGATGGTGCACTTACAGCCGGTGAGGAGGAGCCTGTGTTGGTGCCTGCTGCATCTCGCTTGGCCTGATCGGCAACTCCAGTATTGGCTGCTGCTGATTGTGGATTGTAGGCAGGGGTAGTTGTTGTTGGCGTTGCAGCTGTTGCGGCTGCCGCCGCTGCTGCTGCTGCGGCGTTTTCCTGCTGACGATTCATCTGAAGACTCTCCTCAGCGCGAGAGATCAGCTCGCTGGCAGATTCGTTGACGGAGAAACCGACCGTAACGACAAAGTCCACATTGGCGCCGTGATGCTCCACACATTGAATGGTGGTGGTATTGTCGAAAGGCACACAAACCTGCTCCAGCAGATCCTGTACGGTGCACGACTCCCGTGGCAGCGTAAATGTGATCAGACGCTGCTCACCAGAGGCCAGAATGACCAACATCTTGGCACTATTGCGATCCCGATCCGCAATTGGCTGTCCGGCTCGATTGTTCAGCACGTGCTGCGAATGTATCTCGTAGTTGTTGTGCGAAGTCTGCTGCACTGAGGATGCATGTGGGGGCGCAGGCGCTGTGGCCAACACCCGTTGCTGAGGCAAAATGCGAGCTACCGTTGAATTCGGCTGCTGTTGTGCGGCCTGAGGCTGTGGCACTAGCTTGGGCACCGATCGTACAAGCGTACCAGGTGCAGGCGCTGGTCGCATGACCGTCGGCCCGGCGGCAGTTGGTGCTGTCGGAGCCGGTGAGCTTCCCATGGTCTGACGCTTTTTGTATTCCGAAAGGCTCATGGTGGCGCCGCTAGCAGTCCGCACACCAGGCTGTTGCGTCTGTTGGTGCTGCTGAATTTGATGTGTTTGTTGCTGTTGCTGCTGTTGTTGTTGCTGTTGTTGCTGCTGTTGCTGTTGTTGCTGCTGTTGCTGTTGCTGCTGCTGTTGCTGCTGTTCTTCTTCGCTGCTGCTATTGGTGGCGGAGCTCTGCTGATAGTAGGTGGTCAAGGTGGTGTTTCCCGCTTGAGGCAACTGCATTTGCATAGATCCGGATGCTGGCTTCTGCTGCTGTTGCGGATCTTTCTTGACCATTACGGCTTGTATGCTCTCCTCCAGATCTAGGCCCATTGTGTTCGCATTGGGTGCAGCTGCCACTGCCGTTTGTGCAGGAGCCTGGCGATATCGCAATGGCTGTTGGCGCATCAGGACCATCTGTTGATGCTGCTGTTGCTGCGGGTTAGGGCCCGCCTCGCTGACCACATGCCGATAGACGTGACGTGGCTGCATCTGCTGGCCCGGTGCCGTTACCGTTGGCTGACCCAAATTCGTTATAGTTATTTGTTTGGCCATCTGTGGCTGAGTCACTAGCTGCATGGTTTGACCGTCGCCGGCGGCAGAGGCCTGCACCACCAGCTGGGTGCGAGTGGGTCGCACGCCTTGTGGTCGGACACTGCGCACAATGCCACCAGCCACTGTCTGGAGACCACCACGCGGACGCATCTGACGGACAATAGTGGGTGTTAGGGCGGGGCGTGCTGCTATCACAGTACCAGTCGGTTGCCTGGCTATGATGGCACCCCCACGTGTCGCTTTGCCACGGAAAGGGGAGCGCACCAGTTGTGTGCCTGTGGCTGTGGTCACCAGCTGCGGTTGCTGCACTTGCACTTGTCCCTGTTGCTGCTGTTGTTGTTGCTGCTGCTGTTGCTGAGGCTGCTGCGGTTGCTGTTGCTGCTGCAGCGTTGGTTTAGGTAACTGCACCTGCTGATAGACCACGTTGCCCGTTTGCTGAGGCACCACTCGCGTCTGCACCAGATGTGTGGTTTGTGCCTGTAGATGAAGTTGTTGTTGTTGCTGCTGTTGCTGTTGCTGCTGTACGTGTTGCTGAAGCACGTGTTGCTGTTGCTGTTGCTGCTGTGGCGATGTGGTGTACACCACGCGATTGTTATATGCATGTATATTAATACCCTGTTGCGGTATGCCAGTCGCCTGGCGCATAATCAGTTCCTGGTGCTGGGGCGCCTGTATTAACACCTGTTGTCCGGTAGGCTGCTGTACAATCACATGCGTGTTGTTAAGCATCTGTAAGCAAATTGTTGTCGTTAGTACGATAAATCAATTATTTTATCACAACTCACACACAATTACGCGTTTGGCGTAATGTTTAATGTATTGCAAAGTGTGTCATTTAACGTTGCAGATATGATATACATATATAGTAAGTTTAGAAAAGTCAGAATTTAAATTTACAGTTTCCTGAGTCAAACAATCAATAGTACATTTCAGAGTGTAGATAGAAAAATCAGAATTGTCATAGAATTCGACTAAATAGGATTGCGATGTGAATCTATGTACAACTGACGTTATAAAATTAGTGCATCTGACAAAAAAATGTGCAAAACTTAATATGAAAATCTGAAATAATAACAATATATATTAATATTCGTTTTAAATTGTTTTTTAAATATTAAGAGGTGTACAACTACTATCATGGCATGAGCTATATATTGTTTTGACCTGAGTCACCTCGCATCTTGATTATTAATGTCTATCTAAACTAAATTCATGATCATGATATATTTCACAACTTTAGCTCTTATAGGTTAATACTTACGCTTATTTGTCGTTGCTGTTGCTGCGTCGTTGTCATGCGGTAGACAATCTGTGGATGCTGTTGTGGCTGTTGCTGTTGCGCTGGTGATGTTTGCAGTTGCAGCGTTTGCTGTTGGTGTTGGGGACTTTGAAGCAATTGTTGCTGCTGCTGAGGCGCCGCCTGTACCAGCGGCGTCGTCTGCTGCTGGTAGGCAGTGTGCTGTTGCTGTTGATATTGTTGTTGATGTTGCTGTTGTAGCACTTGCTGCTGCTTCTTTTGTTGCTGCTGTTGTTGTAATTGCTGCATCGATGCGTGCTGTACAATTGTGTTGGGCTGCAGCACTTGATCGGATGTATAGTAGATTTGCTGCGCATGCTGAATGGCGGGTTGTTGCACATATTGTTGCTGTTGCTCCAGCCGCAACTGCTGTTGCTGCTGCTGTACGTCCTGCTGTTGCTGCTGATAGTGCACTTGCTGATGCTGATGGTGCATCACCACTTGTTGCTGTTGTTGTTGCTGCTGCACATCTTGCTGCTGCTGTTGCTGTTGCAAATCGGCGCCTATAATATAGTGGCTCGCCGTTGCAGTCTGCTGCGGCTGTTGATATTGCGCGGGGGCGGCGGTCTGGTAGACCACTTGCTGTTGATCACTGAACACGAGCTGTTGGTCATCCTGCAGCACAAGAGACTGTTGCGACAGAAGCATTAAGATTCAGCTCCACATTGTGGTGCATTTTCATTGTACTTACGCTCACTTCATCATGCGGCACTTGCACCACTTGCAGGTCTGAGTAGACTGGCTTCATTTCCATGTCCTCACTATTGCTATGTACTATGTACTGCTCCATGGCGAACACTGCAAGGAATACATGTTGTTGTAGTTGTTTTGCGCCATGCATTGTTTGGTACGCAGTAGGTGCGTGTGTGTCTGTGACGTCACATGCCTCGTAAGGCAGCGCAATTTTCCTCTTGCATTCATACTTTTTTTTACCTTTTCAGGCCTGGGCCAGTTGCTGTTGGTGCTACGCCTTACAACTCACGATTGGATACACAGACGTATTTGCACATAATATTCAAATCATTTTCTTTTATTTGTGAATTTCAGTCAAAATATGCCTCGGATGCTCTGCTATGAAAATTCGCTTTCTTTAACAAACACCAAAACGACCAGGCAGAATCAAATATGGCGTTTACTTGCAGCTGGCAATGCCAACAAGCGAGGTGAGGCGACGCCATCTGGCGGACTTCTGGCCAACAGCTGTTTACAAACATTATTCAGTGTTGCGTTTTGCTTCGCACTTTTATCGACGTTTGCTTCTGGCGCGTTTACGTCTAATGTATAGTGGTACCACTATTTGGCATGTAGGGCAGTGAGTCAAATTTGTGGGACCACTAAATGTCCGCAAGCCACTTATCACTGGAGTTTTCTGAATTTTCACAATTTTCCTGACAAATCGTGTGTCCGACACGTTTGCCTTCATAAAACACATTGACTGCATTATTGACTTGTTTGAATGCACGCTTTATTTTGACAATTTAAATTCGAATTAATAGCAATTTGAACGATGTGTTGTGCAGCGCGAAAGGAGCGCGCTGCTCTTGCGAATTATTTTGAAGAGGAAGATGAAGCAACAACAGTCACCGAAGCAATGGGTAAAAATACGTAGGCATATATTTTGAGCCAGTTGGCAGAGCTAATACTTGAAATTGTTATTAAAAGGTGGTAAGCGAAATTTATTTGATCAACTCCAATCGATCTATTTCAAAAATATTTTTAATCATTAAACATTTTGCTAGCATAACAAAATGAATTGAAAATTTTTATTTTTTATATATAATAATTAAATTACTTGAATATACGTGATGAGAAATTCAGGTTAAAATTTTAAAATTGTTAATCACGTATTGTTTTATATTTATTGTTAGAATAAAAATTAATGTATGACAAATGTAATGTATAATTAAATATCTTAAAATCCATCGTTTTTATAATTTTTTTCTTTCACTCAATATATAAAACGGTTTTCTAGCTCAACCAAATTTGAGGTATTTTTCTGACCCTCCGGTTGGCAGCTCCACGTCATGACGTCACACAAAGAGTTTGTTTTTCCCTAATCAGTGAATCATCGAGAAAGCAAAAAGTATAGTAAATAGTAGATACGGAAATCAGCTACAGGTGACAAGATGTTCTCCAGTGGCCCCAACTATAATAAGCTTAAGACGAATCTGCGCTTAGCGCAGAATCGTCTCAAATTGTTGGAAAAAAAGAAGGCGGAGCTGACGCAGAAGTCCCGTAAGGAGATCGCCGACTACCTAGCGACAGGCAAAACAGAGAGGGCACGCATTAGGGTGGAACACATTATACGGTAGGCTGCATACCAATGGTAAGGTGATAAATCGAATTCATATTTGGATTCGCTTTCAGTGAGGATTACCTAGTTGAGGCAATGGAAATTGTAGAGATGTACTGCGATTTGTTGCTTGCACGCTTTGGGTTGATACAGCAAATGAAGGAATTGGATGCTGGCATAGCCGAGCCTGTGTCCAGTTTGGTGTGGGTCTGCCCCCGGTTGCAAAGCGATATTGGCGAGCTGAAGGTCATATCCGACATCTTCATCCAGAAGTATGGGCCAGAGTTTGCGGAGCATTCGCGGACTGCAACTGGCGAGCATTATGTTTCAGAGAAGCTAATGCATAAGCTGACACTGCAGGCGCCTCCCAAGTTGCTTGTGGAGAACTACTTGATAGCCATTGCCAAGAACTACAACATCGAATACGAGGCAGATCCACAGGTTATGCAGGAGCAAGAGAAACCGGATCAGCAGCATCATCTCATTGATTTGTCGGATCGTAATAATCTAAGTGGCGGAGGCGGTGCACCTGCCCCACCTCAAATGGGCTTCATTGGCTATCCGCCGATGCCGCAGCTGCCGGACATGCCAGCCCCTCCCAGCAGCAAGCCATTCAACTATCCATCTTTCGGCGGTGGTGGTGGTGGTGGCGGTGCCAGAGGAGGTGGAGGCGGAGGAGCAAGTACTGCTCCAGCTGCAGCGCAACCGCCGCCTCCATTCGCATACAATATACCGCCCAATCAGCCGTCGCCAACGACTTCCGCGCAGGGCAAGTGCGCTGAGCAAAAGGATTTGAATACAAATTTCATCAATGTAAGTTAATTAATAATCAATAATCCCTAAGTAGTTGTTGAGCTCAGCTTTTGGCATGTTCCTGCATGATTGCGCAATTTCAGCACGAGAATGTAACCAAGAATGAGCAATCAGATGGCTCTGGCAGTCCGGATGAAAATATTTTGGTATGTTAGCTCTGAGTCGGTCGCCTGGACATGGTCCAAAACTAACTTTGCTTTTCGTTTACCTTCTACTTTTCTACTCACTCACTGTAACCCAAAATGTACCGTTGTCTTTCCGTTGTGACGTCACAATGTGCGCGTAAGTGTAGAGTCAACAATTGTAATGAGTCATCTGTCGTGGTCGTGGTATCTGCTTATCTACTCTTCCTGCTATATGTATTTATAATTCGCCAAGCTATTTATGATTTTAATTATTTATGATTTCAATTTTGATTATATTTTGCCTACAACAGCGCCCCAAACCGCATAATGATCCACCGCCACGTTACTCCTCGATTAATCCTGTTAATTTGCAGGTCAGCTTCGATTTGATCTTGACCACGCGACTTACATATACTACAGATTCCCATTGAGAATTACATTTGACTAAAGTATTTCCGTTTCTGTCTATAGAATGCCAACAAACCGAAACCGCAACCACGCTCAAAGCTACCGCCTGGTGGACCGGAACAGCCCAGCGCTCCACCTCCAATGGATTTCCCTTCGCTGCCCAACGTTCCCAGTGATCTGCCCGATGTTCCCGGCAATGAGAAGCCTGATGATGATGAAATCGACTTTGATGAACTGTCACGTCGCTTCGAGAACCTCAAGAAGCGCAAGTGAAGCAACAGGATCGCCGCACCGTTTAATCTTTATGCATTCAAAATTTTGTTAACATAAATAACCAACTATATATTTTATATACTATTTGTGGCTATTTGTGCACCTAGAAAAGTTCATCGCTCTCTACTACTTCTTTCAGCTCCAGCAGTTCCAAAAGACCTTTACCCTTTGTTTCGTTGCGCACCAGTTCATCTATAACTCGATATTGCCCGGGATCGATTAGTAGAGTCAAATGCAGCGTTGATTCGTCCCATTCTTCATGTTCCACGGTATTGGCCAGCTTGACAACAGATTCCTTTAGCTTGCCGCCTCCCTCCTTGCCAGCAAAGCTAACGCGCAGTTTCATCCGGGAGCGCTCAATGGGTATATGATCGCGTAGGATTTTGATGGCCTCCAGTGTGTTTTGCTTGGTGTTTTTGTTCATCTTGACATTGAAGTGAGCCTCTTTTAGCGACTTCTCTATAATGGTGGCTGGATAGGGACGACGCGTTTCGGGATTTACACATAATGCAGCCACACTGTTGACAATGCTATTAAGCTGCGAGTCCAGCACACTTTGTCGCTCCTTCTCTGAGACTTGCAGTTCGCCTTTGCTCAGGATTTCCTTGCAAATTTCCGTATCATCCTTGGCACCGAATGCTTTCTGCAGCTCTTCTTTCTTCGCAGTTTGCCCCTTCGACACGTTGGTAAAGATGGTGTGTGTTTGCAGGACCTCGTCGATATCCTTTTCGCTGTTAGTTTATATTATTGAGAACTGCAGCTGTTCATAAATAATATTCACATACCTGTTGTTCCGCCAGGATAACACTTTGTTTTTGTAGCAGGCTATCTCAAATCGTTTGCCTGCCTTTTTCAGCCTCACAATGGCCACATTTGTGAGGCGTATTTGATTTGTGGGTGTGAATATTTTAGACATGCTGGATTGTATTGTTTTGATCTGTCGGTGTGACTGCACGCAAAAACTACAAATAAACCGAAAATAAATAAAAATACTAAAATACCAAATGAGTAGGTAATCTGTGCTTTACAGGGCTACCTTTATAACGGTTTCTGTAAATAATTAAAACATTTTTTTTGTTTCTTTATTGCTGAATACTCCGGTAAAACATAAACCTTTAACAATGTTAGCTTACTTTTGATGCAACAATTTTTGCGCTAATGAAATTGTGTGTGGCAGCTTGCGGCCGACTTACGTCCGCCTGTTGCCAGACACAATCACAATGCAGTTGTTATATGGATTTTTTAGTATGCTCATTTAACTGTCATCGGACAGGCCTCAAACTGAAACTTAACTGAACTAAGTCATGTCTTATTTAATTCTTAATTACGTCCCGTTTTTCACAGATGCGGTGGCTCTGGCTGGGACTCTGGACATTCGGAATAATCGGTTTCCGGTTCGCATGGGCATGTCTCCATATCGTCGATTGTGCATCCTTCCTCTTCGCAAATGCCAACATCAGAGGCCGATGGCTCGGGCTCCTCTTCCTTGTAGCCAATGTAGGCTGCTGCACGTTGTTTGATAATCTCTAATATAATGGCTGTAAGTATTTCGCGAGAGTCCACAATGTGACCAACTTCTTGGGCCACCTCTGCAGATAGCCAGGGGCAAACTTCCTTCATTAGTTGTTCCTTCTTAACAGCATCGCTAGCCGGCTCAATGTTCTCTAGCACCTCGGGCACCAGACTGGCAATATGTCCCTGCAACAGTTTGGCCGCTGTGACACTCTTCTGCATTTCTTCATCAAGCTCCTTGGCGATAGCATCTTGGCGCAAGCGACGATCCTTCTCAGCCTGCAAGCGCAGCTCTTCGGCTTCTAGACGACGTAGCTCGGCTAGCTCTGCTTCGCGTTGAGCCAGGAATCTGTAAACAAAGTACAATATTTTATAGAAGAATTGAAAAATATGAAATATCTTACTCCTCCTGCTTGCGACGCAGCGAAGCCAGTTCCATTTCATGAGCCACCTCAAGCATGCTCTGCTCAATACAGGAATCGACCAGGACATCAATGATCGGCTGGGCCTCTGCATCAAAGTGAAACAGTTCGCCTTCGCCAATCTCGGTGCCCACATCGACGCCGACCTTGGCGGGCACGTAGGGTGGGGTAGGCGGCTTCTCCAGAAATAGATCGGTCTGTGTGTCAACTGAGTATTCTGGTGGACGTTGCACCAGCTTTTCCAAATATTTCTCCGTTTGTATGTTCTCGTGCTTCCTGCCCAGTACTGGCGGCGGTGTGCCTAAGACATTGCGCTGATTGCGGCATTGCATCGAACGCTTGCGCAGCATATTGCGGCGCCGTAGTTCAGCAGCCTTGTCAAATGGATCCACCTCCGCCTACATACGACAAAAAGCCAATTACTCATGGGTCAGGGTTGCTGCTGTCACAATTAACACTCACCAGCATTGACGGAGTACCAAAGTTACTTCCCTTTATGACCCGACGGTCGTACATCATGTTCATATATGGCTCTGGCGGCGGCACGACGGGCCTAGAAAGAGTTACAACAGAGTTGCAGCCGACAATTAGTAAACCTCGACCCAGTTCAACAAACTACTACAGCAGGAACTACGCTCTGAAGTAAGTATATATTGGGACTCAGAGCCTAAATCTGTTGCACTTTTCGCGCGATAAACATCAAATTTATGTAGTGCATCACACGTCTCGCCCTGCTCCGTCCAAATGGGGGCGTTAGCTTGTCAAGTCATCTCCGATTCGAATCAATTTCCGTTAAGTTCACTACACTTTTGGGTCAATGTGCAGAGTGACTTAGTCCAAAGCACATTGCTAGCTAGCTAGCTTTACAAACTTACTTACTTACTCTTAAAGTCAGCTTACTAGAAAAGCTTAAAGCGGACTCTCAACATTTGCCCCTGGACTGGTCAGAATTTATGACTTGCTTATTTAGATGCCACATACATATATATATGTATAGGAATATGTATTTGTGTTTGGGATAGTGGCATAGGTAAACACATCTATAACATTGTCAGACATTGCACTCCTTAGCGAGCCTGGAACCTGAACTCGTGACCTATGCAAATTTTTAGAGTTTGTTTGGCGCAGAGAAGTGGCCCACTAACAGGAAGTTACATTGAAGTTCTCAGCCAAGCAGCGCACAGCCAAATGCTAAATGTCTACCATATGGGGTCTGGGTCCTGAAGTACAAAGTAATCAACCACAGCGACGACTTCAATAGGCGTTAAGGAACATAGCAGTATATATATATAGTCAAAATAAACTTAGCCGTATAGCTGTGGGGGCAGCTGACTTTTGACTCAAGTTTGAGCTAATGCTAGTTGTGTAAGTTACGTAGATAGACATATCTAGATATATCTAGATAGACATATCTATAAGTCATATCAGACTAAAACTTAAATTCGTATATTAAAGCAATTGAGTTGAAAAATTTGATAACATTTGGTTTCAGAACTAAGATTAATGATAAATAATATATACTGAGATATTTCAGTGCATAATCCCGTTTACAAGGCACATTTCTATAATTAATTTAGAAATTGATAGATTAGATAGATTATCGAGAGCTATATGCACTGTCATATGTATTTAATGGCTATCATTGATAGATAATATGCGAACAAAGCTAATATGCATATTATATATAATATATGTGGACCAGATTATCGAATATCAAATTGAGTTCATTTACAAAGAAAATGTCTATTCATTCTAGATATATATAGTATATGTACGTACACACAGCAAAAGTAGGCAACACTTGGGCCGACAAATAATATTTAGTATATATGTATATAGCTCTTAGAGCTCATACCAATATATGCTATTTATATTCTCATATATATACGTATCACACGTATGTTCTCTGTGCAATGTCCTGCTGCCTTATATCCTACACTCGGTTCGTTTTTTTTTCAGCATTTATTATATGGCATTTAAGCTAAATTTCCGTCCAGTTTTGTTTTGTTTCTCTCTTTTTATTCTGCTTTAGTTGTTGCTAATAAAATCTTGATTTAAATTATTTAAGAGAGGGAGAGGGAAGAGTAGGGGCAGAGGGAGAACGTTGCAGGGAAATAGGCGCGTTGCATGCCACATTACGATGTCGATGTCCATGCGATGTCCTTGCGCGGAAAAATCCAATTGACTAACGAATGCGCCAAATAAATTAATCAGCATTGGACTTTTAAAATTTCCAGGGAATTGAATAAAAAACGTTTTCAATTCAATTGTTGACGCAGCAATCGATAAGCAGGTGGTTTGACTAACGACTTGACCACTGAACCACCATTTCTCAGCCCCAAAATAAGCGTCTGACCCCTCAACTCCCAACCCCCTCCCTCTCCATCTCATTTGAATTTATGGAAATATTTTGTGGAGCAGTTAGCTCATTTTTTGCTTTCACCTGGGTGGGAAGGAGGTTTGCTTGCCCAGCTATTATACTCATTGAAAACATGTGAGCGGGGTGTGATATTTTTGTGCAAATAAGCAGAAGGAGGCCTGCTCGAAACCATATAGAATATATATAAAGTAGAATGAGCTGAGTCGATCTAATAAAGTTTGACTGAACCTCTATCTATTTGTCTGTCTTTCCATTATACTATATACTAAAATTAGGTTAATATGTGCACGAAAGTTTTAGATAATTTCTATCTACATTTTTCTACACCTCTCGAATGCTGACAATAGGCTATAGGGCATATTCTAGTCGGATACTCTTTTACTCGTTTTGCTTTGCTGAGGGCAAATGAGGCGCTCAGCTTTTTATTACCTCTTGTCGTTATTAAAGTTGCGTCGCTGCTGCAGCTGTTGCTGGAACTGCGCCTTGGTTATGTGCAGGCCACCGGCCAGCGATGAGGCGTCGTTTTTGGAGGAGGCCGCAGCCGCAGCGGCAGCCGCCACAGCCGCTGTGGCACGCACACCGTTCTGCCTAGTGGAGGCTTTGTTATTTTCCTTATCATGCTGCGATATCTGGCGACTATTATCCTTGTTCTGATTCGAGTTATGAATGCTGTTGTTATTGTTGTTGTTGTTGTTGTTATTGCTGGCATTGTAGTAGTTGTGCAGGATCATGGGATAGGAGGAGTAGGCATAGACATGACGTCGCAACATGGATGCGGGCAGCATTTGCAGCTCATGTGGAGGTGGCAGAAAGATGCCCGTGGGCACGGTCGTCTCGAAGCGTGGTCGCTCCATTTGCCGTGCGGATAGCCAGGCGCCGGAGGCCCCAGTGGCACTGCTATGACCGCTGCTACCGCCGCCGCGTCCGTAGTTCTCGTCCGGCGCCAGGAAGCGCAGCTTCTGGCTCAGCTCATCGGCAAAGCTGCGCACCTCCTGTGTGCTGCGCGAGAAGAACGAGCGCGTGGTCAGTGGCGGATTGGATGAAATGCTGCCCGCAGCGACAATGGGCTCATCCACATGTTCCGACTGTTCTCGAATTATCGGACGCACGATGGCCTGATTGGGCTTCGATTGATGTGCGCTCTGTGCGTCTGTGTCTAGCTCCACGGAATTGTGCAGCACAGAGAAGGCGTTGGTGACCACGTGCTGAAAGTTGTACGGACTCTGATAACGTTGCACGTTGTAGGCCGTCTGCTGATGGATGTTCTTGTTGTTGTTGCTGCTGTTGTTAGTGTTGTGGTTGCTGGTGCTGCGTCCTGGTGCATAGGGATAGCTGGTGGCAAACGAGAAGTTCTGTGCTCGCTGCTCCGGTCTATTGTCTGGGAAGTGTTCTGGATTTATGTGCTGCTCATTGCTGCTGCTGTTACCCTCTGGCATGTTACTCTCTGGCTTTGTCAATCAAAACACTTGCGACACATTGCCTGCGTATAAATAGCCACGAAACACTCACACACACCAAAAACTTAATCAATACTTCTTTTTTTGTTGTTGCTGTTTAATGTTTCGCTGCCCCTTTGTCCTTTTGGCTGTGGCTGGACAGAGCAAGGCAAGGAGCACGCGTTAGACCGCACTGTTCGAGTGGCGAACGCCAAATGACCGCAGCAATCGGCCCAGTTCGGTCGCCAGTTCGGCCATCGCATGGTCAATCGCAACACAAACACAGTACCAACAGCTGCAGGGGTTCCAACCACCCATCGAGGTGTGGTGTTCCTCGCATATGCCAACAATTAACTGCCTTTGTCGACTGTTGCCGCACAATTGAAATGCCGCCAAATTTGGTTTTAGGCCGAAACCTTTTGCATGCCGCATTATGTATTCGAATAGTTCGCAAAAGTTTGCGCAGCTGGGTCGTGTTTCCAATTAAACGTGTTTCCTGGCAGCTCGTTATGTGGCATGTCCTTGAAAATTGGCAGAGTCTGAGCCTATGGCAAAGACCACGAGGTGTTTCTATCAAGTGCCACATTTCCTGAAATTCCGCACCTCACACTTCACACCTGCCACATGCCAATGAGCTGAGATGACTTCACGCATTTCGCTGACATTGAATTGGAGTAGGCGTAGCTATCGCCTACTCGGAGTCGCCTTGTCCTGTGCCAAGGTCAATTGCAAGCTACAGCTTAACTAGTTGACGTGCGACGCTGATAAGCAGAATTAATGAAGTCGTCACCTAGTCATGTCCTTTTCTTTGGAACTATCGACGTGTCGCCCGCCTAATGAGGCGGGAGTAGTAAGAGCAGAGGTGGTGTCAAGAGTGGGGCGTGGCTGCCACAAAGGTTAAAGTTGATGTAGCAATGCAATCTACATGAAAGGCCAAGCAGACTGCTGGGTAGCTACCTCAACGTCTATCTCTATATATTATATTCAATTAGCTTTTCTATTAAATTTGAAGATTTCGGGATAAGAATGAATACTTGGTATTTGTATTCATTTAATTACTTGAAGGCATGTGTAGAACATTTGGAGGAAATGTCATCATCGATGTTAATCTAAGATGGTTTTATGGGAAATATTGTGAATTATTTGTCCCCAACCGATTGCCTTAGACGAAGGCCATATTTTTATTTGAAATTAGTTTTATAGTCTAATCTATATCTTATTTCGTCCAACATGTTCAAGGATACCTCTTTCCACACTCATATAGCACATCATTTACACGTCCTTTAAGTGACCCATTGTCTACAAGTTATATTGTATCGCAATGTTCGCCTGTCTATTTTTGCATTTAACGACATTTATAAGTGCAAAGTGCGTCAATTTCAGTTTGAAGACACACTAGCCGTTGGTCTATGTACAATAGATTCCTTGCGTGCCCAATGGTGCCTAACCAACGTCCAATGCCTGAGCTGGAGTACCCGTCGAACATGCCAAGTGATGTTTAATAATTCATTTACGCAATTTATAGCTCGGTTACAACTTTCGTTTTCTGTTTTCTGTTTTCTGTTTACTATTTTCTTTGCTCGGTAAGCCGGCCAGGCCGACAACTGGATTCATTGACCTCAGTGGCCATTATGAAAGTGTGTCCATTTACCTATACTGTGGGCCCGCCCTTAAATCTGTGCAAACTTACTTGGGGCAACCTTTGATTTTGATTGGCTTTGGCTGGCTGGCCCACCAGAAGCTCTGCTGGCAGGCTGGGGCAGGACATGGCTTATCCTGCCACTTGAGCTGCATCTCGGTGACCTCGGTGCGTGTGACCGTATTGCTGAGTAGATCCATGCCGTTCCCTTTGCCGCCCATGGGCACACGCTTTGGAATGGCATTTGGCATTGTTGTGGCGGTTTTTCACACTTTTTGGGGTTTATGTATATCTAATTTAAAAAATATATTTTTTTTGTCTACGGTGTTCTGGCTAAATGTAAGTGTATAAAAATATTCTTAACTGACACATTTTACAAAGCGTTTTGTTTAATTTTGTTTTAAAATATCTAAAAGTTTATTTCAGCACTTTTACACATGATTATTTTGTTTGCTTCACATTTGTTTTGTTTGGCTGCGTCGTTTCCAAAATAAACAACAACTGCGGAATTTTCTCAGTTGCTATGGAAATCTTTAGTCGGCATTGTTGCATTGTCTAACTGTTGCCTTGTGTGGGCAGGAATCGGTAGATATTTCCGCAAATGGTTTATCTGCGGTGTTGGCTAACCTGGCCAATAAAGTAATTACTTTGAACACAGTTTGAAAACACAGCCTTAACAGTAGTGGCAGTTGAAATGTTATTTAACAGTGTGTGAAGCTGATTGGAAAAGCAGTGCAAGCAGTGCAATAAAAACTGCTGCAATTTCGACTTGGCTACATATCAAGTTTAAAAAAATCGCGCTCGGTTGATGTCTTCTTTTGAGTTATTATCACAGCTCGGAAATAACTGAGCTCTCTCTTCACGACATCAACTAAAAAAATCATACTCACTTCCTCTAGCTCTCTGCAAGAGCCTTCGGTTCTTTTCGTTTCGGTTTTCGACTTCCATTGCACTATTCGTGTGACGCTCTTTTCTCGACCATCGTTTAGGGAGCGATACGCAATGAGTTTAAGCAACTGAGCAGGTAATTCAAAGAGTCTATGCAAACGCTCGTCACTTTCACATACACATGTAAATGTTTTCAGCGAAGAGCACCCTTGCATATAAACCAATGCATACACAAATGACTTTGTGTTACACAAAACTCTACCAAAAGTTCGGGGTAAATTAAGAGCGAAAAAAACAGTATTATATCCGATCGCGATTGAATCGTTGAACCACCGACGCAGTCAGAATTTTTTTTCTCCAAGTGTGAATGAGAGACGTTTTTAGCAGACATTGAGAAACTGTCAAAAGAATATTGTTAACCATATTTATATTTGAAGTATTGCACATTTAGCAGCAACTGCTTACTTTACACGAGTTAAACAAGCAGTTTATTATAATGAAGAACGTGCAAGCAGTTTACATGCAATTTGTGTTTAATATGTATGTTTGAACTGCTTGTTGCACGTAATTAAAGCGCTGCTAAAGCAGATTTATAAATTGCTAAAATGACAAAAAAAAATATTATTGCACTTAAATAGTTACGATAATACTCTTAAATAATGAATGTAAGCTTAGGCGATGATTCGTTCAAATAGATAGCTATTGCATTCGTCATTTATAGCAATTAAGCATTTCGCTCTCTGCTTCCGTTCCAAGTAAATCTCATCCCAGTGGCATTTCCATTAATTAGATTCCACTGCCAAAACCTATTTCGATATATATTACAGCGCAGCGTATGTCATTTGACCAGCCCTTACAATCAGAGATCAGAAATGGGCAGCAGCGTTTTGTTGTTGAAATTACATGGTCTCACTTTATTG
Organism: Drosophila stalkeri; assembly: GCA_035047405.1. Classification (NCBI taxonomy): domain Eukaryota; kingdom Metazoa; phylum Arthropoda; class Insecta; order Diptera; family Drosophilidae; genus Drosophila; species Drosophila stalkeri. Next base: position 12,846,029 of record JAWNPR010000041.1, on the reverse strand, counting down.
TTTTGCTTATTCATTAACACTGAGACGCTGTGAGTGAGGGCTCGCTCATTGAGCAATGACTCGCTTGTCAACGATGACGTTTGACTTTATGCCCAAGACGAAGACGAACAGTGAGTGTAGGAGTGAGTCGGAGTAAGCGGGAGTGAGGGAGAGGGGCAATCGACTCTTTTTTTTTTTTTTTTTTGATGGGGGTGGGTGATAATTGGTGTATGCGCGTGTGTCGCCGTTTGCTTCTGGTGTCCTTTTGTTTGTACCCCTTTGTGCGGGCTTATAAGATCAGAGGAATGGGCCGAGACGGGCATTCGGATTGGTATTGAGCAAACATCAATAAGTGCCATGACGTTTGACATTTGCAAAGAGGTCTCTCAGTCGCTCACTCGCTTACTCGCTCAGTCTCTTGTCTCTGCCCCATTCCCTTGTCCATTTCAATGTTTTTGTTGGCATTTAAAAGGTTAATGATGCCCACTCGAGCGGCCACACAGGCGATGCCTGGCGACGATGACGATATTGATAATCTTCGACTGCAATTTCCACAACGTTCTGTATTCGATCATTTGCACTGATAGACGCTGGTCGACGCTCTGGGCTGGCTACCTTTCTGCGAAAGGTCCACAGAATGTCTCCCACTGTGTTTGTTGTCAAACAAATCATTTACAGATCTTTCTGCCTTCGCCTCTGCGTGTAGGTGTGAGCTGCAATTTTCCAAAGAAACTCAGACACTCGTTTACAATTGAAGTCGCACTCGAGTTTTGATTAATTTATTGCTCTGCCGGCCACAAGTCGAGGGAAGGTGAAATAAACCATTTAGATAACGGTTGAACGGTTGTACGTTAAAAAAAAAAAACTATTCTAGACTTATAGATTCTGCGGGCTGTTGCGTTTTTTTTTTGTCTTTAATTTTTTATGAGTTATTTGTATGGCTTTCTGGCGCCATAGAAAAAAGATACTTATATATATTTACCTATTTGGTAGTAGATATCATAACAAAAAAGCAATTGGTAGTAACTGTAAAATTGTGTGGGATTAGTCTATTGTTGTATTAGAAACAACTTTGGAATTGGTATTTTAAGGGTGTGCCAATAATATATGACTCTTTCAAGAGCTGTTGACATGCACAGCTAAATATATGATATATACATTTGTAACGTGATATCTCTAATCTTTTACTAATAAAGACTTGTAGAATTTCTAATTGGTATGGAGCTTTACTATGACAGCTTTTAATTGTATTCTTCAACTAAATTCACTGCTCAAATGAACTTTGCCGTTTTTGTTGTTCGTTTTCAATTTAGCTAACAGCCCTCTCTTTATACTTGTTCATGAATTATGTAGAGTATATTAGTTTTTATGCAAGGTATTTGTTACTTAGAATATTAATTATTTATATGTATTTGCTTAACACATTATCTGATTAGGTATTAGGCATCTACAGATTTAAAGTAAGAATCTAACTGGAATCAATTTATTCATTTGCCAACTGTTAACGAGTATTATGTAGTCGCTGTAACATGTTTCTATTGCTTTGCAGAGTCTTTGTTTTTTTAATCTAAGGTTCAGTGCAGCTCGACTCAATTATGAGAACTGGCTCTGGTTTCTAAGCTGGGCACTGCCACAAACATTCGCATCAATTATGCATACGCCAACGCAATCGGCATAGAGCATACAGATGCAGTCCACACAGAGAGAGAGAGAGAGAGAGAGAGAGAGTGCAAGCGAGAGAGAAGCAGATTTGGTAACAATTGCCTGCAGCAAGGACTGCTGCTTGTGCATCCTTTTTGCTGGCTTAGCCACAAGTTTACCGCATGGCAAATTCGACGAATTTCCTGCGGTTTTGTAGCATTTCGGTTGGTTGCTTGGTTGGTTGGTTCAGTTGCAACTTTGATTCTCAAATTGAGGGAATTGACATGGGGATGGGGCGGCCTTTGGTTGCCATTCGTTTGCTTGACCGCAACAGCATTGGTCGAATTCAATTTATTGTAAATGGCAAAAGGATTTGTTCCAGGGCTCAGGATTTGTGCAACGTTGAAAATCGTTTGCAGCTGTGCTGGAGCCTAATTTTGGAAACAGTTGTCATTCGAGATGGGGACTCTCTCGTTAACATGGCACATCCGCATGTCAAAAATGTCGCACAAAAATCAAAAATGTCGTCAGTGAGAGACAGAGAGAAAGAGAGAGGGAGCGGGAGCAGACAGACAGCCAGAACAGACAGAGAGACGATACGTACCAGGAACCCGACGTGTTCGAGGCCCTCGGCCCAGACCCAGACCCAAGCACAAAACCCAAAGCGAACCAACCAAAACTCAATAGCAAATTAGCAATTCCGATGCGGCCATTTATATTGTTTATTCTTATTGTAGTAGCTATAGTTGTTGTTGTTGTTGTTGTTGTTGTTATTGTTGTTACTGTTGCTGCTGTTGACGAACAGACGATCGCGTTTTTATTTTTATTTCATTTTCTATTTGTATGTTCTTTTTTTTTCTTTTGGTTTTTTTTTTTGTTTTTGTTTTTTTATTTTGTGCGCAACGCTTGAAATAAACGCAGTTTTTTTTAAATTATTCCGATCTGTAGTTTGAAGCGATCGACGTTCTCTGTTATCAAGTCCCGACCCGAACCTGTGCTCGATCCCGCAGACCGAGCCTAATGCAAATTAGCACTAAAGTCAGGGAGCATTCAAGGTATTACAATGTCTAATGTCTGATTGACTGAGAGATTGACAGAATGATGGACTGGAGACTGATTGACTGACTGACTGACAGACTGAGAGACAGACAGACTGATAAGGAAGCAGCTGCCTGCTTGACTGAGCAATTGATAGACTGATTGACTGAGATTTTGACTGCCTGATTGACTGACTGACTGACTGACCGATTGACTGACTAACCGACAAACTGACAGACAGACTGGGTGACTGAGGCAGTGCCATAACACATTCGGCTTCACCAAAAGTAGTTAAAGAGCCATTTATTTGGCAAATGTTGGTAATCAATAATACCTCAAATATTTGCCGTCATGCAAACTGTCCCAAAAAACAAACCCACAAAGCTTGCGTGCTTTGCATTTCTTATATATATATGTATGTATATAAATATATTTGTGTATGTTATATGGCTTGTCATTAAAAGTCAGCCAAAAATGTTTTGTTATATATATTATAATTTGGGTGCGCTCATTTAATGTGGCCAATTGTGAGAAGTTGTTGACGAGTTGGCCATATCAAAGAGGGGGGGCGGACAACATTTAGCGTTCACCGTTCACCGTTCACCGTTAGGCGCCAGCACCTGTGTCCGAGGATAAGCATCTAAATTTCACTCTTACTTTCTCTCTGTACTAGTTCCTAGAACTTGGCAACTTATGGTTGTGGTACCTGCTGCACGTGCAATTCCTGCTGCACTTGTCTGCTATTCTCTTTGGTTTCTTGAGAAAGGTAAATGATATTGTATTGGGCTGATCGTAATCGATCTTGTTCTTAGTTTGTTTTCTCATTGTTTTTGCTCATAACTCAATTAGCCGGAAAAACTGTTTGGACAACAAAAATAACGTGGGCTGCTGTTGCTGTTGCTGCTGACCTCTTGAAGTCTCTATTAGAGGTTGACTGAGATAGTAGCCGGAAGCAATGAAAATGTGTGGAAAGTGTTGTTCCTGCCTCGAATTTACAGCGAACAAGTGTTAAGGATGTGCGTGACAGTCATTATGTGGGATGTGAAGATAATGTCACGTAGCAAACATTCTGCCTGGGTCCCAATAGGGACATATAAAAGAGAAAACAATATGAAAATGCATTGTACAGTTAGATGGGAACAATGTCAACAATTTGTCAGTTAAAGATAACCATAAAAAAAAGAATTCTTGGAGATTTCTAACTCGTAATCATGTTTGTAGGCGGAAACTTCATATTAATCAGGCTTCCAATTGATGGAGATTTTAAAAGATAGCTTAACACATGAGAGAATTATAAATAAATCTAACATTTGTGATCGACAGCTAATGCGATTGTATTATTATATATAATTTATTATCATGAATAGTCATGAACTTTAAGAAATATTTAAGACTATTTCAATAATTATTATATTATTAAATTAATTTAAATGGTTTATTTATTTATCTCATCAATACTTGTGCAACTTCTGAGTTCGCTTGAATTTATAAATTAAATCATATTATTATTGTTTATTTTTATATACTTCTAATTGAGTACGTCTTATTGTTAGAGGAAATACTCTTCCCTTCTCTCATGCTTTCTCCTATTAGAACTCGTAAACAGAAGTTTTCCCAATTAATATCATAAAATCACTAATTTTATAGTTGGTCTCCCTTTGACTCTTCCTACTTTTATGATGCATACAAATTGGGGTTTAATGGCGCCCCTCTCAGATATACATATATCTGCTCATAATGCATATCAATCTTTATATATATACATATATATATCCAGATCTCACTTCATCAAACTTTCAACAGGCATCTGCTTAGCGCTCAATCTATTGTTTATTGCATTTGCTATCCCATATTCCATGAGCATTTCAAGGGGCTGCCATAAAAACATAACTATGCAAGAAATTAAACAATCAATGGATTTTTATATTCGTTTTTTGGGTGGCGAACTGGTTCTCATAATATTTACAGTCTTTTGCCTTTCTTTGCTTTGTTGTCTTTTATTATTATAGCCTAAACTGATTGAAGTTTTGTGTTAGACACTTGAGACCTATAAGTCTTTAGCAGGAGCAGTTGTTGAAGTTGATTATTTCTGAATTAAGTAAAGTCGATGTCAAACTTTCATCAATTGAATAAATCTCACAGTTTTTTAGACTTAGACAAGTATATGTTTTATAAATATTATATATATATTTTTTTATATCTCCAGCAAATTCTTATGAAGCGTATCTGCTAGTCGACAATCTCAGACAGACCCTTGTTTTATATGCTTCGCATCGTAATTTGTGAGTTTATTGATTGAGATTTTGTTTGGGATTTTTGGCCAAAATGCTTTTTAATTATACAAAATAAAAATCGTAGAAAGAGAAGAGACAATTTTATGAACGCAATGAAAGCTGGTAACGTGTCATGATTCAAATGGGAATATTCGGGTAGGCATAGATAAATTGATGACGTTGACAAAAGCGGCACAGGAAGTTGTCTTAAAAAAAAGCAGTAGAGAAAAGAAAAGGTTTGTAACAAAACATAAACATATATCAATTGAGTTGTCCTGGCCGTGTGCGTTCAGGATGCGCTTAAAAAGAAATCCTTTCCGTTTGCCGCTGGCCAAATGAGTTGGACTTCCGTTGCAGCGCGTGGCCTAAGTTGTCGCCAGCCACGCCCCACAGCCCTAATGCAGTTGTCACAATCTCACTTTATATATAGAGATGTCTGTTTGTCTATATCTATATGTATGTATATATATATATATATATTTGTAGCTGGCAACAACTATGCTAATCGATGCAATGCCAAACGGGGCAACAGCCAGAGATGGCTTTTGAGAAGGGTGATTCGAGAAGGGGCCCAGGCGGCAGGAGTTGGTGCCTGTCTAACCAAGGCGACGCCATTTGCAGTTTCACACTTTTTTTTAGCCATGGCTCGGACCATTTTTTATGGTCAAGCGTGCCAAATTTGTAAAATGCGTCAGCGACAAGTGTAAAGTAGATGTTGTTGTTGTTGTTGCTGTTGTTGCTGCTGCTGCTGTAGCTGAGTTGCAAGGCTTGCATAATACCCTATGAATGCCTTTTGGCATCACTGTCACTGCTCGCACACCCCTTTAGAAACTTTCCATAATTTGTGCAATAAATCAAATGAATTTCACTCAAAAACAATCAAAAGCCAAGGCGAGCAGCCAATTATTAATAAGAAACACACACAAAAATGCCTCATAGCATAGCTCGATAGCTGAGCTGAGCTGAACTGAGCTGAGCTAAGCAATAGCCACTAAAAATCACAGCAACAACACAAATTAAACATATCAATAAAAGTCGGCACGCAAACAAGCGATTGACACGCAAAAACACATTTAAAATTGATTAGCTCGGTCAACAGCGTCGGGCCCCAGTGGAATCCAACTTAAGCATAGAAGATGTCTAGACGTACAAATGGGCCCGGTGTGACATTTGCCCCTGGGGCACTACAACTCCATCTCCCCCCCCTCTCCCTTTCCCTTTCTCTCTCTGTCTCATTCTCTCTTTTTGTCTTCATCTCCTCACTCTTGCTCACTCTGTTGCTTCTGTGTCGCGTGCTATGAACAACAATATAAATTTACTTTTGGCCAATTTTGAACATTTGTTAAAAGAGAAATACAAGTGTTTTAGATGCTGTCAATCGAATATCTTATACTCTATGCAGGCTGCAACGATTGAAATGAGGAATTCTTATTTAGGATTTGCCTTGAGTTCAGCCCTATGTTGTTGAGAAATTCAAGTATTGAATAGAAAATGAAAGCCAGAATTGAGAACGAAAGTCAAAAGTGCATATTGAACTGAAAAGTAAATCGTAATGAATCAAAGTACAAATTAGACTTTACACAATGTTTGGTTATCTAAATGTCGCAAAATAACTGAGCTCACCAACTGCAAAGCAATTAGGCTCGAAATCTTGAATTAATTTTTTTTTTTTAATTTTTTGGGCTTGCCATTTATATAGAGTGAATCAGAGCAATCAAAGTCTAAGATGAGCTATTGAACTGTAGACATTAAATTAGCATTATTAAATTATAAATGAAAAATCTGCTTTTACATAGGATTTTCTATTTCATCTCGGTTATAAAAATATACAAAATTGTATTCACAATTCGAAAAGTGACTTCCTCATATTATTTTGCTGCCATTACATTTTGTTTTCCTTAATAGAGCTGGTTAAAATAAATATTTTTCTTTAAATACACCTATACTACAGTATGTGACAGCTGTCTAAATTATTTAAAAAGTCACTTTAACTAACTTTTTAGGGTATATTAACATGGAAAAGCTTCGCTTGTCTCTAACTGATAAGCAAAAATGTGCGTTGATCGCCGCCAGCAACAAATACAACAAGAAATGTATCTTTAATACATATATGTAGAATATACATATATAGATATATATAAAATATATACACACATTTATATATATTTATATATACATATTTAGTTATGTCTGTCTGTCGCTTTGTTGCGTTGGCTGTCTCGATTGGGTTTCACTCTCAGTTTCTTGGGCGAAGGGGCATAATTATTGGGTCAGCATTTGGGGCTACGTGCGTCGTCATAACGGACGCCGCGCAAAACTAATTTTGGAGCCTGGCCTCAACTGGGGGCTATTTCCAGCAAAACGCTGAGCACCTTTTGCTTAAGCTTTAAGTTTATGTTGGCTGCTGCTGCTGCTTCTTCTTCTTCTACATCATCTTGTGCTGCTGTGGCATCTTATGATTTATTAGCTTTGATCAATTTGATGGATATTTCTTTTTTGGCAAAGCGATCAATCGATCCAGGCATACATATACATACATATATATATATATTTTTATATATTTATATGTATAGAGTACTGCTGCAAGTAAGTTTGAGTTTGTGCCTACCTTAAGGGCTTTCCAAAAAATGCTTAAACCAATTTTCACAAAAGCGCGCTTAATTAAACGGAATCTCTGACTGACTGCCTGCCTTCCTGGCTCGCCCGGCTGCCTTTCTGGCTGTCTGCTCGGCTGCTTGGCTGCTTGGCTGCTTGGCTGCTCCGTCTGCAAGAGGCAGCTCCAGTCGAGCTTCAATGGTGGTCGTCGCCCCAGAGACACGATAAACGCGTACAATTGTTTGCACTTAAGATTTTTACACATGATTCAGTAGCCGGTAAGCCCGGCTCTCTGGCACAGACATTTTACTGGCGATCCATGCGCTTTTGTGTCCTGGCAGTCATGTCTGCATATGTTGCACTGGCACTCAAATCACAGCCAGAGCCACAACCTTGCTGCAGCGAGTAGCGCGGGGCAGTCCGCTGTTGTTGTTCTATCAGATGCAATATTTGCTAACGAATAAATTGGCATTTCACAAGTTGCCCTGACAGACGACTGCCAACTCCGACTGCCACTGCCACTGCCTCGGCCTCGGCCTGGGCTGCCTGGCTGCCAGCCTGACTGACTGCCTAACTGACTCCCTGGCTGTGTGTAGCTGGGCAAACTTGTTTGCTGGCTTGCCTGGATGGGGCCTCTGCCTCTGCCTCTTCCTCTGCCTCTGTCTGTCCCAACATCCCAACATGCATTGCAATCATTTTTGTTGAATCTAAAATTGACGCATCGCGGCTATGACTTCGTCATTCTTCTGTTTTGCAGCAGACTCTACCGTTGCAGCAGCATCAACTACCGTGTTACGCGGCCAGGGCTAAAATGGCCAGCGCGTCGCACATTTTTCGACGACATCTGAATCTGATTAGAGGCTGTGGCCAGAGCCAACTCGTCGTCATCGTCATCGACGTCGTCGTCGTCGTTGTCGTCCTCTTCGTTCAAGTTGAAGTTGACGTTGACGTTCAGCCTCAACAACAGCAGCTAAACTGAACCGCAGGCAAACTGCAATTCGAGGAACAGCCAATCTTTCCCTCACTTTCATGCTGCACAGTAGTTGAAGATATAAGCAAATATATTGTTATGGATAGTATTAAGGGAAGTAATTGAGTACTTGAGTAGCTTAAAAATATTTATTTACATTTAAAATCATTTCTTTTGTGTATAAGACGGTTTACATTTAATTAAAACAATTTTTGATTTACAAAATATTTGATTAATATAATTAGACTTTAAGCTAACCTTACGTCCTTTCATCACTTTTGCTCCACTGTGCAACTGCATGCCGTGTGGGGGCTGCAGCATCTCTTAGTCCGCTGGCTTGGCTTGTTCGCTTCCTTTTTACGTGGAACTTCAGCCCCGTTTCGATATGCCCTAAAACATATTTTGTGGCATTTGGTTGCACATAAATTCCATGTCATTGTCATTGTCATATGTGTTGCTGTGCCTTGTAGCAGCCACTCTACTCTTCATATTATTTTATTTATACAAAGCTAAACTCAAACCGAAACAGAAATGGGGGAAAAATTGTTTATAAAATCAAAATACGCGCGCTGCTTTTGTTTTGTTTTGTTTTGCTTTATTTACTTTTTTTTTCTTTTTTTTCGGCGCTGAGCCACGTTTTGCACTTTGCATAAATTGAACTCTCGCTCTTGCTCTCACTTGCTCGCCATCTGTCCCTCTCTCTCTCTGTCTCTCGGCCTCTTTGTCTGCTGGGATCCTGTGCATAATCGTGTCCTTGTACAACAAAAGCAATTGCTACTGTTTGCCGCACATTGGCTGGCTGCTTAGTCGTGGTCATCATGTGGCATATATCATGTCGTCGACAGTCAGAGAGAGAGACACTGCCACGCCCCCGCCTTGTCTACTAAAAGCGTCTGGCAACTGCGCCTGCGCGCATTCGATTCGATGCGCCCAAGCAAAGTCTCGAGCCGCCTCGCTCAAATTTACATAAAATTATGCAAAATCATGCAATGCGCTTAGTGTCTGTCCTCCAACTCTGCTTCCCTCTCAATCTTTCTCACTCTCTCTCTCTCTCTCTCTCTCTCTCTCTATCCATCTATCTCTCTCTCTATCTCACTCACTCTAGCTGCTGTCTTCTCTCTGTCTCTTGTTAGTGCGCGTTTTATGAATGGAATCGCAGGCAGTTGAAGCTGTGCCTGGTGCAGGATAAGAATGGGGATGAGGTGAGGCTAAGTTTACGGATGTGGATGTGGATGAGGATGAGGTTGTGGCTGGAGTTTGCCAGTCAGCCAACCGTGCCTGCAACTTGTTGCCGCTGTTGTACATTAATGAAATTTGTTAGTATCACGACTTTTATGCCTGTTGCCTGCCAAGTTTGCTTTTGTTTTGTTCGCCAGTTGATTGTTTTTTTCTTTGATTTTTTGCTGCTTTTTTTTGTTGTTTTGTTTTTAGCATTTTGCTTCTCGATTTTCGATTTGTGCATTAAATTAAAATATATTTATAATATGAATACTCTGCATAGATTTGCCGCGCGGCATCTCTCTGACAACAATAGCCATTTATATAGGTTGACCACTTATGCGTTTCGTTAGGCTAAATATATTTAGGAAAAGATCTAATCTAGTCTCTTCTTTTTGGGGACATTCAATGCTGAATTTATACGAAAATGCTCAAGCTGTGATGCTCTGGTGCGAATTTATGTTTCGAATTGTGAATAAATGAATAATAAAAATTTTACATAAAGCTGAGCGGGTTCTATGTGAAGTAGACGATAGACGATGATGATAAGATATGAAGCGGATTGAAGTTGGGGTTTGATTGGCATGGCTTCAATATGAATATTCATTTCGGCATATACAAACTTTTTGTAAAGAATCAATTTATTTTTTATGCAATATATAAATTACATAATTTCTGGAAAAGGATTTACTCTTGTATAAAGCTAATTGGCGCGCATCTAAAGTCTTAATAAGATCTGTCTCAACAATCTCTATAGCATACTTTCTAGAGTATATTTATGTAGATATTTCTGTACATCTTATTATTTATAATTATACAAAGTTTGAATAAAGACTTTTTTCACTACAATATAGATAGAATCTACTTTTGTTTGTTGTTGTTGTTCTTCCTCGTACAGCTGCAACAATTGCCTCATCTTTCAAACCTTTGCCCCAACCCAAGTTGTTATTGTTGTCACATCTTCAGTTGCTGTTGCTTGCAATCGGATCTGCTGCTGCTGCTGTTGCTGTTGCCAACATACAAAAGCCATGTCAATCAAAGTTTTGTCACAACTTCCAGGCAGCGAAGCAGCGAGCAGACGCAGTTGCAGACGCATTTAATCGCAGTTTTTAACATATCGATCAGCGTTGGGGAGAGTTTGGGCGTGCAGGAAAAATGAAAAAAAAAAAAAACTCGCTGAAAATTAAAATGAAAAAGAAAAATCCCAAAACTGGATAGCGTTTAGCCAAACGTTGATGCGTATCTGAAACGCTCTGGGGATGGGGATGTGGATTTGATGTGGATATGGTTAAGTCTTTGGGGTGTTGGATGGCAGCCGCAGCATCAGAAGTAGCAGAAGCGACAACTGCTTTTGGTTTAAATGCCGATGACTTTTGGGCTTATCGTTTAACAAACATCCACAGCAACAACAACAACAACAACAACAGCTGCACATGGGAGCATCTTTGATCAGAGGAAGCTAAGGGCTCGACGGGCCCAACTTGAAGAGAAGGAGAGTATTCGTTGTTGGACTCTATCGTGTAATTTATGACAATATATGCAGCGTTAATGTCGCTGGTCGCATCATTGATCGATGTCTGTCACTCGGGTCGGATGCTGACTGCTTATATAAGTGTCAGAGTACCGCGATTGTTATCAGAGTAGGAGCAGGAGGCGCTGCCCCGAACGGGGATAAAAACAACAACGAACGTCGACGACGACGACGGCGACGACGACGACGGTGACGACGACATATTTGGCACCGCCAGGTAGCCAGTCGAGTCGATTCCAAGTTTGATTATCGAGCCGCTGTTGCATTTTAATTGATTTCGGATGCGATTTGCATGATCTAGAGCGACGTTGCCTAAAGAGGCCAATCGAGCGCATGTTTTATGGATGTCAAAACAATTGCTACATATTCAAAATGTGCCCAACAACCATTGCGCAAGTTGTACTCCAATCACGCGTATACATATATTTATATACATTCTATATATACTCGTATCTATACAATATATATATGTATTATCTAAATTTGTAATTCTATATGTAAGCAATTTCCTTCACTTGAGTCACAATCCGCTGGCAGCGAGAAATGCCAAACGAAAGGTGGATTAAATACTATATATATATAGAGTTTTCTTTATTTCTGAATTTATTTAGGCAGAAATGTAGATTACTTAAATGAAATATATGAATGCCCTGGATACAAGCCTTTGAAGCAACTGAAATGATATATCCTTATCCTCTCTATAAAATAATGAAATAGAAAGAAAATACTAAATTTAACAGAAATAAATTTTCTAAATTTAAAATAATAAAATATAAATAAAATAATAAATTTAGCAGAAATAGTTCTTATTTATTTATCCTTACCATTTCCAGTTCATTAAAATTTCTGAAATTTTAGCTTTTTTCAGCTATTTTGCTGGACTTGAAAGCTCTATCGATATTTATTCCATGAATTAACTTTTCATACTCTACTTATTTTAGTTTAATGACAATTGAATATATAAAATTACAAAATTTGTTCAAATTCATATTTCATAAGCTCCTCATAGCAGATTAACGTCATTTGCTAATCGCTTATCTTCATTTCCAATCACACAGATTAGTTAGTTTCTGAGTCTCTATTGGAGTGTCTGTGTTGTTTCTTTTTTTTTTTTTTTTTTGGCACTGTGCGGCCTTGGGCGTTGCAAACATGATAAGTAAGCTATAGATATTTCACTTGTGTCAAGGGTATATAAAATGTTGTTTTCATATAATTTATGCACTGGCCGTTTTGGCTGGCAGCGCAAATAAGGGCATGTCTGGGCAATGGCCATCAGCTGCGATTGCAACCAGGACATGCTTGCCATGCATGCAGCAATGCAGCGGCAACTCTTGGCCTTCAATTAAACGGCAACACATACGGCAGCAGCAGCAGCAACAGCAGCTACGTAAAATACAATAAATAACTGGACAGGGCCAGCAAATGAAGAGATATAAACCAAGTTCCACTTCGTCTGCTTCTTGCGTCTCTTTGTCTGCATACGCAAAACTTATGAGGAGGCCAGAAGAAAACCGTGGCCAGAAAACGCCCTAAAACGTACATCGATCGCTTTGTTGTTGTTCTGGTTGCTGTTGTTGTTGTTGTTGTTGTTGCTGTGGTTGCTGCGTTTTCGCACGCATCGCCAAACGGTGGCCACTGCATGAAGGGAGGGGGCGTGGCCGCAAGGCGGGGGAAGGGTTGGCAGGTGGATCGGCGGTTCGAGGTGATTGCTGGTGAAAAATTCCATTTGTGACAATGATAAAATAGTTTAACCTCGGCAAAAATCGCGTTTTGAATTTGAAATGCGATTTTGTGATTCTTTTTTTTTTTGGCGTTTCGCTTCAAAAATTTATTTGTTGCTGTTGTTGTTATTGTTGTTGCTGTTTACTGCTGTTGCTGCTGCTGCTAACACTGGGCCCCAGCTCGTAGCCGCAGCCAGAGTCCGAGCTCGAATCCGGGCTACTGTTGTCTGGTTAACACGGCGCTGCCTGTAGGCAATTTTGTTGCTTATTTTTGCTGCTGGGCATTATTTGGTGACAGTTGCGAGACGTGGCTGACTGTTCTCGTTGTTGTTGTTGTTATTATTATTTTGTTGTTGTTGTTGTTGACGTCGTCACAACGTCAGCGTCAGCGACAGCCTCGTCCCTTGTCTGTCATCCGTTGCTGTTGTTGTTGTTGCTGACATTTGCGGAGGCGTCAATGCAAGTCGAGAGAGGCCAGAAAAGAAAGAGTTTTGAGAGGTGCGGCAGGGAGTGAATATGTTGCATGTGGCAGAAGGAGCAATGAAAGGCTAAAGTCATATAAAAGGAGAGGAGAGAGAGAGAGAGAGAGAGAGAGAGCAGGCAGGCAGGAAGAGAATTTTCTAAAAGTTAATATTATATTTTATTTTGTTAGTGCTGCAGTTAAATAAAAAATTTATATTGGAAGTCACAATAGAAATAGATAAATATTTCAAATAAAATTGCTCATATTAAAAAATACATATTATATAAATATATAAAATATATTCATTTCAAACAAATTAGAATATTCCCCAGCACAATGTTGTTCAGTTGAAAGCCCTTGCTCTATATCCATATTAAACTTCTATAAAATCCCACATTTGCCTCTCGGCAGCAGATCGTGTGTCACTTTTTCAGTGACGCGTCGTCGCCTTTGTTGCTGCTGTCGTTGCCGTCGTCGTCGTCGTCGTCAGTAAAAAACCAGTAGCAAATGCGACAACAGAAGCGGGCAGCTTATCATAAGTTGGAAACATATTTTGACTACGAAATCAGAAGGCAATGCAAAATCACTGACTGTACGCGTGTGTGCATGACTGTAGGTGTGTGTGTGTGTGCACAATATAAATAAAATAATTGCCGACATAAATAAATTCAAAACTCTTGTACACGAGACGCTGAAAATGCCGCGAGCTCTGTGAGCTAAGAGCTTTGTGCGTGGTACACATTTTATGATATTTAGCTGTTGTTGCTGTTGCTGTTGTTGTTGTTGCTGTTGTTGCTGTTGTTGTTAATGTTGGTATTTTGCATGCAGCAAGGCAGGCAGTAGACGGGTGGGTCGGTTATTAAAGTGCAGCGCTAGCTTTCATTGTCTCCCGAAATAAAACCAAAACAGAAAATGATAAAAAAAAAAAAAAATAAGAAACGAAAGACTTAAGACACGAACTTGCCAAGCGACTGCATTGTCGATGGCGCGTGTTTTGGGACAAATTCTATTTTTATAACAATTTAAATTCAGCCAATTGTCAAGGTGTGTTAGCCAACAACAACAACAACAGCAATGGCGAGGCATAGCAGAAAAGCAAAGCAAAAAAAAAATAAAAAATAAAAAAATTATGTCTGCATTTTCGCGCCTGTTTTGTGGCAAATTGACAACAATTGCTGCTATTAGTGAGTTATGTGCGTCTGGTTGCTGTGCGCTGATTTATGCCATTGGAATGTCTGTCAAGGGCGTGGACGACGTTCAGCTGAAGCATTAAACTCTCCCAGAGCTGCACTAACTTCCGCTTTTTAATTGAGTTCTAAATGTGCGACGCCTTCATCCAGCGGATCATAAAAAAGCAAAGAAATGCCATGCCAGAGATACGCATATAGAAAAAAAAAATGAAAAAAAAAAGAATGTTAGCAAAGATCTGAGCTGAGCGATTGGATGGATGGCATGGAACGTGCACAAGTAGCCGGCCAAAGGAAGTTTGAGTTCATGCATATTAATTAGGGGGCAACCTGTACCATAAAAACTGGCCACACGATCGTAGCATCTTTTGATTTGATTTACAGTTCAAATTGAATATAAAATTCGTTTTATTGGGCACACGGATCTCAGAGACTCGCAGACACTCGCAGACAATCTCAACAATGTTTTGCGCATTTTTCGCACATTAAGCAGGAGATTAACACTTGAGCTGCGCTTGTTCTAAATCAGAGACTGACATTATCGGCAGTGCATCGCCGCGATAAGATTTGTGGGCGCTCAGTTGCAGGCGGCACAAATTGTTGCAGCGCCGCTTTATGGCACACACACACACACACACACACACACACGGAGGCATCAATTGTGCAGGCTCGTAAAAGTTGCGGGCGAGTCGAGGAACTTAACAATTTTAATGTCCGCTCATAAAATTGCCAACACTGGTGTTAATTAATTTTGAATAGGCCGCTCAGCTAGGAAGCAGCCTGACGGGCTGTAAAGCGCAGCTAAAGGAAGTCATCAATCAATGCAATTGCACAAAGAGATTTCAGATGTTGATTGAGCATAAAAAGATTTTCATTGATGTAAGCTCGTTGATGTAATGTATAAATGATGTTAGCACTAGCTAGTTGTGAAATATGTAGCATAAATATGTAAAGACTAATTTTGCCATGAAAAAGAGATAACGAAAGAGAAAACGTATGAAAATAAACATTATTTATATATTTTTTTATTATTTATAAAATGTCTATATATTTTTATCATTGTATTTAATTTTAATTGATTTAATTTTGATTGCTGAAAAGCTATAAATCTGTTTATTTCTTTATTATAAATAAATATATATTTTATACATTTATTTAGAGTATATGTCTGAAGCTTGTCAAAGCTATGCACATTTTATGTAAATATCGTGAAATTTAATATGTTTTATAAAAAGTTTGTTTATCTGCACAAAAGAGTAATATATTTAGCTTGCTTTCAGCTGCTTAGTCTTAGTATATAAAGCTATCTATGTACATATATGCTCATGGTGAATTTTTAAATTTATAGTTGAAATTGCTTCGATATATAGACATATATATATATCTTTACATCTATATAGACACAATTTCATGTATATATCAGTGTTTTTTCAATTGAAAATGCTTTCGTTATATGCGCCAATTAGACAATAGCTAATGAATTTATTGTTTGTGCTGGTGTGTATATGCGGCAGCTAATCCATACATTCAGCATAGCTACATACATATATTATTTTTAATTGCACAGCAACAACAGCAACAACAACAACAGCAACAACAATTTGATGTGCAGTTTTCTCACACACCTTCCTACCTGGCGGCACTTGCATGAGCAGCAGCAATTAAACAACAACGACCCGCATGTTTCTTCAAGCTTTTCTTTCACTGATTACTATATTTAAACATTTAAAGCAATAAAACAACAAGCTGAAAGAAGAAAGAAGAAGCGAAAGAGATGAGCCGGAGTGGAGGGGTGGGGCTAACAGTAGAGCGTTTGGTGGGTGGGCGCAATCAATGGGCATGCGAAATATTTGTTGCCATCAATACACAAAGCATGACTCATTGTTGTTGTTTGCTGGCCATGAATGTTGCTGTTGCTATTGTTGGTGTTGGTGTTGTTGTCGCAGGCAAATTGCCAAAATATTATTGTGCACACAGGCAATTAGCACTCGCATAGTTTGGAAATTTTTCTAAACGATCAACATTGCTCTCCCCCGAGTGGCTCTCGGTGGCTCTGCGTGTCTCAGCTTGTTGGCGTTCTTGTAGTTGAGCGTTCGTGAGTGGATTGTCTAATTGGGATACATCGATTCAATCACGTGCAAATGCTCGACAATAGAATCTTTTTTTTTTGTTTTTTTTTTTTTGTCGTTAAAGTTTAACGATTTTGACGTAGCTGCAGGTGCAAACTGTACTCGCAGGCATGTTAATATGGCCGCCATGGTTAGTTGTAATTGTTGTTTGCCGTTGCTGTGAAAACAAAGCGAACGGGCCAACAATATATGTATACAATGTGTACACATATGAAAAGCACCAAAAGACACTCACACACACACACACTTGCACACACACACACTGGCGCACTTGGGCGGCAGTCAGTGAACTCGCATGGCCGCACGAATAACGTTTCGTGACAGGCAGCAGCACTACCAACTACCAACAACAACAAATACAGAAGCAACAACAATAACACCAACTACAATTGAAGGTTGAAGTTACATTGCCTGTGCGTGTGTGGCGGTGTGTGTGCGTGTGTGTGCGTGTGTGTGTGTATTAGTGTGCGTGCATCGCCATTCGGGCGTACCAAAAACCCAGCGGAGGCCACGCAGCAATCGACCCTCCCCCTGCTCCACCATTATGTATTTGTTGTTAGTCTTTTCTCTTTATATGCATTATATGCATTATTATTATTACATTATTGTGTATTTCAAGTTTGTTTCGAGCTCTCTTAGCCACAACATTGCCTTCGTTTTGATTGAGGAAATCGCCGTTGTCACATTCAAAATTCAGTGAAATTTTCGTAAGGCCATTGGCCACAACTACAATTATTCATGTCAGAGATAAATTTAATAAATATGTATAAATATAATTTATATAAAATAAAGTGCGAGATAAAATTATGAAATAAATGTATTTATCAGACTGATTTCAAATTAATAAACACAAGACTTAGACAACAAACTTTATTTAAACATCTATCAGTTGAATAGATTATTTCCTATATTATTTATGGCTTATATACAGACACTATATAATGTATTGAATCTCGTGTCAATATCATTATGATTATCAGTATTGATTTTAAGCGAAGAACCTATAACAATTGTTAAGTAAGTTACTTAAGCAAAAAACTTAGTAAAAGCTTTTGTTCATAATCCATAAAACAGATTCAAAATTTAATTTTATTTATTATTTTATTTTATTTAAGGTAAAATATATATACAGGCTATTCTCCAAGCCTTTTAAGAGTTAAATGATTTATATCGAGTACTTAGATCAATTGTAAACTAATGACTGAAGCAACGAACTTGGCTTAAATATCACACAAATCATTTGATTTAGGCTAATTGTACAGATAACAATAAATCACACAGCCTTAAATCATTAAAAAAAAAAAAAAACAATTTTTTTGTTTTAACTGTTAACAAATAATTTTAGCAACCAGATTGGTTTAAAAATAATTATTCAAATTAAGCGATAAAATTTATATGAAATACATATAAATAATCATATAGAATATATTTTAAATTGCGTTCAATTTAAATATATTTTATATATGCATAAAGAATATATATATATATTTGTAATATATGCTTTTGAGTTGCAATTTTTAATTCAAAAACAGTTAGCCAAAATATATAAATACTAGTTAAATGCATTAGATATCCGTGTAAAACGAGGCAAAAGCAAGCATTTGGTGCAGCTGCCAGACAAAAGACTTAGGCAACGAACTTGTTGTCAAACGCTAAGAGCCGATATATGTTTTTGTTTTTAATTTCTTTTGTAGTTGTGCTGTGTGTGTGTGTGTGTGTTGCTTTGCTTTGCTCTTTTTTTTTTTATTTCGTATGACAACATGTCTTGTAGGCTTGATTAGAGCAACCATTGAACAGATCCCGCCGAGATGTCTGTCAGCGCAGCAGCCTGCATGCGGGGAACTATAAAAATTAGCTGCGTCGTCGGCTGCTGTTGCTGCTGCGTTGCTGCTGCCGTCTTTTATTGGCGTTTCTCTACGAAAGATTTTATAACGCAAACTCTTTTGTATATGTCCCCATCTATACTATCTGTGTATGTGTGTGTGTGTGTGTGTAAGCCGTTTCCTTCGACAATATTTTCAAATTAACAACATTAACAGCGACCTTTTAATTAAGTTTCTTCTCTCTGTTTCATTTGGCATTGGGAACTTTATTGATTTCTATTGTTATTGCTGTTGTTGTTGTTGCTGTAGTTCTTGTTGTTGCTTTGATTTGCGTTATAACTTTTAACTGATTGGCTGGCCGAGTTGGTTTTTTTTCTTCTTTTTTTTTTCGTTCGGTTTTCGATTTGGAGACACATGTGAAAGCTCTGTTACAAATCGGCTTCGTTAAACGATAATAGCCCACACCAGCACTGGCGCTGGCACCACCGGCACCACCTGCACCAGCAGCTAGCCTGAACCGCCTTTAGCTTTCGCTCGTTATCGCTCTGACCTCTTGGGCTCTGTTCGTTTAATGGCCATGCGCGGCTATGCTTAAAAAAAAAAAAACCAACTGATAGCCACAACGAAAAACCCAACGAAACCAAAGCAAACTGAAAATCAAGTCAAAAAACCGAATCTTTCCCATGATTGTCGCCAAAGTGTTTTCGTATCATACATCGACTACGTGTCGCTTGTTGTTATTGTTATTGCTGCTGTTGCTGTTGCTATTGCTGCTGCTGCTGCTGCTGCTCGGCCTTTCGACTATTTTTATGTATACGCGCCTCACATTTGTGCTGTGCTACAAAGTCCCCACAACTTATCCGATACTCATCAAGTTATCCATCAAGTATTGCCCCTACGCTGCTGCTGCTGCTGCTGCTGCTGTTGCTCTTGCTAGCTGTTCTTCTTCTTCTTTTTCTCTCTTTCAGTTTGCGTATATGTGTCTGTGTCTTAGGCGCTTAAAGCTTTTTAAGGGTTTTTAAGATTTTTATCTAACAAACTCGCTGTGCATACTTAATTATGTATTTTGAAATGTGAGACAGGTTGTGTGCCTGTCTTATGGCCACAAAAGGTTGTTATATGTATATGTATCTCTGTGTGTGTGTATGTGTGTGTGTGTGTGTGTGTGAGCTGTTGTTTTGTATACAGCTAGAGCTACTGTCGTTGACAACAGCGCACAAGTGTATTTTGTGGGCAGGTGCAAGCGGCAGATCGTACAGATTGCCAGGAATCAGGCAACCTATATAGATATATATATATATATATGTATATAAATATATATAAATGGTATTCATATATGCCATGCTATGCCCATGCGGAACATAATAGATTGTCTAGCCTTTGGCGCATGGCTGGTTTATAAGCTATGCTCCATCACGTTGCCCTTCGAGCACACAGTCAACAAATTCTGTGCAACATTTATTTTTGGTCCCCACCCACTTGTGCAAACGCCCCAATAAATAATTTATGCACTCGATTGACACTTGCTCATGACCTTATCGACGTCTTCGCCAACGACAACAGCGACAACGTCTAGGCTGCCAAGCAAATTGGCCAGCGGCGCACATTGGTCGAGCCACAGTCAGGCCAATAACAACAATTAAGCACACACGATCAACAAACAACAACAAACAACAACAACAACAACATCAACTCTTGAATTGTATTGTTGCCATTTTTCTTTATGGCTTTATGCGTTTTGGCATAGGCAGAGTTCGAGAGCTGGCAACGCAAATAAATCAATTGATTTCAATTATAATTATAGACTCGAGTGCAGCTCAAGCAGCCAGCAGTTGGATTGCCTGCCTCGCATGCCTGCTGCTTGCTGGCTGCTCCTTTTGCTCCTTTTGCTCTTGCCTGGCGGGCGTTTTGCATTCACATTCACATTCGCATTGGATTCATGAATACTTTTTGGTTAGCGCGTGGCCAACTGCTCATTACTTTTGCTCTGGCCCCCAAAAACAGCGTACGCCCCCCTTTTTATGCTCGTTCCTGAAGTGAAGAGAGTATATTGGATTTCTTTTGCAATTTATATTTCTCTTATCCTATTGGTGTAGAGGCTAAAGAGTTGATCCTAGGAATATTTACATTATAAAGTATATAAATACGTCTGTTTAGAGTAAAGTAAATTAAAGAACAAAAATCATGTACTTTTCCCTTATGGCTCGCTCTAATTATATTTCGTTGCACTTAAGTATTGAACGTGTATCATATAGTCAGTTATGCTCAATGTTTCAATGTATCAACTTGCCTTTTTATTCTGTTTTGTTATTGAGGCGTTGTTTTGGCCAATTGTTGAAAAATGAAATGGTCTTGCACATAGTTATAACTCGTATCTCGTAGTTCGCATCTCGCATCTTCCAGCTCACATCTTGCCGTTTGCATCTTCAGCTATTTGAAAGCGAGTCATGCTTTCAGTGCTGCTCCTGGCTAGCTATCCATTGGAGAGATGTATGTATAAATTTTCATTGATTTTAATCGAGTGAGTCGTAGCTGTGGTCAAGTGTCTGTTATTTATTTTATGCGCTACTTCACAACTTTATTTAAGTGCCTTCTGGGTTGGCCACCCTCCATCTACGCCTCCTGCTCGTCTTGCAAATTATATGCATTACGCATATGAAAAAGTCCTGCAGCAAGTGTGGCAGTTGCTTAGCTTGTTGTAAATTGACTTATAAGTGCAGGCATACAGAAGTTAAAGCCATGTTACAGATGAAGGTGGCATAAAATGATGCTGGGCTTCTGGCAAGAATGGAAATCTTCTATTCTAAGTTCTAATGTGAGGCTTATAAAAAATTTGATTTTTGAGAAGGTTCGCCTGTCAGAGATTAATTGTTGAAAATAATATATTGATATATAAAATAATAGAAAACTCAATTGAATTTGAGATATTATTTTATTTTTCTTATCTGTCAAAAATTAGCTTTTATACCTAATCAATATCTGCATATAAAAAAATTTTTGCTTCTCTATTTGAAGGCTTATTCATTTGTTATTTCCTTAACTCCTTATCACCCTCTTTGCTGCAGGAAATGAGCTCCCTATGCTGATATATCTGTATATCTGTCTTCGCTTTAGGCCCATGGCAGAGCTTGTAATATTTGTCCTAATGTTTTGTTTTTTTTTTTCTTTCTGTATTTAAGCTGGCGCTTGCTCAGCTCTTGGTACTGGCTATTATGTCTATCATTAAAATATTTTATGCTGGCTTAAGTTATTATGAGCGACGTACGCTGGCTACTGTTAAATGAGCACGTTGCCTGGCCTGGCCTGGTCTGGCCTGGTCTGGTCTGGCCTGGTCAGCCAGTTGGCACTCCCTTCTAACAACACTTACAAGTGCTGGAAATAATCTAGAAGCAGCGGAGGCAGCCACAACAATAATAAAATTGAAACCGATCGTCTTTCAAAATGCGTGGCACGTCGCGCAGTTTATTAAAATAACTTGGCTGGCGGAGGGAACTGGAGCCACATCACCTGCTATAAGAGTTTTGCGGGCAAGAAAAATTAGTTTAATCATAAAAATGCTCGACATCGACAGCAGCAGCAACAGCAGCAGCAGCAGCAGACGACTCTTGAGGCAGCTACCTGTTTTTTTTTTCAGCAAGAAGATGACTTCAATTAAAAGCTTTTAACAATATCACGTACGGCAAATCGCAGAAGCGAGGAGAAGCAGCAGCAGCAGCAGCCACAGCAGCAGCGGCAACGGCAGCAGACGCACAGCCTGATTACATCACAACGGCATAGCTCAGTCGCTGTCGCAGTCACAGTCGCAGTCACAGTTGGCGTTGCAGTCGACGTCATCGTCGCAGTCCTGTGCCGGTCTCAATGAGTGCGTTGTCGTGGTTATCAGGTGTAAAGCATCGCACTGGCGAGGGGCTGTTACGAAAACGCGTTTGTGTCTTAAGTCTTTTGTTTTGCTTCCTTTGCGGCCAACTTTTTGCTGTGCAGCTTATTAAAGAAAGCAGTCGGTCGGCTGCAATGATAGCATCGTCCCCAGAGGAGAGGCACTGCCGTGCACGTGCTACACCCCCGCCGGACTGTATCTCAAAGTCTTTTTCTGCCGCCGTCGCCGTCAAGACGAAGATCAAAGCGCGTTATCCTTGACTCAAACTGCGAGCGAGTCTGACCAGCGTTGTCACGTTAAGGCGTCAAACGTGGCTTTGTCGGCAACTCATGTGCTGTCACTGGCCCGAAAAAACAAAAAACAACAACAAAAAACCAACAAATGAAAATACGAACAAAAAACTTAATAACAATAACAGTTAAAATCAAGAGAGTAAAAAATTCGGCGCATGCGCAACCGGTGGCGACCTCCGTCAGCGTCTCGTTTCGATTATAAAAATTTCATTTATGTCTTATGGGCGATTTGCAATTTCTGCGCAAATTGCGACGCTGCTGTTGCTGCCTCTTCTTCTTGTCGTTTTTTTTACGGTAAATAAAATGCCTCAATCATTGGCGCGTGCGTTTGCGCAATAAAAATGGCGTTTATGTTTCAATTAAAAGGCGTTGTCCAAATTATGCAATTCGAAAAGCACTTTTATGACTGCAGCGAGAGCAGCCAATGCACAGATGAAGCCAGATAGCCAGAGGATTGCGAACTGCAGCTAAAGTGACAGAAATCGCTGCAGTTAAATTTAAAGGGTAAGAGAGAGAGAGAGAGAGTATGGAGTGCATATCATTTGTATTGTATGAGAAGGAGGAGAGAAGGTGTTCGTAAGAAATATGTATATATATTTATGTATTTATTGAGTTTGTATTGCAACAGGGTTAAGCAATGAGATGTGAATGTGAATATATTTAGAGTTTAAAAATATTATAGCTAAAACTGTGAACTAATATTTTTAAATACAAAATACAAATACAATACAAAATTTTAAATTTTACAAATAAATATATCTATTTTTTTTCTATCTTTTAAATTTTAACATAAATATGATTGTTTTTTAGATCCAAAAATTATAAACACAGCTTTATTATATGTATATCTTTTCTTTATTTTTTCCATTTAACACAATTTTCTGGCTAGACTTCAGCTTAGCTAGAATCTTGTATATTCTATTCTATTATATTATCTACAATGTTTTCACCTCTATATAGAATATTTTACATTTTTATAGCACAACAACAGTAAAATACTCACCACTGCTCAGAATTCGTGCCGGATTTTAGGGTTTGTGCATTGGCTAAGTGAGAAGGGGTTAAGGGTGAACTTCCGTTTCCGATAAGACGCACTTTAAATGCGAGTTGGAAGAGTTGGAAGTTGATTGGCCTTTGATGTGTGTGAGTGTGTGTGTGTGTGTGTGATATAAAAACAATAAAAAAAAGTGTCTGTCGGAAAATGTATGCCAGTTTTTTAAGCGCTAATGATATGCACCCCTGAATATGACCCTACCCCCTACCACTGCCCCCTGTCTCCTCCTCCTTCTCCTGCCAGCCGCCCTTGCGTACATCAGTCGAAGCGTTTCGAAGGAAACAAACATGCGTGCCATAGTATTTGTTGCAGTTGTTGTCTTTTTGATGTTGCTTGGCTATGTGTTTTATATGCCCTCACCTGGCCTGTAGTTGACTCGGGCAATGTTTTTCTGGTGACAGGAAAACCAAACGAAGGAACGAACGAACGAATGATCCGTGGTTCAGCGTTTGCCCTTTTGACTGCATTATGCAAATGAATTTCTAAAAGATTTTTATTGACATATGTTTTTTTTTTTTTTAGTTTTTATATATTCCTCTTTCAGTGTGTAAGTAGGAAAGAGTGTTTTCTGTCCGTGCGGTTTCCTGTCGCCGCGTTTAGTGGGTGTGAACAGGGTTTTTAATTTTCAACTGCAAATGCTAATGCAAATGCAAATGCTCATGGGTTCGGTTTGGCTCTCTTCAATGATTAAGTGATTGCATTAATAGAAAGAAAAGTGGAGAAAAATGAGAGAGCTCATAGCTCATAGCTGAAAGTGAGAGCTCTAAAAGCGAACTTAGCGCATATTTAACTTTTCCATGAATAATTTATTTTTCTATTTTCATTTTCTTTTGCTGTGATTGGCTTTAAAGTGTTTCGAAATCGTTTTTTTTTTATGGCAGCTGAAATGTGTGTTGGCTGAAAGAGAGTCGTGTTATAGTTGAGAAAGAGAAACATATTATGTCTATTTATAGCTGAAATATTAGTTATTATTTGAATTAGTATTAAGTGCTTGTGGGGAAGTATAATAACATAACAAGTATAATAACATTTTATAGTTTTTTTAAAAAGTGATTTTTAATAATTAATTTATTTAATAAAATATAATATTGTTAATGAAATATAAAATACTTAAATTCTTATTTCAAACTAAATTTCAATTTTTAACCAATTTTTGCCTTCAGAGTTTTTTCGCTAGCTGCAAAAGGACATCAACTTAGCTTAGATTATTTGCTCAACTACTTAGCGACCTCAACGCTTTGGCTCTGCCAACCCCTCCCCCAACCAACAAGCCAAGGCAATAAAATAAAACCGCGCGCGCAAAAAAAAAATAAACGTGGAGGGGAAAATAGAATTGTGGCCAGGTGTTGCAAGGCTTTTTGCGATATTTCACGGCCCTGACGGGTTGCCTATGGGACGCAGAGATAAATTAGTTAATAAATAAAGAGTGAGGTGGAAGAAGAAGCGAACAACACTAACTAATTTGCATATTTTGCCCTTTGCCTGGGTCGCATTGACAGTTGAGCTCAATGCCAGAGCCAATGAGGCGCACCGAAATGCATTTAGATGCCGTTGCGCAGGACCTCGTTCTGAACACACATCAACAACAATTGCCATTTGAGTTTTTATGTTGTTTTTTGGCGGGACGCAAAAAAAATGTGCTCTAACGTTTTTTTTTTTGAGGCTCTGCTAATTTGCATATGACAGCGAATCCTGCGAGTCCTGTGAGTGTGTGCGTGTGTGTATTGGAATTTGGCAAACATTTGGGGTGCTCGTAGGTAGCGAAAGTGAAAGGATAAAGGCCAAAGGATAAGCGCCGCAGCCAGCAGACAGGACGACTTTAACGGCCTAGCCGCTTGCATGCAAAATTGCAGAAATCGCAAAAATTGCACAAATTTCAAATTGCGAAACGGCAAAAAATGATAAATGGCTGCATGCAGCTCGCAGGACGAGGGGCGAAATAAAGGATAGAGGGAGCTTAAGAAGTCTTGTGTCTTGAGCAAATTTGCCTATGCGATTTGACTATGACCTTGCCAGCAGCCAAAGCAGGCAGACCGAGAACGAACCAAGGAAGGGTTGTGCAAGAGTTGTTCCTTGTCTTTTTGGGTAGCTTCTTCACTTCCTCTATAACTGGAGTGAGTGTCAGTGTGTGTGTGCTACTTTTTGGCGCGCAATTATTCTTGTTTTTTTTTTTTTTCTATGTAAAGAGTTGACCGACGACTGTCTCTTTGGGATGGGTTTCATATTGCGCCTGTAGCTGTCTGTTGAGCTGAGCTATGAACAAAAATTGCAGCTGTATTTTGACGTAAGCTAATGAAACGTTTTGTTTAGGCAATAAATAGAAAATCATGCGGAATTAAAGATGTATATAAGCTGACAATGTATAAGGAAGCTGTTGTAAGAGAACATAGAAGAAATATGATGAAATTGAGAGTGTAGATAGTAATCAATAAAAAAATGAAACGTTAAAGTAATAAAATTCAATCAACATGCATGATAGAGTTAGTTATACTTTAAATTATCAGTTGTGTATATTTATATTCTAAATAATCAATTTGCATATATAAACTATTCAAATGTATATATTATTAATATTATATTATAGTTAAAGTTATATTGTCGTAGGCTATGAAAATACATGAATGCTTCAACTTGTAAAGTATGAAAACTTTTCAATAAATATTTCGATACATTTTATTTTTTTTTTCATTTCATATTTGATTTATACAGTAAACTGTATGAATATGTTAATTCAATTAGATTATCAACTTGCAGCTTCAATTTTGTTTTGTATTCCCCATCTAAGAAGTTCATTGAAACGGAGCTGTGCAGCTAATGCTGAGTTACGATAGATTATACATACATGTATATCTAAACCGATTGCTTTCAATTTACATATTTACGCTTAAATACTTAACATTCTTATGGCTACTCAATAAATTGGCTTGTTTTGAATACACTTAAACGTTAAATAAGACCACAATTAGGCGCTCGAATGGTTTTTTGTTTTGTGGACTCCCGCGCCTTAATTGCGCCTCTCAGACAACGAGACCAGTTTAAAGCTGGTCTTCAAAGCGATGATCAAATTAATTTGCAAAAAAAAAAAAAAAAAATAAATAAATAAATAAATAAAACACAGATGCCAAATTTTGTTATTTTATATGATTGTTGTTGTCATTATGTATGTGTGAACAACAACAACAACAACAAATAACAACGCAACTTAATGCAAAATAAGAAGAAAATTATGCTAATAATTATAAGCAAGTGCGCCGGCTACGAAACCCAAACGAATGCAGCCAAAATGCTAATCGCGCCTCATTATCATCCAAATCAAACGGCAGACAAAGAGCGACAGAGAGAGACAGTGTGAGAGATAGACAGACAGACAGAGAGGCAGAGAGGGAGAGGGAGAGAGAGAGAGAGATCTTCATTCATAAATACAGCGCTTAGTTATGTTTTTTTTTTTAACTCGCGCGTTTTTTTCTCTCTCATTTACTCGCATAATTATGCAACAAGTCCTTTTCAGGCAGCGCGGCGCGTGCGCATTTAGCATACGTTCAGGCTAGGTCTGGAGGCTGGAGGGGGGGACGTCGAGCTAAACAGGATTTTTAACATCATTTGAAATTTAAATATATTTTTTCTGTATTTTTATTTTTTATTTTAACGCCGTCGCCTAATTATTATGTAAATTTGGCCAAAGGAGCGTGAGCCGTGGCTCTGCGGTTGCCCGCGGCTGGCTGACAAAACTTGACTCGCATAGCTCGCTCTGTGGCTTATTAATTATGCCCAAGTGTGTGGCCAAAGGACACTGAAATTTTAAAAACAACAACAAAATGTAAACAAAGTGATGCAAATATTGTTGAACTTGACGATGACTGTGTGTGTGTGTGTGTGTGTTTGTTGTGCATGGCGTTGACCTTAGTTTGCATAATTTTTGACACAATCTAAACGCTTGACCTGCCACAAGAGCAGTTGAAAAGAGATGGAATATGGAGCGAGGGAGATGGTTATAAAGTGTACAAATAATAGAGAATACTTGAAAGTAGATGAACATTTGACAGATGTTATTAGACTGAGCTGAACTGGAGATAAAGAGTGATATATGCTTAAAGAAACTGATAAAGCGTTTCTAAAAATAAAAAAGTAGATTTAATGAATTTTTAACTTGGTATAACTTAACTGTTTAATGAATAAATAGATCACATGTCAGACAGTTTTTATTTAATTTCAATGAATAAAATTACAATAAATATAGGCGATACTTAAAGCTATTAGCAGATAATAAATCCATTACAAACTATCGCCAGATGCATTAAATAGCTGATTCTAATTAGTTAAATAAGCTTGATAAAATTCCCCGCATGCTGTGGAGCAGGCGAAAACCCAGAATTAATCAACTCACAAGATTTGTAGATATTTTTGTGCAGTGTACTGAACTGTTGATCCATTGTGCAGAGACAAAAACCAAAATAAAAACTGTCTACAAAGGGCGCTTTATCTGTGCAGCTCCACTAAATCAAAACTCGCTCAGCCACACCACACAAAGGCTGAGTCAATCTGTGGCCGAGGGAGAGGGAGAGAGATGGCGATAGATACGCACAAAAGAAGTTCAACTCTGTTTACATACAAATCGCAGCAGCTATGCAAATCGTAAATGGCGCGCATTTTTGCAAAATTTAACAGTAGTTAAATGAAAAATCAATAAGAGCGTAAAGAAACAAACAATATTAACACTCTCTGCAAATCAATAACTAGCAAGGAGAATGCCTAACGGTAAACTAAGCGCGAGTACCAAAAACAGAAAGCAACCCACACACACACACGCACTCACACACACACACACAGCCACAGGCACTTATGCTAGCACACACACACACAGGCGTACACTGGTACCGTTTATAGACACATAGACAATGGGCCTTTCTTTGAAAGTAACTGACAGATATGCATAACAAAAGCTGCGAACTGGAAACTGGACGAAGATTGAAACATTGTAACATTTGCATGCAAATTTATTGCCGCGATACATTTCAATTAATGTGCGACTGATTTTACAGTTGTTCTCGGACGCGTTAGATGCTCCGATATCGGAGATAGCGTTTGCCCGATGCCGTTCGCCCGTATTTGCCCGTTGCTCGTCGTTGCCCGTTGCCCGTTGTCCGTTGCCCGTTGCCCGTTGTCAGTAGTCAGTCAGTTGCATTGCCCGCCCCATTGTAGTGTTGCCATTGCACACGCCCCACAAGCACACACACACACACACACACACACCAACAAAATGAAAGCAAAAGTTGGCAGCCCAAAGAGCGACAACAGCGAACTGAACAAAGCTTCCTGTAGCGGCCGCAGTCCTGTGCGAAAAGCTTTTCCCGTCTGACACAGGGCTGTGTGCGCGCGCGCCTCTTGCGCTCTCGCTCTCCCTTGCTGGCCTGGTGGTGCTGGCAATTAAAAATGTCACTCTGCATGGGAATGTGGCGTTGCTTGCTTGCCTGCGCTTGGTGGGCGGCACTGGAAAGCGAACAGCGAGCCCAATAGAGCGCAAGTCGACTTCCAGTTTCATGCGCTCTCACAGGCCATCTCGTTCGCACGCGCAACATACATATCGTTACCATGTTAAGCGTCTCGCTTGCGCGCATGGCGCATTGGAAGACGGGTTGAAAACTGGTTTCGCCACGCTAACTGTGTACGTGTGCGTGTGTGCGAGTGTCTTTCTCTGTGTCTGTGTGTGTGTGTGTGTCCCGCTCGTTCGTTTGTGTGCGTGTGTGTGCCGTCGTTGTTGTCGAACGTCGAGAGCGCCGTCTACGTAGCGCCGCTGGCCGCTGCATGACGTTAGTTCACTTCGATAGCTCTACGAGTTTGCACGTGAATTTGTCCCATAGACTCTCTATAGCGTGTCTGCTGGGCTTGCCGTCTCTCAGTGTGTATATTTATAGTATATATTATTATTATTATGTGCGCTGTCTCTGGCGTCTCAAAGCTGATCCGCAAGCTGAAACAAAATCTCAAACACAATACTGAATGCCGAATCTCAAAATCTGAATAGTTGAAGTATTTTCGTTCTGTGTTTTTGTGACGACTACACAACGACAACAATCATAATAACAGCAACAGCAACAGCAACAGCAATAACATCGACAACATCGACAACAAAAACAAAATCAACAACATCGACAACAAATCAACAACGAAGAAATAGTGCCAAGTGTTTAAATCAAGCCACAAAGTGCAACAATAACATAACAAGAAATTTATACAAAACAAAAATTTCAAAAAATAAAAAAAAAAAAAATTAATAAACTGCGCAACATAAAAAATTAAATAAATTGAGAAAAAAAAAACACAAAAGTTTTTTAAGCAGCATATGAGAAAAGTCGCAAAAAATTGAAAACACAAATTTGTTCGTCGCGCCGTCGGTGACGAAACTTGTTGAGTGTGTTGCGAGTGCTTTGAGTGTTGAGTGTTGCGAGTGTGTTGCGTGCCGCCACGCCCACAATTTTTGGTGCCGCCACGTTGCCAGTAAAAGACTTCAAAACGGTTGCCTCACGGTTCGAGTGGAATGAGCATAGGGACTCAGGTCTTCCTTTCGATCGATCGGTCTACAAAGTCGTTAAACTGAGCCCCAACTTGGAGCCCTACCCCGCCAGCGTGGAGGGCCTGAACAGCCCCAGAGCGGTGGGGATGGCCGCTACCTCCTATATGACACCGCCCAGCGGTGATCTTGACATGGCCCTCGGTGGTGGCGGCGGCGGCGGTGGCGGTGGCTATCACACATCCTCGCCCCGCTCGGCCGCCGATGCTGGCGAAATGAAGTACATGCAGCATCACCATCATCATCATGCAGCCGTTGCGGCAGCCGCTGCCTCACACCATCAACAGCAGTTGCCATCGTCGCCATCGCCCAACGGGCAGGTGCAACAGGGCAACAGTCTGGGCGGCCTGACACCGGGCTCAGGGCTGGGCAGCTGGAGTGCATTGCATCCGGATCCGTGGTCCCTGCCCACACATCACACGACGCACCATCATCCCGCCGCCGCCGCTGTCGCAGCCGTTGACTCCGTCAAGCAGGAGATGTCACATTTGTCCCAACAGACGCGCATCCAGCAGGGCATGGCCTCGCCGCACGCTACAGCACCGTGGCATGCACCGCATGCCGGCCACTATGCACCCACGGGTGGCTCTCCGCTGCAGTACCATCACGCGGCCATGAACGGAATGCTGCACCATCATCCGGCCCATCATCAGGTGGCGCCACTGCATCATGCGCTGCGCGGCGAGTCGCCACAGTTGCATATACCACATCACATGGGCGGTGGTGGTGGCGATCGGGACACGATCAGTGGTGGCGAGGAGGACACACCCACATCCGATGATCTGGAAGCGTTTGCCAAGCAATTCAAGCAGCGCCGCATCAAGCTCGGCTTCACCCAGGCGGACGTCGGCCTGGCCCTGGGCACGCTCTACGGCAACGTCTTCTCCCAGACCACAATCTGTCGCTTCGAGGCTCTACAGTTAAGTTTCAAGAACATGTGCAAGCTGAAGCCGCTGCTGCAGAAGTGGCTCGAGGAGGCGGACTCCACAACTGGCTCGCCGACGAGCATCGACAAGATCGCCGCACAGGGACGCAAGCGCAAGAAACGCACGAGCATCGAGGTGAGCGTTAAGGGCGCCTTGGAGCAGCACTTCCACAAGCAGCCAAAGCCCTCGGCCCAGGAGATCACCTCGCTGGCGGACTCGCTGCAGCTGGAGAAGGAGGTGGTGCGCGTGTGGTTCTGCAATCGCCGCCAGAAGGAGAAGCGAATGACACCACCAAACACGCTCGGCGGCGACATGATGGACGGCATGCCACCGGGACACATGCACCACGGTGGCTATCACTCGCACCACGACATGCACGGCAGCCCCATGGGCAACCACTCGCACAGCCACAGCCCGCCAATGCTGAGCCCCCAGAACATGCAGTCGGCTCACCAGTTGGCGGCTCACTAGCAATCAGAAATCCAGGAGTCGAACTCAGCTGCAGCTGCGTCCACTCCTGCAAACAGTCTGCACCAACAGCAACAACAGCAACAGCAACAACAACAGCAGCAACACCAACAGCAACAGCAACACCAACAGCAGCAACAGCAGCAGCAGCAGCAACAGCAGCAGCAACAACAACAGCAGCAGCAACAGCAGCAGCAGCAGCAACACACGCCCAATACACCCTCATCCAGTGCGGGTTCCTCGGTGACGATGACCAGTCAGGGTCAGGTGATGTCGCCGCAGAGTCCGCTGGGCAGCTCCTCAGCTAATGGTCAGACGAATAACAACAATAACAACAACAGCACCAATAATAATAACAACAACAACAATAACGAGGAGCAAGTTAAGCAACAGCAACAGGCATCCAGCATAGCAGCCGCTGCAGCAGCTGCCATGTACATGGATCCGATGCGCTATCAGCATGCGCATCATGCCGCCCATCATCCGCACCAGCATCCGCATCTAAATCCCGCGCATCATCCGCATCTATTCCATACCAGCGATCAGCTGCAGCATCCACATGCCCAGCATCTGCAATCGCAGACGCAGGGCAGCAACAGCTCACAGTTGTCGCCCGGTGCCGGCAGCAACAGCGGCTTACCGCTGCAGCCGCCGAGCGCCTCCTCTCCGGGCTCGGCGTCAAGTGTGCTGGGCGGTCATCTCAATCTGAATGCCCATTCGGCGGCGGCACTGCATCAGCACCATCACTACCAGCACCATCATCACCAGCAGCACCATCATCATCAGCAGCAGCAGCAGCAGCTGCACGCCCGTCGTCTCTTCGAGCTGAGTCTGCAGTTCGGTGCGGCCGCTGCGCCCGGTGCAGTGCGTCACTTCAATAGCTTTGGCGGCGGCGGTGCGGGTGGTGAATAGCATTCGTCGGCCGCCTGGTTCGGCTATGAGTCCTCCTAGGACACGTTGCCGGACGGGTGGCCGCAATGCAAGAGCGAGCAGCCCTAAAAATCAGATGTAGATCTAATTCCAATTGGCTCAATTTATGTTCCAATTGGAACTTAAGATCTCGTTTTTCTTTTCGCCCATGTTGGGGCTGCTCCGTGCCCCCCCCCCCCTAGACTCCCCTTTTTACCAGTGCATTAATCTGTGTTACAACTAATTAGTTAGGGCAGTGGATCAGTTAGCTGAATACTCTTCTTCTTCTTCTACTTATTCTTTTATATACATATAAATATATATAGACATAGCCTGGCAGCCGCCTCTCATCTCTTTTTTTAACACAAATATATATGTATATGTATGTGTACATTTATATATATGTATGTGTATGTATTTTTGTTTCAAACTTCAAAGTTTCAAAAACTTTCTAAAACAAACAAAAAAACTCGTTGTAAAAAATTTAAACACGCAATTCAAATCAAACGTGAAACCAAGTGATGTTGTTTTTAAATCTAAATTAAACAAAACAAAAAAAAAAAAAAAGAAAAAACAAAAATCGATCAAATTGTATATCGATAACTAGCTAAAGTGCGACAAGTGTTGGTAAATATTATACAAAACTAAGAAAAAGAATATTGAAATCTTAAAACAACTTTTGGCCTTCAGCTGCAATTCCATCCAAGCAAAGGTAAATCTTAAACAAAACAGAAAACTTTTGACCACGCCCCCATTTAGCCTACGTCCCAACACTATGTCGCCCGTGTGAGTTTAGAGAACTAGCAAAAAAAAAAAATAAAAACAAAAGAAAAAATAAGAACTACAAAATAATATTAAATATATATTTAAGCAAACGTAAAGAAAAATCGTCAAATATTTGTAGAGCTCAAGTGGTTCAAACCACAAAAGAAACAAAACTCTGATCAACTCGGTTCTAGCTAGGGTTTTAGTTTATCCAACAACCGTGCATATATATATATATATATATATCTATATATATATACCCACACACATATATATATATATAGCCAGTAGAATGTACTCTAAAAAAACAAAATGCATAAAAACATAAATGAAATAAACATTCTGTAAATAAAAACTACAGTTAAGTCATATTTTTAGCTTTAAATGCAATTGTAGATTTTTTAATAAAATAATTAAAAAACAAACAAAAAAATACAAAAAAAAAAAAACATTA
Organism: Drosophila stalkeri; assembly: GCA_035047405.1. Taxonomy (NCBI): domain Eukaryota; kingdom Metazoa; phylum Arthropoda; class Insecta; order Diptera; family Drosophilidae; genus Drosophila; species Drosophila stalkeri. Next base: position 12,812,147 of record JAWNPR010000041.1, on the reverse strand, counting down.
AAATATAATATATATATAATATGATATAATAATGAGAAAACATGCTTAAATATAAATTTTTAATTTCTAGGCGATAATTTAATGAATAGGCACAAAAAGAAGTTTAGTTACTTAGTACTGTACTTTCCCTATAAGCAAAATACAATACACACTACACACACACACACACATAGCTAAATCTTAAAAAATAAAAAATAATCAAACAAAGCTAAATTGTAAAATATATAATTGATGTACATTAAAAAAAAAAAAAAAAAAACAAACAAAAAAACTTAAATAAAAACAAAACGAAATATTATAAATGTGTTTTTTGATATACGTACAACTTTTTTAATTTTTTATTGTAAAAAAAAGAAAACAAAACAAAATATATAAATACGCAAAACTTTTAAATATTACTAAAAAAAAAAAAAAACAAAAAATTGCTTTTAATTTTCTTTTTTGGGTTAAAACAAATATACAAAAAAATACTTTTAGTTATTTTGTTTGGTATGTTGAACACTATGCATATAGAGAATGAGATGATGATAATGATAATGGTAATGATAAAGCTAATGATAAAGACGATGATTGAAAAAAAAATGAAAACAAAATATATATCTTTAAGCCATGCCCTCAATTGTATAATAAATTATGCTACAACAAATGGAATCACCAAGTCAACAAAGCGGTAAATTCCACCCACACATACACACACACACACACACACATTCTACATATACAAATACACAGAGAAATTTAAACCAAGAAAACAAAAAGAAAAAAAAATTAAAAAAAAAAACTTAAAAAAAAAACAAATAAAAGAGAATATTATTCGAAAAAAATGAAACAAGAATTTTATTTGCAAATATACATATCCTTTTATTATTATTTAATTAGTGTTAACGTTGCCCATTTACAGTTTATGAGTCGTTGGGCTTGACAGTTTTACAGCCACAATACGGAGCGAGAGTCTTATGTTATTGTTGTTGTTTGCCTCCAATTGGATTCGATTTCCCATTGCGTTAATTACGGTTATTATTTTTGTTTGTTTAAAGTGTTCGAAAAGCAATTAACAATTAAGTGGGCATATTACAATGCGATTGCCGACGTCACAATTAACTAATAAACCAGCCCTCGCTGGACCCTCCTGACCCCACCTGCCCCGCACAGCTGATGTTCCTGTTAATGCGGAGATTGTTAATGAAAATCGTCGTTAACAAGCGTTTCATTTCTGTTTACTTTTTATTGATTATAAATAAAAAGCTATTGTTACACATTGATCATTGTTCATTCGTAAGAATCAGGTGGAAAATTAATTAAATTTTTTAATTTTCACTTTTACATTTTCAATTCAATTTAAATATATTATTATAAGAAGTATAATGCTATTCATAATAATGCAATTATAATAATTATAATCTTAATCTGCTGCTCTCTCTCTCCCAAAATCAACTTCAATTACTTTAATTAAAATTAAAATTACTTTATTTATTTTCTTTACATAATTTGCTTACATTATATATAATTTATAATACATTTTATTATCATTTGCGCTTATAATAATATATATATACATATTTTTTTTCTTTCTTTTTCATTTTGAATTTGTTTATATTATTTGGCTGCTCATTGCCCTTAGCACCACGATATTTGCATTAAGCCCATAATTTAAATGCATATATTATTATTTCGCATGTTTCTCTGGAAGCTGATTGCACACATTTTCATACAACGAAATTTCGGTTAGTAATTTTGCATAAAAATTGCGTCAGCCTAACAACAATATTTTTTATTTTATTTTGTTTTTTTCAAGCCAAAACAAAATATAATAACAATAATAATAATAATAATAAAATGTATATATATAAATGAATTTAATGTAGAATAAAACAACAAATTTTTGGCTAAGTGCGCATAATTGAAAGCCAGTTAAATAAGTAAAATGTAAATATATATATATTTATATTTATATATATGTATATACAGGAGCGCAATTGCAATAATTTCAATTTATGCCTCGGCTTTCATGTTTTATCAACAAATATATAATTCTCGCAAAATTGTTATCGTTATTAAAATATAATTTTTGTCATTTAATACCGAGAGGCAGCTTTGTGAACCTGATTCGTGTTATATTATATGCATATTAAATGCATATATATATATATATATATATATGTATATATATTGCTTTTTATATGTATTCGTGCAACGCCCACGCTTTTGCACTTGAATTTCTATTTTTTATGAATAGCTGTCTTAATTACAAATTAAAAAGTAGAAAAACAAATGATATAAGAAAAAGGAACATGGCTGCCTACAGTGCCTAACCATATATCTATTGCCACCTGCCATTTTTGGGGTTGATATGTGAGCATACACACACAGACACACACACACACACACACACAGTCGTCTGCAGACACGTATCAAACACACCCACATAGATAAAAACCTGCCCCTAGGCTAAATAACATTTTTCAACTAAATAACTAAAGCACTTAATAATATAACGAATTTCGAATGCACTTACTCGAGGCAAATTTTACAATATAGAAAATATAATGGAAATAGCTTAAATATGAGTAAGAATAAGTTACATATACATACATATATTTGTTATACATAATTTTATATGATTTACAAGATATTTTATCATTTCAATTGAATCTAAGTTAAGGTATCTTTAAAACTCTCTAATATTTCTTTCCTATTAAAAGCATAGACTTACTCTCTTAAACACTCTTCAATTGTAGCTGAACTGCAAGTATTACACTTTTTCTTATAGTGTATATTACATTTTAACCTTCGTGTCAAACAGTCTGACATAGTTCTAATACCTCGTTGCCGCGGCCGTCTCACTTGGGTGCTATAAATGCTTATTCACATTAGGGCTATACTCGTATATAGAGTCGTATGATAAAACTGTAGTAATATAAGATGGCAAATTGTAGTTTTCATTGGTTTTAATGTAGCCGTGCGTGTTAAGTGCGACCGACATCGACGAGCGAGCCGGCGTGCACACCCGCTCGCACCACTTGCACCACTCGGCACCACCTAAACAACGGGTCACCCTCAGCTCCCTCTAACCGCTAAGTATTGCCGACATTTTCATTATTATTATTTCGAGTTGGCTTCTTTTTACTTTTTTATTATTTCGCGTGGCATGCTAGCTGCTCAGTTTCTCTCTGTGTACGTGTGCGTGTGAGTGTGTGTGTGTGTGTGTGTGAGTGTGTTTTTGGGCTGCGTGCATACAACCGTGTCAATAATTACCCGTGGGACTGACACGACCAACGAGAATCATTCAAATGTTGCAAAAGCAGCAGCAGCAGCCACACATAGCTCCCTCCACTAACAATGGCTAAAAACAAAAGCAAAGCAGAGACAGGCAATGACGACGTCGACGTCGACGTCGACTGCGACCCAGTCGAGAGAGTCGACTCGAGACGAGCTGCGAGACAAGTGGAGAGCAGGCACAATGGCAATATGCTAGCTGCTGCTGCTGCTGCTATTTCTGCTGTTGCCATTGTACTCGGCCGTGGCAAAATGGCTGACACCATGGGCCAGAAGTCGACCCAGCCACCGTCTGACAAGCTGGCCAAACAATCCAACTGGACGGCCTGACTGGCTGGTCACACTGGCCGTTGCCACTGGGGTGGCATTGTGCTCATTATCTATGCTTCCTTTGGGAATTTTCATTTTCTTTTAAAGTTTTCGTTTTTTTTTTTTTCATTTTTCACTCTTCTTTCGCCGCTGTGCATTCGTGTGCGACAGTTCCCAAAAAGAAAAGATAACAACACTCTGTTCACAAACGAAATGAATAGAAACTTTTGTATACTATATATAGATAGGAGTAGAGCTTATAGATAGATAGATAGATAGATAGTCTGGTCGGCCATCACTTATGTAAGTCACATCCGAGACCGAGAGGAGTGCACTAATTACGAACAAAAATTGATGAGCTCTTAAAGCAGTTCGCCTCGATTTGCTGTGACGAACATAGTTTTTAACACCCACAAGCATATTAAGCTCTGACTTTTCAAATCTAAGCGCGACGCTTTAGGTGCGGGGCATACAGAGGGAGCGTGAGAGAGAGTGAGAGAGGGGGGAGAAGTGCTGATTGAATGAGAGAGGAGAGCAACGCCTACCCCAAATGCGACAGCTACGACATGGCACTCACTTAACTGATCAGCAGACACCTAGGCAAATAATGCGAGGCATGCTATATAAGGTAGAGATAGCTATAATATAGCCAAGCAATAATCATGTCTAAGAGTTGCTAGAAAAGTTAGTGATAGATTTTAGATGAGCGAGAGAGAGAGAGAGAGAGAGAAGTATGTTTGTTGTTGTAGTTGCTGAAGAGCTGCATATAAAGTTAGGCAGCAGATGCTTCAAAATTAAATTGTTTTTATCATATTTAAGAACAGAAATGAATACATTTTTATAAATGAATATAACGTGCATGTTCTCTTCAATGGTTCAGCTGTCATCTCAATATAGAATTTCTGATTAGATATTTTTCTATACATTTGCTAGTCCCATACTGACTGCTTGGCAACGGATTTAACTGCCCTCGCAGTCAATTAACAGCACACATACTTTGTTTCTCTATCTCTCTCTCGCTCTTTCTCTTTCAGGCACACAGACAAGTGTCAAGTGTTTTGGCTCTGTGCATATACGCCAACATCTCTCTCTCTCTCTCTCTCTCTCTCTCTCTCTCTGCTCTGCTCTTCTCTTCGTCTAATAAGCAAAACTCAATTGATGTATGAACCATGACATTGTCTCGTGTTCAGTTTTGAGTAAACTGTTGAAAATGCGCGGGTTATTAATGGCTTTATAAGCTGCTGCCGCACACACACACACACACACATACACATCAGATTCGCACACACACACACACATATTAATATAATGTAGACTTTGGCAAGCAAATTGAACAGGGGCCACTTGGACGGGCCAACAGCTGCAGCCAGCTAAAGAGCCAAGTGATCGGTGATCGGTGATCGGTGATCGGTGTTGGGTGATCAGTGATCAGCGTCGCCGATCAGCAGCAGCAGCAGCGGCGCAGTGTCAAAGCCAACCACTTTGCGCGTTTTCATAACAATTTGGATTTGTTTTTTTTTTTTTTTTTTTGCGCGCGGTGTTGTTTGCACACATTTTTAACGTATAAATAAAAGCGCAACGAATGACCAAGCGGAGGCAGTTAGAGCAGAGGGGGGCCAACTGTTGTCTGCTGTCTGCTGGTGTGTGTGGGCCAACTTGTGTCCAGGTCGCGCAGTCAAGAAATATTTTCTCACAGCAGACGCGACGGGCGGCGCTTGACATTTTGGCAAGCAAAATGAGAGACAGAGAGAAAAAAAAAATAAAATAAAATAAGGTAGGCAACAAGGTCGCCCAGAGCTGCGATGGCTAGCGATACGCAAATACGCAGACAGCGAAATCCAGTTGAAGTCGCAGCAAGTGCAGCATAGAATTTGAAAATGTTAATCTTTATTGCACAGGCCGTGAACGGATGCCAGCGGCATTCAACGGTCAAGTGCAGGCAGGCATCAGCTGCAATGGCAGTGGCAGTTGCTGTTGCTGTTGCTGCTGCCATAAATCTCTTAATGAAAACCGGCAATAAACTTGGCCAAAATGCCGGCGGCAAACCGACAAAAATCCCGCGCCAAGCGCGAAAAAATGCGCACAAGAATTAATAAACAAAGTAGCTGAGCATGTTGGCATGCCCACTGCCTCTCTCTCTGTCTCTCTCTCTCTCTCTCTCTGTCTCTCTCTCTTGGGATGCACTTGGTCCATTCTCCACGCTCCCCACTCTAAACGTACAAGTTATGTGCTGCGCATGCGCGCACGTGCTCGCTGCTTAATGTGCGCAGCGACGCCAGCGTCAACGTCGCCGTTGACGTCGACATCGCACGTTTCAACGCTCCAGCAGCGAGCAGCGAGCTACGAGCTGCGCTTGCGCATCATCAAAAGACGTCGTCGACGTTGTCTAGTCGCATTTGCATTTCTAATTTTTGCATATTCGCATTGCCATGCAACTCGGGGGCGTTGCATGCAACAAGAGCCCGTGTGGCAACAAATGCTCAACTCAATCGCGGAGGTGTCTCTTAAATAGTTTCTGTTTATTTTGATTGTCACACAGCTGAGCAGCTGTGTCGTAGCTGAAGTGAACTGAACTGAAATGAACTGAACTGAATTATTGTAGCATTTATGTGAATATAGCGTAGGAAATATGTGAATATTTGTAATATATAGGCATATATATTTTGTCAGCTGAAAAATATAATAATTTTAGTTCAATATATATTTTATTTATAAGAAATTGCTAAATGACCTAAAGACTAATTGAATAAAAATTATAATAAATAATATAAATATATAAATAAATAAAATATAAATTTGTTCAAAATAAGTGTATATAAAAATATATAAAACTATTAAAATTTTATTTTTCAATTTTAATTGAAGATTTTTACATAAAATATTTCGATTTTTAAATAAATCACAAAATAAAAAAATAATATAAATCTATAAACAAATATAATATGAAATTGTTAAAAATAAATGTATATAAAAATAAATAAAATTATTAAAATTTTATTTTTCAATTTTTGTTGAAGATTTTTTATTAAAATATTTCGATTTTTAAATAAATCACAAAATAAAAAAAATAATATAAATATATAAACAAATAAAATATAAAATTGTTAAAAATAAATGTATATAAAAATATCTAAAATTGTTAAAATTTTATTTTTCAATTTTAGTTGAAGATTTTTACATAAAATATGTCGATTTTTAAATTTAACACAAAATAAAAAAAAATATGTCGACAGATAACTTCGCTCTTACTGCTCTGCATTAATTTATATAAAAATAATATTATATTTGCCTTCATTGTTCTGAGCAGCTTTATGCTTCTTCTTCTTCTTCACTCGATTTCTATGTCGACAGCATGTCTGGACTTTCCAAAATCATAATAGCAGTTGGGCGAGTAGAGCTAAGCTAAGCTCAGCATATCACTATGTAAAAATATCAACTGATTCATCTAAAGTCAACAGTTTCAGTAGCAACAACAACAACAACAGCAAATAACAACAAAAATATGTATTGTAAACGCATTTGAGTTTGGCTGATCAGTTGTGTATTGTTGTTGTTGTTGTTGTTGTTGTTGTTGTTGCTGTTGTTGTTGCTGTTGTGGCTTGTTGTGTGGTTTGAGGCAATTGACTACCGAAATGTATTAAACAAAAAGCTCTCCATGCGCGCCCAGCGAACTGCGTCGAAAACCAATGCAAACAACGCAGCGTTGCTGGCAAAAAATACAAAAAAAAAAAATAAATATACAGAAAAAAAAAAATGTTTAAATATTTGCAAAAGAAATCGTTGTAAAAAAAAACCTTTGGCAACGCGGTAGCCATAAATCAAAGTCGCGTTAATGAAAGCGCAATTAAAGCGGCTGGCCAGCGAGTGGGCGGGCGGGCGGTTGAGTAGGCTGCGGGGAGGCGTGGCAGGGCAGGGCAACGCAAAGGGGTAGACATACTTGAAGTTGCAGCGTATTTGGGCCAGCTTTAAGCGCAGGAAATTAAATTTTATGAAGCCGTGGCAGCCAGTTGGCCATTTAGCCATTTGGCCATTTGGCCAGCCCAAGCCAATGCCAATGCAATTGTCGCGCCGTCGACTGCAGTTAAATGTGCAGCAAATGTAGCTGTTGCTGCTGCCGTTGTCGACGTTGTTGTTGATGTTTTTGTTGTTGTTGTTGCAGTTGCAGTTTCTTTTGCTGTCTGAAAAGTTGCACAAGGTTGGCCAAAACAACAATAACAACAACAACGTCGACGACGACGACGACGACGTCGGCTGCTAAAAGTTTATGCAGCGGCGCGACGGCGGCGACACCTACACCCACACACACAGACAGAGCAAGAAGTAAAATAACAGTTGAGCGAGCGAACGAGCAAACGAACGAACGCCCGCCCGGACCAGACTTGACCTACAAAAGTCGGGGCCGGGACCATGACGCCCCTGGGTGTACGCTATGTCGTAGATGCAGACTTCGTCTACCTATTGACAGCTCAAGCTGCGCCATTTGTGTCGCCTGTCCGCGTCATGACGTCATGAACGCATTTTGATGGTCTCTTAGCAATAATAATAATAACAATGTCATGCCTACTCTAATAACTAAGTGAACTAAATGACTAAGAGGCGTTGTGAGGTAGCTAAAATAAGTTAAGAGTTGATTTTGATATAGCTAGAAAGTAAAGTAGCTAAAAGGGATTGAATTAGTTATTAGGTAAGGGTAGTAACAGAGCTTGATTGCATTGGGATATGATGAAACATAAATGCAAATGCCATGGAATTAGATAACAGATGGAATATTTTATATCTGAATTTTTGTATATATTATGAGAGTAAGTGTAAAACTCTTTTCAGCTGGATAATGATTCATCATTATAAAGAAATTCTATTATAGGCAAACTATCTTTACCGTTCTCTCTCTCTCTTTATATTATATAGAATCATTTTAGCTTTCAGCTTTACCTATCAAGAGTTTTACTCTCGCAATTACATTCTGTGTAACTTTTCGAAATGATATTCAATTCACAAATGCTTGTAGCTCATTTCCGTTTGCACAGGCTGGTTACAATTTGCACGAGTGAATCGCGCAGCCGACGTGAGTTTCCCATAAAGTTAAACAATTCGCAAAAAAAAAAAAAAAAGGCAGCGGCTTAATTGAAATAAAAAGTAAAATCGCATGCGAATGGACCCAGCCATCAACTCGTTTGCCCATTTGGCCATTTGCCTGTTTGGCTTACTGACCATCAGCTTCATTACCATTAAGCGACTGTGGCCACAAATCATGCATTTAACGCCTTCTGAACAGCGCTGGAACTTTAACTGGAGATGAAGCTGGAGCTGAGCTGAGCTTGTGGCTGGCTATGGGATTGGGGCTGGGTTGGGGTTTGGGTTTGGGTGTCTAGCGCCGCAATCCAAACGGGCAATAAGCATGCAAAAAAAAAAAAAAAAAACGAAACGAAATGAAATGAAATCAAACTGGCTCCTGATGAGCAATGCTGCAGACGTGGCCCTGCTCTTCAGGTGTAAACAGGTGCGACTGTGTGTGTGTGTGTGTGTGTGTGTTTATTGAGTTGTCAGGCAGCAGCACAGTGCAGCTTAAGCACAAGTCCAAGTCCGAGCTGCAGCCAGAGGGCAGCCTGATGAGCTGTTGATGTTGCTGATCGTGCCAGTTGACAATTACACAACGAGCCGAGGAAGAGGATGAGCATGAGGCTGTGGCTGTGGCTGTGGCTGGCGATGCAACTGAGGATCAGAGGTAAGGAGCAGCTAATGGAGCAATCGTTGGCCAATTTTATGGCTGCAGTCGACAATTGGCTACCAGTTTGCATGAATGGAAGCTGCGCTGATCATTCAAGAGTATCAGGCAGCCAGACACTGAACTGAATGCTCTGGAGCCATAAAGATAAAAGCTGATCAGCATTGTTAAAGATTTCGTTGTCAGCTTGTAAATCAGGAATGGTCCGTTGGGCAGTGTTGGGAAATAGGGAAACATTTAAACTAAATGTAGATAAATAAATATAATAAAAATTAAAAATGCGAAACAAGTGAAAATGGAATATGATAAGAAGATAAAAATTTATGAATTAAGTATATTTATGGCAAACAAATTTGTAAATAAAATATTAAATAAGATAAAATGTTCTTTGAAGAAATCAATATAGATAAATAAATAGAATATACGATGATGTAAGCTTAAGGCCTCGATAGATGGATATTTATCGTTGAGGATGATTCAAACCACAAACATAATTCTAAATCTTTTATAAGATAAGACAACAAAAGGCAGAGGCTCACTAAGTATGTCAAACTGTCAATTGTGTTGAAACGTTGACTTTAGCTTTAAATTCAACGACGAAGACGTAGCGAGAGATGTGTAAGCGACATTCTTGTCTATTTGACTAGCCCTAAAAGTTCGTATAAACTTAGGCAGAGCTTGAAGATTCGACATTCTTGTGAATGGAAGCAACAACTTAATCAGAGAGTCAGCAAATCAATCCATCAGTTATTTGAAGGCATTTACATTTTAGACTTTTATTGACTTGCCCAGCTATGTCGCATAAGTATATATATAGAGAGAGGGAAGACAGCTAGGCACTTGGCAGATTGCGAACAGATTCGAAATGCTAACCAACCACAACAAAATTAGCCGATCGTTAAAAACCTGACACAGGCGCACGTGCCATTTTTTGAAATGTTTAGAGACCGAAACGCCTCACTGCACACACACACACACACACACACACACACATAGTGAAGGAGAAGAGCTTGACTACAAAAAAAAAAAAAAAAGGCTAAAAAAACTCACAGCAGAGACAACGATAATTTCACAACAACAACGTAAATAGCCTGCCATCTTGTGGCGTTGACAATTTTGCGTTGAAATTTATTAACCAGAAATTGATTGGGCCAAAACAACGGCTAACAGGCAATGGCTATAAGGCGGACTCGAGCTCTGGCTCTGGTTCGGGCTCTCTAACTTCGCTTCATAATTTACCATTAGCTCTGGTCAAAAAAAAATATATATATATATATATATATATATATATATATACAACAACAAAGAGGTATCTATAAAAAGCGTCCAAAAACTTAGCTCGGCTTCGATAACGAAATTTCGCATAATTATGATGCCTATAAATTTGTTTTCTTTCATTAGCCAAAGTTTTAGTTTTCTTGTTTTCTTTTGTTGTTTTTCTTATTAGACGAAGGTCAACGACGATATAAAAACCAAATTTTATATATTCGCTTGCCAACCAAAAGGCGCTTGACACTGGCGGGATGGGGAAGCACCCCCTGCGCTTTGGAAATATCATTCTGTAATTCGGAGTTTTCGAGTTAATTTTGTGTTATTTTTTATGAACGTTTTAAAATCGATTAAATAGCTATATGATTGCCAGCTTATTGGGGGGCTATCTAGCCAGCTGTGGAATTTATAATCTAGTCGAGCGGGCGATTAAATGATTGAAGCTTTAATAACAGCACTTAAGTGGAGAGAAAAATGACGGTTAATAAGGTAAAAGTAAAATGAAGAGGAGCTCTTTTAATGGATGCATAGGTAAAAGTATGTGGGTTTAGAAAAACTAGTTGACAACTGCTAAGTAAGAAGTGTACAAATATTCATAATACTAAAGTTGAGAGTAGCCAAGTAACTTAGTAAGTAGAGATAGAGTAAGCAATCTAATTGAATCTGGAGCTCAGTTGATGTTATAATTATTATTGAATAATTTCCCACTGCACAGACGCTCAAAATGAACTTTTTTATTATTAAAATTCTCCTTTTCATATATCTTTATTTTTCATATTCTCAAATATTATATAAGTTTTATAAGTCAATTTATATATGAACTGTTTATGAATCAATATTATTGTATAAAGATTTTCTAGTCTTCAGTTGGAATTTCAATAATATTTGAATACGCACAAAATTTATGATAAATAGGCAATAAAATTATACATAATTTGATTAAAATATCTCGACATAGTAATTCAATGCAAGTAAATCTGCCTCGCAGATCTAATCCCACGCAACAACTCGAGCATGTTGAGCCATTCAGAAAAATAATCAAATAACTAGAGCAATTTTAGCGTATGATACAAAGAGATTTTTATTGACTTTTGTCTCAAATTAACATACATAAATGAAATCTGAATCTGTTTAGCAAATTGTGCACATGGGACTTATTAAAGTAGCCATGCCAACTTTGAGCTCAGTTTGTAATTCACTTAATTCTGAAAAATATTACTAAATAAAGTCCAATTTAATACTCGATCGATTGTCAACTATTTCTTACTACTAATTCCTAAAGATCCAAATCTAAGTTAGATAAGCAAAAAAACAACTGAAAATTAACTCTTTTATTTTATTATTAATTCGTGCTTAAGTGCTTCTAATCTTTATGGCTTTTATTATGTGCTTTGCGGCATTAATGAAACTCTCAAACTGAGCCCAAGTTCTGGGCCAGCAATTGCAGCACAATTATGTTACGAGAAGTGCGAAGTAGTTTCTTGACTCACTCAGCTCAGTTCAGCTCAGCTCGGCTCATTTGCATTAATTCTTCCACTTCGTCATTTTATTGGTACTAAAAACAGTTTATTTGTTCGACATTTGTGCAATTGCACGCAAAGGTGGTTTTTGGCTTTACTTTTGTTTCTGTGCTCACGCTTGGGAGAGGCACTTGTTCTACTGTGCCCACTCGAAAAGTCGAAAACTGATAAGAAACTGCCAAATGGCCAAGAGAGTTACAAATTTGAAATCGATGACATTTTTGGGTGAAAGTTTTGGTTGGGTTTTCTTGATGCGTTCCAAAATGCCGTTTAGAAATAGAAAGTAGGGCGTGGCCAGGCCAGCGAACGCCCCTCGCTAGCCACGGCTCAAATTTAGGGCAATTTATATGCCAGTCCAGTGGCCAGTCGAGCGCATGGACAGAGGTTGCCCACGCTCTGCTCCAGCTCTGCTGCTCTGCTGCTCTGCTGTGGCATCTTTTGGTCATGTTGCTGAGGTGTTTGGCCGTCTACATCAAATGTGCAAACAAGCCACATAAATCTCATAAGGCGAAATTATTTTTTACTACTCAATTGCAGCAGCATCGGCAGCATCGGCAGCAGCCAACAAAAGGGTCCTGCCACAGTGCATAAATCTCCGCGCTTGGAGGCTTGTACTCCATGTGCAGCCCCCAATAGTTGCTCCATCTTCGACTTCAACTTCAACTCCGACTCCGACTCCGAGTTGGTGTCCGTGTCCGGTTCCGATAAATAATTGCGTACATTTGAGCAAATCGTGTTTGATGTTTGCTGTTTGCTCGTCTTGTTGCTTCGCTCCTCTCGCAGTTGTTGTTTTTATTGGTCCAACTGTCTTTTTCTTTTTTTTTTTTTTTTGTTATTTGGTCAGCTCTTTTATTGCTACACATGTAGTTTGTTTTATGCGCACCAAATACAACAACAGCTTCAACTAACAAATACGAGTCAAATGCAGAGCAGAGCATGCCCGACTATATAGCTGCTCTGTACGCGTTGTATGTCAATGGACTAAGTAAAACTGCTAAAAAAAAAAAAAACATTTCTCGTCAATAATAAAATATACAAAAAATTAATATTTCAACATACGTATATATAAATTAAGTCTTGTTAATAATTTATTATAAATTAAATATAAAATAGATTAAGAAATCTAAATAAATATTTTTTTTTTAAATATTGCTTAATTTAATTTTATATTTTTAAGAACTAAAATTATAAATATTGATTATTAATTTTTAATGTTAATTAATTTTTTTTAAATATTGTTTTATTTTATTTTATTTTTCTTAATGGCAAATAAAATTATAAATATTTTTCTTTATTATATATATTGATTTAAAAAAATATATTTTAATATTTCCAATAAATATTATGTGTTATATAATATTACTTATAGTTTTTTCAGGCGACAATTATGTTTTTTTGCACTATGACAACCCGACTGGCTCTCACTTTACAGGGTATGTTGAAATGTTAAGCAAATGTGCGTACATGGCGATCTCTTTTTTTTTGTTTCTTTTTTTTTTTTTTGCTCACTTTAGCCCCATAGATATTTTTTGTAGCACATTTTCGTTAAAATTTATTGCATTTAACAAAATTAGCTAACAAATTTATTAAGCACTTTGCTTAGTTGTTTCGTGTTGCTGCTCTTGTCGTTGTTGTTGCTGCTGCTTTGGGTGGTCATTGATGAATTTGTTGGGCTCGCCTTGAAGCTGCGGCCACGTGTAAATTGGGCAAAAAATGTTCCAATCGTGGCAATCAATGAACCCATTAAATTTTAATCCCAATCACGCAAATAAAAGTAGAACTTGTCGCATAAATTATGTATATGACAAATACAAATACTACAACAACAACAACAACGATGTGGACAACAAATTCGTATACATATATAGTAGTTATATATATGTTGGTAGAAATTAAGCACAGCATCTGCTAATGAATTGCAAATTTATGCGTCGATTCGGGGCGCGCCAAAAAGAACTTGACTTCTAGTTTATTTAGAGTTGGCTTAAATATATATACTAAATACCTGTATGTCTTTTGGCTTGGCTCGTAAAAAGCGCAAATCTATTAAATTAAAAAACCAACAGCAACAACAACAACAACAACAACAACAAGAAAACAAAAGTTTAATGAGAAAGAAACCTGATGGCTTTTGGTCTTTTGGTTCGGCTCGACTTTAACCAATTTCCAAAAATGTAACTTTCCAACTTAGCGGTACGCCTTTTTATTGAAATCATAGTTGTTGTTGTTGTTGTTGTTACTGTTTGGGGTAGCCATTCTTTAGCTTGTCAACTCGATGAGGTATAAATTTACAGAAAGGCCAAAACGAAATAGCTGAAAAAAAAAACCAGAAAAACAAAAAAAAAAAAAAGACAGTCACAAACGAATGGCGGCAAATGTCTCCACACACAAAGGCCGCGCAACTGCGCCATGCTGTGACACTTGTGCTCTGTGACCCAAGCGAACTGGCCCAGGTTGGCCTAATCAACACCATGACCATGAGTCGCAGGCGGACCCAACCGCTGCTATTGGGGCTATCATAAATTTCAGTTTAAAGCCACATATAAGAGCCGATCTTCGCTTCGTTAGCCACGAATTTGCCGGCTTAATTACAAAACTTGATAACGCGTCGATAGCTTCAAACGCATTTGTCTCTCTGGTAACAAGTGTCGTGCAGCAGCTCATCGTTGATTGGATTTATCGATAGACTAGATGCATATATATAAAAATGGAATTTGTTCCAATTGTGTTGAATAATGTTGCTAGAAGTGAGTATTAAAAGTACAAGACATTTGTTTTGTATAGAATATTATTAGATTAATACTTAAATTCGAAATAGATTAATACAAATAAATTCTCTTCTCAATTCTCAATTTCAAATGAATGGTATTAACTCGAACTTTTTGTTCATAAATTTTTATTTGAATTTAAAATGTTTATTTATATTTCTATTTTTTTTTCATATTTTTCAATAAGAAGTTAAGCCTATGTCAAAACACAATATATTTGTATTTATTTATAATCATAATTCGTTCTTTAGACACTAGAAATTTATATACAAATTCAATTATTTATATACAAATGTATAATGTATAATAAAAAAATAACTTTAAAGCTCAATTTGTTTTCTCTATGCAACTTTTGATCTACTTAACAATTCATATATTTTTGACAATTCACAATTAGTTTTTGATTTGCATTGAAATTGTTAGTAGAACAGAGCTAAGATTGCCAGTGCTTGAGAGGTGACTCAGTGGCCAGGCACACGCCCTGTTAGCCCTGTGGTTTGGCACCACTACAAACAATGGCAGCCGCAGCTATCTCTGTCCCAGTCGCAGTCTGAGATTCAAAATCAGCAACAGATTCAGATGCAGAGTGAGCTAGCTGAGCTGGGCTCAGTTTGAGCCGTGTGCATTACTCAGCGGCGGCTGAGCAGCATTTTTAATTGAAATAATTGCGGGTTGAGTTAATTAAACGATAAATAATGTAATTGTGTATAAAAGGCGATTCACAGACGCTGCACCGAGTCACGGCAAACAATGGACGGCGACGACGACGACGACAGCAGCAGCAGCAGCAGAGATAAAAAAATATTGCACATAGGTTGGGTTGCATAATGCACATAATGCCACATCTTGGCATTCTTAACCGCAAGCCGCGAATCGAGAGTCGAGCGACGAGCGACGAGCGACGAGCGCTGAGCGCCAAGAGCCAAGAGCGAAACTCTCAATCGAAGACTCTCAGACTGTAATTAGTGGCATATTTGTTTCAGCTGCAATGCCGAAGTCAAAACAAACTTGGCCAAGTGTCTGTTGATTGATTATGGCACATTAATGATATTGAAGGAGGGGATGCCATGCGAGATGGCAACTGCGATCGACAGCTGCCAACTGGGACTTGGTTAAGGCTGCGTGGGCAACGAATTGAAAATTACGAACGTATTTCAAATTGAAAATCAATTGCTGTGTAATCAGAGGCGCGTGCGCGTGCGCACCCGTTTTTGGGATGATGCCTGCTGCAGGCATCTCTCTCACTCACACTCACTCCTCTCTCTCTCTCTCTCTCGCTCTCTCTTTTTTTCGCTCTCTCATTAATCGGCTTGAGCTGCACGCGTAATCGATTTTAAACGCCTAAATTATGCAAAATCGTTTTACTCACGGGCAACAATAACAGCAGAGCTGTTAAATGTCTGGCTTTATGATATGTGGGCATCGCACTGGCAAAGCACATGGCAAACATTTATATTGTAATTATCTGAAATGTGCCCAGTTAATGTTGTTGTTGCACACGGCGTATGAGCAATATGCATTTTGCACACTCTTTTTTATTGACTTGCTGTCGATTGTCTCTTTAATTGACGCACTCGGCGTATACGCAACGTGGCTGGGATTGAGGTTTCTGCGGTTAACCAGCCCATTGTAGTTGGGATTACAAATAGATTGACTGCCCCTGGGAATTGGTCGATCGAGTGATCGTGATTCCCATCTGTGCTTCGACCTATGCTAAATGATGCGATTAAATTAATGGAAAATCCACAAAACTAATATTATTTTAGACAAGTCTCGGTGCACCACCTGGTATTAAATTATCGCTTTAAATGATCTAAAAAAAAAAAAAACAAAGTAAAAACACCCAGACTCAGCAAATGGGAATTACAATATTACGGCGCGGCGTCTAAATATCTAAAAATACAAATATCAACTCGATGTTCAGGTTTGAGGGCGTGTTAGTTTACAATGTGATTGATTTAAGACTTTATATATTTAATAGGTAGGCAATCTAGGTATTATCTATAACCCTGGGCATAATTCTTAGAATATTTCGTTATATAACTCTATTCATATTTTATATATAGATAATTCTCACTGATATATATTAATATATTATTCTATATTTATTTAAAATAAAATATTGTTTATATATATTGCTTAACTTATGTTGCGATTAAAATTCCTTCTGCAGAGAGATCTGCAATTGCCATTAATGTAATATATTCCGGCTTAAATCTTTACATCTCTGCTCTGCTCTGTCATATCAAATCATATTATTTAGTGTTATATCTCAACACACCATCTACTTAGACACACACCTACACACAGTGCCACCCACCTACACACATACACACAATAGCTGAGCCAAGCCCTTGAATGCGCTCGCCGCTAACAGCGTAAAAAAACAAGAGACAAAAAAAGAGATGAGCAAAAAAACAAATATGGCAAACAGAAATAATTATTTCTGCGGCATTTTCAGTGCTTCTGCTGCTCGTTGGTTTTCAGTCTCTAGGGGAAAGCAGCATAGCCAGACTTGGGGCCAAGTGCGCTGCTGTCCAGTTTGCCCTTTCAGCGAAGCGAAGTCAAAGTGCAACAGGAAAAAAAAAAAAATGAACAGAGAGAGAGAGAGAGAGAGGGCAATACGCATGGAGCTGTGGTCTTGTGGTCGACCAGGGCACTTACGCAGCTGGGACCAGGACCAGCGGCGACAGCAGCAGCAGCAGCAGCAGCAGCAGCAGCAGCAACAGGATCGGGGCTCTAGTTGGCCTGCAGCGCGACAAACGTTGTCGCTGACGAGCAGGACCGTGAAGATGATGACGATGACGAGCTCTGCTCCTCTGTTGTTGTTGTTGTTGGCCAACTGATTTCGATTTCAATTTGCAATGGCCTCGTCTCGACTCTGGAATTCAAAAAAGGGCAAACAAACAAACGAACAAACGTCTTTTAATGGCCACATAGAAGTTGTTGTGGGCGCAACAAGGCTCGCAACGCTTCCTGTCAAGTGATTTATGCCAATGCTGCTCGCAGGCACAGAGCCGCAGTCAGAGCCAGACTCTCTGCAGTTGCAGTTGAAATCACAAACCCAAACCCAATCCCAAACCCAAACCCAATCCCAAACTCAAAGCCAAACGCAATCCCAGCGCCCAGCCAAGTTGCTAACTAATTTTCTTGTGTTTGCTGCAGAAAAATTGGCTGCCTTTTGTCGTCGTCGTCGTCGTCGTCGTCGTTGAGTTTTGCTGTCTTCTGTGCCAGTTTCTGCTGCTCGGCTGATCTGTGATGAATGTCTGCGTCTGCGTCTGCGTCTGCATTGTCTGCCAAGTACCACGCACTTTGTTGTGCGTGTGCGTGTGCGTGTGTGTACTGTGTGTAGGTGCAATTTGCGCAATCATCGACATGCTGCCTGCCCGCAGCTCTGTCTCAGTCGCAGTCTCTAAGGTCTTCAGGTCTTCTGGCTGGCTGGGCGCGTGCGCAGTCGCCGCTTAATGACTGCACAGGAATGCCCCCAACGAGTTGAGCCTAAAAAATACAACAAAAAGAAAAAGAAAAGGTAAAGAAAGGAAAAGAAAAGAAAAAAAAAAACAATTCAATTTAGCATTTGGCAGCATTGGATTTATGAATGAAAGCCAAGCCTTTTGCACGAAAATTAATTAATGACAATCACTCAAAAGAGGCACAAAAAAAAAATACGCAAACGAAATAATTAAACGGGCCAAAAATCAAACAGGTATTCCATTTTCATGCCAAACCAAAACCCATTCTACACACACTCGCACATTAGTCAGTCAGTCATCAGCGTGGCTTCAGTCCCGATTGCTATCGATACAAGCGACTTGACTTGGCTCCACTTAATTCTCTGTTTGTTTTGGTAATGAAGCTCATTTCCGTTTTTTTTTTGTTTTTAAATAAAAATATGCATACGAGTAGTTAGAAGAAGGGCGCCATATATAACAATGATCAATGGCCATATACATGTATGCATGTATGTATGTATGTGTGTATGTGTATTTTTAAAGTTTTCAAAAATTCGTATCTGAATTCAGCAATTTGGCATATCAATCATATGGATCGATCGCGCCTCAGCCTAATCCAATTCAAAGCAATTATGCCTTATATGTGCTAATTTATTATAATAAATGTAAAATACGCCACACTCATTTGTTGTTAACTGTTTTAATTTTTTCCTTGTTGTTGTTGTTGCTTATTTGTTTGCCACTGCCACTGCTGCTGCTGTTGTTGTTGTTGTTGTTGTTGTTGTGATAAATTAAAATGTTGCTTTTGTTGTTTGCCAAGTGTTAAAATATTAATTATTTAAGCAATACACGCAGCTGCGGCACGCGTCTCTTGTATATTTTATTTTCTTAATTTTTGTATAAATACAAACACAAACAGAATACAGCAACAACAACAACAACAATAGTAGCAACAACATTAACATAGAGCCAACACATGTTTGACGCTTGTTTGTTTGTTTTAATTTTTTTAATGAATGATTTCTCAGTCAGTCAGCATTTTGGCCAGTTAAATCGGACTGTCAGGTGAATAATTATCAACACTCGCATAGTCTAACTATCTCACTCTCTCTCACACACACACACTCGCTCTCTCTCTCCGCTCTCTCTCTCTCACTCTAATAGATTTTCATATGAACTGTCATGCATTTTTGTTTTGTTTTTTCTTTCCCTTTTTATATATTTTCCATTTATTATTCAATTGTTAATTATTTAAATAATGGCTAATTGAAAGGCGCAAAACTATGAATTTTGTTTGCCTGTCTGAATCGATATTATGATTATAATTTAACAAGTGTTTATACTTGCATCATTTTTTATTGCATTTTATGTGAATTTACATTTCATTAACATTTAACTGTAAGGAAGTGCTAGAAATATGTGCACAGCATTCATAACATAGGATTATTATTATTATTTTTTTTATTTTGTTGTTTGAGTTTTAATGTTTACTTATAGTAAGCAGACAGCCTCGAGGTAATGTATTTGTGTATTATTATTATTACTTTTTAACCATAAAACAAGGTATTAACCAACCTAAGCTATCGAGTTCTTTGTAAACAGCAAGAATTTCCAGAGTCTTCTGTCTGCGGCAACTTCTCCTAGACAACATGAATGCAGAGATTTATATTAAATTTACAAACCAATATTTGCAATAAATATTGAGACGGAGTTGTTCCTTTTAATTGATTTTCTATAGATCTAGTTATCTTTATCTTTACACACAGATAACATTTTATCTATTTAGTTATTACTCAATTTTATTTCGATACATTACATTTCTAGTTTATCCGTCGTTGGCTGTCGAAAACTTCAACGATCAGTGCAAATTGGCTAATGCCTTGCAGTGTGCAGCCTCTCTAATAGATCCAATTACAGTTTCTGTCACGTACTTAATGCCATTTAGTCGTTTCTAAACGTTTCACATTATTATTGTTATTGTGATTGTTGTTGTTGTTGTTGTTGTTGTTGTTGTTGCAGTTGTCTAATGTTGTTTTCTGTGCAGCCGGCACCTGCAATTAGCTGGTCCAGCCTTATAACAACTCATTTTTTATGAGCTTGCCAAGCGTTTGATCTTTGTATTGTCTACGCCTGTTGCTGTTGTTGTTGTTGTTGTTGTTGTCATTTGTAACGATACATTGCAAGTTAAATGCTTTTTCTTTAATTGCATATAATCACAGACATTTGCACGATCCACATCCAGCCATCGTAGCCATTCAATGCAAACGCATAGTTCAGCTGTGAAGTCAGAGACCAATTTGAAATTTGTCACACGATCCAATTCGATTTTCGTTGCATATCGCCCCCAAAAATACACACTTACACACAATGATTGGGAAACCTGTATCCATGCTATATATCAGTCTGGTGATATCGTCTTAAAGTGCCTCTTGCAGCTTTCACTAACAAAACTAAGCAAAGAGGTGGCCCGAATCAAACAAAAAACCAAGAAAAAAAAAAACACACTCTGATATCTATGGCTAAGATATACCTCTACATAGTGCTCAGCCAGCAATCCAATAACTTAAAACAAGTTTTTTTTTTTTTTCGTTCCTTTGCTTAGCCAGAGAGTGAGAGAGAGAGAGAGAGAGAGAGAATTAAATGAAGAAGAAAACAAAATAATAATAATAAATAAACACAAGCCGAATCTAAGCGCGCTTGTGTCCCACAAATAAATTATTACCCAAAGGGCATTCAATGCCTTTTAACAACAGGTCAACCTTATCATTATTTTTATTATTATTATTATTATTTCTACTCGGCCACGCAAAGGGCCACAAACTGAACAAGAAGAAGAAGAAGAAGGAGAAGAAGCAGCAGCAGAGTTTAAATCGATACCAAAAAGCGAAAACCAAAAACCAAAAACCAAAAAAAAAAAAAAAACTAAACGAAAAACTAAAGAAAAAAAAATCCCAATGATCGTCGCTTAGTTATTTTCCCCCCTCTGCTCCCTTTCGTAGTTTAGATTTTGTGCGTGCGTTTTAAATTTGGTTTCCTCCTCTCTTTGACCCGCCTCTGCCTTGGCTATTACAGCACCTCGCTCAGTGAAAATCAGGCAAATGTTGCCCCAACTCTACTTCGACTTCGACTTGGTGGAGCTGGACAAGTTTGGATTTTTTTTCTATTTATTTATTTTTTTTTTCTCATTCCAAATTTAATACAAGCGCGACACAAAAGACGCACAAAAATGTCATAAATTATGCGACCATGATACCCAAGGGAGGGGCAGCCAAAAAGAGCTCTATTGAGCGCATATCATATGCTCTTAGCGCTCAACTCTTAAGCCCAAACGGGCAACATTTGATCCAAGTCGTTTGCTCCAACCAACAATGGGGCCAGGGGCGTGGAGTGTGGACTGTGGCGTGTGGAGAGTAAAGCGTGTGTTGCAAGTGTTTCATGTTACTATGATTAAAGTGTTTTAGCTATTGGCATCAGATGTGTAAGTTTCCAATGCCTGAAGTGCTTGCCTGCAAAGCCGCAAAAGGCTTAGAAGGATGTTCATGCAATGGGCTGCTTAAGCAAGAAACTGACTATGGGAAAACTACTCAGGAGCTTATATATTTATTATGCTGAACTTAAGATGATTAGCAGCATAAATCATAAATAAACAAAAATGTCTATAAACTCAATTTATTTATAAGAATTTCTTTTAAGGTGTGTTTCCTATATGCTTCTATGGCCTGGTGCTAGAAGACTTTAGCTAAATATTCTATAATTTTATATATGATTCACATATATACATTTCCCATTTATCTAAAGTTTCTGAAAGGACCTCCAATTGCCCATAATTTCCCACAGTCCTCATATACTCCAAGAGTCCTCACAGTTCCCAGCTTTTCATAATTTTCCTATGCAACAGTTACTTGATGAATCTCAGCGGCGTTTCACATGCATATCATTGCACAATTCCCAGGACATTTCTAACTGTTTCCATTTGTTGTGAATCCTTTAACGGTGCATTTTCATTGCAATTATTGCAACGGTTTGTATGTTGCCTCGTTGACTGCGTGAGAAAAGGATTGTCAACTGGGATAATGACACCAAATAGCAGCATTTGTTGTTGTTGTTGTTGTACCTGTAACTGCGCGCCCTCTTAGCTATACCTGTACCTGTACCTGTGCCTATGCCTGTGCCTGTGGCCTGAGATGCCTGTGCCTTGATGCCTATCGCATAACTCGTCTGGCAGCAACAGCAGAAATCTCAGGTGGCAGGTGTCTTTCTCACCGACGAAGGGATGTTGTCTCTAGGTGTCGTTAACCCTTTGGCTGCGCCGAGGCGGCAGCGCCGCTATACGCATACCAAAATGTAGTTTAATCATGTGCTCAAATGCGCAAACACGCAACACCTACAACGCCGTTGGATAATAGGACGAGACGATGCCAATGCATCGAACAACCAAAAACAAAAACATGCAGAAAACAGAAAGAAAAAAAAAATTCAATTCTAAATGCAGCCAAAGTGGGGCGTGCAAAAGGACTTTCCTTGCTCACACTCTACAGCTAACGCGCTCTCTTTCTCTCTCTCTCTCTCTCTCTATCTATCTCTCTCTGAGCTCCAGTTTCGTAACGAGGTCGTTGCCTGCTGTCTGCCAGCGTCTGTGTGTGCAGAACGCATCCTGCATACCAAATAGCTGCCCGATGAGCTGCCGGAAGTTTGTTTTCTGCTGTCGCTTGGCTTGCCTATCGATAACTTTCAGCAAGGACCTCGCACAACTATTCGAGCTGCACTTTTTAATTGTTCACAATGCGTCTCAATTTGACAACAAGCAACATGTGTAAGCACACGCACACGCACACAACAACACAGACACACACACACACACACACACACACACACACACACACACACACACACACACAGACGTGCTTTACCTCTTTTCAGCTTGTTTCGCATTCAGATTGCATCGCATCGCATCGCGTGTGTGTTTTGAATGTCCTGTAACGATATGAATTATTCAAAAAAGGAACAATTTTTCGTCGCCGCCAAGGACGAATGTTTGAAGCGCTGCGCGGCATACAAAAAAGGCAAAAAAGCTGGCGACGACGATGACGACGACGGCGACGTAGCTACCAGTTGATGTTAGCCAGTTAGACGAAGCCCAGTTACATGTGAATGGGACTCTCCCTCTCTCTGTGTATGTGTGTGTGTGTGTGTGTGTGTGCGGCGCAGTCGTTTCAGCTGCGAGTCGTACATACAAATGTCCTGGTCTCTGCTAGACTCTGACTGGCTGGCTGGCAACATTTGTATTGCTGCTGCTGCTGTCGCGCCAGTCAAAGTTATATCCTTTGACAGGACGCAGTGCAGCTGGCAGCGCTGTCGACGCTCTCGACGACGACGACGACGATGAGGAAAGTGAAAGTCAAGGTTAATCCGTCTGCAAAAATTCAATATTTTATGCATTAAAGTTGATGGCGCTCTGTTTGAGGGCTGCTGTCGGTGGGCGTGGCTGCCTTTTTTGGGGGGCGTCTGCATAAAATTTTGTGCTGTGTGCTTTTGTGCGCCATTTTGTGCGAGTGTCGCCGCATGTTGCATGCAACGTCAAGCGTTTGCGTGCTCTGTCCAAAGAGCTCTGAACTGATTAATGTGGCCCCAAAAAATCCATTGGCTTATATAATTCATTAATTAAGAATATATTAGCCAAATTTGAAGAGTAATCGTTAAAGAATCAGAATTTATTTGAATGTACCAACAAATGTAATATAATAAAAAAAATAAATGAAAATTAAAGTCTTGGTTCTTGTGAACGGAAATTCGATGTTAATAACTTATTTAATCTCTTAATATTATTACTGCTCTTAATCTTCTTTTCCTTGGGAAACGATTTGCCTCTGTAGCCAACGCTCCACTTTAGCAACTTCTCTTCTGCAGCATCTTCTGACTAGCTCTTCCATCTGCAACCAACTCTGCTTTACAGTCTCATCTCATCAACTCCAATTCATATTCTATGCTCACTTCTGACGTCAGTATTCTGTAAGAGTCATCAGATTGATTGTGTTCGTTATTTGCCTGTGATTTAACAGTTACTTTCACCGTATGTCGCCGAATTGTCGGGCAAATACGAATCTCAATGTAGTTGGGAAATGTGATCTTCAGCAAAAGAGCGAGAGCGAGAGCCAGCCGCTGAGCTCATTGACCCACACGTTTTGAGCTGCGTTGCCGCAGAAACTGTCACATTGTCAATTTGAGCGCCGAGCGACGAGGGCCAATGAAATTGAACTTTAAATTGAGACAAACAAAGCAGTAGCAGTAGCAGTAGTAGCAGCAGCAGCAGCAGCAGCCACATAAAGAAACTGGGTTAATGGGTCTGTTTTAGCTGAGGACAGGTTGCACGCAGCTGGCGACATACGCGTCGTATGCGCAATGGCCTTTCACTGCAGTTGACTCGACTGGATATACATATATATATATATGTACATACATATATATAGTATATATATATATATATATATATATATATATATATATATATATATATATATATATATATATATATATATATATATATATTAAAACAATTTAATTGAATAATAGGCTATGAGCCGCTGCACAAATCTGCGCGCGACAAAATGCAGGTCAGCTGTGCCCCGATCTCTGCTCTGCCTGCCGTCTCTCTGCTCGTCGTGTGGCATGCCGCTGACGATGCTGCACGTGCAGGCGGCGATCAAATTGCCCAAATTGTTCGCTAAATTTTGATAACTATACGCTGACGCTGCTGCAGCAGTCGACGTCACTGCCAACGCGAACGTCAGCGCCAGCGCCAGTGCCAGCGCCAGTTGGACTGATCTGTTACAATATTTTGTAGCCTCTGGGAGCAGCGAGGTCAATTGATTGAAACAACTTTGAACTTGTTGATCTTGTCACAAATTAAAAGAAGATTTATACACACACACACACACATAAACATACAATAGATACACGAGTGGAGAGTACAGTGGGCATTCGAGTTGTTGACTGCAAAGTAAAGCTCATAAATATGTGGAGCCAAGGCAAAAAGATATTTGATTAGCATTAACTATTTGATATATCAAGTGAATTAGTTATATTCATATATAATATTGCTCTTCTATGCAATGCTCAAAAATTGTTTTAATATATCAAATTAATTTGTTAGCCATATCGAATGCTCACTGTACCGCCGTGTATCTATGACTGCGTGTGAGTTTTAGCAGATGCGCTTGGGGCGCTGTTGAAGCTGTATCTTCTTCTCCTTCTTCTTCTTCTTCTTCTTATATATCGTCTGCTTCTTCTTTCTCGCGTTTGGTTTTGTGAAATCTTCAGGCAGCACACTTTGATTTAGTTTTTTGTTGAAGCTGGGCATGATTTATAGTGTTCGGCTTTTAGCTAGGGAGAGCTTTTTTTTTTTTTTTATTTTACTATCTACATGGATAAGACCTGGCGCTAGTTACTCAGTGGGCCAACAAGCCAGCCAGCTAGCCAGTTAGTCAGTTAGCCAGCGCGTCTCGTCTAGTCGACGCTGGGTCAAGTGGCTTTCGGGCACAGAACGTGCTAACACTTGGCATGGGCCCCAAAATACAAAATACAAAATACAAAAAATACAAAAACAAAAAAAACAAAAAAAGATACAAAAGCTGTATACCCCGAGACGTATTTACGACCGCAACCGATCACGCACAAGTGTGCCTTGGATCGCTGGATTGCTGCGAGCCAATTTTTATGTTTTTATACCAATTTTATTTGGCATTTAATGAGCGACCTTCGCGTTGTAATCGTCAAACGTCCATAAACCTACAGCAGCGTCTAAAGCGGAGAGGCGAACGTCTCGCCTATGCTGGAATGTCTTTGGCCAGGTTTTAATGAGCCAGAGCTGATGTTTGTTTTGGAAACATTGATTTTGGCTCGTTGGCTAGTTGGGTGTCGGAAAAAAAGTATTTCGTTTGCAAGGGTCAAGCGTTTGACGAACGTCGCGACAATTCTACCAAAAACTGAAACAATAGAAATCCTTTGGGCATCGAAATGCTTTTTGAGGAATTTCTCTTTCATTTTAGAAACAATACGAGACGAAACAAACGTCGACGACGTCTTTTCGCCACGCCACATAAATGCAGCCAAAGGGCTCTGTCTCTGTCTCTGTCTCTGGCTCTGGCAGAGGGTCCTCAGCTCGCAAAGCGGTTCGTGGAAGTCTCGTGTTTAGCACACGCGTAAATTTCCTGCCTCCGTCTGGCTGAGGGAGCATCATGGATGCCTGATGGCGGCATTCGCTTTGAGACGCAGCCGCCATTCGCAACGCATGCGCACTAAACGGTACCGCTAGCGGCTCTGTCCATATACTAGTAGGTCCCACTGTAGTCGGCGGACGGAGCGGGGCGGGACGGGGCGGTGCGGTAACTCTCTGGCTTTTTGTCGCCGCATTTCATTGTTGCTGTGGAAATAATATCCGTTCCAAATGATAAAAATGTTCGGGATGCTCAACAGCTTCAAGGTCAGAGCGTCTTCTGTGCAACTCTTATAACTCTTTTTTGTTCGTCTGCCCAGTCCAATTGGACTTTATAAACACGTCAGTGTGTCAAATGCGACTGAGTTACGTTTAACAGGCTTAACTCATAAAACAAGAAAGCAGAAGGCTAATACAATAAAAACAAGGCAAAGCAAAGCTTAATGAACTAAAAGAAAGATTTTGTAATTCTTAATTTTATGATTTTTAATTTTTTTTTGTATATAATTTGTTTTCTATTGACTATAAATATAATAATTTAATACATATATATTTTTACTTTTATATTTTATTTTTAGTATATTATTTCCTTTTATTTTTTTTTAAGTATATTATTTCCTTTGAGTTAACTATTTTATTTTTATAATAATTTATTTTATATAAATATTAAAATATCTCTATTTTGTGTATTTTCTTATGTTTTTCTCTTCAATTTTCCGCATGCGTAAGTTTTCTTTTGAACAAAATTTCTTTTATTTTATTTCTTACATATTTATTTATTTTTTAGGTATTTTTTCCTCTCATTTCTTTTTTTTTTTTTTTGGGTAGTTCCAATCAAAGTGCCAAAGTTGTTGGTTCTTTGCCTTCCTCTGCTTCCCCTACTCTCTCTCCCTCCCTCTCTCTCTCTCTCTCTCCTTTCTCCTTCCTTTGCCCTCTCTGCCTGTTGTCGTTTGCCCCTTTTATGCACTCGTCGTGGGTTGTGGCCGTTTCCATTGTTTGCCTTTTGGCCCTGGTTTTCTGTTTGGGTTTGTTTGGTTTTGTTGTATTTGCTTATGAAGTGCGCAACTTGACTAAAAGGGGCAAACAATTGCATTGATCGGGGTCTGCTCTTCCTCTGCTCACTCTGCTCGCTCCAGCCGCATTTTGGGCATAAAGTATGAGTAAAGTATTTTGTTGTTGTTGTTGTTGTTCTTTTTGGTTCTGTTCAGTGCATTGTTTTGGGTCATGTTGATCATCGGCGTCGACGGCGTCGTCGTAGTCGTTGGCGTTGGTAGCAACGGTAGCATCCTCCACACATACAGACAGACGAAGAGACAGACGGGCAGACGGGCAGCCAGAAAGACAGACAGACAAAGCCACTGTCCAGGTTCAGGCCCCTGACTGAGGTCCAGGCTCAGAGGCCTGGGCTGAGGGCCATAGTTTTGGGCCTGGGTTTTTGGCTTTCGGTTTTGTTCTTGATCGTGTCGAACGGCGAGCGCCCCCTTTTAACAGCGCATAACAGCAAAATCATGACTTGCCATTTACATTGTTCGCTCGTTTTGGACTTTATTGTTTTTGACGGTTACGTCGCAGCAGCCGACCAGGCAGCAACCGGTGGCTGGAGAGGCTGCTGGTCTGGTCTGGCCTGGCTTGGGCTGGACTGGTCTCGAGATGCCAGCCGGCAGGCCGGCCCCTCTCAATTCAAACGAAAAATAATGAAAAATTATTCAATAAAAATTATTTCGCGTGGACGACGCGCCAAAAGATCCTCAGCAACAGCTTGTTCGTGCGCTCAGCTCGGTTACTACACGATGACGACTGATCAGGCGGCGATCGTAGCTGGCATCGGCGTTTCAGTTGAGAGTAGGAGTTGAAGTTGGAGTTAGCCATGAAGCCATGAAGCAGCTACCAAATGGAGCTTCTGTTGGCAGTAGCCGGTAATCTAAATGCCCCCAACTGATCGCGATCGTGAGTTAAGTGATCGCGCTATAATTTTACGCTGGCTCTGTGAACATTTTGAGACGAGCAGAGGCACTGGCACTGGCACTGGCACTGGCACTGAGAGCCCTGTTGCTGTTATGAAATTATTGTTAAACGATTTTGTGATTTGTTGTGGGCTACTGTGCGCTCAGTGTCGAACTGGGCACTATTATTAGGCCGGCTCCTTAACCTAGGCGGAGTAGCAACAGCAACAGCAACAGCAACAGTGCTGAATGTGGAAAACAAGCGCTCAAGTGGCAGCCAATGCCAAAAGCTGGACGCACGATTCGCTTAAGTGCCGGCTGACCCAGTTAGAAGTAGGCGGGTGAGCGCCTGATCTTTTTTTTTTCTAGCTTTGCTTTGAGCTTTGCCTATGAGTTGATAAAGTGCAATGTCTGAGATTTGCGCTTTTGCACGGCAAATGACAAATAACAGCAAGCAACAGCAACAACTGCGGAGCGACAGCCACGACAATTGACACAACAATGAACACTGATAGTCCAAGTCCAAGACGGAGCAGTCGCAGCTGAGCAGGCAGCCGACGAAGCTACCTACCAGCCGGTCGACCGGCAACGGATGCGCCCAATGAGCAAACAAAGCGCAGCGGGAAATTGCAGCCAAAGTCAACGAGTTAGGGAATCGAATAGGCATGGGGCAACGGGCAAGGGAAGGGGGTGGGGGGCGCGAGCTGTGGAGCTATTCGTATTTATGCGATTGCCGCGCCGCAAGTGGCATAGTGGCTGCCACTTGAGGAAACACGCGAGCAAAATTAGCGTGCCGCCTTGCAATATTTTATGTATCTCACAGATATGCGCTGATTTCTCTATGTATATATGCATCTATATATATATATATGTGTGTGTGTGTGTGTGTCTGACAATATTTTGGTGTAGAACTGATTAAATGCAACTTCCTTGGCATAATAGAAATGAAAAGTGCTTTAGCACGGGCTGCAATTGAGGCAGCTTCCTCATCTAAATGGAGCTGTCGAACTTCTCCCTCTCTCTCTCTCTGTCTATCTCTCTGTCTCTCTCTCATCACTCGACAATCAATTTCAATTAAATTCTATGTTCAACTCTCGTTTTCTGACCTGTCTCTCTATATATATACGAAAGTGAATCATGAGAAAATTAATTTCGTGGAAATCGAGCATGATTTTTGGGAACTTTTGGTCAAACCAGTTATTGTTGACCGTTCTCAACTTAATGACTATGGAAATGTGAGCGTTAGATTAAGAGTTTGATAAGCCAAAGATCGTTTTGTTGTTTGTCCAGCCACAGTGATAGAGATATATGTGGAGGAACATTTGAATTAGTGTTGTCTCTGCCACGAACTTTGCCCAGACATTTATTTAGTTTGACTTGATTTTATTTTGGTTTTTTTTTTCTACTGAAAGATATTTTCCCATATTATCTGCTCATTTGTCTCTCTGTGTGACGGAAGGCCACATAATTGACACATTAGCCCATTGGCTCGTCCTGCTGCCTAATTGGCATTGCAACCGCATCGGCGTCTTGCGGTCTTGCGCTCTCGTAATGCGTTTAAGAGGCGTGATCGTGTCTTTTGCACGCCCTCCTGCGGTGCCTGAATGGCTGACAGACGGCCTAACCCTGCCGACATGTGGCTGATTGATCATTGAGAATAGGCCAAGGGTCCACTAATAGGCCAGCATGGCCTTATATTTTGGTAGCAGAAATGTGCCAGGATTATGGTTGGCCGACAAGACAAGAAAGAAAGAAAAAAAAGTGTTAATGCTGTGAATTTACAGACTGAAACCGGACACATGCTGAGAGCGCAAATGGCAACAGCTACTGAGCTGCAGCCAATGGCGGATGCTGTGCCTGCCAAGAGATTTGCTAATTGCTAATCTTAAGAGCGGCTCTGCGACTGGACCTCACAGGCAACTGGGCGAGAATTGAAGCTGTGAAGATGCTTGAAGTGAATGACAGGCAGCAGATAGGAGTTGAGATCGGGTTATTGTTGGCAACGTCATAAAATAAATCAGTTTATATGCGATGCGGATAAAAGGGCGATAAGAGAGCGATAAAGAGCTCACAATAAGCAAAACAGCTTTTCTATATTATCTTTAGCTAAACTTTAATAGAGTTACAAATTAATATTTAAGAATTTAAGATCTATTAAACATTGTTGGGCTAACAGCAACTGTCAGTTATTGGCATTATATTGGGCCTGCCCGATGGTTCTCCATTGCAACTCTATCAGGGAGTCAAACAGTAGCCGAAACAACTGCAATCTGAGCCTGTTATTTACTCCCGGCTCGCTTTATCTTTCGCCATGCGACACATTTCTTATTTTTATTATTATTATTTTTTGGTGATATTTCTTTCCCTTACTCTTTTAGAATATTCAGGTAGGCTGCTGCTACCTGTCTCTGTCTCTGTCTCCAACTCCAACTCCAACTCCATCTCAGTCTTCGTCTCTGGTGCCTGGGCGAGTGTCGTTCGGTTGTCTGTTGATTCTGCAACTGTTGATTTTATTTCATGCCGTTTATGCAAATGAAGTTCAAGAGGATAAGGCCAAAACGGCAGCAGCAGCAGCAGCAACAGGCAACTGCAGCAGCAACAGCAGCACAGCAACAGCAGATCGCATCAACTCACAACATTTTGGATATAAAAAATTATTTCTGAATGAAATTCGTATGCCGAAATTCGTATCGATGTCCGACTGTCTGTCCAAATGCAAATGGCCTGCCAGGCACTCAGGCAGTCGCGTTGCCCGCCTGGCAAAAAGGGTAGCTCAAGTAAAGACCGGTAGCCGAAAAAAAAATGCTGCTGTGATATCGAATTAATTAAAAACAAAAAACACAAATCGAAAAAAAAGGCATTGGCCACACTGGCCACTGGCCACTGGCCACTGGCCACTGGCGCCAAATGTAAATGAGGCAACGCGGGCAACGCTTTGCGAAATTAGTTGCCAGGATTGCCATGCAGCAGCTCCGGATGCCAGCGAATGGCAAATGCCTTGTGCGGCCGACTTCAATTTGGCGCTGATTTGGCGGCCGTGTTATGTTCGCTTTGGCTCAATTTGAGACCGAAATGAACTCCCTGGCCCTGGGAGCCAACAGCCAACAGCCAACAGCCAGCAGACAGCAACGAGGAGCCTGCGCATGCGTGTCGCTGTTGTCGTCGCGAACTGAGGCGACGTGCAACAAGTTAATTAAGCCGCATTTGCATGTCGCGTCTTTTGGGCCACAATAGCCGAGAGAACAACCCACACTTCCTGTGCCGCCAGCGTTGAGGCAGCCTCTGTTTCTGTCTACTGTCTTTTGTCTTTTGGCTTAAGCAGCAAAACGTGTCACAGGCGGCCTCTATGACTGTCCCCTGCTCCGGCTCCTGCTCCTGCTGCTGCTGCTGTTGCTGCTGCTGCTGCTGCTGTTGTTCCTGGTCAGGCGATCGATCACATGCTGCGTACTGCGGTAATCCGCACTTCCACGCCTTAGCCGCATTTTCACGCGCGCCCCTTTTGTTCCAGTTGGGTTTCTCGGTCTGCTCCAAAGACAACCCGGATAGCCAGACAGTCAGACAGGCAGTTTATTTTATGATTGATTGCAAATAAAAATCGCAAATTGTGTATGTTTACTTTTGGGTTTTTTTCACCATAAGCCATCAACACACACACACACACACTCAAAGCCACACACACATGTGCTTCGGTGGTGGTTTTATATTGGACATATGTCGTTGACGTGGCTGTGCTACTGTGACATGGGCCATCTATGTGGCTAAGTAGCCGGGGCGTTGAGTTTTTCTTCTCTCCTCTTTCTTTTTTTTTTCGTTTTTCTATTCATCTTTTTATTTTTGCTATGGCTAATTATTGTCAGCGTGTAAATCGCATATGTTCAAATATGAGAAGTGGTTGAGCATTGAACTATTTGCAATTGGGTGTGACAGAAAATGGGGTTTAAGTAGTATCAGAGTATTGTTAGGGAGTAGAGCAGGCTGACTATCTATATTGATATATTGAGCAGATACATCAATAAGTCGGTTTGTCAATTATAGAAGAATATTTATATGATCATGGAGATCTATAATGGGCATTTTTAATTGTAAACTTATCTACATATATTTATTATATTAGTACTCTATCTAAATAATCTAAGCCAAACTCAGCTAGGCTCAAATGCCAAGACAGGAAATTGACGTAAAACTTCTACTGAGCATCAAGCATCTACTTTCTAACCGCTGCAGCTCAGGAGCTCAGAAACATATAGCCAATCGATAGCTAACCCAAGACATATAGACTTCCTTGATTACCAGGCAAATGTCTCGCTTCAGCTTGCTTCAACAAAATTCATTTTGTTTTATGCTCGCTTTTCATTAGAACTGTGATTTTTCATGAAAACTCATTTCCTAGATAATTACAGAGCTGCTCGTCAGGCTTATCACATAATAGTGTATATCTTATCACGTAGTACACTAAGATTGAGAGAGAGAGAGAGAGTGAGAGAGGGAGGGCGGTAGAGAGGGAGTTAGATGTGTGGTTGTCCTTGGCTACGGTCAGTCACAAATAGTTATGCAATAACTGGAATCTATCGGCCATCACGGAAGCCATTTGAAATTCGCTTTAATCAACGACTATTGAAAGTAAATAATGAAAACTGCAAGCGGCTTAAAAAGTTGCTATTTGTGATGAACAACGCTCGCGCGCCTGCCAGTCTCTCCACTCGGGCAGTCGGCGGCGCCTGTCAAAAAGTTGCCATCAAGAATTTATTTCAGTTATAGCATTGAAATTGTTTAAACATCAAATAGCAACAACAACAACAACAACAACTTTTATATTATATCAAAGTTTGAATACGTTGCACATGCGCAGCTAAACGCGACTTTGACTGTGACTGCGACTGCGACTGCGACGCCAACGACTGCTGGCTTGAGACGCGACGTTCGTTTTATGCCGCTCCATAGATAAAAAATACACCTGTCGCATTACAGCTAAATTTATGTCCACCGGTAGACCTTTACTTTGGCGCGGCTAGAAACGCGCCTGTATTCGATATATATGTGTGTGTGTTTGAGTGTGTGTGTGTGTGTGTGTGTGTAAGACGATTGCACGCTTCGATCGAGGCGATCAGTTGCCGCTGCTGCTGCTGCGGCTGCGGCTGCGGCTGCTACGACTGCTGGCTGGTGTTCGGTGGGGGTCCAAGTGTTGAGACATTTCAGGTTTCCAGTCAAGTTGTTGTTGTCTGTATTGTTGTTGTTGTTGTTGTTGTTGATGCGTTGCCGCTGGCCGTTGTCTGGCTTGGCCTGGCTTTGTTTTTGCGTTGTTTATTTATTTTTGTTTATTTTGTGTGTGTGTGTGTTTTTTTTTTGTTGTTGTTGAAATAAATACATAAAATTCGATCGAAAGTTTTGTGCTTGACGACGGACTAAAACAACGACGACGACGACGACGACGACGTGGACGATGGCATTTGATTTCGCGCTGATAGCAG
Source organism: Drosophila stalkeri (assembly GCA_035047405.1). NCBI lineage: Eukaryota > Metazoa > Arthropoda > Insecta > Diptera > Drosophilidae > Drosophila > Drosophila stalkeri. The sequence continues at coordinate 12,778,205 of JAWNPR010000041.1, read as the reverse complement.
CTCTTTTAGCTGGCAGATGACGTCAGAGCTGACAGAGAAAGACATAGCGAGTGGCAAACGAGCCGAAGCCCAAAAACTGGAGAAGATCGCAAATATCTTGTAGTTGAAACTTGGACAAATAGTTTACGGTACTCAAGCGCCAAAAGAAAAAGCAACTGCTAACTGTTTTCAAGAAGCAGCGATCTTTGATTAGCAAACAAGCATCAGCTTGGCTATCATTAACTACAAGCCATGCTCTGGCCAACTTTGATTTGGCCATCTGAGAAGACTGGTGCCAAAAACAAAGCATCCCAGCTGCCAGCTGCAAAAGGAGTCTGTGGACTATGCAACTGACTTGGTAACATTTGAAACTGGAATAGAGAGAGAGAGAGAGAGAGAGGGGATACCTCATAGCGAGAGCTCTTTCGGTTGCATACACTTCGTATCGAGACATGTCGAATTAATTGTTATTCTGTATATATCCATATCCAACTCGAGTTATTTATTAATCAAGAGCATTAGAGCTTCGATATAGCCTGCCCAATCTAAAAGTTTTGTATTTGCTTGGCCCATAGCTGACGGGCAATTTGATTGTGGAATCTTCGGATGCTTTCGACTCGTCTTCAGCCTGTTTCTTGGCCAACAGAAATGGAGAGAAACAGAGAGGGGGGAAAAAAAAACAACATCACATCTTAGCTCATTTATCAAAACGTCGTCTATTGATAGCTGGAAGTAAACGCTTTATTTTTGCACACATGGAATGATTCACACGACTCGTTTCAAGTCGCTGAGTCAGCGCCTAGTACAACGAGCGAGTAGCCTCAGCTTGCTAATTGATAGGTCGACTCAGAGGTGGTTACAGCGCAGACACACCTGCTGCTGGGTCCGCTGCAGTCAGCTAGGACCGAGGAGTCGAGTCGTCGAACCAAATACATAATTAACAGAAGAGCCGCTGGGATCTTTTGGATTCCAATCGGGTTGCGCTGGGATCAGTTGCCGTTTGCTGTGTTTGTCGCAACCCTTAGATGTTGCTGCCCAGCACGCTGCGCGGCAGAGCTCCCAAAAAAAAAAAGAAATGAGTATAAAAGGTCTTCTGGGCTATCTGGTACAGGCTCAGCCTAAACGCTATTATTAGAGGTCACAAATCAATGAAGACTTTATCGACGGTCGTCGGCCCCGGCCGAGGCCCTGACAACGCCAAGCGACTCATTACAACAAATCTGAGACCTAGGGCTGTGATTACAATAAAACGCCGCGCCGAGACTAAAATTTATTGACAATTCGGCCAGAGACTGGAGAAAACATAATGGATAAAAGTGTCCAACCGGGAGAAAGGTGCGCAGTTAGAAAGCCAGTGCAAGTGGCTGGCCTCTCACCTCTCCCCATTCTCTGTCACTCTCTCCGCTCTTTCCCTTCTGTTCTCTTTTCTCTATCTATCTAACACTGGGCATACCAAATTCGTTAGCTGTTGCACGCATGTCAGCTTGGCCCATAAATTTCTTAGCCCTGTGCAGGTATTTTCTTGCTGTAGTGGTTGGGCATCAAGTCCTGAGACTGCTCTGAGACTGCTCTGAGACTGCTCTGATCAAACGGATCGTTAGACGCCGACGTTGCCGACGTTGCCGACGGGTACCAGACAGGGGGTTAGACCAGATCGAACGAAGCTTCTCTCTCTTGGTCGCTATTTGACCAATAATTATGCAAATGAGCCCAGACGCTGGATTATCCCGTCGATTTTGTGCATAGAAGCTGGGCCGGAACTAAGTCGATTTGCATTTTTTGTTTCTTATTTTTTTTTATATATATTTTTTTTTTCGGCTGGTCTGCCACTCGAGGAACACGCGTCGTTGTACTCGTCCCTTGAAGCGGCGTCCTTCATAATTTAAATAATTATGCCACTTGCTGGCTTCCTTTTTGGTCTCGAGCTTAGAGATTTTATGGCACGGCATTTGGCATAATTATGTAGGTCAAAAATTGTTTATTGACACGCAAAGCAACAAAGAAATTTGCATAATTTTACGCTGCAGTCGCTTGTCGAATGGCAAGAAGAAGACCAAGAATACCAGAAATCCACTCGAAAATATATACAAAATATATATATATATATATATACATGAATATATGTAGAAGCCTCCCCCGTCCCTTTGAGCCCGTGGGCCATGGGCCAACAGCTGTTAATTATAGTGCCAGGGGGGTCAGAGAATTGGCAGCGTGGCAAATTGTAGTACCCGAAAAAAGGGTTATGGTTAGGGTTAGGTTTGGCTTTTTCTTTTTTTTTTGGCTTAGGCTAAGGTTAAGTCTGGGCGCGTACATTTTTGCACCTGCTGTTCGAAAAATTGAGACATAAAAAGCAATAGCAAAAAAAAAAAAAACAGCAGCAAATGAAAAAAAAAAAAAAACGGCTGGAAAATGTGGAAAAAACGTTATGAATTGCAAAGGCAAGAGGAACGTGGAAAAATGTCAGCCTAATATGTCGAGCACTGTAATTTATGCTTTTTAATTAAGCCGCTAAAATATTTGTGATTTTTCCAGCTAGAAAATTCCCCTGGCATGCATATAGCTTTTCATGTTTTCCATTATAAATCACCTTAGTTAAAGCGCGTTCAGGTTTTTTGTTTTGTACGCAATCCCCTTTGGCCCCTACCCCCTACCCCCTGCCACCTAGATACCTAGCCACCTACCTACCCCTTAGTCGAACTGGCCCACACGAGCAGAGCGGGGCGAGAGAACAGCTGAGAAACGGGTAAAACTTGTTTTCAAAAAGAATTTTCCATGCGATTGTCCGACTGTAACTGAAGATAAGGTTACAAATTATTTGCTATCAGTTGGTTATATATAGCGCTATATAAATATCTATTTGTATATGGATATGGAATGCCCCGACAACTCGCTTATAAACTATATATATATATTGAACTACTATGTGATTGCGAAATACCTTCAAGATACACCTGCCTAACCTTGCCAGAGTCATAAGACTCATAAACTCATGGCAGGGATAGAGTTGAAGAGTCAACTCCTGAAACATGGCTAAGCCGTTTCTCCATAGACTTCCGCTCTGCATTGTACCTGCTCTTATCCTGTGTCCCCTTTTATTCGTCGTGATAGGCATCTAAGTCGCGACATTCGCTCGCATATCCTTCTCGACTCACACACGACAGCAGCAGCAGCAGCAGCAGCAGCAGCGGCAGCAGTAGCAGAATGTGGTGGAAATGTCAAAGCCGAAACGGAACCCAACGACAGGCACAATGTCAAACTGACAACGACAGCAGCAGCAGCCGTCTGTCAGGCTGTCGTTGTTGTTGTTGTTGCTGATGTTGCTGCTGCTGTTGCTGCTTTGTCGTTGCTGTTGGTGTCATAAATCGTTATCGACCACGAACATCAGGTGGCACTCAGGCGCACTCGGCCACAGTTCACAAAGGCCACAGAGCCTAGAATGCAGCACAGCACTGCATTTGGACAGCCTTGCATTTCCGACCATAATCCGAGGCCGAGAAGTGTGGGCAACGCAGGACACAGAGTGCAGAGTCCATGACCAAAGGGCTTGTCGTAAATTAACGCTAGATGCCCAGCCAAACTGTGGCCGGCCAATAACTGCAACCAATTGGTGGCAGCAGGAGGGGTCGCCACATTAGCGCACATCCACTTCAAAAGGCGATGCATAACATGCAAAACAGAGCACAGAGCACAAAGGATCTGCAGTTTATGGCAGGACCTTTGGCACAGAACAGAACAGAGCTGAGCAGAGCAGAGCAGCTAAACAAATTACAACAGAGTCAACTATAGCTCAAGAGCATATTCTCTTTTATTCAAGCACTGCCTCTCTATGCAATTCTCATTTTATGCTCGTTGCTTTAATAAGCCACAAGTTGTGTGGCAATGTGGCAAAACAACATCCATCACCACATCTAGCAGCAGCTCATGTCAGAAATTTTGAAACCATGGAGAAACAGCTGTAAATGACATTCGGACAAAATCAAACATTTTAACACGCTTCAAAGTTGTTCGGACGGGGAATAGCAAACAAAAAAAAAAAAAAGAGCAACGAAAACACCCGGAGAAGAGAAATGTCAAAAACGCGTCGTGAAAAGCTGGCAGGCAAACTCAAACTCAATCAAAGGCTACATGCCACACAACGAACGTCGCATAATGTGGAAAACTCTACAACAGCAACAGCAACAGCAGCAACAACAACAAGAACAAGCGTGTAGCAACGCGTGTGTCCTGCGCCATTTGGGGGTCAGGCAGGAGTAGTTGGCCCGTCAGCCTGTCTGTCTGTCTGTCTGTCTGTCTCTCTGTCTGTCTGCCAATCTGTCCGGGAACATTGAATACGCATTACAAGACCGCGCTGAAACCAAAACCAAAACCGCGTTACCACATGTCAGCGGCAACAGCAACAGCAACAGCAACATCAACAGCAACAGCAACGACTGAGGCCCCAGGGGCATATGGGAATACGAGCGCGCAGAATGTGCAACACATGTTGTTGTTGTCGTTCGCTGTTGTTCGCGCTGTTGCCTGGCCCGGCACGGCACGGCCTGGCCAGCTCTGCTCCGTGGCCTGGTCTGTCTGCTGTTGGCCCCGCTTGATTGGTTGAAAATGTTGGCAAAACGAACACAGTGCTCTGGCCAGCCCCATCCCGCGCCGCCCTCCTCCTAGCAGGAGTCAGAAGTTTTGTTATAATTTTTGCGGCTGTCATTTTGTGCTTTGATTCTGGGCCATGTTGCGGGCGGAAGGCAAAGCCACGTCAGGCCAGACCATGCGTTTTGTGTTTGCAACAAAAGGGCGTTGCGATTATTGAACAGTAATAGTCACGGATGGCATTATGTCTAGTCTAAAACGAGAGATGAATTCCACTTGTCATGATAAATGTGTCACAGTTAGTGAAAAGGCGTGAAGCATTCCATAGAGCACTATTTGCTATAGCCTGAAAAGGGGTTGGCCAGTCAACGAATGAATCAGCTGCGGCTAATTTGAAATATTTCCAATTTAGCAGTGACTGAAGTGAATCAGCTCTGGGTGTCATATGCTAACATTGATATTGTTTAGAAAAATTTAGAGATGGCCTTCCAATCAGAATTAGTTTTGGATAAGAACTGTTTTACTTAGCCATTTTCATTCATAACTCTCTGGTGGTCTTTGCTTTGCTAGAATGCATCTTCAGTATAAACAAATGGCTCTACTTTGTGGAAAATGCTTCTGTTTATTGAGAAGGGCGCTTGCTTGGCATCTGCCAAGTCAGCTCAGTCCCTGCTAACGTGCTCCCTTCATCTCCAGGCAGAGTTCTATCGCCACTCAGTCTGCAAATACCAACGACATTTCATAGTTTCTTTTTCTCTTGCTCTTAACTCTTTGCTCAAACTAAGGCCCATACAATTCCAGGAATTCTCGCAAATGCACTTGCGTATGTGTATCAAAGCCAGGCCCGGTGACTATTTGTGGCAGCAAACAGTCTATAAGTTTCGGGGCGCACTAATCTTCACACCTTGCCACAGAGAATCACCGACCCACAAAATGGGCCAGAAACTTCCGTTGAATTGTCGGGCAAACGTGAGCTATGCAGCTTCCGAAGAAAATCAGCAGCAGCAGCGGCAGCTGCAGCAGGAGGCGGAGTCGGAGGGAGAGAATGGCGCTGTCCTGCCAGAACAAAGATGGGACAGCTGTTGGCGCAAGCAATTAGTAAGCCTCCAATTGTCAGTTGCCAGTTGCCAGAAATTGCTGGGGAACAGAGAATGGAGAATGGAGAATGGAGAATGCTTGGGCAATGGCAATGGCCAAGTGCAATGTGTGCCAAGCGGTTAATGAACAATTTCATGGAAATATTGTCACACTTTTGTTGACGGCAATTGGCGCTGAATTCCTCAGCTTCGTAGCCAGCAGCTCCTCTGCAGTGAGCAGCTCCTCTGCAGCTCAGCTCAGAGCATTCACTTGCTTGCATTGCCAATGCTTGCCTAATTGATTTATTGATGTTTACATGTGCGTGCCTGGCAACTGCCAACTGGCAACTGGCAACTGGCAACTGGCAACTGCTGGTTGGGGCTTGGGACTTACAGACTTACAACATGGCCCACAATTTGCTCTAAACGCTCGTTGAGAGCGTTGACAATTGTTTGGGCCTTGTTTGTCGACGTTCAACGTCTGTCGATGTCTTCGCTGTGGTCGAGCTAGACTCTTTGGTAGCCAAAGTTTAGACAGGCCAAACAATTCGTCAGTCTGACAGACAAACAGACAGACAGACAAACAGACATACAGACAGACATACAGACAGCCAAGTAATTGTTGACCTTTTACGTCGTAGCCAGGTTTGGTTTTGGTCTATGCTCGAGCCTCTCGAACTGTGGTTGCTGTTGTTGTCATCATGTTTTTATTGCTATTTGCACGGCCTGTACTCAGTGCTCTCTCTCTGTTTGCTCTTCATAAATAGCATGAAATCGTTGGTGCTGAGCAACGAAATGCCTGAAAGTCTAACACAGCAAATTCCCCCCCGCCCCGTCTTCGCACTCGACAATGTTGACAACGATATTCGAATTTCGAGTTTCGGTTTTCGATTTTCGTTGAAATTTAAGCAACATATTCAAGAGCCAAAAAGAAAAGTAATTGATCTTTAAACTCTCTTTCTGCTAATGAAAATAGAGTTTTGTGTTGTCTTGGTCGGGACTAGCTTAGCCTTGAACCTGCCACCAATTGCAGTTAGCAGCTGCTCGTTGCACCCTTGATAGCGGCGCAGAGATGGATAAATAGTCGCATACTTTCTCGTCGTGTCAGCGACCCAACGAAGCGTTAATGAATTACAGCCACGATCGCAGCCATGACTGGCCCCCGGGGCTAACTAAAAAACACCTTGCCTTGGCATCGATGGCGGCTGCCGGCTGCGGATCGCCAACGTCATCGGCAGGACAACAACTAATTACCGTGGCTGGAACAATTTTTATGGCATTTACGCGCTCAGTTGATCGCTGACAAAGGTAAACTGTTGCCACTGAGCTGGAGCGTCGCAGCACGGGGTTGCACACACCTTGTATTGGCCAGGACTCACACACACACACACACACACACACACCGTAAACACTTTCGATAATACAGGTACACAAATTATATTGTTACGCTGCCGGGCAGAGTTTGCTTGAGTTTTTGTTTTTGGTCAAGCTGCGTCTGCTACTCTTTGGTCTCTTTTTTTTTCGTTTTTTTTCGGCTGCTTCTTCTCATCGATAATCATCTGGCCATTGTCTGCTGTTTAGTGACCATATTGGCATCCAATTATTAGCACTTGGAAGCTGCAGAAATCACACGCAACTGACACAGAGGCTGAGGCTGAGGCTGAGGCAGAGGCTGAGGCAGAGGCTGAGGCAGAGGCGAATGGGCAGACACATTGTCCTCGATCCAATTAATAACATTTTGTCAAGGCAGAGAAATTGCAGTTAGAGTCGCAATTGGCCAAAAAATAAATACAAATCAAGCTCAATGAACTGGTCTGGCTGTGCAGAAGCAGAACCAGTTGCTGCTGCGCTTTGATTCAGTTGGTCTGCGATTCAATCTCAAGGCCCACAAATTGCAAGAGTTATCGCAAATTAGCTGGCGATCTTGACGGCGTTTTACGCACACGCATTTCGGGTCGATTTATCAATTTCAGGTCGCATACCGCTCGGTGACATTTAACAAGGTTCCAAAAGCATTTTTTGCGCTTTCGGCTCTAATCGCAGGCAACACCAGCAATTGCCGCAGTAACAGCAGCAACACCAGCAACAGCAGCAACTGAAACTAGCAACAAGCGCCAGCAACAAGGAGAACCAGAACAACTTCAATGCGCACCTGGCGATCAAAGTGGTTTTCGAAATGCAGCCAGAACAACCACAGGCAACCACCACAACATGTGAACCACAAAGAACAGCAAATCAATTGAGTATTTATGTAAAAAAAGAACAACATATTAATAAAACAAGTAAGAAAGCTGTAGTCGAGACTGCTCGACTACGAAATCCCCCGAACCCCTCTTAGAAAGAATAATATTCTAAGAATTATTCGATTCGTTTCTGCACGCATAGCAAAGTACACATGCATACACACGCTGATCTACGCTTGTACGCATGCATGTGTGTATGCATTGCAGGCGTCTTGCTGACTCGCTGTCTCGCTTGCTCTGTCACGTTTGTTAAGCTGCGAAAACTTATTTGATTCATAATTCTGTTTCGTAATCAAACTGTCAGGTCTATATGTCAAACCAAACTGTATGACTTTAAAATAAGTGTTTTAACACATTTTGAGGTGAATTGGGGACCGGGATCCAAAATCTGACAAAAACCGATATTGTATTAAATTAGTATCTATGTATATCTATATAAAAAAAAAAAAAAAATTATTATGGACTTAGAACTTGTCAATGGACATAAGACTTAACATCGGTGTTGTAGAACTCGCGATGATCTAACATTACATGCAACAGTCTAGCCATCTACACCACGGCACATCTTAAACTCGCAATAGCGAAAACGAATGAAATTCAGTGCTATGCGTCATATACGAAACAAAACGAAAACTAAAGCAGAGGCTGAAAATACAAATACAATTCAAAGACAATGCTAAACACAATTCAAAGACAATTCTGATTCTAAGAATCTGCATGGATGGCAACATAGAAAACAGCCCAAGCTGTTTTGTGTGTATATGTGCACACGCATAGGAAAATTGCTTTGCGTTGCCAACGTTGCTTGCATTTGCATTGCGATTTTAATTGCTTTATTTCGTTTAATAAATATGAACGTATTTAAGGAATTGTATTAAAAGTTTCAGCATATGATCTAGATATTCTATTGAACATTTTACGATTTTAAAAAAATCTGAACTCTTTTACAATTAGCTTTACATGTACAAATATGCACTCAGCCACACGCTGATCTACGCTTGTACGCATACATACATGTATTTTTGTATGTGTGTAGCATTGCAGGCGTCTTGCTGACGCGCTGCCTAGCTTGCTCTGCCACGTGGGTTGCGTTGCGACAACTTCTATGATTAATAACTCTGTTTCTAGATGGACATTTGTAATCACACGTTCAGATTATGATCATGACAATCATATCTATATGCCAAACCAAACTGTATGTCTCTAGTATTTGAAATACATTTTTTACACATTTGGGGGTGTGGAGATGAATTGGGGACCGGAATCCAAAATCTGCCAAAAACCGAAATTGTATTAAATTAATATCTATATAAATGTAGAAGACTTGGAGACTCTAACTCTAAAGATGAGCGAGATATAATTTTATAACTGATTCTCGATAAATTGATATATCGATAACTCTGGAAATATAAGAGTTATCGAATTTCTGAAACAAACTCGTACTGCGCGTGCAATATACGAACCTAACACAAAAAGAATGAAGTCTCTAGCTTTTGTATCTTCGGATATCCTTGCGTTCAAACATACGGACAGACGGACAGACGGACAGACGGACAGACGGACAGACGGACATGGCTATATCAACTTCTCTCGTCACCCTGATCAAGAATATATATACTTTATGGGGTCTGCCACGCCTCCTTCTCCCTGTTACATACATTTAACAAAACCATTATACCCTGATTTCCCATTTTCAATGGGTTCAGGGTATAAAAAATAATCATATTGCATTAAATATGTGAGAAAACTTTTGCTAATTTGACAACATTAAAATGCTAATGGATTTCGAAGCACATAACATTTATTTACTTAACTTAGCTGAGCTATAATAAAGGAGAGTTGCAACATATGTTAGTTACATATATATAAATAATTATTTGTTATTTAGCTCAATTATTCATAAATAATATTCAATACTTTAAAACTTGACTCATTTGCTTCTCAAAAACAAATGAAGCCCAAATTTCTCTTCTCTCTCTCTCTCCCTCTCTCTCTCTCTCCCTCTCTCTCTCTCCTCTCTCTCTCTCTCTCTGTCTCTCTCTCTCCCTCTGACACCCTTTTTATTAACTTAATAAGATTTTTACATTTTTCAATAATTTTAATATCTGTCAGTTACCCAAAGAGCAGAGTTTTCTCTTGCTCTCCATTGGTCTCAGCGTCATCATTGCAGTGAACTGCAGCTGAAAAATGCTTAGGCAACCTGTGCTGTATCCTTTGAAAACTGTTGAGTCCCTGGAACCAGCCCCTAGGGAGCTAGCAGCTGGGAGTGGCAGGTGCGGCAGGGTGCAGTCATGACACCTTCCTTGGCCATGCTCAACACGCCAGCGGAAAATCATTGCGAATCAACAAACTGAACATAACATTTGCTTAATATGCCAACTATGCGCAAACTGTGGCAACAACTTTTACTGTGGCCATTCAGCCAGCCAGCCATTCAGCCAGCCAGCTACCGAGTTGAGTTGGTTGCACAAACCGTCAACTCGCAGCGCGCAGCAGGCGCCTTGCAGCGTCGGCAACATGCTAATGTATGCAACACCCGCAGTCGACTGACGACCTTGAAAAATTATGCAAAATCGATGTAAAAAAAAAAAAAAAAAACAAACATTCACACACACACACACACACACACACAGTGGGAGAGTAACCAACAAAATGCGAAAATAAGTTCAACAGCAGTAAAAAATGTAAATGTGGCACGAACGGAGAGAGAGAGAGAGAGAGCGAGAGAGGGAGAGCGAGAGGTAGAGTGAGAGCGAGTCGCACTGAGGGGGCGGTTGGGCGGCGTTTTTGGCTTTGGCTGAGGCGTCAAGTTATTTTTTTTTTTTTTATTTTGCACTCCGATTTTTATGTAAAAAATTGGCGCAAATGAGGCAGACAATGTCGGCGCTCATGCGCGCTGCTCTCGATTTAGGGAAGCGCGCCGCCGAGGGAGCCACTCGCCAGCGTGTAGGTGGTGCTGACGGTGGTGCGGGGCCATGTTGGCTGAAAGTTAAGCGTACGCTGAACTTTTGCCTGCCACTGCGGCGACTGATTTGCATACGATTTTGTCTGCTCACCAGGCCAGCAGCAGCAGCAGCGGCAGCGGCAGTGGCAGTGGCAGCGGCAGCAGCAGAAGAACTTCATTTTGGCACAAATGATGTTGACGTTGACGCCAGCGTCGACAGCGGAAGTTGTTGCTTATGCGCTGGCGTCAACGCCGGCAGCGACGTCGTCGTCACATTATGGTTTGTTTGCCATTTCCGTTTGGCATTTGCATGCAGAGCAGCGCTAGCCCAGAGAGCAAGAGCGAGCAAGGTAGAGTGAGAGTGAGAGAGAGAGAGTATGTGTGTTAGAGCAAGGCTCTCGCTTTCTGCTCCTGTTGATTTTTTTATTTTTTTTTTTTTGGCTACGTTCTTGTGCAATTTAAATAATTTTGCATAATTTTTGAAAATTGACTTATGGATTTCTCATCGTCTGCGATTCATTTTTATGACTATGTGTGTGTGTGTGTGTGTGGGTGTGCGGGTGTGTGTGTGCCACTTGTTGATCGGCTTGCTGTAGGTCATGTCTTGGCACTGTTTAAGTACTCATCATTTAGTCGGGCCCCCACGACGGCTCAACGCCCAAACAGCCTTCAGAAATTATGCAAAAATTATTTTCGCCAAAGTATTTTCATCTTTTTATGTTGTTTTTCTGCATAAATTGTTCAGTTTTGTCATCTTTGTGAATTCTTTAAACTTTTCACTCACACACACACACACACAGAGACAGCGGCACATGATAAATGAGACTTTAAGTTGTTTGACAGTCTTCCCCCGCAGCTCGCTTTGCGAATGTTTTGTGCAACTTGTTAAATGTTTCTTTATATTTTTCCTTCTTGTTCGCTGTGTTGGCTGTCGTTTTGTTTGCATTTGTATTTGTGCCCGTCTTATCAGGCCTTAAAGTCGTCAGAGAGTTGTCTGATTTGCATATTTGCAGCGCCCGTTTATCAGTTGCGAGTCGCGAGTCGCGACTTGAGAGTGCGGCCAGCAGATACATTTGTATCTGTATCTCCAGTTCATAGACAACTTGTGTCGTGTGTCGTTAAGAAAACACACACTAACAATAACAATAAGAATCTGAATCAGAATCAGAATCAGAACAAAAGGCCAACGTTTACGAGCTGCCCAATTGTGACCCCCGGTTTGATAAGCAGGCGTGCAGCTGCAATTACCCCAAAAAGCGAAGAGTAACAACAGCTCATAAAATGAGCAGAGAGAAGAAGAAGATGATGAAGCTGAACTGTCCAGCTGAGCAGAGCTGAGGATTGAACTGGTGTGGGTTGTTACATAATTTATGACTTCCCCCCGTATGCGCGTTGTCGAAGCTAGCTAGAAAAAATATAATAAATAAATTGAGGATCGTCTTTGTCGACATTGGTTGCCAGTTGCCCATTGCCCGTTGCCCGTTGCTAGTTGCCCGTTGCCGGTTGCCAAACACGTAGCAGGCCAAACAAAGTCCAAGTTGGGAACGTTTTAATTTCTTACACTTGGCAATGGAGACGCGCGTGCGTTGCGATCCGTCAACGTGCGCGGGCGTCTTTCTGTCCCACTGTCCCTCTGTCCCCAGTACCCGGGTACTCAGTCATCAGTCGACAGTCGAGAGTCGTCAGTCGTCAGTCGTCATTTGTTGTATGACCAAAGGCAGGCAGTGATAACGACTCGTATAGCGCGCAGCTCACAGCTCGCAGCTCGCAGAGCTCCTATGACTTGGCCCGTCTCGCATTAACCGGAAGCCTGCGCCAAACGTGATCAACGGTTTGGTTTGCGGCTGTGCGACAGCGACGAGCGTTCGCCCTCGCCTTTAGCTACTGCTCCAAGTCCATGGGATTGGGACTCGGTTTTGGGCATAGGCATGGGCATGGGCATGGGCATGGGCATGGGCCATTCATTCGTGCTGCTGTTGCCGTTGCCGTTGTCAACGATGAGCGCTGATACGTTAAATGAAAAAAAGCGAACCGGCAGCGTCCGTCCATGTCATACGTTTGAATGAAAAAAAAAAAAAAAAAAAAAAAAAAAACAACGTGCGTGCTGCCACAGAAGGAACGTTGACTTTGGACGCGACCAACAACAGAACGTCTTATATATATATACATACATATACATACTTATATATATATATATATATAGATATGTATATATATATATGTATTCTTTATATATGTCGTGGCATTGGCACTCGCACATTTCTCAACATTTTTAGTGGCACTCAATACAATTCGTTGCGTTCCGCTCCCCCAACTACCCACCCAAAAAAAAAAAAAAAGAAGAGAAGAGAAAAGAGAAGAGATTATACGCAAAATGCAATATACATTGTTGGATTGTTGGATTGTTGACTGCTCGAATGGATGGCTGTCTGACTGGCTGTATAAGATTCATAAAAAAAAAAAAATAATGTGCGTTGGAGTTTTAATTCTTACGTGTTACTAAAGGTCTTCTCACTCACTCATTTACGCATTCTCTCTCTCTCTCTCTCTCTTTCTCTCTCGACTGACGTCAACGTCCATGTGCCTTCCTGTCTCGGCGGCAAGGTCCAAAAAAAACAGAGACAAACTGAAGAAGAAGAAGAAGCAGAAGAGCTCTGTATAGATGTAAAAAAGAAGATGAGTGAGCTGCGTACGTGCGTAAGGCAATTGCGTTGGACTCACTTGAACTTGCTTGGACTTGTGGACTCTCGGCTCGGGTGTTAAAATGGCATCCTTTGCGGCGCGGCAGAGCACTTTGAAGTGGTGCCTGGACGGTAGGCAGTGGGGCAGCCGTGGGGCGTGGGGCGTGGGGCGTGGGGAGTCTGAATGTGAATGCTTCATTACATGTCGGCTGCGTGCTGATGAAGTGTCGCAAATCAAATTTTTGCTCAAGATGATTGACTATTATCGAATTTGTAAGAAAATTAAGCAAGAGAGAATCGATATTTAAGCTGAACTCTGTGCGCCTATCGATATTTGATTATCGATGCTGGCAACTTATAAATGAATTTTTATTGAGGTTGTCATTTCGACATTCTTTTAAGGGTTTGTTGGAATTGATATCGATATTTGCATTGTTATCGAATGATTATCGGTTTGATACACATGATTAAGTGGTTGCTATTGAGGTTTGCTTCAGATATTAAGTATATTTATAAACGAATTCCTTTTATTATAGATGAATTATTGTTTGATATGGAAATGTTATCGATGCAAAATCGATAAGTTATAGATTGATTGCCATTGACATCAATATATAAAATTTTATCTATATAAGTTCAACCTGCTATAGAATTTGTTTCGATGTGTTTTCAAATTGTTAAATAAGATTTCTTTATTGTCATTGATACTTGTCGTCGTAATCGATAAGTTATCGTTTTACTAAAAGTCATTAATAAGCCATATTTGTTACTCACTTATACAACGATTGTCTCAAGACATGTCTATGACCCTATCATGCCCGCTAAGCCCCCCGTTTTCGGTACATTGACGCCTGTGGATATGCAATGATATTTTTAGCAACTGCTCTGGAGTCATTCACACAACGCCCAACACGCAATTCGGCCGAGCTGTGGTTCAGTTCACTCATTCACTCTCGCATTATACATAATAATATTGTTAAATGTTTTATGCGCTGTTGATGGTTGTCGAGTATTTAAACTTAACCACACAGAAACCTCAAGAATCACAGTGCCGAACCCAGCGCCCACACTGCAGACCCCCTGCACCGCGCTACGCCCATAAACCCACCACAGCCAACATGTCCACAGTCAATTAAATATATGGAAAGTATGTGTGTGTGTGTGTGTGTGTGTGTGTGGGCGCCATATAATCAGTACGTGTGTGTGTGTGTACATGCAAAAATGGCAAACGGTCTGTTAGGCACACATGCGACTGCCACGCCCCCGCCTCTCCCCCTTAGCCATACAACTGGCCATCAACAATCAGCAGCCAGCAACTGGCAACAATTTGAAAGATACGAAGCGTAACCGTAAAGCTGAAACAGGAGCAGGAGCTGTAGCTGGAGCAGGAGCAGGAGCAGGAGCAGGAGCCGGAGCTGGTTACCGTTAACGCTACGAGGACCAGCCCATGTTTGAGTTGCGTCTGCAGTTTTATCAACGCAACGACATCAGCTTAAAAGCACTCAAGGGGCTGCCCATGCCAAGGGAGGGGCAACGGAACATGGTAGCAAGGGAGCAAGGGGGCAAGGGTTAAAGGGGGTGAACGGGTACAGCCCAGACGACAATCAACGCAGTTTATTTATGGAAAAATAAAATGAAATAAAATGATGATGATGAGCAACAACAACAGCAAGAACAGCAACAACAATTGAAGCTATCTGCGAATGCCCGCCCACAAGGGTTAAGGGTTGCGGTTATGTTGTTCTGTGCGTTGAAATTAATTTCTGAGAGAGCACTTGAAATTAAAATTCCCGAATATACCGGGGGGTAGCTGACGCGAAGTTCTCGCCTGGTGCTCATTAAGCGCACGCAGTTCAGAAGTTGATCAAAATTCTTGATTATCATTCGTTGCGCTCTGACAAATTATTAATTTAAATGGCTCATAGAACTTGTGAGTGGTAAATCAGATAATCTGAGAGTTGAGAGAGCGAGAGAGAGAGAGAGAGAGAGAGAGAGAGAGCACGAATGATTGTTAGAGAGGAAGTCACATTAAGCAATTAGAGCAGCTTTGTCTGGCGTCGCTTGGGCCTAACTAATGTCGAGAACTGTTACTCCTTGGCCACATTTAGAGCCGGGCCAACACGCAGCTGTGTAGCCAAAACTACATACAAACATATAATAACCATAAAGGCGGCAACATAAATTTTCAAGTCAAGTGTTGGCTCTCTTGCCCTGTCTACTGCTGTCTCTTGGCCGTGTTGTCAGGAGTTAGCCAAGCGCAACCCGCTGCTGGTGGGCACCTTATCATCTGAACCAAATGCCTTACTATATATATATGTATATATATAGGTATGTATACGTATTGCCATGACTTTTTCGTGTTGCCGTTGGCTTTGCCGCTGGTGTTGCGGTTCAATAAACCATAAAAGGCTCATTAATTATGCGCATATCGCGCCTACAGGCCCGGAAAATGTGTCACTCTGCAACGCTGTAGCTAAGTCTCTTTCGAGGGCATCGCAGTGACTCCGGCTTGTTAGGCTCTGTTCCTGGTCAGGGTATAAGCACTTTGTCGGCAACTCTGCATGAACTTTGCTGCAAGTACTTAAATGATAATGTCGACCGACTAGCTGGCAGGCATTGTTTTTTGAATGGACAGAGTTTGTTTCAGGTATTTAAAGGAATATATGTCTAGTAAGCAAGCTAGAGCATGGCTTGCAATAAGAACTGTGTCTAAATGTAGATTTCAATTAATCTAACGAGCTTGGCTATGAATCAATACGACTTTTCCATTTAGAAGTCTTACTGAAGTTTCCATACATTATATCTTTTATTTACCCAAGAGAGTTATACCTCTTCGATAAAATTGAGAGTGTATTAAATATTCGTTTGACTGCATAACTTTGCGACTTGTTATCAACCCTGATGAATTCGGCAGTGGCTTGCTCTACTGGAACCAGCCACATGTCAACGGTTGGCGATTAATTAAACAAAAGAATTACGCGGGTATAAAATGCTTGACATACTTTTTGAGGTTTGCCCAAAAAAATAAAAAAATAAAAAAAAAAGAAACAAGTATTTAAAAAAAAAAAAACTGGCTCAAAAGCATATGAGTTTTAGGTGTTGGCTTAGCCACAGCGACCTTTGTGGCATGCAACAGTTTTGCATTGCATTAAACGAGACATGAAAAAAAAAAACACATAATATTGTATAAGAAGTAAAACAATGAAATTCAAAAGCAATAATTAATTTAATTGACATCTTTTGAGGCACGGTCTCTTGGCTGTGATTGAGAATGAGAATGAGACTGAGTCTGTAGACTGCAGACTGGAGCAGAGACTGAGACGCAGACTTCGACAGACTTTTGACTGACTGCCACGCAGGAAAAGCGACGATGTCGGCAACAAAGACAAGATCTTGGCAAAGTCGGCACAGAAAAAAAAAACACAGCTCACACACACCTTGAAAACTGTCAAAAAAAGCAAACTTCAAAGCAGCCACACACATAACAACAACAACAACAATAGCAACAAAATGCCAATAAACAAGAACCCGACCAGAGTTGCCAACAATTTTATTGCGTGGACTGATTACAGCCACACAAAAAAAAGCAAACTCTGCAGCGAGCTCTTCATGAATGAGTCGCTGTCTAAAGCTCGTCCCTGGGCATGGCCATAGTCATGCTCATGAGCAGCAGCCGCAGCAGCTGCAAGCCGATTCGCATAGCCGTCTGTCTTTCATTCAGTAAGCTACGCCCGTGCCTGGACTGTCTGCCAGAAAAGAGGCTTCACTCTACAGTCTTCACTCTGCTGACTTCATTCTTCAGTCTGCGGCCCACGGCAAAGACGAGCCTTGGCAACGGATATCATTAAGCCAGGCTTTATTTAAACTGCTGCGTCTGCGACGGCGTCTTTAAGTAGGCGCGACAATTGCAACAGTTTTTCATGCTGCAGCTGTTTGTTGTTGCTGTTGTTGTTTGCTGTTGCTTTTGCTGTTGCTCTCGTGCCCCTTTTAATGAATGAAAAGTGAATTTGGAGTCGAGGTGTGCGCCAAAAGGTTGGGCCACTGCCCCGTTGATTGACATGATCATGATTTACACCTTTCTGGGTGCGTAAGACACCCACTTGAAGAAGATGCAAAAGGATGGATAGAGAGAGGTATGAAGATATTAAGAGAGGGAGAGAGAGGGAGATAAGAGTGCCGCAGAAAGTGATTTTTTGCTTGATCTGTAATTGACTACAAATTGAAATGCACTGTGCAACATGATTCAGGGCAGGATTCAGAAATTAAGAGATGCTTAAAAGTAGGAAGATATGTTTTCGAATTTAATGAGAAGTTCGAGATGACTATAGAAATATAATAAAGTTGATAGAAATAATAGAAAGATATTTCAATGGAGAACAGATTTTGATCATAATCTACTTTGCTATAGCAGTAAAACTAGATTGAAACCAATTGCAAAGAGTTCGCAAAGACTGAAAACTAAGTTTGATTACCAAGAGATTAGCTAAGTGCAGTGAGTAAACTTTTACTTTGTGCCCCATTTACAAGAGAATTTGTATTAATCGAAAACTAATTATATATGAAATTATCACTTCATTCATTAAGAAATGTCTTATAAATAATTTATTTCTATTATATCTATTTATATAGCTCCATTCTGTTAGACAATCTATAACTGTATCTGTATCTATATCTCAGCTGTAGCTTTATCTAATTATAGAACGCTTTAAATGTAAATTCGAGAGAAATTCCAATCGAATGTTAATGAATTATGCAATTGGCAGACGTGAAATAGTTTCATTCAGTCCAGTGCCAGTCGATCAGCTGTTGGAGAGCTGCTAATTGTTTGGGCCAGCAGCAGAGCAACACCCGCACATCGATCGGGGCTGTGCGTAGGCACTCGCAGCTGTAGCTGACAGATACGAATCTGGCAGCAACACGTCGTCGTCGTTAAACTAAACAAACTCTGGCAGAGGGGCGAGGCAGTGGGGCTGAGTCACGGAATGGAGTGGAGTTCATGACCCGCGCGGATATACGCGGCGCGTTAAGCATTTTGCGTTTGTTTGCGCTAATAAATCAAATAAAAAGTTAATCAACAAATGCGCAACTTGGCTTCGCTCGCTCGCTGACAGGCGGACAAAGTTTGTGCTTAATTTTAATCCTTTCCGTATCAAATCATTATTCGAGTCTAAAAGCGCCACAAATTTTACCGCAAATAATCATAATGAAGCGCTAGAGTCGGAACACCGAACAGGAGCAATGCCAATGCTGTCGATGCCGTCTCTCTGGCAGCTCGGAGCTGTGAGCATTGTTTGCTCTGCTGTTTGTCGGTGGTTGCGGGTGGTTGCGGGTGGTTGCGGATGGTTGCCAGAGCCGCAACCTCAGCCACTTGCAGTTCGAGTTGTTGTTTGATTTCTCTGTTTCTGTTGTGCTGTGCTGAGCTGTGCTGTGTCTCTCAGTGCTTGGTTCGCGCGCGCGGCAAAGTCAACAACACAGTTCGAAACGTCAACAAAACCTTTTAAATTATTATTTGCCTTTGTTGCCTTATTTGACTTTTGTGCACAGGCAGGCGGGGGCGATGCCAAGTTTGTCAGCCAGCGGCTTGCAACCCTTTGCCCAAAACTTTGCCCTTGGCTGGAAGCGTGAGAAACCAACACAAGAAAGTACGTTACAAAATTCTAGATAATAATTTTGCGATGATCATTATGAAGTGTTGCCAAAATGCTGAACAGATCACAGATCATCTGCCTTTAAGGACGACCCTCTCTATCTATGCTGAATCGAACTGTCATTCGCGTACCTCGATCAACGCTTTTTGCACATTCAAATTTTCAATTTCGAATTTCACATTAATTTGAATTTCGCATGCAAAAGAGAAGAGAAGCCCGAAGGATGCGAAAGGGGTTCAATGCATTTAACATAGTTGATTGCATCTTCAATACGCGATCAATATTGTCTTTTGTGCTTAGCGCATTTCCATGGGAAAGAAAAATCTTCTTCTCTCAGCTTAACCCTTCTTCCGCAGGCTTGGGAAAATTAAATAATATGCAAAACCCTTGCGCACAGATGTCATCCCATTAGGTGCCTAGTGCGATCGCCCGATCGCCCTATCTGCCACGTAGGCAAATTACCTCAGCAACCCCCTTGGAAGAAGATGCCTCAACCCATTTGAATACTCATCTTCATCGACTTCTTCCGTGTGCGCAGAAAAAGGTTGCTCGATCTTGCTTCATCTGCATAATTTTCACAATGTGTGGCAGGATCAACCCTTGCCTGTCGTCTGCACCCTTGCCGCAACACGTGTGCCCCGTTCACCATTCACCGTTCAGCATTCAGCTCGAGGAGGAAAGAAGACGCCGCAGCGCAGACAACTCAGCAGACCAAATATCAATTTTCTCCATTCTCATGCAAATCAAAATGCTGCCCCGAAATAAATAACAAAATGTGACATCAAAGGCGACTGCCAGATCGAGCTGCGATCGAGGTCGGGTTAAGGGTCGTCGCCTAATCTGCGCTGGCCGTCTTAAGGGTGGTTTCTTTCCTTCGTCTTCATCTCGGCTCCGCTGCGGCTGCTGTGTTTTGCCGGTAGACGTCAACAGCCAGCGAAAATCGGCAACAACAGCCCCTAATAGATGACCTATTATTATCGGCTGGAACGGAGCTCGCGTCTTTTTTGGCAAGCCTTTGGCAACGTTTGCCATTGTAATGCAAATCAGTGGGCTGGCTAGAGCTCGCGGTATTGATCCTTAATTTATGCATAAATGCGTCACCTTTGCCTCAATGGGCTGTCATGGGTGTCAGGCTAAGGCCAAACTGAGCCCGGCTATGCCAAGGGCGAGGGTTATGCGTCCGCCTCGCTAATTTATAATTTATGCAAAACACAATTTCGCCTGCAACTCCTTTTCGACAGCCTCTTCCTCGTCGCTCCTTATCGCTATTATTGCGTAATTCGAGACCGTCGCAAAAAGTGAAAAGCAGGAAATCTTTTGCATTTCCTCAACACTTGAGGTGGTCCGTCACATTTTCGCGTATGCAAATCCCATTGTGAACCTGTGAGGGCAAGAGTTCTTGCGATTCGGAAATCGGATGTGGATGTGGATGCGGATTCGGGTGCTCTCGCTCCGCGTCTGCTGCCTTAGGTGCTTTGTGGGCCCTCGTCGCACAATCGTTTAGAAAATTTAATTTATTTCGATGCGGCGGCTGCTGTAGCAGCCAGCATTCATTGTAGCCAGTTTTCTATTTTCCAATTCTATTTTCAGTTTTACTTTTCAATTTCTATTTTCTTATTCAGTTTCATTTCTTTTTTTAGCTGCTGTGTGTTACCGGGGGCAGTTACAAATTTTGTTGCCATTTGCTACTCTTGTTGCCGTGTTTTGTGCTTGTATGCAAAAAGGGTTTAACTCATGTGCCCTGCACATAGTTTGTCAAGCTCTACAGAATCACAAAATTATAATATTGTTTTGCAAGCAAACTGTACATGGAGAACGAGAAGGAATGAGAGAGAAAGAGAGAGAGAGAGAGAGTTTCTCTATCTCTTTAAATTAACTCTTTTAGCTATATCAACTCTATCAATATCTAAATTAAAATTCCTTTATATTAATTTATAATAAATATCTCTTTAACTAAATCTGTTTCATTTCATTTTCCACTATAGAGCGTAGCGCATTCCACAATTCCATCTCGTTGACAATTTGTGTTTTCCATTCTTATCAAATTCAATTTCATACATTTTTGTGCCGTACGCTTTTGTTCAATAATTTCTCACTCTATCGCTGCTCCAACTCTCTGCCTCTCCGTCTCCCTCTCCCTCTCTCTCTCTCTCTCTTTTCACTGTTTTATCAATTTGTGTGGCGCTCGTTACTTATTTTTATTTATGCTCCGCTCGCAGCCCACCTATTTGCCGCCCTCTCCAGCCTCGATGCCTTTTGCAAATTTTTGCATAACCCGCGAGCAAAGTTCCTAAACGAAATAAATTCGTTTTTTTTTTCCTTTTTTTTGTATTTTGCATTTGATAAGCGAGGGCCAGACTTGGGCGCGATACGTCTGTATGTGGCCAAAACAAATGCTCTATGCTCCACCTGTCTCTCTCTCCCACTCTCTCTCTCTCACTCTCTTTGTCTCTCATAGCTCATGCATTTTGGGGCTGCTGTCATACATCGCATCTCGATAGCAACAGCAATATATTCGCCATTCGCTCTCTCAGTGTATGTCTGTATGTCTGTGTGTGTGTCTGTGTGCGTGTGTGTGTGTGTGTGTGTGTGCTTTAAGTGTTATGTTGTCTCGTTATTTATGACTTTACACATGCAAATGCCGCCGTGCGACAAGCGCTCTAGCTTAGCTCCACTTGGAAAACATTTGCCGGCTACCCTTTTACCTCGCGGCATTGTTTATGGATGACATTTTCCTTACTTTCAATGAAAATTGCATGGAAATCGAATCAGTGGCGGCATTCGAAGAGGCAGCAGCAGCATTAGATTTGATTTGCCTGCCAGAGGGCGTGGCATTCAACTCTGGCAACTGTCTGCTGCTAGCGCAACTTGCGGCTAATTGTTATGGCTTAATCAAGAGGCGCGCGCGCCTCGACCAACAGCCCAAGTCATAACATTTCCTATGGGAAATTATGCGCATAATCAGAAGCAGAAAAAAAAGAAAAAAACTGAACAGAAAAAGTCAACACGCCAAAAAGGCATCGTGCGCACTGACATTTGAATAATTCAAAAGCTGACGGCGCGTTGTCCTTTTGCGCAGGCGCTTCCTGCTGCCTGAGAATTCTCTCGCCACTCTTCGTTCGCCTCTCGCCTACCTCTGGCTGCATTTTAATTAAGCGACGCATGCCAGACAGCTAGTCCTGCGCCGCAGCCTGTTGCGCCGCCGCAATTACAAATTCTAATTTTATGCTAATGTCAATGTTTTGGTCCTTAACCAACAGCAGCAGCAGCAGCAGCAGCAGCAGAGACAGAGGCAGCGACAGCATTAGCGCCAGCTTGTTGGCTAATTATTATGCACCATAAACGCAGAGAGACGTCATTTGTATGTATTAATTTGAATGTTAATAAACTGGATTTCTTGACCCACTAAACTAGAGAGCCGAGCCGAGCTGAGCTGAGCCGCGCCGCGCCGCGTTGAGCAGGAGCAGCCGCAGGAGCAGAGGGCGACATTGGTCAAACATCTTTTTTTTTATGCGCAAATCTGGTGCATAATAATGAATAATTATCTGTTGCTCATGGGCTCTGCTGTTGTTGCTTTGAATCTACTATTATAATTTATTTTGGTTTTTATTTTGTGTTCGGCGTATGAATAATTCAAGTCGCTTGCGGGCCGTTGTCTTTGCTGTCTTTGTTTACAATCGTAGGTAGATATGGATATAGTGATATGATATGGTGTGCTGTAAATTCCATATTGATATACATACATACATACATTTAGTGGCATAAAAAAGCTAGAAAAAAAGCCATTGCATGCGGCGTGAAAATCAGCTGTTGACATGGGAGCCAGCTGTAGCAGAAGTGATTTATTGTTTGATTGTTCAGCTAATTAGCAAATAGAGAGCGAGTCACTCTGACAAATTATCAAGTGTTTCATGAGACATACTTGTATATATATATTATTATATAGTATATGTGCATCATCTGTCAAGCTGTGGTGCCTATGGATGACTAGTTGAATAAAGTGAGAATTTCAATTGATGTTTATATAAGTCTGATTTACTATAAATTTATATGTCTATATATATATATATATAGAATATGTGTATGTGCAATATGACAATCTATCTAGCCAAGGTATATATATGTATTTATGTTATATAGTAACTTATTATTCTATACACAAGATCGTGTCACATGTTAGCAGTAGAAAGTCTGACAGCGCAGCTTGAAAGCATTGCAAGTAAATCTTAGAAGTTATATAAATTATAATAAAAATAATAAAAACTATTTTCAGCTATTTTTAAATTTAAATTATTAATTGTCAGTTATACTAAATAGTTTGTAAAACAATTTCTTATTCTTCAATTTATTCTGTATCTCTATATTTTATAATTATATTTATATTATATTTATCTTTGTACAGTCTGAGAACATCTTTAACTGAACATCAAGGTATTTCAATCAATTTCAATCGTACAAAACTTTTCTCATCTCACACAACATTGGAGTGAGTAATCAAATCCCTTTCAATCACATGCTGTTTCTTTAACTCTTCAACTCTTCTTTAAGCTTGCCTCTATCTCTGTGAAAAGTCACTTGATTTTTTTCTAATCAGCTTCGTTTTTTTTTGTTCTTCTTTTATCACACATACAGCTCCATCCACTCGACTGGCACTGGCAATCAACCCATTTAGTTTTGGGATGCTGGCACAACTTCGCTGGAGCAGGCAAGGGCAGCCCAACGCAATCAGCATAGACAACATGGAGTAGAAGAACAAGCACAAGGACGATATTGCTGGGCACATAAAAAAAATCGTTGAGCATAGCAAAAACCATAAAAATCACACCTACGAGTACGTTGTAATAAAATGTTATCAAAAGTGTTGCTGCCAGTCCGCTGCTGGCAGTCGTTGTCTAGCCCTCCCCCCGCTACTCCTGCTCTCGTCGGCGTTTTGCATATGACAGCGGCAATTGGGGCGAGGCGCGTGGCAAGGAAGCTGGACGTAGCGAGCGCCATTGTTAACCCTTCCTCGAGTGGAGCGCTGAGGTTCCCGCCATAAAAAATCCACAGAGCTGGTAATGTGGGCGCGTCCTGTGGCTCCTGCTTGTGTTTTTTATGCCCGCTGATGTTCCATCTCTCTCTTACTCTCACTATATTGACAATTTCATGGCGTGCTCGGCAGCGCCTTTCGCCTCGTCAGCGAAATAAACAAAAATCGAGCATTGTAAAAGCAAAGCAAAGCAAAGCAAAAAAAAAAAACAAAAAAGAAGGAAGCCAAAGACAAATACAGTGGAGCATACAACAAAACAAACATTTCGAGCGCAGGTTCTCGCTGACAAGACGCTGGGGTGCTGTAAAAAATAAGCAGAGCCCGCTCGAAAGGATAAACCAGTAGACTACGTGTGTGTGTGTGTGTGTGTGAGCGTTCAAAGTGAAGAGGTAAAAATTTTCTGCTGACGACAAGTATCTGCTTTAAAAATGACTTGGACGTAGATTTTTATTGGTTCAGCGCCGTTCCAGACCAGAGCTGAGAGTGAGGAGAGCGGCTAGCGATATGGGGTTGCTTGCACTTAAAGACGGAGACGCGCACAGTTGCTTAAGTGCAGCCGTGGCGCAACAACTAAAGGAGTGCACAAGTATTTGTAAATCTTTTGAATTCCAGCAAAAATCACACACACACACACACACACACATGGAGAGCAAGAGTGTAAACAGACAGGCAGACGAACGCAGGGACGAAGGGACGAAAGGCAGACAACTGACACACACTGGGGTGCATTTTGCAACCCTTTTCGTCTGGGTGCAATCACAGCCAGCGACATCTATTGTTGTACAAGCGAACTACAAGCGCATGCATAGATATTTATGTTGGGATTTTCTAATTTGAATTTGTTCGACTTTGCTGCACCCGAAGCGGAAATTGTTGCAGGAAAAACGAACATTTGATGCAACCGGGGTGGCATCCAATGCCCTTGCCCAATTGTAGTTGCTGCCGGCGGAAATGCTCAGATTTTATAGGAAATGCAGTCAAGGGTTAGGCAATGGTTAGGGTCTCGAGTAGAAGCGAGGTGAATACCAGCTGCATATCTAGTATGGTAGGCTATGGAATGCAGTTTTCTAGAGGAGATATTTGCAATAGATAATATGAGCAGGTCTATAGCAATCTTATCCAATTGGAATATGGGAATGTCTGTGATATAAATATATATATCTCATTTAAAATGAAAAGAATTAATCAAATTTATGAAATTATAAAGAGAGCATATAATAAGAATATTTATAAAATATATTATATAGAGATGGAAAGAACTGGTATGGAAATCCGCTCTACAAAAATGAAGCGTAAAATGGGCAACTTAAATCAACCTTAGCAGATCGTTTTCCATTCGTTAGTACTCATTCTAAATAGTTTTCAGACTCTGACTGCCAACGTCTCCAAGCGCCACTGGGACGAAGCCAAAGAGAGGCGAACGAATTGGTTAAAAACGAAAAAAAAAATCGCGCTACAAAGGAATTCACTTAACAAATTGCGCAAATTTATTCATTACCCGCAAAAACAACAGCAGCAGCAGCAGCAGGAGCAGCAGCAGCAGCAGCTGGTGTTGCTGTTGGTGCTGCATGCGGCCAGAGGTGTGGCAGGCGGCAACAAAACGCTGCAAAATGAAATAATCCACACTTTTGGAGGCTTTATCATGCCGAGAAGCCGCAAGCCCCATAGCCAAAGTTAGCCACACCACAGTGACTGTGACTTGGGCTGCTGCAACTGCGAATCGGACGCAAACTCGGACTTTGACTCGCATTCGCACTCGCACTCGCGCTCGCGCTCGGCCCAATGTCAGAGCAGAAGTCGTAGTTGGAGTCTGAGTCGCAGAGTTGCCGCCACTTGCCACCGCTTGGCCCGACCCGCTTATCAGTGCGCGCATCAACAAACTTGTGCGCAGGCCAGACCCAGGCCAGGCACAGGCCTATGTCGAGCCCCAGTAACTTCATCACCTTGCCTCATGCCACGGTGGCGATGACTGTGCGCAGAAGCAGCGACCAGCAGCAGCAGCAGCAGCAGCGGCGTACAAATTAAAACCTCAGCACAAGAGTTTTTTCGGATGCAGATTTACGCTGCCCGATAGCCAAGGAGCGCTCCTCCACCTCCTGCCCCTTCCTCTTGCCCGTTCCATACTCACCATTCAGAGTCGCCTTTGATTCTGTGCCCAGTAGCAGTTGCGTTGTCGATACACCTCGCCAAATCGACAATAAATTCTCAGTGGCCGTGCATGAAATGATGCCCCCGTTGCAACCACACTGCACTGAGCCATCTCCTACCCCCTACCCCCTCTTGCAGCAACAGCATTGTCGTCATCGCTGGCGTCGTGTCTTTTGGTCGCGGACCTGAAAACTCCTCGTATATCGCAGCGTGGTTATCACATTTGTCTCAGTTTCGTTGCCTTTCAGTCGCAAGAGCCATGGCTAATAAAGGATATTATGCATTTAGCATGCAGTTTGTAACGTTTAAGGGAAATGTTTGAAGTACATTTTCTATGAATATGAATATGAATGAAAATGATGTCTAGCAAAATTATTGGTAAAGGTAAAGTCAATTAATAATTATACATTTTCATATGGAATGGAATTTTCATATGTAATTTAGCTAAAAAATCAACATCAATAATTAATAATAAAGAAGCATCTACGAAATCTAATTCCATATTAAATTGTTTATTAAATTCATTTTTACTCTGCTATTGATTGATTGATTGACCTTTCTCTACTGAGCTTTATATGCTCATATGAGCTTTAGCTGAAAGTATCTCTGAGCCAAGCACTTTTCCCATAGCTAACTATAAAGGGATAGAGTATTTAAATGCTCATAGATTTGAGTAGACTCTTAGCTGCCTGCTGCATGTGGCGGCTGTTGGCTGTGGCGCATCCAATTGCTTGGCATGGTCGGTTGAGTCGGTTGAGTCGGCTGAGCCCGGTCCGCCCTCTGAAGGCACCTCGGGTTGTTGATCGTCGCTTCGATTTGCTACATTTTTATCTCCTACCGTGAATTTCGTTACCGCTCGTAGCTACTGCAGCAGCAGCAGCAGCAGCAGCAGCAACTAAAGGGCAGCTCGCAACATTTCTGTTTATTTTTTGTTGTACAAAATAGATATTCCACCATATACATATACATACATACATATATATATTATATATATATATCTGTATCTGTATCTGCATGCATATAGATATATATATTCAATTTGGGGGGGGGGCGCCTGGCTGGCCCAGGCTGTGGGACGTTGGCTCAGTTGCGCAATGACATCATAAAAATCATTTAAATTAATTTGCAGTTGTTGTTGTTGCTGCGGCTGTTGGTCCAGAGCAGAGCAGAGTCTCCATATGCTTTTATTTGTTTTTTATTTGTATTTTTATTTTTATGCGGATTTCGCTGGCTTTCTTTCGCTTTCGATTCTTTGCGCCCAATGACAAACGCGGCTGTTAATTTAACAAACGTAGCGCAAGGACTCGGCCATTACAAGGACTAAGTCCGCATCATTAAATTAAAATTGTCGCGCTCGGAATCTCTACAACTGTTTGGGGAGGTTTTCCACTGTTTTCCATTTCCATTTTCTGTATTTTTCATCTTCCTCTCTCTCTATTTTTTTTTCTATGCAAAGTTTTAGCTTTTCTTTTTTTTTTTTTTTTTTTTTATTTTACTTTACGCTTTATTAACAATGCGCTTCGGTTTAATGGCCGCGATTGTACAAATCGCCTTATGACAATTTAGCCAAAGTCCGGCTACAATTTTTATGGCCGCTTAATGGCTTTTACTGTTACTGTTACTGTCGGCACGGCGGGAGAGGAGAGTGGTCGGTCTCTTGACTCTCTCTGGACTGTGTCCACATGCAAATCTCGGCCGGCGCATCAGCCAGCTGCTGATCCTGCTTGGGTGTTCCACTCGATCGCTGCCAGCCAGCTCCTCGATGGCCGATTTCCGACTGAGTAATTAAGCCTTGTTGTGCATCTTGTTGTTGCTGCTGTTGTTGCTGTTGCTGTTGCAGTTGCTGTTGTTGTCTAGTGTCACGCCATTAAAACGAAATCACAGTTAAGGCTCAAACGTCTCCGTGGCTCGTTTGGTCAGTTAGTTGGCCAAGAGCTGGCATTTTGATTTCCACGTAAGACTTCGCCAGCAGCTCGGACCTGGCTTGCTCTTTTTCCTCAACCTTATTTTTTATTTAGTTTCTGGTATTTTTTTTTTTTTTTTTTCAATTTGTTTTTCGCTTTTTGGCTTATCAGCGATGTTGGGCCAAGTTTGTTTAACGCCCAGGCGAACAAAACTCATTCGTAGAATTTGACTGAAACGCTTCACTGAAATCGATTTGGTGGCTGTTTGCCTCTTGGCTGCGCTCGGTCTCTCTGGTCTCTGGAGTGCCATTGCCATAACCATCCAAATTGTGCCTAAGTAGTGACTCCCAGACTCTCTGACTCTCCCGTCGTGTGGGCCACGCACACACACGATATCGATTAGGCATACTCACACACGCACACTCAAATATATAGAAATATATTGTTTTTTTTTTTTTTTTGAGTTTTCGTTTTTTTTTTTTTTTCTTTTTTTGTGTTACGCTTTAAAATGCTTCCGCTACCGTTGTTGTTGTTGTTGTTGTTTTTTGCTTTCTTTCTTTTGCATTTCTTTTGCAATTTCGCTTCAGTAAAAGTCCATTTGCCGCCCAACTCAATCCCAATCCGAGTCCCAACCAGGCCAACCCCGAGCGATGCCAATGCCAATGCCTGTGCCTGTGCCTGTGCCGCTGTCTGTGCACCCCTGGTGCGGTTGGTCACGTACAAGATTTTCTCGTTTATTACATTTCCCTTTAGGTTTATTGCTTCTTAGTGTCGAGCCAGCAGCAGCCGCCGCTGAAGAAGCTCTACAATGCCATAGCTAGAGCTGGGCCTGGGCCTGGGCTCAGCCGTGCCAGCGAGCGAGCAGAGAACCAAAAAAATGACTTGGAAGTTGACTTGCCACTGACAGCCATCGACCTGGGTTCGTCATGCCCCCGGCTCCATAGCTGAAGAACTGCCCTGCCCCAGCCTCAGCCTCAGCCTCAGCCTCTGCCCTTACTGACATGTGCAGTTTTCCTTTTCAATTTATTTTCCTTTTTTTCTTTTTTTTACAAATTTTTCACGCTCTTCAAACGCAAAACACGCCGCAATTCATTTGCCTATGTCCCACGCAGCGGCCGGGTTTAACTTGATGTCCAGCCAAGTGGCTGAGCAAGTGCCACACCCACTGCTGCCGCCGCCTCACGCATGATATATGCACTATCTGTGCGGCTCAGCAAAGCTTGACTTGACATCTCTGAGAGAGCGGAGTCATAAAATTGAAATTACCGGAAGTTATTATATCTTCATATATTAACTGGCATTGTCTTGCATTGTCCACAGCCATTGTCCTTTGTCCTGTTGGACTCGCCTTCCCCCCCTCTCGCTCTCTCTCGCTCTCTCTCGCTCTCTCTGTATGTCTCTGTCTTGTTTGGTCTGCCTATGTCTCTGTGTCGGCCTCCAGCCGTGCATCCTGTAGCGTTTAAGTTTAATTTTGTGCTTTTTCCGCTTGGTCTCATTCTTATTGTGTGTGTGCTCTGGCCACGTCCTGTGCTCGGTGTCCTGTGTCCAGTCCTGTGTCCTGTCCTGTGGCAGCATTTCCATATTTTCAAATCAAAATTTAACAACCACAACAATGACAGCAACAAATTGAGCAGCTTAATCTCGGCGCCAGTGTGTTGGCCAGAGCTTAAAGAATGTGCTGTAAAATGCGCATAGCTCGTTTCTCAAGGCATTTTACGAGCGCCAGGACATTCGAGCCCGGCCTGGCCATGCAAAGTGGGCTAAACAGCGCCAGCTATATACACATGGCCTGCCATCTATATTCATGGTCATTGCCAGCAGAATCAAGGTGACGTCTAACGTACAAAAAAAGTAGCAAAAAAAAGTATGTATGTAGTATAAAACAGCAACACGACAGGCAAAATATATATATAAATGTATTTAAAAAAAAAGGATGCAGCAGGACAGCAGCAGCAGCAGGAGCAGGAGCCAACAGGCAGCATCAGCCAACAGGCAGCTTCAGCTTGTTGCTAGTCGGGCAGCGACCTTTCCACACATGCAGAATATTAAAATCCATCTTTGGAATGCAAGCGGCGTTCGCTGCCCCGTCGACGTCATCACAGCTGCCGTCTCGCTCGTTGGCGGCGGCGCCATTTGGAATTTCGGTCAGGTTGGCAGCGCCAGCAAAGAGTTGAATCGAGGACAATGTGTCGTCGTCGGCGTTGCTGCTGCTGCTGCTGCTGCTTCCGTATGCAAAGGATGTTGCGCAGCGCCAACAAAGTTTCGCCTGCTCTAGCCAAACTGACGGGCCAAGTGAAAGTGAAATTCCAGCCGAAACCACCACAGTGCCCCACCCATCGCAGCGACAAGTGGGTGACCAGAAGATAAACAAATGCTTTTTGGACTTGAACCCAGTTCGGGCAGCCAATGGCAATGGCCAATGAGCAGCCAGCAGCGCGCTGCGCCCGTGGCAAATTTGTTATGCAAATGGCCGAGCGATTTAATTATCGCGCTAGACAACTGAAATATCGCCACATGAAACATAAACTGAAGCGCATTTAATTAGCGTTAATTGCTGCAATCTCTTCTCGTCGGCGACAACATCGGCCGGCCATTCTGGCCGAGCTGTTAGCTGCGATCGTCGCCAGATATCCGCATGCTATGTAAACTCATAGTTCGGAACGTTGCGCGAGCAGCGACAAAATTGTTGCCCGCCGGCTAAAACTTGTTTGCCATAATTTACTTGGGCCTCTTCTAGGCCAGCCACCGGTTGCCACTGGCCGCGTCCTTGCCCTCTCAGCGTATTCCTTTGCTGTATTTCGATCAATTTCGTTTGCGTTTGGCCATTTGTTAATCAAATGGCCTACAACGTTGCAACTTGTTGTTGTTGTTGTTGTTGTCGGTGTCGTTGTCGCTATTGCTGCTGCTTCAGTTGCAGTCGCAGTTGCAGTTGCAGTTGTTGTCGTCGTCATTTCGCTTTTCAAATTGCCTGGCAAATGCCTGCGGGAATTGTGCAGTTGCAGTTGCTGCTGCTGCTGTTGCTGCTGCTGCTGTTGCTGTCTTGGCAGGTTGCAAGTTGTTTAAGTCCGGTGGTCGATTGCTCTAGTGTTTGCTGTCTTATGAGCCTGGGAGCAGCAACAGGAAGTGAAACATTTAACTTAACAGCTAACGAAAAGTTAATTTCAATGCCTGATACGCAGTGTAAATGGTGTGACGAAGGAATTCTAGACTAAACTAATGCTAAAGATACTAACACAATTATTCAAATATATTTCTCTGGCTAGTGAGAATCGCCTAGAGAGGCATTGCCAATCAAGCAATTGGCAGGCAATGAAAGCAGCTCATAAATCACACAACAGCTAACTAATGCAATAAGACGCAGCTTCCACAACAGCAACAGCAACAGCAACATCAACAGGAGTAACAGCTGCAACAACAACAACAACAACAACAGTAAACAACATTTACTCACAAACAATAACAAACAATTTGCAGAGCCGTCAACGGCGCTGGGAACTTGGCTAAGCAACTGGCAACAGCCAACTGGCAATTGGCTGTATCTTGGCTCAGTCGCCAGCCGCCGCCAGCAGGCGAAGGTAAAGCACAAACGAAAAGCCTAAAAATCTGCATAAAAATCAAACGAAAAGGAATAATAATTTATTATAATTTTTTTTTATTTATTTACTGTTTTTTTCATTCTCTTTGCCAGCGCAACAAATGCAACAGTTTGTTGTCTGAGTATGTGTGTGCGGCATTATTATGTTACGTTGAACTTGAACTTGAACAATTAACTTAAAGTGAAATTTCGTACGCGAGCAGAAATTGTAAAGGAAGCAGCGAGAGGGGCGTGGCGGGAGGGGCAAGAGAGATGCCGGCGACTGCGCTTTACAGGCGCGTACGTAATACGCATAATTGAATTAATTTGTATAAATGAATAGTTTAAGTGGCCGGTCGAGTGCGAGCGAGATAGCAACAAAACGGCAGGCAGCAAGCAACAAGCGACGCCAGCTGCGACGTTAACAGCGACTGCAGAATACATATGTGTGCATGTATGTGTGTGTATGTGTGTGTGTGTGTGTGGCGCGCATTTAAATTTTCATTTTCCACACGCTTTTTGCGCAGCTTTGGCAGCCACTGAAATTTGAATTTCAATTTCCTTCGTCTCTGTCGCTGCCGACGTGCATCAAAATTAAATTATGCTCAGCCTCAGTCGACAGTCGGCAGTCGGCAGTCCGCAGTCGACTGAGCTGCTGACCCAGACAGCGTGCAGACAAAAATTAATAATTTCAATGAGCGAGATGGCAACACTTAATGGCGAGCGTACTACATGGCGTATAATTAACGTGTGTGCATGTGCCTTGGTTATTATGCTGGTGACGTCACAATCACAGTCGCTCGACGTCGTCGCTCTGGCTGCGCTCGAATATGCAAAACCAACTAACACAGAAACACATGAAATTCATTTAAAATTCTAATTTCAAGACAAATTAAATACAAAGCAAAGCTCGAAGCGTTGATTAAATGGCGCCTCCATCTGATCCGCTGTTTGGTCAATTTCAATGCTGCGTGGGTGTTATTAAAGCGTTATTTGTTACCCATTCGAGTTGAGGTTTAACATTTGTGGGTCGTTGACCCAGCTACAGTTTCTGACATGACTAATGTCTAACTTCTGTTGGGGTCAACCAACTAACCACTCTGTGGGCGTAGTCTATAAATATAAACTGAAATAATGACATGATTAAAGAGCCGAAAGTGAAGTAGGTGAAAGGAAATTAAAAGAAAAGGTTTCTTATATAACCAAATTGCTCAAACTTGAGAATTGCAGAGATCGGCTCTCTTACAGTCTAGTTTATGGCCAGTCACTTTAGGTTTTCGTTTTTCTTTTTCCATTATCAAACACTTGACAATGGCTTTGCATCTGAGAATTGCAGAGAAGGGCTTTAGCTAGCACTCTAAAAGTTCTGAATTGCTTTGAGTGCATTCTGTTGCTTGCTGCTCATTACATTTCATTACGTTCACCTACTTATACCGCTGTTAGTTATCCTGTCGCTAGCTTAAGTAGATTTATTAGCGCCTGCTTTGCTCCATTTCATTTCCTTTCAATTTCTGCAGCCAGCGACGGGGTAAGCAGCAATTTTTTTTTTTTTTTTTTGACTTGTGGCACTTGCCGGAATGCTAAAAGGGAATTTATTACTAAAAATATTTTGACAGCGCTAAGCTTAAAAAGCAGCTTCGCCCAGACGTGAGGGCTACTAATCAAGTGTGCTGCAGATGCAGAGCCAGAGAGACAGAAAGAGAGACAGAGAGAGAGAGAGAGAGGGGGAGCAGGAGACGGAGCCGTAGTTCGGGCAAGCAGCCGTTCATCAAATCCAGCGGCCACACGTCGCCGCAGGACTTTTGTCAGTGCGCTAAGCTAATCAAATAAAAAATAGCTATAGCTATAGCCTTCGCAGCCTCCAAATGTCGAAGGCAATCTCCCGCCTGGCAGACACAATGCGGCAATTTAATGCTGCATCATGCGCCCGCCGGGCACAGCCGAGCAGAGCGTCTCCGTCCTGGCCAACACCTAACCGAACTCCGGGCATTAGCGAATAACGTTCGCTGCAAATCAAAACACACGTGGCCGCAATTGTGGCACGTTGCACGTGCAACAGTGGCCCGACTACGCCAGTCAAAAGCGCACTTCAAAGCGCGCGAGTCAACTTTAAAAAGCAAAGTCGACCCAATAAGCACATGGAGTGCTCTCCCATGTATAGTAGAATATAAATTGCTGCCAGAGCATACACACATATACATACATATATCTACTATATATATATATATATATATATATTTATTGATGTGCGTGCGGGGTTTCCTTGTGCCTCAATAAGGGGTGTCGCGTAAATTGAATGAATGAATTGCTCGAAACGAGACCCTGGCCCACTCTGAGCCAAAGTTGAAGGCGTCGTCGTCGTCGTCGTCGTCGTTGTTGTTGGTGGTGGTGGCACGACTGCGGTCGTTTATTTACACAAAAGCTTAAGCTAAACCTTAAAAAAATAACTGTAACTGTTATTCTTAAAAAAGACGAGCGTCCAAAGCGGGCAGACGATTCGTTTTCCTAACAGACCCGGACCAAACCGGGCCGGGGTTGCTTGAGGGTGAAACGAACTACAACTGGAACTTAAGTCAAGTTGTGGCAGTAAATTGCGTCACGTTTCGGCATGCTCTCTCCCTCTCTCTCTCTCTCTCTCTCTCACTCTCGCCCTCCCGCTCTTTCTTTCTCTGCATCTTTCGCTCTCTGTCTATGTGTGTGTGTGTGTGTGTGTTTAGCTGCCGCGTCCTTCGCCAAGAGTCTTCTTAACGTACGTGTGCGTTTTGCACGCATTGATTTATCATGATCAACTGGCAACCCCTTGGTTCATCTCCCCTCCCCCTTAGCATCCCCACCACACTTGGCGGTTATTTTTTTTTTTTTTCTTTCAGTTTTTCACTTTTTGCAACAGTTGCACATTTGGCTTAAAGTTTAAACTGCTTTTCGTTTCGCATTCCCTGGCGATTTGGTTTATAGGAAATCAATACAACTGCAGTGCGTTTTCTTATGCTACTATTCCCCTCTCTCTCTTTCTCTCTCTCTCTGCTCCACTCTTCTCCTGCTGCTCATCAGCTAACGCAATAGCCCGCGGTCAAAATTGACTTATTCGCTGGCTGAAGCTGTGACTGTAGCTGGCCTGGCTCTGGCTCTGGCTCTGGCTCTGGCTTTGACTCTGACTCTGACTCTGGCTGGCTCGTTACTTCGACTGCCATTGCAGCCGATTCACTGGCCCTATCCCTGTCTGCCCAATAAGGCAGCATCAGTAGCCGCGGGCCAGACCCACACACACACACACTCACACATGACAGCAGCCCTGTCCCTGTCCCTGTCCCTGTCCCTGTTCATGTTCCATTCTCTGTTCCCTTCTCAATCTCTATATGCTTCACTTGCGCCATTCTCTGCGCCTACGCTGCTGGGTTTGGGCATGGGCTTGGGCTTGGGTCTGCGTCCTGGGCGGCAGCTACGTGATCTTATTTTGTGCTATGTTTTTCCCTCAGTCGCATTTCATGCCCAATTTTTCGTTTCGGTTTTTTTTTTCCTTCTTTTTCTCGATATCAATTCGTGCGTTTGTTCGCCAGCTATTTTTTGCTTTTCCTGCGTTTATCCTTACGCCTGTCGTGAATTAAAAGGATTTAAAGTCGTTGCGCTCTGGCTAAAAAGATAGCTGAATGTTTTTGCAACTTGCGGTTGCCCGGCACCCTCGTCATTTCTATCTAGCCGTCTCGCTGTTTGTCTGGGTGTGTGTTGTTTTTGTGGGTTATTACTTTTCAATATTGTCCTTGCGGATTAGTGCGACATGTGCCCGAAGGCCAACGGGGTTAGCATTTAGCCATGCGACAAGGCAGGCAGACCTATTCTTGTGTATCTACTTACAATTCGCTCCATTTGCGACCCACGCGGCAAAGAAAGCTAACCTATGCTACAGATGTCTTTGAGAACATTTAGTTGGCACACAATAAAATCAATGAACTTAAAATGAAACAAACTCTACTCTTTACTCATATGAGTATTGATCTTTTCTGGGTAGATACTTTGAACAGATGCTTCGATTTATGTGAATCGATTGCAGCTTAATCTCACGCACTCTCTCTAGTTAATCTCTAATCAAACAGCCATCCACTTCACATTCAGCTTCCCAGTCAGTCACCTTTACCCACGACACAACACTATCGGCACCCTTTCGACTGCGCCTCTCTGCGCGATTCTCACCCACTTAGGCAGCCTGTATGTAGTTCGTGTGTAGCCCTTTTTCACTCATTTGCAAGTGTGAATATGAATAAATTCGTAAATAAATTGCAGCTTTAAGCCGTTTGCAGCCAGGCCAATCAGGCCCAGACGCAGCTCCAGATACAAGCAAAGATATAACAAACAGGAAAGGGCAGGCCATAGAGTCAGAGCGTGCGAGAAAGAGAGAGAGAGAGGGAGAGACGGAGTAAGCAACAGCCACAACAAGGCGGCAAATATTATCCTTTCAAGTTGATTTGATCACGTACGCAAAAGGGAATTCCGGGACGCATAGCCGTACAAAATATGAGCTCGCTGGCGTAGGCCGATGTCGAGTTCTGCGTGGCGCGAAGGCTTTCAGGCAAATCAAAAACAGCAACAAAAGGCAGCTGTGCGAGTAGTGTGCCTGTGTCTGTGTATGTGTGTGTGTGTGTGTGTGTGTGGGAGTGTGTGATAGAAGGCACTGTCAGCCTAAGGGACGCAGTGCCACTTAAACATTAATAGAGCAGCGGGCGCGAGAGGCAAACGATATGCGTAATAAATGTCGAGCACAGCGAGCTGGAGAACTTCTTTCTGGTCCGCTCTCGGCGGATGTGTCGAAAAAAACTGCTTTGGCAAATCCTAAAATATTAAAGCCAGTCGAGCACAATAAGCAAAATTAAAACAATTGTGTGCCACAACTGAAGCTTTGGAGCAGTCAAGGATTCGCGCTTTACCCAATTGCCTTAAGAAATATGGCACTCGAATGCCAGCCCTCAACCAAATGAGCCTTAGCCTTAGTTTCTCCCGTTGCTGTTCCTCTTACTATTGCTATTGCTATTGCCTTTGCCTTTGCCTGTGCCTGATCCTGCGTCTAAGTCCTGACAATTTATGCCTCGTCGTCAAAGATGCGACTTAGCCCAAAACAAACGCGAGCCCAATTCATTTCGCGTGCCAGTTCGACTTCATTTAACCCAAACGGAAAGCCCAACCACCCCCCCCCCCCCCCTCTCCACCCCTCCACGGAACATTCGAAAGTCCTAACCCTTTTGCCAGCGCAATGTCTTCATTAGCGAGTCCTTTGGTCACGCAACTGTAGCCTCTGAAATTAACGCGCCCAGGCAGTCATAAAATTTCCGTTTATTGATGCTCTACCAACTGCTGCCAAGTGCTACAAACTGCGTTGCAAGTGAAAATCCTTTTGTCTTAGCAGCTGGCCTAAGGCTTACCTCCATTTACCATTTACCATTTACCATTTACCATTTACTTTTCTTTAATTTTAAGGAATTTGAGCTTGACTTTGGTGTAATTCATTCAATAGACACGAAAGCTCAAGAGGACAAATGATTTGTTTGACTCAATTCAGAAGAATTCTTTACTTAAATTACACAAGGCGAATCTTTCAAATTCCTAAAATTCTCTCCAATTGTCAGTAGCTTTTGCAGCTGTTGCTTTCTTGTGGCGAAAGTCCGATCCATTCTCTAACGTTTTCAGCAAATATCTGAGTGGACAAAAATTCTGCAATTTTTAATTACGAATGCGCACGTGTTCGTTCGAGTGGTTCCGCTCCGCTCTCTAGCCGCCTAGCCTCCTAGGCCTTCTCTAATGGTATGCGCTTGACCAATGGGCAATTCGAGATTTTCAATTGTCAGCGGACAGTCGACGATTGTTGCCTGTTGACAGTAGCTGTCAAAAAATGCCTCGACAGGCAGTCGCCGCTCTCGTCGGGTATCGATTGCGGGTATCGCTGGCTGGCTGTAGCTCAGGTTCGTTCTCCGGGCTCACATCTAACGTATAATTAGGCGCTTTGTATCAGTGGAAATTGGCTTTGACAAGTAAATGACAAACGCTTTTGATTGCTCGATTAAATCGCACGACGCAATTGTTAATTGTCTGACAGGGGGGGCTATGAATGGGCGCTCTATGGGGTTCTTGGGGTTATGATTACGATTTCGGTTTCGTTCTCTGGTTTCATCAATGTGGCACGTCTATGGCTCATGATATGTGGCCATAATACGTGTTGCGGCTGAAATAAGTACATTCTAAAGTTTTGACTCCCTCGACACAGCTCCCCGCTCATGCTCTTGTGTGGCTGTTCGGCTGTGCGGCTGTGTGGCTGTGTGGCAGGCGCCCCGTCAGGTGGCACCTTGGCTTTATTGATTTCTGCGGCTGGCTTTTATGAGTTCAGCTCAGTTGCGTTTGGGTATTCGTTTCTTTGGCATGCCAACCCCAAGGCACATGCAATTAAGCGCACATGTGTGTAGTGAAGTGGCAGGGGCAGTGCCCCCCATCCCCCCCTGCGCTCTGACCCACTCTTTCCCTATGGGGCACCTGTGCGACAGGCGCTGTTGAAATTTTACAACTTTTGGGCGAGCTCGCGTAGCAACTTTGACGCCTCATTGACTCGAGTGGATTCGCGTTGCCCGTCAGCCTCACGCCTCACGCTTGACGCCTCACGCCTGACTCTCGGCCTTCTCCTAGCCCCCCCCCCCCTAGCTCTCCCTCTGCTGTGCTGGCGTGTCACATGCATTTGGATCGCCTTGCGAGCGCTACTTTATGTGGCGTCTCGTGTGGTTGTCCTTATGAAAATGGCGTCCTATATGCGCATATTGTACACGCTTTTCACTGGCTTTGCTTTTGTTTTGGCTTTTCCCTTTTTGTTTGCTTTTGCTTGATTTTCTTGTTGTTTCATCTACTACACTTATTTCTCTATTTTTTTTTGTTTTTTTCTTTTTTGGTGGCCCGTGTGTTTTTATTTTGGCAATTAAATGCATGCGGCGAATGTCGACGATGGCGTTGATGGCCGCCCTGGGCTCGTGACTGAGCTGCTGCCATGTTGCATGCCGCATACTAAGTGTCATTATGAGCGACGCTTTTTCAACTGCGCTGCCTAAAACCCTAGACGAGCTCTGTCATTATGTGGCACACACACACACACACAGAGAGAGAGAAAGAGAGAGGCAGAGACTCCCACACAATGTTGCAATTACGTCGCTTTGGTCAAAGAAATTTGCCTACAGCATAATCCAATTTAAAGTGTTTAAATCAAATTTGAAACATCAGAACGAAGTGCCATTGTATAGTCCTGCTGTCAATATCCCCCCCTCTCGATCGCTCTTTGTCTGTGGATGCGGGTGGAAATTTTTGAATTATGTTCTAATAACTGCGGCAGGGTGGTTGCTTTGCCTACTTGCGCCTGCTGGCCTTCGTTTGTTGTACCTACGCGCCGCTAAACCATGAAATGCAATCAAATTTGCGGTCGTCAAATGGCAAATATTGCGTACGCAACACCCACACTACCCTCTCTCTCCTCTCTCCCCACTCCCTCACTCAAACACTTTAAAAGATAGGCCGGGGGGACAGCTGTCAGTGCGCGTCAGTTTGCCAGCTCGAGCTGACAGCCTCCGCCACCGCGTCCGCCCTCCTCCATCCCCCCTTTGGCAACTTTCATCGTGTACAACTCAATTTTGAGTTTTCGGTTTTGGATTTTTGAAATTGCATGGACATGAAACAGCACCACAGCACCACAGCAGGAAAGCAACAGAGCAGCAGCACAGAGCGTCGCGAGTTAATGAAAAGGATACACATGTCAACTTCAATTTTGGTTTTGGGCTTTTCATTTTCTCTCGCTTCTATTTATTTTTTGTTCTTGCGAGGTGTTCGCCACAAGGGTTGCTCAAATTAGTTGCTTCCTGGCCCTGAGGGTTGACTTGTAGGTGTTGCTGAGCGCAATCTGTTACATTTTTGGTCTCGGCGCTTCTTTTGCTACTTTTATTTGGCTTTCAATGCCCAATTGTCGTTATTGTTGGCTCTCAAATATTTGCACTTGTGCCTAGCTGGGTGGAGCGCTAATTCACCCACAATTCAACCACAATTTGCCCACAATTGTTGTTTGGGCTCACGACTATTCACGTATGTATATTTGTTTGTTTGGCCTGCAGTTTAATGCACAATCAATGTTTAAGCAGAGGAGCTTTCGTTTAATTAGCCAACTGCGCTTTGTTTACCAAGTGGATCGCATTATTCTGTATTAAATGAGACTGGCCATTCCCATACCCAACTCCCACTCCCACTCCCACTCTCACTCCCACTCCCATTGTCAGGGTCATTTTAGCAATTGAATTGTGCTTCTCAATGCACTCAGAGCAATGGAAAGTAATAAAAAAAAATATATATATATGTAGAGGCAATCAATTAATTATGGCATCGACATCGAAACTTTACACTGCTCAGCTAGGCACTAAAGTTGTCTATGTTGACTACATAATGCAATTCGCGCTCAGAGAAATACTGAAATTAAATACTAAAATAATACTAGATATCTAGCAAAAGCTGAAACATGAAAATTTGGCTAAATAATAATATGTTTCTGTATAAAATTCACAAGAATCATCATATTTGAATTGATAACAAAAGATTTAAAGTATGTTTGAGAAGCGCATAGAAGCGCGCACAATGCACTCTAACGTTTTCCATTGAATGTGGAACTTGTTTTCACAGCACAAATAGACAATAAAAAGCAACAATAATACAAAAGATGATTTATCGTGTGATTAAACAGGAAGATATTTGTGATATTTTTTTTTTTTTTTGCGGCGTGACTGCAAACATGTTCTAGAGACTGTTGTTGCTGTTGCTGTTGCTGTTCGTAATGGTTTGTTATTTTTAGTTTAGAATGCAATACACTATATACATATATATATATATATAGATATATGTATACAATATATATTATATATATTCTAAATTATAGAATTGCATTTATAAGTAATATTAATTAGCTATAAATAACATGAGAAACAACTGCAGCGACTTGTAACAGGTTTTTGCGCCGTTGACTAAGCCGCCCCCGGGGCGCGAACAACAAGCCGCTGCCGCACAGTGGCTGCGATATGTAAGCGCCCGGGCGATTACAAGGCCCACGTTAGATATAAATAACATATAGCGCACTATAAATCAATGAGGCCACAAAGTAGCGCCAATTGGATGAGGGAGGGGGCAAGGCAACTCGAATAGTGATAAGCATTATCGCACGGGCGCGTACGTTAATTAAGAGGCCAAAAACTAACATTAATCTATAGAGAAATATGCACGAGTACTCGCACACTCGCACACTGGTACACACTAGCATTCTCTGTGGCACAGTGGGTCAGGCTCAATATTAGCCGTATCTTATGCTCATTAGGCACAGCCTGTGCGCCTTGACCTCCGCAGCAAAGTTCAAAATAATTAATGACCTATGGCCAAACTTAATGAAAGACGTAATTTTTGCTACAACGCGCAGGCCACACACTCGATGTAGAGCAGAGCCTTATGAGTGGGGAGTTTCCTGCTTGGCGCTGGCTTTGATTTATTTATGGCCAGCTGCCTGATTAGCCCGGAACTTGACCTCTCAATGAGCCAGTGATTGAGTGCCATTTGCTCAAAGTCTTGTCTAATTTGCAAAGAGCTTTCTGAGAGTGCGCAAGAGATTAGAGTGGGCAGCAGACTTATATAAATATATATTTAATAATTTAATATTTATTTTATTTACATTCTGATTGTCATATGAATTGAAGTTGTACTGAATGAAATTTAAAGATTGTTAAGCTAATTTTATATAATAATAATAAAGCCAAACTATAAAGTTTGCTTTTCCTTTCGAATCAGATCCTTTTGCTTTTGCCATTGCAGCTCTCTCTTTCTCTCTCTCCCTCTCCCTCTCTCTACTATTCACTTC
Organism: Drosophila stalkeri; assembly: GCA_035047405.1. NCBI lineage: Eukaryota > Metazoa > Arthropoda > Insecta > Diptera > Drosophilidae > Drosophila > Drosophila stalkeri. The sequence goes on along the minus strand of JAWNPR010000041.1, from coordinate 12,736,497 downwards.
ATGTCCTGCTCCTGCCTCGCCTTGGCCACTTTGTGGTCCTGCTTATGGCCTCATTTTGTTTAGCAATCTTTGAGCTTTGAGTGGAATGCAGCTTTGTAGCTACATAAAACTATATAAATCGCGTAATCGCTGCAGCTGGGCGCCAGCAACAACAACAACAACAACAACAACAACAATGTCACGTTCAATGTCAAGTGCTTAGCAAAAATTTGCAAAGGAAGCGTGTAAAGCGTTTAAAATATTTTCTCATTAGATAGACTAGCCACAGCAGACGTCGACAGTTGGTTGACTGTTTGGCTGCTTTTTGTACAAGTTTATATGAAATGTCAAACGGCAACGACAACAACAACAATAACAACCACAACTTGACCTTCATTTCTCACAAGCACAACTGCAACTGCAGCTCAGAGCCAACAACAACAACAGCAACAGCAACAACAACAACAACAACAACAACTACGGCAACAATCAACCCACGGCTGCTGCGTTTATCTCTATGAATGTCTCGACTAGCATCGACTGGGCCTGGCTTGGACTTGGTCTACGACTCGGTCTCTGTCTACAAGCTCTGGCGTCTGGCGGGCAACGGGGCTGCCTGCCTGACAGCAACATTGAATTGCTGCTGCTGCTGCTGCTGCTACTCGTGTTGTTGTTGCTTACGTAAGTGGCTGGCAGCAGGGCGCAACGCCTGTTGAGCAACATTGATACAAACATGCGCCAACTATCGACAGTTATCGCCATAAATTTTGACACTCGCCGCTTGGCAAATGCAAAAGTGTCGTCAGCGACGACACAAATGGACAAATTGCCGCGCTGCCCCAGCAAATGCCAATTGAAATGTGAACCCCACTCCTCAACCTCTCTCTCTCTCTCTCTCTCTCTCTCTCTCTTGCGTTCTCTCTTCCACTCTTTCTCTAGCTCATTCATTGCCATTTTCTTGTTTTTTTTTTTTTTTGCAAATCCTTTCAATGTTTGCGGCAGCACGCAGCAAATATTTCACATAAAACACACACACACACACATACAGACAATGCCGCTGCCACGCCCACTGTCCAGCCGCGATGTTGCCCTCATGTTTGCCTGCATTATGCCAACTAAGACTAAGTCAATATTTAGCAGCAAATTAAAAAACAATCACAAAATATTTAAACAATAGACAATCGTTTGCAACCAACCCCAACCCCAACCCCAACCCCACCCAACACAACCCCTGTGCCCGGGGAGTGTTGTCGCTGTTGCGTCACATGTCAGGCTGGCAACCCTGGCCGCGTGTCGTGTGTACGCTAGGCAAACAAGCGACTGTCAACTTTTGACGTACGCTCGCATTGAAAGAGAGAGCAACAATTATTCCACGGCAAAACTTCATCAGCTCAAGCACAACTCAAACTGAAACTATGACTAAAACATATTCGTGTCTTGTTTTACCTCATCTCCTCCCGCACCACCCATCCGCCCAATCAGCCCGAGTTAAAGCCAGCCAACTGCGTTTTGGGGTTGGCTTCTCAGTGCCCGCGAGCAGCGAGTGTCCCCAACTCATCAGCCAGCGCTAACGCAATCATCGGGCTGGCAAAGCCACCACCGCCAAGAACCAAGGCCTCATCAACTCGACGCCATCTCTGTGTGCGCTGCCTCCCGACTCGACTCGACTCGATTCGATTCGACTCGACTCGACTCGTCTCGTCTACATCAGACCCAAAAGTGTCAATCCAATTACCTGTTCGAGCGCTGGAATCTTTTGCGACATGTTTCATAACGCGCAATGGCAATGGCAACGGCGAGTTTCGTTCGCCCAAAACGCCTGACGTCTGACACCTCCCAATCGCTCTTTGTTAACAATGCATGCTTCGTTGGCTACACACACACAGGCAGATAGCGAGAGAGAGAGAGCTCTGTAAAGGGCGGGTTAGTGTGTTGCCAATGGCGTTTATCAATTGCAGTCAACAAACTTCCGCTGCGGCCCACCCACAGTCACAGTCAAGTCTCGTTCGCCATTGGCACTCATTAACACGTGTTTACTTAGCCAGATCCTTAAGCGTTCGATCGACGCCAATAACAATAACTGCAAGCTCATGCTTAAGAATCTGGCATCGAGGGCTGAGTGCTGAGTGATGACTGCTGAGAGGCTGCTGAGAGAGATGCTGTGCTGCTCTGCTCGTTGTTGGGCAAAAGGTAACCCCAATTGAGAATCCTCCAAATGCAATCTCCCCAGTTCATTCACCAAAGTCTGTAGTGTTATTATTTTCATTGTTAATATTTGTTACACGCCTTTTGTCTGGCTCCTCGGCACTCGTCATTTGGAGTGGATTTGATTGCAGGCCGTCCCTGGTTGATGACTCAATGTTGTACTGCTGGCACTGCTGGCACTGCTGGCTCCCGGCTGAGACATAAAGTGCTTATTTAGTGACTCGCCAGAGAGACGAAAGACACTTCTCCTGTAAAGATCGTCGTTCGCTTGTTGTAGCTGGCTGCCGTTTGCTCGTTCTACTTGCTTGTTTCCTCTGTGTTTGCCCAGCCACTACAGAAACGAAGACAAACGCCAAGTGACGCCGTCGTCGTCGTCGTCATCATCGTCGCCGTCGTCGTCATCATCGTCGCCGTCTTCGTCTCTTCGGCTGCAGCTCCAACTGCACTCCCAACATTTGATTTCGACTCAAGTGCAGCAAGATGACCAAGTTAATTTCGAGTTTCTTCTTTTTGTTTTTTGGGTTATCAATGGCCCTGGTTCCTCTCTGGCAGACAACAACAACAACAATGTCGCCCCTAATTGATATGGCTAAATGGCCATCTATGTAGCCAATGGGCCAGACAACAGACTCTCAGCTCTCACTGTGGAACTAAGGAACTGAGCTCCAGCTGCTGAAGGTACCTAGACATGTTTCATGTCAATGTCGCCAGCGTGTACGTGGCAATGCGTAGAATTCCATATAAAATAATTAATGAATGTCACAGCAAATGTTTCGCTGCTATTCTGGTCGCCAACGTGAGCTCCAGCTCCTGCTCCAGCTTCAGCTTCAGCTTCAGCTTCAGCTCCAGCAGGTTGCCCAGCCGGGTCCAGCGATCCAATGTTCTCGTCCTCGTATCGTTCGTCAGCATTGCGCGCATATTTGGCGTCAATATTAAGTGAAACTGATGGATGCCTCGATGGATGGCTGGTCTCTGGGATACTGAGATGCTGAGACACTGGGTTGGCCAGCAACAGCAGCAGCAGCAGCAGCAGCGGCAGCAGGTTGCTTGCTTCTCAAGCAAAAAATAATTTTGAAGCGCACTGTGGCATGCAGCAAATGACAGAGAATGAAATCGTGAAAATATTTGCGTGTGTGTCGTATGGTTACTGTCACACTTAACGGACAACGGACACATAGATACAGCTGAGCAGATACAAAGAGAGACAGAGCAAAGAGAGAGAGAGAGAGAGAGAGGGAGATGCACAGGTAAGGAATCAACATCCAAGTTACCTTAAATGGATGCAAAAGGATGCACAAGGCACAAAAATGCTTTACAGTGTTGTCTGCGTAGCAAATTTGTAAAATTAAACAGTCAACAACAAGCAGAGGCAAAGACAACAACACTCTGAATTGCTGTCAGAGTGGCACGGACAGGATTGATAGAGAGAGAGAGAGACAGGGAGAGAGAGAGAGGGAGAGTGGGAGAGCTGCAGCCATACTTCAATTAAACCAACTTCATTAAATTTCAGCTAACAAAGGCGTCAACGTGGGCGTGGGAGGCTGCTGGCATGTAGCACGAGGTAGTTTGACTGAGCAAATGGCTGCGGCTCTGTGCGCTCGTCATCATCTTCATGGCTGTTACACGTACATATATCCATATATATATATATATGTATGTATATACAGTCAAGTCTAGATTGGCCAGAGTGCCTGGAAATTGTCAGTAAATTGGCTCAACAACAACGCAGAGATGCCATCGACAACAACAGCAAAATTGCCAGCAACATTTTACTTCGATTTCCCGTGCTTTTCTGTACTGTCAGCAGAAATTTGCTTATGTGAATGTGCCCGGGGATAAGGTGAGCAGGCAAACAGGCGAACAATGGCCAAAAATTGTAGCTGGATGAACAGAATGACCATCCTGCTCAAAGAAACGAACAATGTACAGCTCCTGAAAGCAGACTATGTATGAATCGAATACCATATCAACAACAGAGAGCGATTCTTAACGAGATTTATTAAATATAAAATAATAATACGATAAAAAAAAATCTTTAAAATGTTGAATACATAAAATTCAAATCAATCCTAATAACATATTTAAATCAGTTCAGATACTCTTTATAAATTAAGCTCTCTTAACTATCTATTTCACACATCATTCATGAATCAACTACTTTGTTCAGTTCTTAGTCGAAAAGTCATCTCAAATCCTAACTAACATTCATCTTGGCTGTTTTACTACTAAGCTTAGTTACTCTTCTCTTGCTTTCTCTCTCGCACTCACTCTGTCGTAGGCCATCGACTAGATCTCTGCTAACCATTTATGACTATTTCAATTGTCTCATTTGCTGACATTGTCCACACTCGCATTACACAATAAGTCCCGACTCCTACTTATCTGCTGTTCCATTTAACACCTAACAGATTTTCGCTATCAGCCATCGACTTGGCCTGGGAGACAAATCACAAGATGGTCACATAAAACTAGCGCCCACTGCCCAAGAAAAAAGGAAAGCCAATTCGCCATCAATTTCCAATACGCGCCCTGAACTTTGATTTTATTTTACTTTCGGCTGTCGCCGTCACCGGACACCCTCCGAATGGGAACTTGGCAAATTATGCTGTTATCTTCATTAGGTTGACATAAGTGCAGCCCAAATGCGCTACCCAGAGGAATTGTGAGACTAGTGTGGAGCACAGAGCGTGGGCAGTGGGCAGTGGGCAGTGGGCGGTGCAGGTCAAGCTAAAAAAAAAGTGAAAATTGTTTAGAGAGCGTGGGTCGAACAACAGTTGGAGTTGCCAACTGGCCTGGGGTCAGTTTTTTTTCTATCGTGCTTAACGCCTAAAATATCAAGAGCAATGTCTCTGATATGGGGGGCGTTTACCCCAAGGGCTGATTGGAGGGAGATACAAATACATACACACTCACTCACATATGTGCAGCGTCAGCTATTTGTGAGTGTTGACTTAAAGGACCCGCGTGTGTATGTGTGTTTATTTTGTTGGTTTGCCTAACAGTTCTCAGTTGTGTTCAAGGTTTTATTGGGTATTGTTGTTGCTGGCTGCGTGTAATGCGTATTTGACAAATAAACAGTTGATTTGCCCGCTCGGCGATAGCAATCAAAGTTGGACGACGCCAAGTAGTTAAGTTGTTTGGCGCTGGTAAACAAGTAATCGACAGCAAGCAGGAGCGAGCGAGAGAGAGAGAGAGAGCGGGAGGCTGGAGAGATCTTCAGCATTAGCAGCAGCCATGATAGCCGTTTAGTTCTTAAGCAGGTCAAAGCCCACACACGCATCACTGTGTGGGGCGTTGGGCGTGGGGCAGCTGGCATTTGAAGCATTTTAAATTTACAAATTCCAAGCGTGCACATAAAACCAACAGACAAGCCAGCCAACCAGCCAACCAACCAGTCAGGCTGTCAGCCAGCAGGACACATGAGTAAACTAGCGTAAATGCCATAGTCTCTAACCCGAAACATATCAGCGAGTACCTAAGCGCGTGACAATGTCCGAAGAGATGTCCAAGCATCTCTCGCACAGCTCAATATCGATTCGCTTGACTCCACTCCAGATTCAGCTGGTTCCATTAACATGCAGGACGCATAGCAGCTCAGCCATTGCCAGCAGCAGGAGCAAACTCTATTGATTGACACAACTTCCACTGCGTTTGCCTTTCTTTCTTTCTTTTTTTTTTTATTTGTGTATTTCTTATTTTTGGATTGCACTTTTTATGTATTTTTGTAGTTTTCTCTTCTTTTTTGGGCGCGCATTTTTCGCAGAACGCCGGAAGCGCTTGTTTTTTTGCTTTTTTCTTCTTCTTCTTCTTCTTCTCTGGGTGCTTGCGGGTATTTTGGAGTAGCTTTGATTGCGGGACTGCAAACAATGGGGCAGCGGCTTGGCTGTTGCAGCTTTAATGAGCATAACGGTGAAGTTTTTGATGAAACAATACGAAAATACGTCTCAAAGACAGGCAACAGAGCTGAGCGCACTTAACAAGCGCTCGTAGATCTTATCGCCTTTTGTCATATTCTGGGAGACAGGCAGTCGCATCTGCGAGACAGGCTCAGGTCCTCATCCGGCTCGTCAAAGAGTTGGATGGCTGGCTGGCTGGAAAAAGGTGCAGACGAGTTGTCGAGGCTCCCTGCTGCCACATAAATCGTCAGCTGTCAAATGGCCAAGAATTTCTGTTCAGCCCATCCCGTCCCGGCCCGACTCCGGCCTGCCTGCTTCAGTCTCTTGCTCGGCTCGGCCTGGCCTGGTCATGGCGTGTTGGCCAAGATCGGAAGTGCGTAGCAGCAGCATTGCAAGTTGCAGTTTGCCATTTACCATTTACCATTTGCCATTTGCCGTTTGCAGCTTGCAGTTAAACAGGCAAGGCTATAGCCAGCCAGGTCTCGACCTTATCGCCGGCCATATAATGCTTAAACTTGGTCTGGGCCAAGGGGCCGGGGACAGCGGCCAGCGGGGTGTCAAGACATGCGCCGGCGTTGGTGCGCGTGATTTAGTCGAATTCACGAACTTAATGAAGCCCTTTAAATCACGCAAGCTTTTGCGCCACTTAGAATGCAGTCAGAGCCCAGTGCTGCAGCTTGCCCAGTTTACAGCTCCGCAATTGAGCCGCAACAACTAGTCACTGCGACTTGGGGCATGCAAGCGACGGCAACTCCTAAAGATCTCATTAACACCACGCGGGCATAATTAAAGCCGACGACTTACAAAGTCAAATCGCGATTGCAGCCAGCCCCAAAAAGCGTGCACAACAGCCAGCAGCCTGCAACCCAAACACCAGATGCAATCGAAGCAACGACCAACCAATGCCCAATGCCCAAAGCCCAAAGCCCAAAGCCCAAGGCAGTGGCCAAGTCTTCCCTGGCGCTAAGTGTTGCCGACCTTATAATGAGCTGGCTCTGCTCTGCAACGTGGCTCTCCATTCGCTTACCAATTGCTGTTTATAATCTTTACAGCTGATGCTGACTGCACATATCTAAATTGTGGTTGTTCTACTCGTTTAAGCTCGGCTTAAGATATAGGCATAGCATTTATAATGGAAGCTACTTAGTTCTCACTAGATAAGCTTAGTTACTCTGAGAAGACGGTTGAACACATAGTTAAATATTCATATATTTATACATGCCTACTATATGAAGATATCATATTTATATATAGTAAGATAGTTAATATACAGAACTACTTTACTTCTCTTAAAAGGAGTTTAATGTATTTACATTTTTATGATAGTTAGGATCTAAATGATAAAAAAAAAAACCGAGATAATTGATCTTCTCTATAAGATTTTCAATAAGAATATTTATTCTTTTCAGTATCAATGTTCTTCTGGTTAAGTTATTGTAATTAAGATAAATCTGGCCAATTATTTTCAATTGTTTACTTGGCATGGCTAGTGTGTCTAGCTTCTGCTGACAGCGAGTCTTCAACGAAGCATTTGAAAAATCGCATCGATAACACCGGCCCATACATAAGCCAGACAAATCTCGTCCACTACACGTAACCAAGCAACTCCCACGGCTCACTCGCTCACTGATAGAGCCAACTAGTAGCTGGCATCAGTGGCCATTAATTACGATTACCACGTGGCAAGACACACGACCTGGCGGAAGTGCTGAAGCAGCAGCAGCAGCAGCAGCAGGAGAAGGAGCAGCAATAGCGAAGTGACCAGCGACCACCGATACCGATACCGCCACCGCCACCGACACCAACACCAACACCAACTAATAAACGGGCATTTGTATCGCAATCAATTGTTTCGAAATTGTTGTACACCATTATGATCATTGTGCCCGAGCGTGGGGTGCCCTCGGTTAAATGGTTATGGCCTGTCATAAGTTGCCAGCGGGGTAGCAGAGCTGCCTGGCTGCCTGGCTAGATAGCTGGGATGGGCGAGGTTGGCTAACACCCTGCATAGTGCTCGTATTCCCAAATGAATATGCAAAAGTGCAAAGGAATGAGAAGAGCAGGAGGCAGGGCGGGAGGTTGGAGGAATCCAGGATATCTCATGGCCATTTCCGTTTGCACAATTATGTTTATTAAGAGAGGCAACCGAGGCAATCGAGACAACAGAGACGAAGGCGGGCGCAATCGTCAAAGATGATTTAGTTACTTCCGCTTCGGCCAGGGAGCGTGCCCGGCTTCCAGTCTGAGCCAGGCTGGAGCTGGGGCAAGTGTGAGGCGAGGCTGGGAGCTGAACAGCAATAAAAATATATTAGTGCAATTACAGCAGCCAACTGAGCCAGCAGACGATGGTCTAATTTAGGCGCCCGACTTGAATCCAGCGTGATGCCATTCCTGTTTGGCATTTCATTTGTTTTTGAAGCGTTTCAATTTCTCTGGGGGATTTTTGGCCTCCGCCTATTTATGTGTCCGTTGCCAACGCTGATTAAACCAAATTTGCCCTCGATTTACAGTCGTTCGCTCGCTCGACTCGCAACTACTTTTTACTACGCATACAATTTTGACAGCGATGCTTCTTTAGATAGAGCAGCGATAGCTACTGCTCTTGCTCCTGCTGCTGCTGCTACTCCTGCTCCTGCTGCTCCTTCTCCTGCTGCTGCTGCTGCTGATATAGTTGCGCCATTCAATTTGCCAGAATTGGCGCATGTTAATCAGCAGACACAGCAATGCCAACGCAAACGCAGATGCTCCAATGAAAGGCAATCTTAAAGCTTCAGCCAAGGCATTTCCAACTAAAGGAGTGCGATGGGTGGCTGGCTGGGTATGCTTGTGCAGTTATCCGAGGCACGCAATAACCTCAGCGAACTGCAGACAATCAATCTTACTTTGCGCTTTAATTCAATTTCGATTGTGACATCTGCCTTCGGTCGCAGTCGCAGTCGCAGTCGCAGTATCCTTACGCAGTAGCCGCGCTGCTGGCAGTCTTGTGCACTTTTGGCAATGCGCTCAGGCGTGCCACTTGGTGGCGCAGGATTAACGACAGCCCTGGCTGCGGCTGCAATCCGTTTGGCCATGTCCTGGCGACATTGCGTTCGCTTTTTCTTCAACTCATGCAGCGCATGTGACTCCGACTGCGTGTGGCTGTGTCATGCGTGAGGGCAGGCCACGCTACTCAATTTCGCGCGCACAAAAAATTGACAGTCGCCCAAAGGATATTGTGACAGGCGTTCGGTAAAAGGATTCGCAGCCAAACATGCCGCAAAGGGTGGCTGCGTTTCAGCTTCTCTGGCTCCCTCGCACGAGCTGACTGTTATTTAGAAAGTCCGTCAGAGGCAGAATCAGAGCCGGAGATGCCGCCAAACGATTTTGCCAATCGAATTTGCCAATTTCACAAGCTGCCAATGCTGCAAACGGCCCAAAGGGTGGGAGGTTGCCCAGAAAGGGGTTACTTGACCGGCCAAAGTTAATCGGAAGTTAATACGCTGAGTTGCCAGATTTGTTGCTGCTGTGTCACGGCCTCAACTATTCCAGATGGAATTTTCATTAAAATCAGCTCATGCACGCGACAGTTTTGGCCTGCGACGAGGGACGTGGGACGTGCCAGTCGCGTAGGTGGCTCGACTGACAACGCCAACTAATGAGAAATTCATAAGCTGCCCAGCCAACATATGCGCTTGCCCAACAACCACCCTCAGACTCAGACTCAGCCTCAGCCATCCTAGCCTGCCCCGCCCATCAGCGTCTTCTGTGTGATCGATCACAATTTGTGTGTACTTAATAAATAATTGCAATATAATTATGCACTCAGCAGCAAATAGCCAAAATATTGTAGGCCAACTCAGGCAAATAGCTGGCATTATAGACAAACATCTGTCGCAAAAAAAAAAAAAAAAAAAAAAAACATTAAATTCAGAAAAAAACGAAAAATTATTCCTATTCGAAGAAGCCCAAATACACTAGAGTAAATATATAAGATAAACAATTAATAAATGAATAAAAATATTATTAAATACATTTTGTTAAGCAATAACAACATAAGAATAACAACAGAAAATCTTAGAAATAATATTTAAATATACAATATGGGAAATTAAATAATATTTTAATGAAAGAAATGGAATGATTAATATCAGTATAATTATATATATTCAATCAAAATATTTACTCTATTCTTAGCATACGGATTGTTAGACAGATTGTCATTAAAATCACATTTGATTCAGCTTAAACTATTTGAAAACTAATCTCAACTCTGAAAATCCCTTTAGAGTTGGCTCAGCTGTTATGCCCGTGTTCCAATATAAAGGGTATAATGAAGCAAAATGCTCATGAATTGAGCTGGGAAACAGGCATAGAACTCATGACTGTGCCGCAGGCAATATGGACCAATCCGGGCCACTCCTTGTAATTGCCACACTGTGCGGCAAGAGGCAGCGGCTGAGATATTCAATTGTATTGTCAATTGGCAATGCAAGGCTGCCATTGCTGCTGGAGCAGGAGGCAGACACTAGCACTCGGGACCAGCTCAGAGTAGTTGCCAAATTACCGCCACTTTCGGTTTGCCATCGTCAGCATCTGTGCTCGATTCTTGGCCCGCGGCTAAAGGCAGCCAATGAGCCGTGTGGCGCTCCTGTTGACAAAGTCCTCCACTCGTATTAGTATTCGCATTTGTACTCGAGCCCGAGTTCGAGCGTACACGCAAGTCGCAATCGTCGTGCCTGACGGCTATGTAACATCGTATAGGACACTCGTAATTATATGGGCACAGAAGTTTGAGTAGGCTGTGCTCGATACGCTGGATTGAATATTTATGAATGGAGGGGGGTAACAGAGCAGAGCAGAGCAGAGCAGAGCAGAGCAGGACAGTCAGTCGACTAGGCTGCTGCGGCTGTGGCTGCTGATCAAACGGCAAGCGTAATCAGTTTGCAGCGGGGACAGCCAAACAGGTCAGACCAATGACGAGGACACTCGTTACGTTCTCGCACATTTTATTGCTGAAAATTCGATTGTCGCTGATCAAAGGCGAACGCACTTAAAAATGCTAAATTGAATTTGACGCTACAGCGCCCCTATTCGTTGCCCCGCCCCTTCGCATGACCCAAACACGTTGACATGGTCCGGCTTTGATATGGAATTTACTAAAAGTTCGGCATGGCAACGGTAGACTCCACCAGCTGGTTTTTTAGCTTTCACCTCGACTTTTTTTTTTTTTTTTTTTGTCAGCTGACAGACTGCGTGAAAAACACATTAAGTCTCATTTACGCGCGTCAAATATGCCAGAATGTGGCAGGCTCTCCGAGTCCCGTAGGACATTCAATTTGAGCAGAGCTACGAAAAAAAAAAAGAAAAAATGTCCAAAAATAAAACTGTTCAGGAATGACAATCTCACTCTCTCTCTCTCTCTCTCACTCTCTTGCTGACTCTCTTTCACTCTTGTTGAATGATTGCTGACAATCGCCATTCTCACACAATCTAAACTTCCTGCATAGGTGGCGCTGTTGTGCAATTTGCGCTTTTTGAAGTGCACACAATTGCGTAACTTATAGCCCCGGGTCAAATTACACAGTCACAGTCACAGTCACAGTCACAGTGAGATCGAGTCTGCCTGCCTGGCGAGCCACTTGCCGAGTGCCCATTAACAGGTACTTCAGCTAGAGCAACCCCTTGACGGGCGTAGTTGGTCCATGAATGTGAAATACCAGCATTTGGCATGGCACATCGACAAGATTTAACGCCGTCGTTTTCATTATTAATGATTAATGATAAGCATCCCGGCCAGGCTGGGTGGATGTCGATGTTGTTGCCAGCAACCCTTCTCTGTGGCTGGTTCCCGTTCGTGTTTCTTGCATCCTTAGCTTCAGCACTCGCACGCGCTGAAGCTTTTGGCAAACACTAAGCGCTGCTTTTCGCGCCTTTCCACGTGATTAAAGGCCAACGAGGACGAGAGATGGCGACATCAACCACGTCACAGTCACCCAAATATCGGCACTTTCACACGCAAATGTACACACAACGGGTACTTTACCCCTAAGGAAGGGTTAACCCCGCTCTCCAGCACTCTGCCCCTGCCCGCCTCCACGAACTATGCGCAAGGCGTTACCCAAAATATTTTGCCTCAGCTCGTGGGCTGCTGCTCTACGGCGGGTGTGTGTGGAAGAAGCTTGGTGCGTGCGCTGGCCAAGTTTTGGTTCATTAGAGCACAATGATTGCCCTCATTTGGATTAATCGAGTGTTTTCATTGAGTCGCAGGCAATTACGAGAGCTACGTCAAACAGAAACTTACAATCTGTCGCTGTCGAGTCTCGCCAACTAAGACATTATTCAAAATATTTTTAAAGTAATACAAGATATCAAATTTGAAATTTTTAGAGTTTTGAAAGGGAAACTTGCATGATTCATTCAGTATGAATAGTTTTTGTCTAAAGATTAATAAGAGCAAGTTAATAGATTTGTATTTATCGAAATCGAATGAAACTTTTGCATATTATAAACTCAAAAATACTCAGTTGCAGCCTAGCTTGATTGAATTACTATAAATTATTATTAAAGTAATGTGTAAGCCTTTGTCTGATCAGAGTAGGAAGTAAACCTAACTAAAATCGATTAGCTCTTGTAATAGTAACTGTGACTTGCCAGCTGTTCAAGTTCTGATTCATTGCTCTTTCACATGTTTGTCCATTAGTTATGCGATTGTTGTACGTGTTTGCTTGATTCCAATATTTAAATGAGCTTCATTTTCCATTGTTAAGTACAATAATAGGCGTATTTGGCAGCAAGTGGCTTATGACTCAATCCAAAATCTATCATCCTCTTAGCCGCATGGCCCTCTGCATCGGCCTATGCGCGCTTTCAGCTGGCAATGTTGACGTTGCCGCCGCCATTTGTTCTCTTTTTGCCACTTACGCAGTCGCTTTGCCATTAACTGCTTCTACCCCTGCCTTTGGCCTTCCCATTTGCGTGCGCCAGCCCACTTACGCCTGGCGATGCCAACTGATAAAAATTGATGCAAAATACGCAAAAAGTCGCGAAAATCCTCGTGGAAAATTTTCAAAATTTTCACAGCTGATTGTGCAAGTGCGCCACACACACACACACACACACATACACACACGCACAGCCTTTTACACAAGGCTCATGGGACGTGGTGCGAGCGGTCGCTTCTTTTTGCATATGCCTTACACCCGTCTCTATATTTCTCTCCCTCACTCTCGCTGCTTCTGTCTCTGTTGTGCTCACACTGTGCATGGCATTATTTCTGGCAATGCCTTCGCATTCCCCTCCTCTGCATGGCCCCATCCCCAGACAGTTCCTTCGCTGAACTCTGTTTGTTTGCATTTGCGTATCATCGACGCATGTCGCGAAGCATCGCCGGCTCGCTCCTGGCTGTCTGGCTCTGGTACTGGTCCAGGTCCTGGTTCTGGCTCTGGCCCTGGCCCTGGTACTGGTACTGGTCCTGGTCCTGGTTTGTCCTGACTGGTTGCCGACAACAATAATTCAGGCGAATTGCGTGCTGGATGGGAAATGCCTTTAATCTGTTCGAGTTGCCAACTGTCACGAAGCAAAATGAAATGGAAATCACACGCACTAATGGCAGACAGAGCTGGACCTAGAGCCCTTGGGCCGGGCTCTCGCACTCCCTGCCAACAACTTTCGATCCGGCTGCTTTTTGTGTTGCGTTAGTGTTTCGCTGTTGCCATGGCATCAACTTTACGCAATGTCTAATTCGATTTGTTCTACGCCAACACTTTCATAATTTTCCATATCCTTGCCGCTGTCTATTACAGACGCAGGGCTGGCTGCCTTATCTGCCATCTCGCTGTGCTATGCCTAACCTCAAGAGTAACCCCGTGCCCCTGTCTGTTGCCGGCGATGTCTCTAGTTTTTTATACACTTGCCCTAGACAGGGGCCCACGCTATCGCTGGCAATCAATCTGCCCGGCGCACATATCTCAACTTTTGCGTTTTTCAATCTGAGCATTTTGAGGGCTAAGTAAGTCCGCGATGGCCCCGTGCCGATGGCGATGTCGATGTCGATGTGGATGTGGATGTGGATGTCGATGTCGATGTCACTTTCGCTGGCACAAGTCTTTAAAGCTACAAGCTATAAGGCAGCCCAGCGGGAGGCCTTTTTTGATGTCACAAAAGGATTCACTTGATATTCATCAACATCAGTGCCTGTCAAACAGTCAGTCAGTGAGGCAGGCAGGCATGCGGGCAGGCAGGCGAGCAGGCAGGCAATGCCCCAGACCAAGCAACAGTCCCAGTCCCAATTTCAATACCAATCCCAAACTCAATCCCAACTTCAACGTCCATTCCATGCTGCCTGTCATGTTGGTTTGCTTGCTAGTGGTCTGCATTCTCTCTCTCTCTCTCTCCTGTCTCTCTCTCACTCTCTCTCTCTCTCTTTACCTCGCTCTCTCACTCTCTGTCTGTCGCTGTCCGGGTGTGGGTGGCTCGATAGACCTCCGTTGCAATTTGATGCGTCTGGCTCACATGTGCAACGAGAGAATTATATGCCATCGCGTTGGCGATACTAATCTGATTAGTGTCAAAAAAAAAAAAAAAAGAAAGAGGAGAAAAAATCGCTTCAATTGCAGACAGACAGCTTTGACAGGGAGTTGGCGATTGAGCACTTTATGAGCGATGTTCTATCGGATTATTGTTGGGTTTCATAACTAGATCAACTGGTTAGCGGTTTCACGTGTCTCTATTGCTAAAAAGGCTTAAATATATCATATTAAAGTCTAATTTTGCTGGTGAATATTTATTTAAATATAACAAATATCATGTCTTTGGATATGATAAAATTATACATTTTATTTTTAATTTACTTCGCACTTTTAGTTCTTACCAAATTGCCTAAGACAACGGCAATCTGTAAGCCAGCAGCATCACGCTGCGTTCAATTAAAACACATTTAAAAGCGCTGAATATGGTTGGGTGGGCAGAGTCAGAGGCAGAGTCAGATGCTGAACCCCAAAAGTTGACAAAACTGCCGCAACTCATTTCGCTTGAGCGTCGTTTTAATTTAAAGGTATTTAAGGCGATCCATCATATCGTATCAGTGGGCCAGAGACAAGACCAAGTCTCCGGGCTCGACGCTTGCAACTTGATATGAGCGCAGCAATCTGTTATGCAATCGCCCAAGCGAGCGCCCGTCCATCCATCCGCTCGTCGCCCCGTGGCGCATTATATTGGCCTGTCACAAGGGAGCAATTCGATGTCTCTGGTGCTGCTGCTGCTGCTGCTGCTGCTGCTGCTGCTGATGCTACTGCTGCATCTCATTGAGACTCGAGCGGACGCATTAGTGGCGGGTCGGTGGGTGACAGCACTTGCGTTTGACTTCCAACACTTTGGGCAATTATTTAGCCTCGCGTACAGGAACAGAAGGCGGAACAAACGCCGGAACATAAAAATGCCAAAAAGGAAGCAGAAAAAAAGGGATGTTCAAAGCAAACTGTGGGACGGGACGGGACGGGACGAGGGCCAGGATATATGCTGAGCCGCTGAGCCGTTGAGCGTTGACAAAAGGCCTTGCCGTTTCATTTAGCAGCCATGCAGCTCGCCCAACATCACCCACAGTCGGCAGTGCACCCCTCTGCTGCTCACTATCTCTATCTCTCTCTCTCACTCTTACTCTTACTCGCTTGCTCTGTCTCTCTTTCGTTCGCTTACTGACTCTGCTTGTCGCCTTTCTCGCGGTCTTAAAACGATGATTAGGTTGTTATTTTAATTTGCCCATTGATATATCCTCGTTGTTGTTTTGCCCTGACTTTGCCTTTGTGTCAGGGTGGCTGGTAGGCATTTCAGATTGTTTGTTGTTGTTGTTGTTGCTGTTGTTGTTGTTGCTTTGTTCTGTTGAAGCGGTGGTAGCATTGTCAGCGTATTTAGCAGTCACGCCGTAGCCAACAACGAGACGCAGCTCAACTCGTCTTCGAGTCAACTACGCGTAACGTGTCCGCAATTTGTCATCGATTTTGTATTGCAGCATTTTAGGCGTAACGAGGGGTTGAACTGGGTCTTTGCAGCAAGCAAATACAAGTTACTGCAAGGGTGAGTAAGGCTGGGGCTTCTATTGCTGCTCTGCAATGATGCGCAAATGTTTAAATTATACTAATTAATAAATTGACTTCTAATGCAAACATTTCGTACAAATGTTGAAATAATTTGCCCGACTTCCTACCGACACGAATTGATGCGACGGCGACCTTGAAGCGCCGTTATTGAGGCAAAGTTTCAAGTTTTTGCCGCTTAAGCAAAACTTTGCCACTTTATATTATTTTCATAATAATAACAACAATAACAGCAAGCTACGTAGTTTATTTAAATTTATTTTAATGAAGCTACAAGAAAACTGCCAACATTTTCTCTGTTCTGGGAGAGGTAGGGAGAGAGAAAGAGAGAGAGAGGGTGCGAGAGCAAGAGTGCAAGTGGGAGGCCACGCACGCGGAAATTTCATGCCCGAACGAATTAAGTTTCAAAAGACACGAAAGGGTTGCGACGACACGTGAAAAGGATTGTCTGGCAGACGGGCCAGCCTGGCAGGACGACGGTGTTAATGCGCTCGCCGACAAGTGCCTGGAGCTTCCTTGCGCCGGAGGCTTTCGCCGTGAAAGGAGTAAATTAAATGATTAATACGCTTCGACTGACTGCGGCTCACGTTTAATTATCCTTTGGCCGGCCATGCCGTGTTCTGGTTAGGCATTGGCATTCGTTACGGTTTTACGCTTATCAACCAACTGTCAACGCTCCACACTCGGCTCATTAGGCTCAACAACAACAACAATGAAATGCGACGGGCTTTAGTAATGCTGAGCAGCAATAGCTAGACAATATAACTAAAATAAACTCTATTCCAATACATGTTTCTCTCTGCAGATATCCCTCATTATCTCTCTCTCTCTCGCTCTCTAACTCTCTACCTGTCTTTCTTTCTCTGCAGCACAAAACAAACAGCAGCATTTTTTGGCTTGTCAAACAGTGCAAATCAAGAGACAAACTATTCACAGGATACTCTCTCTCTCTCTCTCTCTCTGTGTATGTGTGTGTGTGTGTGTATGTGTGTGTAGCCAACAATTGACCATGGACATGACCATCAAGTTGTCTATGTGTGTGTGTGTGTGACTAGAGCAAACGTCCTAGATAAACACTTCAAACAATACAAATATATAGCTGCAACTAAATAGAATAGAATAGATTGATATACAAGTATATCTTAGATATATGTATGTATATAAATATGTGCTTAACTCTAGTTAGTCTAGGAGTACTTTGCTGGATTAGAATTTAGTTGGACTAAAACTGTTATGGTCGAATATAAAATGATTAAATTTCGTAAAAGCTTCAATTGAGTTTTCAAATATTCTAAAGAAATTGAAGCAGGCTAAAAACTGAGCAAAAGAACTAGTTCCATGTGAACGCACCGTCAGACGTGCCGCGCAATGCCGGCCACAAAAAAAAAAAGAGAAAAAGAAAAAGCTCAACAAACTAAATGACGAAAAACACAGAAAATGCGAGCGAAACCAAGCAAAACAAATACACAAAAAAGAGTCTTTCTCTCTCTCACACACATTCTGTACATGTGTGTGTGTGCGGCTGTCAATGCCGGATGCTGCCACTGCCCTTGCCACAATGACAACAACAACAACAACAACAACAACAATAAGGACAACGCCAAACGAAAGCGATCCTCATTTGTATTCCAGACGCGCGCTACGATGTGAGCGCTGCAACGAATGCTAACAAGAATCCTCGACACAGGCTCAGCCAGTGCTGCTGATGAAAGTGGGTGCTGCATGACTATGTGTGTGTGTGTGTGTGTGTGTGTGAACTGTTGTTTTTTTTCTTTTGTGTGGGTCGATATAGAGGAAGCGCCAAATATTAAAGAGCCAAGTCTTTAAGCAGAAAGCACACGTAAGTCCTTAGCTAATTGAAAAGAGCACAAAGGACATTCACATTTATATAAGATTCAGCTCTGTTGCTGACAGCAATTGGCGCTTGTTAGCTATGGCTACGGCCATTTTGTTTAGAATTTGCTTAGACTTGGCTGGCTGGCGTCTGCGCATTGCTCGCATATGAAGAATCTGTGCGAAAGCGTTAAGATCTTAAGTGGCCCAGATGCTGGGCGGGCCACAAGCATAACAGTAATCAGCTGATTCGCATACAAACAACACTCACACACACACAAGGACATGGCTTGTATGCATGGGTAAGGACCTTGGTCTAAAGGAACTCGTTGCTCGTAATTCAAATGCAAAACTCGTGCGAAATTTTGTTGCTGCTGCTGCTGCTGCTGTTGCTGCTGTCTCGCTTGCCGTCCTTGCTGCATCCTTGCGATGACGTCATCACACAGACAGTCGCCAGAGTCATTTTTGTCGATTTGTAATTCAAAATTTGTTTTCGAATACATTTTCCACTTCGACATTCACACGGGCGCGCATACAGAATTTCAAATTTGTTTATTTTTTGCCGGCTCTATTGCCATCTCCCTCTCTCTCTCTCTCTCTCTCTCACTCTTACACAATGTTGTTGTTGTGCTTTGAGTTTTTCATTTTTATGCATGCAGCAGCCGTTAAAATTCAACAGTTTGCACAAATAAAAAATTCGCAAAAAAAGTCAACAAACATATCAAATATATATGTATATATATGTGTGTGTTGTTGCATCAGAGTGTCCACATATGTGTGCGTGTGTGTGTGTGTGTGTGTGTGTATGTGCGTGGAAGGGCAAGGTTACGCGCACGCGACGACTGAGACTCATAAACTAATTTATGATTATTACACGAGAGCTGATTTTTTATGCCTTCAGCGTATCGTACAGTAACCTCCCAACGCACACATATACATACATAAAGAGAGAGAGATAGAGAGAGAGAGAGAGAGAGGGAGAGTGTGTCATCCCGTGGCATTCCACTTTCCATTTCACTCGCAGACGCAGCTCACATCTTCTCCAGACGCCTGCTGCCTCCGTCGTTGAGGTAGATCACGAAAAAGTTTTTATTACAGAAATTTTACTTTTCTTTCCTCTTTTTTTTTTGACTCATTTGTTACTTTTTTTCTTTGCCAAGCAAACACACACACACACACATACATACATACTCGTAGCATTTGTGCTTTTGTTTATTGTGTGATTTTATGAGCGGGCCATAATTTGTTGTTAATATCGAAGGAGTAAGACGCAGTCGCTGGCTATGGAGGAGGCTCGTCTCTAGCTCATCAGTGATGCAGACGAGCATGTGACCCACTGATATTGAAAGTTTTTATGCACTTGGCAGCAAAGCAACAGCAAAGCCAAAGGACAGCCCAGAGCAGAGCTGAGCAGTTGCAGTCCATTGCTCTTGACCTTTGGCAATTTGCATGAAATGGTCACAGCAAAGCCAGAGGAAGTGTAAACTTGAGCAGCACATTGGCATGATGATGAGTTGGCTTATATTGTCTTTGCTTACTCAAAGCTAATAGATACGGCAAGAGAGAGAGAGAGAGAAAATGGGCGTGTGAGGCAGAGCAAGAGAGAGCGAGAGAGAGAGAGAGAGCGATATTGTATTTAAGCACTTATCCAGCCACAAATAAAATCTCAATCTAAATCGGATATTTGAAAACTTGTCAAACTCAAATTCAAACATTATAATAATAGAGTAATTCACACACTTGATGGACATTAAAATATATTATGTATTATTTGTTTTTGCTCATAGAATTGGCATTTCTATTCATCTATGGTAGTTAGTCCCAATAAATTCACTTGTTGTGAAACATTTTTAAATTTTGTAAATATTATACACTTTCTCATTCCTCATTTTAGCTCGCTGCCAGATAGAGACGTGACAAGATCAACGAATATATGTTTGAAAATTGGTTAAGCCTAGCAAGCTGAAGACTTTATATAATATAAAATTTTATGCATATATAGATGCTCATTATACTACTTGCCCATTCGGCTATGCCATTGCATAGAGAAGGATGAGAAACGATTAGCACTCATGTTGGAGTGGAGGCTCGCTGCTGAGTACAAAATCTGGGTTTTAATTCCTTGTCTTTATTTTTGGTAGAAACTGTGTCTTTTCTTATTCGTATAAAAAAGTGTAGAAGTACAAAAAAGAATATAGGAATAATATACTAATAATCGATTGCGAACCATTAGGAGAATTGTAGTGGGATTTATGCTATTAACAGAGCATAAATCTGTTAATAGCATAGCATGACGATGTGAGGGAGGAGCAGTTGCTGTTATTGGAATCTCTATGGAAAAGTTTTCTTATTAAGGTAAGGAAAAAGCTGAAAGTCTTATATATAGATGTACTAAACTATTCGAAACAGTGAATTCAATGTGAAGTATGTGACACAAACAAAATACACCTAAAGAATTTATATTGAGATGCTCATGCAGCGAATACCGCTCATAGACAATAATTTATAACTTTAAGTCTTACAGCAGAATAACTCTGAATTGATTAAGCTGGAAAACAGATTTCCACACTTGATTAAAATATAAAATTAGATATATGTATATATTGAGAGATGTCAATGTTGTACAACAGATATATTTATATATTTATCTGTAGTCTAAGCATTGACACTAGTTGGTTACAGTGACAGTGCTTAGTGCTAAGTCACCTGCATGAGCTGGAAAATCAAAGAAAATCGTAGCAAAAACTTAACAAATTTCCTGACAAACCGCTGCACAAGTTTGTGCCTGCTGCCACATCGATCATAATTTTCAGCTGGCTGGTGGTTGCGATTTGTACCAAGTCCTTGAAAAATGAAATGCTCCAACTTGAGGCTGAGAACGTGTGTGAGCAGAGAACAGAAAGAGAGAGAGAGTCTCTTGGCAGCGCAGCAGAAAAGCGGAAAATGTTAAAATAACGCGCTAACTTGGTTACCAAGTTTGCGCATTTTTCACTCGACTCGCTGCCAGCAGCACAGTGTTTGCCCTGGCCTAGTCGAGCCTGCTTTCGTCTGGTCTGGGCTGCTCTGCTCTGGTCTGGTCTCTGGCGGCAGTTTTTCTTTGCCGCCTTCTTTTGTGCAATGTGGGCAAAAGTTTGGTGCTGCCGCTGCCAGAGCATTTATGCAAATGAGGTGCAAACGCATGCACACAGAAACAACAACAGCAACAGCAACAGCAACAGGAACAGGAACTGAGCGAGTGGGAGATAATGGGGAAGTGGAGATGCGAGTTGTAGCTGGAAGCTGAGAAGCAACCAGACAAACATGGCGGGAGATGCCTGTGGGGCAGGGACAGTTAGACAAGCAGGCAGACATTATCCTGTGTCGCTGCTCTGCATAACTTTCACTGACGTAAACGGAAGCGAACTCGGAGACGGCGCTGGCAATGCCACTGCAGACTGTAACTGTTCTCGCTGAGCGGGACAATGTGTGTGATTTGTGCGCCCATTTTGAAGTGCTGCGAGCAGAAAGAAGCAAAAAGTAGACGCAGATAAAGAAGTAGTCAAAACAATCATTCAAACGTGATGAATACGCTATCAGCTTAGAAGTTGAGGCCTTAAAGCGGTCCCTAAAAAGATTGCTGAAAATATGTAGGGACAATATTTATTAATAATATATTTTTAAACATAATAAGTATATGATAAATAAATGAAATTGTGAAAAATATTAGTCAAAATATGATAATAAAAATAACAAATTTATTTCCTATTATGAAATCTTTCCAGCTGTTTCAACTATTTTTAATAGCATCAGTAAAAGATTTTCGGTTAGTTCAAATTAATATTAGTATGCCTATTATCCAATTTATAAACTATATAGTTATAATAAAACAAAAGCAATCAAATGTTTTTATAGCTCTAATAAAAGCTTTTATTTGCTTTTCAACTCACTTTCCCTTTTTTGCTCTCTCTCTCTCTCTCTCGCTCAGCCTTTATGTGGCTGCTACTTCTTGAATAAAATCTATGAAACTTTGTAATTATATAGCAGCATTTCAATCTGCCCACACATAAGCCGACTCACTTTCCCTCGCCCTCTAGACAGCTCTCTGTGTATCCAATTTGTGTCTGGCTGCACTTAGTTTTCTCTCTTTCTCTCTCTCTCTCTCTCTCTCTCTCTTTGTGTCTAATATCAATTCATCATAAAATGAGATTTATGACAAAAACAAAAGCCTTATCGCAGACAGTATTTATGTAGACAGGTTGCAACTAGCACTGCACCACCCAACCACCCAACCACCCATTCAACTGATAGACAGACACGCCATTTGAAATGACAACACATACGAAAGCCACAGGCAAAGCCAGAGCCAAAGCGAAAAGCGAAAAGCGAGAGCTGTGGACGATTGGGTGTTGAGCGAGGGCTTTAAAGCGGCTGCGAATCGATAAGCTTCAATTTGAATTTCATTTTAAAGTCAACCCAGAGGGGAATATCGAATATCGAGTATACGCAGTGTTTCGTTTGTTTTTCAATCAACGCGTGCATGAAGCCGCACACATTTGCCAAATAAGCTTTAATTAAGAAAATGGCACAAAAATAAAGAAAAAAGCAACAACAGAACAAAAAAAAAAAATATATATATATATATGTTAAGGGTGGGTCGAATGTGTTTTAAGGGTACATTAGGGGATCGCATTTTGTTGCTGTTGTTGTTGTTGCTACACCTCAATGCCAACTAGCAATTATTTATTATTTGGCGTTGCTTTGTTTCGCAGACCAAACGTGCCGAGCTCCCCAACGGGCTGCCCACACACACGCACACACCGGAAGACAACAACAGAAAAAAAGAAGAATTAACAACAACAACAACAACAATAACAACGGCAATGCAAGTAATACGCATGCGTCTATTTCCTGTTGCTGTGGCAACCCCCCACGCACACACACCCACACACACACAAACACACACACACGCACAGGAGCACAGCATTTGAATATTCACGCATACAATAAACTCAAATACTATAAAAGAAGGTGGGAGGGGTTGGACACCTTGCCATGCAAATACGCGACATTCCCCCGATGGGAGCTGCCTCTGTCGACTCCTCTCCTCTGCGTCCTGCGTCCTGCGGCCTGCTGCGGCACTGCTTTCGGTTTGTATGTTGTTTGTTATTTGTCGCTGCCAATGTGCGTTGGTATGCGTGCATGTGTGTGTGTGCGTGTGCGTCCTTTCAACCCCCAACAAATGCTCCGCACGTTCCTCAGCCTGTCATGTACTCCCCCTGTAGGTATTTCCTTCCAGTTGGGCAACGAAAATTGGGAGCAAACTTCTGCTTCAGTCCATGTTGCCATTTTGTGTACATGTGTGTGTGTGTGTGTGTGTGTGTTTGTTGTGGACACTGTCGCCAAATAGCAAAACCGTTCACATATCCATAGCTATACTATGTTTATATTATATGTATGTATATAATAACTTGTAGATGGCTATCATTGTAGCTGCCATGCAGTCTTTTGGTCAATCATTGATAAGATTTGGACTGAGATTCGTTTCATTAACGCACTGAACGCCAGTCTTCGACAGGGCTGTCAAATCAGCGCACTTTATCGATTTGCCGAAAAATGATAGAGTGAACAACGCATTGAAATGGCACAACATGCAAATCAATTTGACAGATAGACAACGACCCAAAGGGACGGCTGGGGCACAACTCAACACGCACGACTGCAGAAGGGTTAAGATTGGCGGCATTCCACAAATGCACACACACACACACACAGAATTCGATTTGAATACGTGTGTGTGTGTGAGTGCGTATTCATAAGCATACATGTGCATACATTAGTGTATTTATATATGTGTGTGCTAATGTGCATTAACGTAGCTCAACAAATTTGAGAGGGGATTTGAATAGAGTATATAAAGCTAAAATATTAAAAATTTAAATTTTATTTGTAGTTTAATATAAATTTAATTTATAAATATAATAATATTACGATTTAAATAAAAATTAAAAATAAATCTTATAATAATATAATATAATAAAATTAATAAAATAACTAATGATATCAATAAATAATATATTTTATTTTAAATATATTTGCAATTTTATATATAAATATATATAGGCACGGGCACTTCAATTTCATTCTCTTTCATCTCACTCGCTCAATTTAAATTTCTAAGTATATATAACCGAGCTTATATTCTGTATTTTAAACTTTATCAACTGAGAACTTATATATTAAATACAAGTAAAACGAATACATCAATATATAAACTAGACTATATTTTATATGTTAAACTTGTGCTAAACTGAAAACTCCCTCTACTAACTCCCTGCTCTGCACACGCCTCTGCTTTGTTTCACATACATCAAGTGTTGTGGGACATTTACTCTACTCTACTCGACTCTACTATGTTCCGAGTTGTAATAGTCGTTGTGCATAACCACATCACAGTTCTCACACACAGCTCACACACACACACAGCCCCAACGTCACCTGCCTCTACCCAACCCGTCGACTCTAGCCAACCAACATTTACCTTGTGTTTCGTTATCAATAAAGCGAAATTTAGTTTTGATTTCGTGTTTGTTGTTGTTATTGAAATTCATTGAACCAATTTTAATATTTTATTTGCTGCAGCACGCACAGGACATGAAACATGCCAGAGACAACTAACGGTACGTAAAACCCTTTCACATAAATGTGTGAGCGTATGGCTATGTGTGTGTGTGTGTGTGTGTGTGTGAATTGCGTTCTCAATACATGTGTGTGTGTGTGTGTGACTATTTCCTGTGGCCGCCATTGTCGTTGCTTTTGTTGTTGTTGTTGTTGTCATAATAGCGCGCCTCTGTTTCTGTTGTTTCTTTTAGGCTTTGTTTTTTTTTTGCTGTTCATTGTTGTTGTTGTTGTTGTTGCTCTTGTTGTTGTTTTTGCGCATCGTAACAAAATTTGAATATTTTTTCTCGCCGCCCAGCAAATGGATTTTTTTCACAGATTTTCGTTGCCCTTTTTTTGCGTGCTGTTGTTATTGCTCGCTGTGTGTGTGTGTGTGTGTGCTAGTATACTTATATGTGCGTGTATGTGTGTGTGCACGTGTCTGTGTGTGTGTGTGTGTATCGCCTTTCGCTTTGTTCGTCCGCTTATGATACCGTTATGATGTATTTTATTGCCATAACAAAACCAAAGCAACGCAACGCAACGCAACGGCACGCCCCCAAAGCGCTGCCTCATAGAGTGCAGCCCAACCCCCACGCCAATGCCACTCGAGACCTCAGCCCCCATCTCAACCCCATCCGATGTTGGAACAGGAAACTGGCGACATTGTAAATTTTGTGTTGCCTCGTTGTGTGCTTTTTTCTCTCTCTCTATCTCTCTTTCTCTGCAGCCCGCACTTTTTGGCCATTATAGATATGTTTTTCGATTCATTCAGCTTTTGGCTCTTTTTTTTTTTTTTTTGGTTTTGTTATACAAAAGCCAAAGCCGTTTGTAATTGTTGTTGTCTTTGTGCTTTGATTTAATGTTGATAACAATAACAAGAGAGTCAACAAAAAAATATATAACCCAAAACTTTGACAGAACGTTAAGGAAAGTAAAAAAAAATAATAATAATAATAATAAAATAAGCTCGAGTGGGAAAATGAAAAGAAACAAACTTTGACGCATTTTTTGTTGGTGGAATTCAGGAAGGGAGGTCCAATACCAATTGAAAGGGTTGACTTTTATAGTTTGTCCTGATTCATTTTAATAGACCCAATAAGCATGTCTAATGAGCAACATAAGTAGGTTGCGACATCAACTAACAACGATGCGACTACACTGAAACAAAATGAAGGAAAAACTTATTTAAACTATTTCTATGCGAATTGTTTTCTGGCAAAGATAAATAAATTTAGAGTGCAACAAATATATATATAGAAAATCAGTTTTACAATCAGTTTTAATATTTTCATTTAATATGGCTCAACTAATTTCTCTCAGTGCATGCTTAGCAGCCATGCGTGTTTTCCCATAAAGTCACATTAACTGCGTTTGTAGCTATATAATAATTCCTTATTTATTATTACTTTGGGATTTTGTTAGTTTTCTAGTCTTTGTTTTTATGCTTTCGGCACGCAAATTTCTGGCAGCTACAACTAAGCTTAATCGGTAACTACCGCCCGCCCCCAGCCACGCCCCAACGCCTAGCTGCACTTAAAGCTGAATTTAAAGCTGAGGCAGCGCCTGCTGCAATTTTGTTTCGCCTCGCTGCGAGACTCATTTGTTTTTGTTGTGTGTGCAGCAATCGGTAGACAATGCGTAAGGATATGCCAGCAAGGATATGCGAGACAGTCGAGACACACACACACACGCACACACACACTCCTATATATATAAACGCCCACACACACACACACACACACACACACACATTTAAAATTATGCAAATTTTATTGCGCAAACTGCTGCGTGGCGTCGTCGTTGGCAGAGAGCGCACAGGAAGAATGTTTTACAGAGTCTCGGACATACAGCAAGGACCTGCAGGACGTGGCTGCCTTTAAATGAAGAGCAAAGCTTTCATTATGGCAACAATGTTAAAATTATTGAGCAGACGACCCTCGAACCCACAAGAAGTACAAGCAGACATAGCTGCAGCTGCAGGAGCAGCAGCAGCAGCAGCAGTTGAAGAATAAGAAGAAGAAGAAGAAGAAGAAGAAGCAGAAGAATAAGCAGAACAAGAATGAACATCCTGTGATCCAAGACTAACAAAAATGCACTTTAGTCGTCGACATAGCGTAGCGTGAAAATCGACTAGGCGGCATTTTGTGCTCGAGTGAAAAATTGCTCAAGTCGTCGGTTGGCCGGCACGGAAATGCGCGCCTACAAGGCCGGGGGGTCAGCAAGCCGAGCAGTTCCGTAGTCCCAGTCGACGGCACTCCTAACCCAAATCGCTTAGCGAGCGCGCCAAACAGTTTACAGTTTGCGAATGGGCCACAACACAAGCACCAGCACCAGCAACAGCACAAGCGCAAGCACAAGCAGCTGCAACAGCAGCAGCAGCAACGGCAACAGAAATATCACAAACAGCAGCAACAAACAGCAGCAGCAGCTGGGTGCAAATGCCGGCACTGGCGCCATCTACCGGCTGTTGGCTAATGATAGCAGCCATTTTGTTTATGCTTGTCCCGCTCGCTAGCATGCAGCACACATAGCGCCGTCTCGCTCGTTCCAGTCACCTGCTCAGTGCGACTGCGTCGCTCTGGCAACGCCCACTCTCAGAGCGCAGCGTCTGCGCATTGCCATACGCCAACGCTCAGCCACAAGCCACGCCCCTTCGACAGCCAGACAGAGACACAGGCACACAGCCAAACGCACACACACACAGGTAAATTTCTCTGTGTACGTTGGCTTCCAGTGCGAGAAGAGCGCAGACCAGCTGGCTCGCTCTTCAAGACGAATTTCAACTCTGGGCGAAGCTTTTATGCACGCGTCAAAAATGTTTAAATTTGAATTTGTGCGCCAAAAAGCGGCAAAAGCAATTGGTAAATGTTGAACATGATTTTGAGAAAATAAAAATTTGAATTGAATATCGCATGCTAAACAAGCGACGGCGCCTAATTACATAAACAAACACTACGCTCATTACGCCAATAATTAGCCGCATAAAAAGTGTAACGAGCGAGATAACTGGAATTGGCCGAGCATGTGACGTAGTAGTTGCCATGTTTAATAAACACTTTGCATGCTCATTAAAATTATCTTCAAGCATAAGCTTGAGGTGAAGAAAAAAACACAGAGGTGATCAGCTGATTTGTCTCTCTCGCTCATGCTCTCGCTCTCGATCTCGTTCTCGTTCTCTCTCACGCGCTGGCTGCTGTTGATCGTACGTTAGTGTGTATGCAAATTGTTGGTTTCCCTCTCTTGCTCTCCTTCTCACTCGCTCGCTCTCCTTCCCACTCTCTGGCAGTCTGCTAGCTTATTATTCATTTATTTGTTTGTTTTAATTTAATGTTTTTTTTGCGCGCAAAGCAGTTTTTCTTGCTCGTTTTTACTCGCTCAACGATTAACATAAAAATGCATTGAGGTGACTTTTACTTTCAAGGTGATCGAGAATAACAGCAACAACAGCAACAACAACGCCGACGACGACGGCGACGAAGTCGACAATGTGCCAGTCATGGGAGCTGCCTTTTAATTATGTTTTAGGCAGGTGCTTAGCTGACGGCGAGTCCTGCGCGTCCTTTCGCTTGGTGGCATATCAATAAACTATTTAGGGTTCTCTTTTTGTGCTCCTTAGATCGCTTATCGCGGGCAGCCGTAACCGACTTTATGATCTCCCATGTTGCTAAGGGATCCGTTACATTTTCAATTTGGTCGCGTTACATGCTAATGACACACTGCCAGCTGCGCAGTCGGCGTCGCTGTCGCTGTCGCCGTCGTGAACTTGACCGTGGCTATCAGCGTTAAAAGATCTTTCTCTCTCTCTCTCTTTCAGATCAGCTTTTGCACTGGCCACGCAGACGGGCAATTTTCGGAGCGGTCTAAGCGTGGACCCGTCCATTAATAATGCCGGGGCCGAGGCCCGAGCGCTACGCTCCAGTGCACCCCAGTGGACTCCAGTGGAACTGCATTTTGGGTTTTAGTTCACGCTCCGATCCGGTTATGATACGCTCCACGTATCTCTGGTCTCTGGTCTCTTGATCGCTGCTCAGCGCAGCGTGCCGTGCATTCCATTGCAATGGCCAGCTAATGGATAGAGCTGTTTTAGCTTTCAGAACTGGGAAATGGAATGGGAATGGGAATGCGAGAGCGAGTGCGAGTGCGATAAGCCAAGTTGTTCAATTAGAAATACGATTTGCGATAATCCCAAGACATGCGAACAACTTCCCAAACAGCTGGCGAAAGTCACCCAGATAAACGGGCAACTGTGTGCTAATTACACAGCTCCATGGACAGACTCAATGCCAAATTCTAGACAGCTGACGAGCCGTGGAGCTGTGGAGCTGTGGCGCTCTCTAGTTTCTCGTAAAACAGCAAAACTCGGATCATCACTCAAGACTCAAACGTGACTTTGGCTGTCAAAAAAAAAACACACAAAAAAAAGAATGCTGCAAACCACATCAAACGCACCCACATCAGCAATAGGGGGAGAGGAAAAGGGAGAACGTTCAAAACCCAACCGAGTTCCATAAAAATTATACCAGTTCGCAGCATAATCTGGCAGACATGTGTGAATTTGCGGCATTATCTGCCAGCGAAGATCTATTTTAGAGCCACAACAAAAGCGAGACGAGCGAGCAGCAACAACAAACCTTTGCTCAGATTTCACGCCACTTTTCCCACAGTCGATCAACATAAAATGCGATATAGTCGAGATATTTGACAGTTACGTGATTTCTTTCTTTCTTTCGGTTTACCTTTGCGTTTCATTTCATGTTTATAATTTTTTATCGTGCAAATTGCACCAACATCAGCAGCAACAACAAAATATATTTAAATCTCAAGCAGTTCGTGCCGCCAGATGGCGCTGCCTTAGTGAAGCCACAAACCCAACAAGCCCCCCCAAATAAACACAAAATAATATTCAATAGCCTTGTGCAAGGACATGCGTGTTAGCACTCCAAGCAACAACAAAAACTCAATCGAGTTGGAGTTCACTGTGAAGTTTCAATGTGGATTTAGTCTGCAACTGCAACGACTCAGGGGCGGACGTTGCTGTGCGAAACGGACGGCAAGGGGCAACTATATGATATTTTATTTTAATCATAAGAGATCTTTGACTAACAAAGAAATTAATATGATGATTTGAAACTTGT
Source organism: Drosophila stalkeri (assembly GCA_035047405.1). NCBI lineage: Eukaryota > Metazoa > Arthropoda > Insecta > Diptera > Drosophilidae > Drosophila > Drosophila stalkeri. The sequence continues at coordinate 12,706,743 of JAWNPR010000041.1, read as the reverse complement.
TAGTACTGTCATTATAAATAAGATGTCTCAATTTGCTTTAGATAAACTGTTTCTTTAGAAATCATAAGAGAGATTGTTCAGTTATTTTATCAGCAGAAATCAACTTGTATGTCGGACATATTATGAAAGTTCCTTTATTTATAAAAAAAAATTATTAATATAAAATGAGAGAGAGAGAGAGAGAGAGAGAGAGACAGAGAGGGAGGGATAGAGAAAAGTCTATAAGACATCTCATAAATTAATAACTCAACATTTTTTTAACACACCTCAAATATTAATATTGGAATAATTTGTTAATTTGATAATTGATCATTATTTCTTAGTTAAGTCTGCTGTCCTTGTTTTAAAAGCATCAAATAGTATTCCCTGTTGAATTAGATAATAGATGGAAATTATAACTAAAAACTATAAAAAACATTCTGAAGTTCTCTAGATTTCAAATGTTACATACCTGCAGAGTTTTGATTTTACATAAAATGAAGTATAGATATAAATATGTTTTACATATAACAGACATTTGATTCCACTTTAAATAACTGCATTTACAGAATGCCTTAACTCTATCATACTGCCGATAATTTCTACATTGCTCATTAGCAATTCCAAACACCGATATCAAATCATGTTTGAGTATGATCTGGTCAAGTTAAGTACAAGATTTTAAACTAAATGGTGTTTCAAATAACTAGAGATACATATTCGTATGTATAATTACAGAATTATTGACAATCATACAATTCTTTGATCTCTCCGAGAACTTGCGCAGTAGCACAGTTAGCAGAAGTTAAGAGAAGTTTTGCTTTGATCGAATGTCGTAATATGAGACTTAAAGTTATTGTCAATCAAATTATCTCTCAGATCAAAATGTTTATACTAATGCGTCCATAACTTTAGTACCCACTGTGTTCCATCATTCTCTCCACTTTCCACTTAATGCTCATTTGTTTTTGACCGTTTCGAACAGCTTGAAGCAACTGTAAATGCTCTCACCCACGCTTTTGCTTGGAGTTAGCATTTATAGTGTCCAACTGGCATAAAATTCCCATGTTCCTCAATGCCTCATAATTTACCTGCGCCAGACACCGAAAAATAATAATAACAACAACAACAACGAGAAAATATCATGAAAAATTAGCATAATGTTTTTCAATGGAAAACTGGCTAAACTAACAGCGTGTAGCAGCGCAGCGCTGTAGACGCAGCATTTCCACAACTTTGCGTTAATTTTCTAAATATTTTCTAAAAGTGTTCAAATTGCATTTGCGACTGTTGCCGCAGGCCATAGAAAATTGAGAAAATTCACTAAAGTTTGCCACGTTTTCAGCTTTTCCACCAGCTACAGTTGAGTTTTTTCATATTTTCTTCTTTTTCTTTTTCTTCTTTTTTTTTTTTTTTGTATAATTCAAAATTATGAACTAAAATAATTTAATTTCAGAGCTTAGCACGCAGAGGCGCTGACGATGACGATGACGAGGATGACGTTTGATGCCCCAGGCAAGAGGAGACGGGCGTGTTCAAGGGAGGGGCAGAGAGGAGTCAGCATGGAGTGGGCAGTCAGGAAATTGAGTGCATTATATATATATATATATTTAATATTTTTATATATATTTATACATTATGAAGTTAGTTGCTGTGCACAATAAATACAAAAGCGCGTCGACTCTATAAATATGCATGAACATTGTGTGCACAAAAGAATGCAACGCCCCTTCTACCGGCCCCATCTCCTCCTACACCTGCCCCTTGCACACCTTGAGGCTGGAGGGCTGCATCCATTTGACATCGCGTGCCGTCGAGTGATTTTCCCGCCGCATTGGCCAATTCTAGAGGCGAACAACAACAACAACAACAACAACAACAAGATAATAATAATAATTAAAGCGCGCAGCGTGCAAAAGCAAATCTCAGATGCGAGTGGCATGCAACAACAATCAGAGAATTGCTTCTACTGGCGCTGCCCCGTTTCGCCATTTTGGGGGCGCCTCACTTCCGGCGACCATTAACACATGTGTGACAAAGCGTGATGACTACGAGCTGCAACGGCTGCTGCTGGGAGGGCAACTGATGGAGGCAGAGGAAGAGTAGAGCGACTGCTGAGCTGTAGCTATGACTGGAGCTGGAGCTGAAACTGCAGCTGGAGCTCTGGCCAGGCAGTCATTGGGCATTGGCTGACATTTGATTGTTATTTTCCAGGTAGACAAACTGCATCTGCTGTGCTTCCCATTGCGTGTAATTCATTATTTTGTTGTTAATGCTGCACTGAGAGAAATTGTTGGAAATTGGAAAAAGATATGATATGAATGAAAAATCTAAAAATGTAATGTATATATAAATAGATTATATATGAAATATATTTTGTGGTTTATAGGCTAACTTTAATGTCCATATAGCATATATTTTATAAGTAAGATCTGAGTTAACAGATATTCATATATAACAAATTTTATATAATCTTAATATTAGAACTGAATTCCTGAATTTATCATGTGAGATAAATAAGAGAAAATTCTATACTAGATCACATTTTCCATGAAAAACTTTTGTATTTCATAGAGTACAAAGATGAAAAACGTAAATTTAAATATTATATTATTACGTCAATCAAGAGCATTTATATTTATATAAAAAATTTGTTAGGAAAGTAAAAGATTTCGTACTCACGCTAAGCCGATGTGTGGCCAAACGCTGTGACGCCAATGACCACCAATGTTAAAGATCAAGGAGTTTCTACGCCGCTATGGACTGTTAGAAATGGACGAACCACTACCCAGGAGCTCCAACTGCACCATCTGCTTCGACTTGGCCAACGATGAGGACGAGGTGCTGATCGTGCATCGCCTGCCCTGCGGCCACCTGTTTCACAAGAACTGCATTCTGCGCTGGCTGAGCTGCAACAACATCTGCCCCAATTGCCGGCGCGAAGTGGACACTGTCCCATGTCGAAACTATCCACAAATAGGCGACGATCATCCCATTGGCTCCGCAGTGCTGCTCTGGCCACGTGGTCGTCCGCCTGTCTCCACCTATGTGCAACGCGTGCAACCTGTGAGCAATGTAATAACCGATCACAGCATGACCAACAGCAATGAATGGATATAATTTTGTATATAAGAGGTTCAAGAATCGCTTAACTATTTCTTTATATTTTCTTTCTTTTTGATTACTGTTCAATATATGTGGTTGTGTTAGTTGTAAATTTTCTTTTAAAATGCATTAAATGTGCTTTTCTTTCAGTGTACGCTTATTGTTCATCAACAGCAGCAGTAGCAGCAGCAGTAGCCGTAGCAGCAGCAACAACAACAATCGAGTAATACGTACAAACATTCAACATCCGCAATCTCAGTCGCTATCGCCGTCGCAGTCGACGTCGACGTCGCTGCCGCCGTCGCAGTTGTCTGGGCAGCATTGCAAATTTCTACATGGCCGCTCAACTGAAAATTGTTTGTGCACTTTTTAATTTTTCTCTTATTTTTTAACATGGCTTTTGTTGTTGTTTTTCGCAGTTTCCCGTTGGTTAGGTTTTTTGATTTTATTTTATTTTTTTTTTATTGTTTGCTTTTGTTTCTGTTTAATTTTTTTTTTTTTGCTTCAGTCGAGGGATTTATTTATTATTTTAATTATATTATTTTGATTGCAAGCTGTAATCAATGCAAAGCGCCTCAAGGCTTTGTAAATTATATGGATGATGTGCTTAATGTGCATTGTGCTCATTAAAATGACAACTTATTAAAATCGCAACACTAAAACTAAGCTTAAAAAATCGCAATTAAATGTGAATCAAATTAATATATTAATTTCATTTAATTGTTAAGCAAATTAATGCAAGCGTATTAAATGACAATTATTTATGCAAATTTCACATTGATTTGTTGTAATTATTTATAACTGATATCAGTTAAAAGCAAACAACATAAATCACTTTGTCTAATAACACTAATATATATATAAATTTATAAATAAATGCATATACTATAAAGATGGATTACTTTTGTACAGATTAGCAATACTTTAGCGCAAGTCTATTCTAAAAAATAAATATCTTTAAGCATAGAATGAGCTATAAATTTATTTTTATTTTTTCCTTAAATATGGCTTTTTCAGCTCGAACCACATTTGGCTGGTCAAGAGAAGTCTTTAAATCAAATTGAACGCAAACAAGCAAATGTCTTGTATTTGGCTCTAGGGTCAGGAATGCAAATTCCTTGGCCAAGGCATGCTGGCAGCATTTGTTTATTGGTGTTGCATGGGGCATGTTGGCCACTTTTCGGACACACAAGGATCGCATGAATATCTTGAGCTAAAGACGGAAGTTTGATTTGCTAATGAACCGAAAGGATGTCCTGACTGTAAACTTTCGTAGTTGCTGGTCGAAATATATTGGCCAGAAAATCACATTTGATTTGTTGTTTGTGACTTGGCTTTGGCATGCCAGGCACGTTTGCGTGTTGCCACACAGAACATGCTTGGGTCATGTAAGGTGTGTTTTGTTTGTCTATTGGTCCGTTGACTTGTTGCATGCGTGTCAAGTGTCAGGTGGCCATCAGGACATGCCGCTGACAGGGCCCCTTTAGGGCTGTGCGATATTTAAATTAAATTTTAGCGACAATTCAGCCTCAAGTGCTTGAATGAACCAGCTAATGGCTGTGCTTATGTGCCCGAAGCTTCATTATAATCAACAACATGATGCTGACAGCTTTTCTTGCCACTTCATTTGCATGCCATTGCCATAATTTTCCACCTGCCACACTCACACAGAGTCTAGAAATATTTACTCAGTTATTTGACTCAATAATAGGCATGATTGTTTATATGCTGCCCCCATTCGCTCGCCGTTTGAATGCTTTTTATTAAATTGCAGAAGCAACTGGCAAATTTATTGCAATTTCTTCTTCTAGCGTAACGTCTTTGGCGCTAACCTTCAGCGGCTGTCGTTGCCATTAGCCGAAAAGCCACCAGCCCGCCCCCTTCGAATGCCCTTCATGTCTGCGCCTTTGTTTTTGAAGTAGGCAACATTGTGAAAGTGCAAGAAGGTAGAGGAACCAAAAAGAAAAAAAAAACCCGAAGAAACAACATGGAGAACTTAAGTAAACATTAATTTACATAACTTCTGTGCAAATGACGACAACGGGCAGCGGGCCACACAGTGGATGTGGGTGAAGATGTGGATCTGGATGTGGATGTGGGTCTATATCTGGGTAAGGGTGACCCACACACACAGCCGAAACAGAAGCCGGATCTGGCTCCGGACGCAGGCGTCAGCGCTCTTGTAGCCCGGCGTTATTAAAAAATTTAAAGCATGTTTTGCGTGGCGCAGGACGAGAGGCAAAGGCGTTCCAAGCGCTTGAAACACTGGCAATATGGCTCTGCTTAGTTGTCAACGCCCCAACATTGTGTGCGCGAATGTATGTGTGTGTGTGTGTGTGGATGTTTGTGTTTGTGATCGACTGCGCACATAAGCAAGCACCGTTGCTCTGCATTTTTTTTTCTTTCTTCTTTTTCCTGTTTCATATCCTTGTAGCGGCAACCGGCGATTGTGTCAGAGAAGTGCCAACGTCTGTTTTCAATGTTGCCAGAGTCATTTCCTTTTGTAGCCACTTGTGTGTGTGTGTGTGTGTATGTGTGTGGGTGAGTGGCAACACTAAACAGCCAGCTATAACAACTGAGCGAGTGCGCTACAATGAGCCGGAAAATAAGAACTTGAGGAAATGATAAAGAAAATGCTAAGTATATATGATTCAGCTAACATATATAGAGAAAAATATATCAAGAATATACATAGGTATAAAAAAAATCCACATAATTCTTAGTCTTCTCCATTTCTAATAACGCATTTTTTAAAAAACTATCTTCAATATCTATAAATTCCAGCTCTCTTCATTCATTTATTACGCGAATCAAACATAGCTAAGCTCTTAAATACCCTACACAAGAATTAATCAAGCGAGTTACAATGACAGCGCATATTATTTTCTTCTTTGTGTCATTACCAGAGCGCCAAGCAGTACCGAGCCCAACCGCTCGCCTCTTCTGCGCCCCCCATTCCACAGCGCTAAAAGGCCCCCATGCTCGACACAGCGCAGCTTAGCGAAATTGTTTGCGAAAATACAACACAATATTCAAGAATAATGATGACATTGTTGACTTCAGTGCCCCGCGCGTCATATACAAAAAAAAAAAAAAAATGAGAGAGAGAGAGGCAAGAAACCCCGTATATAACCGCAAGGACATCTTCCGCAGGATTAAACGCCCTAAACGCCCCGCTTTAGACACTGCAACGCCCTCCATGTGACTAAGCGAGAGAGATAGATATATATATATAGATGAAGAAAAGTTGAGAAAAAAAATGCGATTACCATATTGTATGATATGCGGCTATAACCGGAAGAGGAACGGCACGTTGCCCGCTTGGCAAACAAACTTTCGAAATATAAATTGAAATGAATTGAAGTTATGGCATTAGACAGTTTTTGAAATTATCATGTGACATGCAGGCAGAGCAGCAGCAGCAGCAGCAGCAGCAGCAGCAGCTAGAAAATCCCCAATGGCCCACACTCTCTATGCAAATTTGCATTTAGAATATGTTGCATACTTTTAAGCGCAGCACTTCGACACATCTAGAGGCTGTTTGGGGAGATGTCGAATTCTATACAAAGCATAAGCACAATTATTATTGTCTACTTAAGAGAATCTTTATATCAAGAAGAATCTCTTTGATAGCGTACAGATCTCTTCTATTTAGAAATATGATTCGAAAATAAAATATGAAACTTATCAAACTTCTAAGGACGGCAACTCTGCTCTATGCTCTCCTAAACAGCCCTAACATTAGCTCCTCCATATTTATATAAACCACCATTAAATTCACGAACAACTAAAATTTATTTAAAACATTTCTAGACTAATGAGATAATTTAAATTTGTTGCAAGCGACAAATAGGAAAATAGAAATGATTTATCTTAAGTATAAGAAATTGTAATTTAGCTTTGAACGGAGCTCGTGGAGCTGCCTTCATGATGAGCATTGTGTTGAGTTGATGATGAACTAGAACCTAAGCTAAAGCTAAATAACTACGCCATAACCAAGTGCCTCTCTACCAGCTGAGCTCTTCGGGCAGGCCGCCAGGATACTCGCCAGTGAGGCAGGCTGTGCAGTAGCCCGACTTGATGGGATTCACATGTGTCTTGTTCATCTGCACCGCCTTGATCAGACCCTCGACGCTGAGGTAGGCCAGGCTGTCGGCGCCCACATGGTTCGCCAGCTGCGTGGCATTCAGTTTGTTGGCAATGAGCTCCTCGCGCGTGGGTATGTTGATGCCCATGTAGCAAGGATATTGCAGCGGGGGGCTGGCAATGCGTATGTGCACCTCAATGGCGCCCGCGTCGCGCAGCAGCTTTATGATGGGGCCAATCGTATTGCCACGCACAATGGAGTCATCGATCAGCACAATGCGCTTGCCCTCCACGTTTTGGGCGAGGGCGCCGAATTTCTTGGCCACGCCCAGTTGGCGCAAACGATTCGAGGGCTGAATGAAGGTGCGTCCCACATATCGATTCTTGCACAACACCTCGCCAAAGGGCAGACCCGACTCACGGGCGTATCCATGCGCCGCCGCCGTTCCCGACTCTGGCACAGAGCTGACCAGATCCGCATCCAAAGGAGATTCGCGTGCCAGCTGACGGCCACACTGCAAACGCGCCGAGTAGACCATCTGACCCTCGAACATGGAGTCGCTACGTGCAAAGTAGACGTACTCGAAAATGCAGAAGGCCATGCGCTTGTAGTCCGGCCGCTCCACTATATCTACGGTTCGATATCCATTGCGCGACAGCTCGATGATTTCGCCCGGCTCCACCTCACGCACGTAGCGAGCCCCAATCGAGAGGAATCCGCAGCTCTCACTGCTGACCACCCAGCCCTCGGCCAGCTGATCTTCAATGTTCGCATGGCCCGCATCGAAAGCCACAATCTTGCCCAGGCAGAGCGGCCGATTGCCATACGAATCTCGCACAGCGTATATCTTGTCCTTGTGCATGACCACGAGGGAGTAGGAGAGTGGAGCCAGCGTCATAAAGTGGCGTATGCGTGCCGGCCAATTCGGTCCGTCATGCTCCGACACATCCTCGGGCGCACAGCACAAAGACTGGGCGATCAGCTCGCTGTCGCTGTGCGTCGAGAGGCCAACGCCTCGCTCGAGAACCTCACGACGCAGAGACTCGCAGTTGACCAGCTCTCCATTGTGGGCAATGGCCAGCGCGCCATGTGCCGTGTGAACCACGAATGGCTGGCAATTAACCACCTCGGAGGCAGCTGCAGTGGAGTAGCGGGTATGCCCAATGCCCAAGTTGCCCTTTAGCTTGCGTATGGCCTCGTCGTTGAAGATGTTGTTAATCATGCCCATGCCTTTGTGCACGCCGAAGTTCTTGGAGCTCTTGCCCAGGCTGGTCACAATGCCCGCCGACTCCTGGCCACGATGCTGCAGCGCCACCAGGCCCAGGCAGATCATCTGGGCTATGTCCAGCTGCAAGCAAATTCAGATTCACATATAATATTCATGGCAAACAATGCGATTCCCAATGCCATGGCAACAGCTGACAAGCTGACAAGCTGACAAGCTGACGACCGATAACGCACTCTTCGATTCTCTGATAGTGCACACATATTTTCCTGTTATTTTCCATTTCATTACAAGCAACAACAACAATAACAACAACAATAACAAAAATAATAATGAAGACGACATCAATACTGCAAGCAGTTACAACCGCAATGCGGCGCTCAGCTTTGAGCTGCGATGCCATTGACGTCATCGTCGCTGGCACTGGCCCCCTCAGATGCGAAACGCGGGGCTCAACGGGCTGTTTTATGACCTAGTTGCGATCGGTTTACACTAGCGGAGCTCTGATCCAATGCCAGCCAGCTGACAAAAGTGATTGACGCAATCACGTGATCAATGAGTTTGTGAATCTAAATCAAAGATTTACCAATAATTTTTCAATAATGCAATGATCAAGGAATCAGTGAAAAAAAACTTGATCTACTATAGTATATATAAGGCTGTTTAAATTACTTGGAAAGCTTATAGGAGTCGTAATACGATTCGACAATATATTGCTTTAATATTATATCCCTTTCTATTTTTGATTTATCTGAAAAACTGTTTGATATGATTTATGCTAGTAGAACTAACAAATGGGTATTCATATCAATTTAACCCTACATATTTTATTTATATTTCTTTTAATATATATAAATGTTTAAAAAAAAATGAGAGATCTTTATGCATTAAAGGAATTTCACATTTACTAAAATATCCTTACAGTATCCTTGTATACTTGTATAGATCATGAGACACATACATAATTTTTATATACATTTTGTAATTTTCATTCCCATCACAATTTCATTTAATTACCTGTGTTGGATACTCGCCGCAGGCAATGGCACCAAACACTCCACACTCGCAAGTCATGCCCGTCACATCCTCTCCCTTGGCCTGGACCGATTTGTAGATCTTATCGGGAAATACTTTTAATGCTTTGCTGCTGGCAACGACTCTACGCTCCCGGCTACAACAAGATTCTGCATCTGATGAACAAAGTTTTGCATGTTACTGCAGCTGAATCTTAATTCTACGCACATTTTTGCTTACCACAAACATTTCCACATTCACTTTCTGCCATATTCAGTTATTATTATTATTCTTTCAGATTGATTTCTTCTTTGTGTGTGTGTGTGATCGTTCAGCGCACTCCAAATGATAGATCGTTGCGCTGCTTCCTATATACAAATTGAGACACTTAACACTTGTCACGAGATCTGTTTCTTCGAGTACTACTATTCACGTCTGCATTGAATGAATGCCAGTGGAATTATGAGTGTTCAAGTTACAAGCGCGGTATATTAAAGCTTCAAAAATCAGAAGCACTGATCAGCTATATGCATATACATGTACATACATATACATAAGTGTATACATACATATATGTACATAATCGTAAGTGTTTATAGTATGTGTACATCATGTAGCTGATGCTGATAACTGCGTCGCTTGCATTTTCGCAAAAGATTCCCAACCGCAGCAGATCACTTGATATTGTTTTCAATAGCAATGCGAATGTACAACAAAAATAAACAAATCACAGCTCTAAAAAAACAGTATTCACATTCCATGCCACAAAGATATGTTGAACGGCTAACTCGACCAATTTCTCATTGATCATAAAGCCGCAGCGACGAGCAGGCTTCTGGGAAGAGTGGATCAATGGGTAATTAAATCTGTAATCGAATTCCGATTATACTGCAGCATTCAATTACCTTCACTCACACTGCTAGATAATTTTCCATAACGATCTTGCCTCATGCTGCGCTGCTTCTCACAACTTTGTTGCGGCCTTATCAGCAACCGGCGCAGTGGAAAATGCGTGCAATGACGCATTTTCATTGACTTAGAAGCGTAAACAATAACATTAACAATAACAGATTCAAGACTTGTTATTTTTCTTTTGCAATAAATGGGCTGCATTATCAGAAGAGTTAATAATGCACAGCCCCCCCAAGCAGCTTGATCGATAAGTGGCCAAGCGGATTCGATCGCACGATTGCAATGCTGTAAACAAAACAAATTTCTGCACGAATATTACGAAATCGGCATGCTCTAACTGAATACTTTTTAATATGCATAAATAAATAAAAATTAATATTTAAAAAGTCATAATTATTTAGAATGGCAGTCGATCGATCAGTCGCTTCAGACATTCTAATGATCGCCTTCTATTCATGAACTCTTATCAATAAGAATATCAGATTTGTTCTTCGATCAGTTGCTAAGTAGTCCATAAAGCTCTACAACGTTTTATATTTAGTCTAAGAAACACGTTGTCTTTCAATACATATATATATGTATACTACCTTAATAAAACCTAAAATGACTGTAACTGTAACTGTAGTAAAGGCGATTAATCGCTATTTAGGGTTAATCTATAATTAGCACGCGTACGCACATACATACATATATTATACATAATATTATTTATAAACAAGTTGTTTATGTGGTTGGCTGGCAAACTTGTCAGACTGATCGATCGATCAGTTTAACTGATTTCCGAACTAACCTAAGTGAGCTGTTGAGGTTGCCGATCTGATTAGCTTTCATATACACACATATACTATATATATATATATAGATTACTGTGAACAGGCATAGAGGTATCAGCATGCTTATATATAGAACACAGACCAGACAAAGTGTGATGATATTTACGAGCAGTATTGCGTAAGATCAGAATAGCGAGGTCTAGACAGAGCATTTCGTGTGCTATGCATGCTATTAGTGAGAGTTATTTGAGGCACGCATTACCTTCTTTTCTTTTATTACCAATACAACGCACAGACACACACACACACACACACACACACAGAGACTTGGCCATAAAGAGACAAACAAAGCGCTAAGCAAGCAAACATACTTAGTTAATAAGATGCCGCATAATGTGCAAATGAAAATGACCAAAATGACGTGGAAAACGAAACCCAGTGACCAGTGTCCAGTGACCAGTGAAGAAAAATGGGCATCCGAAAATGGTGGTTGGGCTGGGTGGTGTTTGGCATCGAATGTGTAACCACTTGAATTTCATTTGGCGAAAAGCTTTATCGAAAATTATGCGAATGCTGCTGACTTCTGGCAAGTGGCAGCGGGCGATGGGGAATCCCACCGTAGCTCAACTAACTGCTTAGAAGCCTGATAAAAATCCAGCACACAAAACTAAACAAACAGATAATAAAGAGGGAAAATGATGCTGGCAAACCCAAACCCAAACCCAAACTCAAACCCAGAGACAAACCGAACCGAAATGAACCGCATCGCAGGAGGTGGGTAAAAGGGGCAGGAGGTCGTGTGGATTGTGTGGATGCTTCGCATATGTGAACCCCCCGCGTTGTGAACGCGGCGTCCAGTTGCTGCCCCCTGCCCGGCTCCCCCGTTCCTCGCTGCCCTCGAGCAGGCTGTGCCACAGCCTTGGCTCATGCATAATTCAGCAGAATTCTGAATGATTATTCTTTATGGGACTGTTTATTTCTTTTGACCATTTATTTCAAGTTGGTGCGTTGCGTTTTTTTTTTTTTCGCTCTCTGCGTACAGCTATCTTTTTTTTTTTTTTGTGCTTTTCATTATTTTTATACAGTTTCCAGTTGCTTGCGCTCGGAATGATTTCGAGCCACGGTGACGCAAAAATCATCAAATGGACAAACAGCGACTGCTCGGAAATAACCACATGAAGGCACTTGGCTTGTCCTGGCTACTGTCGACTGGATGCTGGCTGCTGGCTGTTGGCATCTGCGTTGTCTATTCAACCAAAGAGTGCCACACCCCCTTTGGCCACTCAACCAACCAACCAACCACACATGACTCTGACATCCCTCGGCCTTCCACTCAAATCCCGAGTAGCTGCTGGACTGCGCCGATTTCAACGCATCATTTGATTTTATTTTATGTGCCCAAAGTGGCCAAAAAAATAAAATAAAATAAAATAAAATAAAACTGAAAAGACAGAGAGAAAAAAAAAAGAGTTTTTATTTGTTTTTGTGTGGCCGCAATTGAATAAAATGTTACTCTAATGCAAGTCGAAAGGGCTCTTGCCGTTATTGTTTCTCCACTTGCCAATAGATATTGGCAATAGCTCTGCCAGATAGCCGGTATCGCAGTGCGGTCGCTGCATGAGAATAACTTCATTAGGAAATGGCAGACCCGTTCGCCGGCAGCTAAAGGTAAACCCAAGCATGGGAAGCATGGGACCCACAGAGATCACGTGAACTCTCACGCGTTATCAGAGCAGCGGGCGATAAAGCCGACGCCAAGTCGAACAAGAGAGCTAAATAAATATGAATAATAGAATATTGAATGACTTAATGCCACGAAATACCCTGTATATATCCGTTTCATGTCTGCCTTACAGATTACAGATTAGACAATAGAGTTTGTTTAATAAGTATGGAAATATAAATCTAACTGGAGACCTAGATGAATGTGACGGTCTTTTTATGCTACTTAGTCTATGCCCATTTTAACAATTATTATTTTATTGCGTGCTCTGCTCATGAGATCAACCGAGAATAAGCATATGCACTCACTTGCATTCCAATCAAAGGCCTTCGGTTCTTTTCGTTTTGATTTTCGGGAGAGCACTTTACAGTTAACTCTATTCGTGTGATGCTCTTTTCCCGAACATCGTTTAGGCAGCGACACGATTGAGCAGATAACTCAAAGAGTCTATGCAATCGTATGCTGTCGTTGTGTTGGAGAAGAGAACAGTCGCATATTAACCGATACACACAAAAGACTTCGGATCGATCGAAGAAACGAAGCAAGCGAAGTGTAAGCGAAAGACACTTATTTGCAGATATCGAGAAACGGTCAATGTATATTAGAGAACTCTATTTTATTAAGAGTGAAAGAGACAGACTAGTCAAAGGGAGCACATATTAATTAATTAATTAAGTTTAATTTAGTATTTCTTATGAATAAAAAAATATGCTAGAATATATTCAAAGCGGTAAACCCTATTATTTAAAACAGAGTATATTGCTTTTGGTAAAAGAGAAAGAGCAGACAGATTCATGCATGTGTTTGTTCTTGATGAAGATGGACAGCCTAGTCGAACAATACTCGAACCTGTTTTGTTTCAACTATGCAAAAGAGCTCCTTAGTTTATTAAATTCGAAAATTCTATAGAAATATGAAGTACAGCTAATTTTCTTGGCATATAAAGCATTTTCTAGTCGACTATTCCCAAGTATAGCACAATTGTTTTTCTATCAGTGCAGTGCAGCAATAAATTCTCAGCGCTTTGCATAGAGCAGCATATATAATTTATAAATGGAAACTCAAACTCAAATGCAAACTAAAATATATATATATGATAGATACTCATTAGACACATGATCAATCACTTAGTTATAAGATTGATTAAAAAATTCCTTAAATTCAATGAACAATCTATTATATTCCATATTCTATTATATTCCATATGGTCAAGTCATCTACTAGAGTCGCAATTAGAATTGCAGCGAATAAAAGTTTTAATTATAGCAATAAAATCAAAATTTACTTTTTACTTTTTGGCAAGCAAAAAAGCCTGAGAGTCGGAGCCTTGGCCTAAGCCTTGGCCTGTGTCTCAGGCTCAATCAATGGGAATTTCAATTAAAACTAATTGAAAAGCGCATAAACTTTGTCTTTGGCCAAGTAAACAAAACCAGTTCGCCAACTCGAAGAACTTTGATGGCTCAATGGATCAATATTGAAAGGGCAGTTCCTTGAAGCCACGCCCCCTTCCTCCTCGGCCAGAGCGCCCATTCAATTCAAGGACAGTTCGTTTGGCAACGTTTTTAATTCGTTTACGTTTATTATTTATTCCGTGGCAAGAAGACAAAAAAAAAAGAATAAAAAATAAAAAAATAAAAACGCTTTTGATTTGGCTGGCTTTTCCTTTGTCCTGCCATCATTTTCCTAAATTTTTGTTCACTGTTTGCTCGCGTTGTTGTTTGTGTTTGTCTTTGGGCCATTCTTTATATACAATTTGCATATACACACTATGTAGTATTTTATATATAGACGTCGCTCAGCAATTTCATTTAAGCTCGCGTTTCTTATATTTTTGTTTTATTTTCTGACAAGATTTGCATAACGAAGCAACAACAACAATCAGCAGCTGGGCTGATGTCCTGATGTCCTGCTGCTGTGCTCAACTCTCAAGTTGACTTCGGAGAACGTATTTAGTTGGCATTTGCTTTGCCTTCAATTTGTCCAGCGATGCGTGGGCCGGCACGCCCAGACGCCCATACGCCCACCAAACGTCGAGCTCTAATTAATTTCCCCAATAACTGTAAAGGTAGCAGCTGTCCACGAGGCAGAGATGTATCTACATCTGGGATCTTTAAGAACTAGCACAGCAATTGTTGTTGAAGCGCCAAGCCGCATAGCTAATGAGAGGCCCCCTAAACAACAGTCTGACAACAGATCGTAGCCCAAAACTGATTGATGTGTGTCAGTCTAAAGACCGACAGAGAGCCAGAAAGAGGGGAAGAGAGAGGCAGAGAGAGAGAGAGAGACAGAGAGATAGAGAGAACGTGCCCGAAAACCTTTCGAAACATATAATCTTAATGGCTTTCAAATTGTGGCACATTAAGCAGCTGGTAATTGATATACAAACAAAGTATGAGAGAGAGAGAGAGAGAGAGAGGCTGTGGATGTAAAGGGGAGCAATGTGGCAATGTCTACATGTGTAGCGACAAGCTGCGCGACCGAGAACGAGATGGAGGGACAAGACAAGAGAGACACCCAGTGAAACTCGTTCGCAAGTTAATTAAAATTTCAGAAACGTAAATTGAATTACGAACACAAATTGTAAACGACTCGTCTCCACGCTCAGCCACCAACTGCTCCAGTTACGCGTGAGAATTTCTGCCCACTCTCTGCATAAAATTTCAATTCCATTCCGAAAATCGAATGGCTCAGCGACACATTCCCAGGAAGACAGGAAGGCTGCTCAATTGCACTCAATAATCATAAAATTTAATAAAGGTATTTCGCTTGACCATTAACGCGCTGCGAGCCCCCTCTGCCTCGCTCTCTCTCTCTCTCTCTCTCTCTCTCTCTCTCACTGTCTGCGGCTAGGGCAAGGACTGTCGGCAACAGTGGGTTAATGTATGCAAAACGCATTCAAATTTTATGTATCGCCCGCAACGATCTGCTCTATCCACTTACTACTACCTCCCAACAGCAACAACAACATAATTCGCTCAACATTTGGTTGCCTACCTTTCATGTGAGCTCTGCGGCTCTCCCCTTTCTCAGTTCGTGGTGCTAGATATGTATATGTATATATTGCATGCTCTATTGGGCTTTGGGCAATGCTCGTATCTATGGCAGTTAACGGACGCGGCCTTCTGTGCATGTAAATTGCATAGTTTGAGACACTTTGGGTCAGCTAATGAGGGCGATTTACAGGCGCTCGTACGGCATGGGAATGAGCTGAGAAAAAGTCTGTTTTCTTCTAAAGTTGTCTATATTTAGACCAGAACAAGGTCAATAATAGAGTTAAGTGATTTCAAACATAAATCAAGCAATTAAATGGCATGAGCTCAGTTTAAATACAAATGTAAATAATTTGGTTTCATTTGTATACATAAAATAATTTTGTCTATAACAAAATCGGGAAAATTAGCAGAGATATGAATATTTGAGCATATATAATATATATATTCTTTAAAGATTTTTTTTTTAAATATAAAATAGTTTTAAATAGATAAAAAAAAAAATAAATAATTAATTGTGAACATCAATACAAAATATTTTATGATTATATATTTTCTTTTATTTCCTTTCCTAGTTTCAGCTCAAGTCATCATCAGATCAAGTACATCAAAAACGGTATGCAAGGTATATGCAGTTTGTTTCAAAATTAAATAGAATATTTTCTCTTTAATCATTTAACAATATATATATTCTAATGTGCCCTGAACCTCACACAAAGTCAAAGACACATGCTATTCAAAGTTAGCTAGTCGTTTATCTTCATGCGAAATCTGAAAGGAAACTAAAAACTCATGCCACTAAAAAATCTCGCATATGCTTAAGCCATTTCGATTGCTGCCCGGCTGGAGAGTTTACAGACAATTGCACTTTATGAACCGCAAATCGCATCAATTATAAGATGAACTCGCAGCGCTGTGCAAAGTTTTACAAGTTGGCAAACAAGTCGACGCGTAAGTTTTGGCAATAAATCAAATTTGCTTCAAGCCATAAAAACGCCACACATTAGCACAACAAAAAGGACGCAGGACAAAGCGGACGTATAGTCGTAAATCTGAAAATCACTTGTCGCGATTTGAGTTGCCGTGCTGTAAGGAGTCGACTCAAGGACTCGCAGAGGCGCATTAAATTTTACGCATTATTAGAAGATGCGAACACAAAGGATAACAACGAAAAATTAGGCACATTTGCGGCTAAACGCAGGGATGTCAGCCTGTCAAATGTCCTCGACTTGCCCAGAGGGTAGGGCTACCACAGTAGGGGTAGTGACAGGGGCAGTGGCAGTGGCAGTGGCAGTGTCAGTGGCAGTGGCAGGGGGTTGGTTTAGAGTTTAGCGCTCGTCGCATCATTCCACTTCATTGGCGGCTTTTGTAACATTTGTTTGTGACGTTAATTTATACAATAATTGTGACAAGGACCAAGGACCAAGCAGCATTTAGCCATGGACAACGTCGCATGCGCTGGACCCCCAACAAAACAAACTTCCACTTCAGACTCCAGCTCCAGCTCCAGCTCCGCTGTCTCTGTTAGTTAATATATAAACGCGAGACGACATTTGACTAAGGTTTTTAATACGCATTTCTTCTTCCGGACATTGGCCATTACACAACGCTGTCTGACGTCACTTTTTTAATGGAATTTTAATGTATTTGTTGTGCAGAGATTTTACATACGAATCAAGCTTGGAATTTCACAAAATTTATTCTAAATTATATTCATATAAATGTTGAAAAAGTTGCACAACCTGCATTTACATGGAGCACATGCATGTGTGTAACACATGAATATTGAAAATGTATGTGTGAGTGTGTGAGTGTGTCTGTGTGTGTGTGAGTATTTTACTTCTACACTCCACCTTCAGTCTATGCTTTGTCAGGCTCCAACTTTCATTACGAAACGCATCTCATATGAACAAGTTTTGCGGCCCAGTGACAAGCGGCCGCCCGCCCCTTAGACCCGGCCCATTTCTGCAGCTGCCACATCCACCTGAGACAGACAGGTGTTAAAAGCCAGGGGTCTGCATATATTAATATCCCAAATGCGAATGTAGCTTAGCAAAAGAGAACGGAAAAAAAGAAAAAAAAAATAACATTAAAATTTTCATGAAAAATGTCATCAACAAAAGTTTGAAATGCAAATAATTTTGTTTTTGTAGTTGTAGTTGTTGCTGCCGCTGCTGCTGCTGCTGCTGTTGAGTGCTCTTCGGGTGGACAAAGAATGTCTCTGCGGCAGACACACATCAACACACACACACACACACACACAGCCGTGTGATATATCCATTTGATATGCTTAGCAACTGCGTGAGAATGGAATACATAAAAAAAATGAAGCGTAGCTCGCATTTTGGGGCTGTATTTTTGGTACACACATCACGAACGTGACGATGAAGCCATCATCGTACCCAATGGCATTAGAATGCATTTAGAAACGCATTTATCATCACGTCGGGATTTGTATTTGGCTCAAAGCTCAAAACCACATTGCAAACTCCAGGCACAATCAGCGAACAAATCCGCAGCAGCCACAGCCGCTGATCGATTATGATTGATGTGTGCTATAAAAAGTGAAAGATAAAAGATATGAAAAGTTCTATATATATGATAAACCAATTGCAATTAAAATTTAAATAAATATATCTCCATGTCGTATATGCGCGCGGGCGTGGCTCTACGTGATTTCATTAGCAAATAACAGAGAAATGAAATCAAAGCCAAAGCCTGGCCAGGCTTCAGCTCTGGAGCTGCTGCTCCAATGCAGCATTGCTTCGAGGGTGTCTGCCTTGCTGGCTTGGTGCCTCGCCTGTTTTGTCCTTATGGTCGCACTCAACGCTCACCACTTGGCTGCACTCAAGTGTCGCGACGTCGCCATTAAGGCATTCGCCACGCTCACTTCGCAACATGGACACAGAGTCCGCATCAGCAGCAGAGCCAACTCATACGAGTAGCATGGCTGGAGACAACAACAGTTATAATAAAAATGGCGTCTTAAGTCAGTTTGCTGACGCCCCCAACTGCGCGAGCAAGTCATTAACTCGGCTCAAGAGCTTTTATCTCGCCACTTGAACGCATCTTAGCCTTCTCCCTGCTCGATGACAGCTGCCTACCCACTACCCAAACTGCCTTCCTCTCCAATTGCTGCTCTTCGACTAACTGTCATTGGCAGTCGCCATTTTCTTCCTTCTCTTCATCTCTCTCTCTCTCTCTCTCTCTCTGTGTATCGCTTTCTCTATATTTTCTGTTAATTTCCATGGCGCAATTACACACAACTGATAAGCACACAAATTGCACCAAAAGATTAAAAATCAAGCGGGAACAAGTTTTATGGCTCGCCCGTGGCGCTGAACCGACTCGACCGACTGACTGGAGCCGACATAAAAATTAAATAATTTCACTCCAATTGTCTAGCTGCAAAATAACAATAGAATTATCTTAATGAAAGATTCCTTCGTGTCTAGCAATGGATATAAATAAAACTGCACGATATTGCATTTAAATAGGAGAATGTTCTTATAGAAATCTAGTATTTTTTATATCTTCTATCTAGTATCTTTTCAGTTTACATATCCATAGCTATAATATAATATATATCTTTTTCGATCGAGTTGAATAGAATTACTCTGAAACAAATTTTTGCTAAATGGGAATATTTTTTACTCTATTCACAGGAAATAAATAAATAAAAATTTACTAAAATGAGATTTTTCTACTTTTATATCAGATCTTCAAGTTTAGGTTTTATAAAATACTCTGATGCCAAAGAAAAAAGTAAACAGAGAAAAAAAATAATTTATTATTCTTTACACACACATTTTTCTTAGACAACTTCTAAGCTTCCTTATCCACTCATTGTTATAGAGTACTCAAATTTCGACTCTGATTCGATTTCAATAGTTGCTCATTCGCGTAAGTCCGAATTGATTGCTGAGTTGTCAAGAATTATGCGCGCATTTTACGAGCGCTATAAAAGTAGCAAACCGACATATGTAAGTCTCATGTCACATTGTATAAATGGAAAATCGTGGATAAATCTATTAACTAATTAAAATAGTTGTAGAACATAAAATCGAACGGCGCACAGGCG
Source organism: Drosophila stalkeri (assembly GCA_035047405.1). Taxonomy (NCBI): domain Eukaryota; kingdom Metazoa; phylum Arthropoda; class Insecta; order Diptera; family Drosophilidae; genus Drosophila; species Drosophila stalkeri. The sequence continues at coordinate 12,686,854 of JAWNPR010000041.1, read as the reverse complement.
GCAATCAATTAATTCGCTGCGTGGGCGTCGCTGGACAAGCGTGTATCAATTATTTTAATGATGCCAATGGCAAAGGGGGCGACAGACCTGATGGTCACTGTCCGTTGATCACATTAGGATGCACCCCTGTGCAGTGGTCAGAGAATTGACAGTTTATCAGCAAAGTGAGAGGTAGAGTGAGAGGGAGAGGGAGAGAGCGGGGGCTGTTCAATGAGGCATTGAGGTGCGGATTTGTATATCGAACTGAAAGTCAACCCTCGGAAGCGATTTTAAACAATTTGAACAATTTGTTAAGCAATTTGCGGTTGACGCCTCACACACGACGAACAACAATAACAACAATAAATTTGTTCGATTTCTTGCCTAGGGTGCCACACCCATGCGAGGGGAGTTTGTACAATGAAAATGCATTGGACATCATGTGTTAACACTAATGAGCCACGTTCTCTGAGCGCATATGTGCGAGATTTATTGGCAATTAAATTGGAAAATTCATCAAGTTGTTAATTGCTCATTAGGAAGTGTCTCGACTTGAGTTGACTTTAGCATATAAATTAAATTTGTTGCCAAATGCCGCAAGACAATGCAAATTTGCGCAATGCAAACAATGACTTAAAGTTCCAGCCGCAGCCTCAACTCAACTCGAGATACAAGACCACAAGCTGTTCCCTTGCCACTTTTATCTCGGCAACGAGTGACATGGCCACAGGAATTAATGCAGTTCTTCGTCCGATTTGCATAATCGCTGTCAACGCAACCCAAATTCACAAATGCAAAGCCGAAAAAGTCGCACGGCCCCAGCCCAAACTCATGCACGGCCGTGGCCATGGCCAGGGTAGGGGCACTCATGCAATTGACACACATCATTTCACGCACTGACGCCTTTCAATAAACCAAATTTATCACAAGCGCACAATCTAACTAGTAGCGGAGAGTCGTCAACAATTTAAAATCCTTGAACATATTTGGGAAACGGCAAATGGGACTCGGGACACACGGGACACACGCGCCCGCTACCAAAACAGATACAAGTGTAATCAGTCAAGCGTTTTGTCAGCCATATACAGTGACATCATCATCATCATCGTCATCGTCATCATCAGCGTCAGGCTCTGCCAAGGACCTTGTCAGGAATCTGCATATCAAAAAACCCAAACAGAAAGAAAAAAACTTGAGCCCTTACCCCAAATTGCTGCGATGAGTTCGCTTCGTGTCGCTCTCTGAAAAGGGTTGCTGATTAGAGACCGTTCAGGGTTCGTGAACCATGAATGAATGGATGATGGCTCGGTTTGCGGTTCGGCTGCCATGCCATGCCATGCCATGCCATGCCAGCCACGCCAAGGTGCGACACCCACCACACCAGAAACCAAACCCAACTGCAATCCGTTCTGAAATTATCCACACTAATTCCAGAAGCCTCAAGGCAGTTATTTGGTAAATCTCAACGCATTCTGTTGATGTTTTTAATTAATTTTCAACGCCAACGCTGACAGCTCTTTGGGTTTGGGTTTGGCTTCGGGTTTCGGGATTCACCATTTCGCTTGAATTTTTTGATATGATAAACATGTTGAGGTGTTGATTTCTGATCCGCATTAATTTGTCAATCGCAAGTCGTGCGTTTTGCCCTGGAGTGAGTTAATCCGAATCCCATTTGATGGGCTCTTCGTGGCCAGAGATGGCATCAATAATTTAAAGCATATTGCAGGAAATTCCTGACTAAATTAGAGAAAATGAGAAAATATAGCAATTCTTTAAACATATTTATGAATTTATTATTTCTATATTTCAAAAATTTCGAATGTAACTCAATCGAGTTCATAGTATTCCTGTTAGTTAAACATTGGCCAAGCTGATGCAAAGACTGACTGCGATTTATTAATAAGGCATGTGGACGACTCCCGCTGCTTGACGAAGCTCAATCAACATTGCATTGATTCATAAGCCTCATTACGACACCCAGCACAGGGCAGTTGATATGCTGGTCTGTTCCTGCACCCGCTGCTGGTCGTGCTCGAGATGTTTTCATCATGAGCTGCTAGCTGCAAACAGCAAACAGACGATTGCGATTGCAACTACATAACTTGTTTGTTGTTTGCTGTTGTTGTTGTTGTTGTTGTTTTTTTTTACTGCCTGCCGGCCATTCTGCACATTCACAAAATTGATTTCATTCACAACATGCCACGTTTGCCTCATTAAATCATCACTCAGAAGCTATCAATGTTCGATTTGCCATTGGCCAACATATGCTTCCAGCTGCCTGGTTGATATTCATGTAAAAATCGCTTCAAGCGCACAAAAATGCAAGTTGAGTAAAGAGAGAAGAGGGCAATGGCTGGCGGGAGGCGGAAGGCGGGAGGCGGGAGGAGAGAAGGGCTCCAGTTGTGCCGAAGCGAAGCAAATTAATTATGAATCAGAGAACAATGTAATTACATGAAATCCGATCGATGAACATGGGGCCACTGGCACAAAAGCCACTGAAAAACTCTCGGCCAGAAAATGCAATTGACATTTTTACAACGTTGTTGTTACAAAGGAACGCTAACCATGTCGCCTGGCAGCCAAGAACAGCAGGGAAAGTTGCTTGAGAAACATGACAAATATCTGTGACAATCGACTGATTGTTGGGTGCCAGCCAGCATCAGCTGCAGCCTCAGTTTCAGCCTCAGTCTCAGCTTCAAAATCAGCCTCGAACTGCAACTTCAAGCTGCAGCCATGTGGATCCATGGAACCCGTTTGCGCACGCGTGAATGCCGCTGAGCCAGCGGGAATTGTTTAATGGCGCTAAACGGCCTGTTGTGCCAGCGGATGCAGTTCGCTCCAAAAAGTGCTCCCCAGTCTACTAACTGCTAACTGCTGACTGCTATACTAATAGTTAAAGATAAATATCGCTGCGGGTTGGCTGAGTAGCTTTAAGGCCAAAACCAGCCGACGGACAACGCCTACATTCTGTCTAAAAGCAAACCAGCATCTGCAGGGGCTTTGTCAAACAAAACAGCAGCAAAAAAATAAAAATAAAATAGAATTGACTACAAAGCAGCTCCGCCTTTTTCGCATTAGTTGAAGCATATAAAAAAGAAAACAGAAAACCCTAAAAAAAAAAAATACAGAAAAGGGTTGTGTACGCAAAATGTTGAACTAAAGTCTGCAAAATGTTGCAGAAATTTTTAAAGTTATTTTATACAAAATAAATTTAAATATATATTATATAGGCTAATTACATATTATGCAACTTTTAAAATATATATTATTATTTATAAATTTATACTTGTATTAATTTTATTGCAAAATTTTAAATTAAGCATGCTTAAAACTTATATTTCTATATATATATATTTTTTTGTTCTTGTTTATTTTTCTTTGCATTGGCAACTGCGCATGGAAAGTTTTTTGCATTAGAGCTCCTCCTATTTTGAACGCGCGAATGGCAAAGCGCACACTACTCACACACACACACAGAGAGACAGTTGCCCACACACACACACACACACACACACAAACAGAGACCGAGTAGGAGCTCTCTCACATACGGCAGCTGGCGCAGCTTCGACTATTTTCGTAGCATACTTTTAGGTGGTGGCTGCATCTTCGTACCCAGCCAGCCATATACGAGCGGGAGTGTCGCTCTTTATATACCCGTCACTTATACATACAAACTATGTATATTTATTTACCCTGACTGTCATTGCAGCGGCACGCCCACCGCCCATCGCCCACCGCCCACCGCCTATCGGCCACCTGCCCTAACGTATATTTCAATTTGTCTGCAGCTTGGAAATTGCTTTTTTGTGCATTTTGTCAAATGAATTTTCCACGTCTCTCACAGGACTTATTTGGAATTTGTTTGCAGCATCTCTTTGCTTGATTTATACGCATTATGTTTACTTTTTTTTCTGCTTTTTTTGATTTTTTTTTTTTTTTTTTATCATCGTCTTTTACGGCGCTGCTGAAATTCTTATCTCGTCGTCAACTAATTTTGTGATTGCACGCTGCGAGCCAGCGAGCTAAAAGACAGAAACGCTCTGAATTTAAATTGGATTTTTGCGCACATTAAAATGCATTTTACATGGTGTTAGTTATGAATGCGAATATGGGAAAATAACGAAGCCCCAACGAACCCAGGCCACGTTTGGGCTTGCCTTCAAGTGGGCCACCTCAAAAAGCCAGACCTGGCCCGAACTACACTAAATGTTTACGTTTCCTGAGCGTTAGCAAACATTTAGCAATGTTTCCACAATTCGCAAATAATTGCCGGCATACCAAGAGTGAATGGAGCCATAAAAAGAGGCCCTGCCCGGGTCAGCTGACGTGACGACTGGCCACAAAATGCACAAATAACAAAATAAAAGGAAAATAACATTAAAGAAAACAGCAAAAAAACAAAAAACAATGTAACGAAATACTTGTTACGTGGCCATAACACAGAACATGGCTAATTCTTGCATGACAATTTCACATTCATAACCCTTTTGTCCACGCTGTCCGCTTTTGGCTGGCTGCCAGTCTTCCGACCCATAATTATGCTCTCTATATAGACATGCACTGCAAAAGGGCATTACGAGCTGATCAAAGTGTTTACCACAGCTATATTTCTGATCTATATCTCTCTTATTCTATCTATCTCTCTCTCACACACACTCTACGAGTACTGCATTACTTATCGACAATTCTATTCAACTTTACTTTACTCTGAACACTGATCTACAGAGAATCTTCTAGTCGTGTATTTCCCTCTAAAATATACCTAGCCTCTTTTTTTATATATATTTGCTTCACGGCTTTTTTGTAAGCCGCGATTTGCGATTGTACATTTCAAGCGTTCTGTTAATTGTTAATTTTTATGGTCTGGCAATTGCCGCAGCAGCAACAACAATCAGATGAGACAGACAACGAGATCCAGTGAAAATGAAGAAATTAAAGTGCCGCAAAAAGGCAATGGCAAAGGCAAAGGCAAAGCCATGGCCAGCAACTAGAGGCAACTAGAAGTGGCAGCGCCTATAAAAACAATTTAGCCAGGCAATAAAATACCGAAAATAGCTTCAAAATTGAATTTCCAAGATGCGTGCAGCGTTTTATTGATAGCCAGATAAAGATACTTAGGCACATATATAGTATCTATCTCTCTGTGTGTGTGTTTGTGTGTGGGAATTGGGTTCTTTAGCGATTGCCTGCCAACACCCACAGCAGTACGAAACATCAAAGCCCAAACCAGTCAGCGAGACCATTAAAGGCGATTTTTTTTTATATATATATATTTATTTTGATACTCTGCAACCCTTTCGGGGTTTCACGCACTTACGCAGCCAAAGCAAATATTGAGTGTGTGGGATGGGAGTGTTTCAATTTTAAAGTAAATATTTGCCTCCAGGGTGCTTTTGATATTTATTACCTTTTTGGAAAGCAGAGCTCGCCGAGCATCGATAGCACTGGTCAGTAGTGGACATTAGCCAAAAGCAATTTAGAGCCATAAATTTGCGACTTTCGAGTGGTGGTGGCAAATGGCGACTGTCAATTGGCTGCTTTGCTGGCAAATGCAAACAAATTACAATTATGCTAGTTGAGTAGTAGCCGAGAAGCACATAATAGTCGACAATCCCCATGAATAGACAGCTGACAAATGATGCCAGAGCTGGGCGACATTAAGCGATTAACTCGTTGAGGCTGCCAGCCTTCCCATGAAAGCCGTAGCAGGCGAAGAGGCAGGTGGAACTTAACATATTGTTAACGTGGGCAAGCGAATGTCTTAAGGGGATTTCAATGTCCTTGCCTGATGATGCGTTCGCTGTCCGCCGGCCAATGACATGCAAATATATGCAGATCTGCGCTTTTGTCATGTCAACGCAGGCAAATCGAGAGAGGTAACCCAAAAAATTTTCTAACCAACTTAACTTGTCGATTTTTTCTCTCAGCATTCTTTCTGTATAAATTGTACTCCTTTTTGGATATTTGCTTAAATCTGCGCGCATGTTTTCTGTGGTAAATAAAAAATGCAAAATAAATGCGTAAATCTCTAACTGGAAGTAAGGTCGGGGCCCACTGAGCACAGCAGCATGGTAAATGTGTCTGCAAACTTTTTGCAGGTGCCGTATCTTTTGTGTGTCTGGCCGATTTCAGATTTCAGTTTCAATGCAGACGAGCACAACAACAACAACAACAACAGTAACAACGACGACAACGACAATGTTGGCAACAACAAGCAGAGACAGTTCATCAACTTGACTTGTGATTTCCGGTTTTTTTTTTTTATTCATTCCTTCATTCAGTTTTTTTTTGTTCCTCGTTACTTACTTTAAAAGCGGATTAGGCGAAGACAACGCCCACGGTGGCATGGGGCTGGCAAAGGCTTAACGTGCATGTCTGATAGTTGACTTGGCTATATATGCAAAGCCTATAAAGCAAAGAACAGACTGGAAATGCCAAGGCGGTGGCAAGCAAGACAAGTGAGAAGCGCATAGAGAGGCGAATGAAATAAATAAGAAATAAGAAGGCAATAATTAATGACAGCTACGGTTTGTTGAGCATGAAAAATAAGAGCAAGTCGGCATTATAAAAGGAAAATAACATGAATATTATTAAATTATTTATATTAAAATAAAATCAAAGATTAGGGAACTGAACACGCAAATAAATAGAGCAGAGAATGAAATTTTAGTTATTATGAAAATGAGATTAAGAAATTAAATACTTTAGTTAAAATAAAATAAATATTTTATAATATTTCCATATAATCTTATAGAAAAAAAAAACTGTATGTTGGAATTGTAGGTGAATTAAATTTGTATAAAATTTTCAAAAATATATTTAAAGAATCTTTCGAGCTTCACAAAGAACTCATCATGGAGCTGTGCTAGAAACAATGCTAATGCATCCTTTGATCCATATATTAGGTAACTCAGTCGCTCGATTTTTACAATTGAAAAATTCTTGCAAATGAAAAAAAAATGTAAAGAAGGAGAGCTCTTTATATGCCAAGCTCAACAGCTGGCGCAGCTTGTTTGGAATTCTCACATCGAGAACCATGTTTGGTAGAGCCCACCAACGCCCACACCCAGTGCCGAGAGGCAAGGTGTGTGCCACACGGCCCACCACTCTGGGCTGTGCTGCTGTATGGATGGAGTTGGCATATGCGTGGTACGGCGATGCAGCAAAAACAAATTTCGAGCGTAGAAAAAATAAAGCGAAAATGTTTTAACGCTTCGCCGCGTAATGACAACAAACAAATCGCTTCATTTAACAAATAATAGCTGCCAGCAGCGACGCCAAAGAACAAACAGCAGCAACAACAACAACAACAACAACAGACAGTAAAAACAATTTACGGCACAAAGAATTTTCAACTGAAAAAATAATCGCTTATTGAACACGTCGCCGAAGCTGAAATAAACAAAAGAAGCTCACATCCCAGCTGCCACGCCCACAATAACGAGTGGCACTTGTGGCAGACGTCGTGTGAGCTTGAGATCACACGAGCGTGCATATTTGGCAATTAGATGCGAATGCCAACAATGGGGGCAACCAACAGGTGAACATTAATTATGCCACGCCCATAGCACCCATCGCTGTGTAGGTGTGGGCGTGGGCAATGCATGAGCATTTTGCTGCAACTAGAATGAGAATACATGTAGCCATGCCACAGCCATAACATGGCCCTAATTAACAACAAGGCGGCGTACAATGGCCAAACTCTAATTATCAAGATAATAACCACAATCCGTTTATGAGAAATGGCCACAGAGCACGAAGAGCACACACACACACACAACTGCAGCTATTAGGTATACCTGTGCCAACAGGTGAGAGAGAGCAGCTTAAACAATTATCCAATTGTTATGCAAGAAATAAAATTAAAAGAATATTTCTAGAATACGCCAATTCATCAAATACACTTTTTTTATACTTACACTTAAATTCGCAGCGATAAGTCGAAGTAATCAGCAAGGCATAGACTATATAGCTAAAGCCAAGACAGTCGACGTCTGATCGTTCGTTAGTAAGGTATGTATCTAAAACTTGTGCTGCTATTGGCCTGCCTTAGCCAGGCAAAAGCAGGTGAACAGGTGCGCTATGACAACTATAAGCTATACCAAGTTCAAATCAATAATGTGAAAGACTCTCAGCTGCTCAATGAAAATGAGAAAGGTCTAAAGGTAAGTTCAGCTATCGCAGCTCGTATATTCCTATAGCCTTTTCTTTGAGCAGCTCGATATGTGGCATGAGGCGCGTAATCTGGGCGAGTTCTCGGACATAATGTTGCCACCTCAGTACCAGGAGGCGTTCGAATCTCTGCTCAGCAGACACAAAATGAACTACAGCCTGAAGTTCGACAACGTGCAGCGTCTGCTCGATGAGCAGCGTCCAAAGCAACGAATGAGCGCGATGGAGTGGACACAGTATCACACTCTGGACGACATCTACGCCTGGCTAGATCAAATCGAGAAGCTTTATCCGCACATTGTGACGCCCTTTACGATAGGCAAGTCCTATGAGGGTCGCACGATACGTGGCATCAAGATCTCCTACAAGCCGGGCAACAGCGCCGTCTTCATCGAGTCGAATATTCACGCACGTGAATGGATCACCTCGGCTACCATCACATACTTCATTGATGAGCTGCTCGTGCCGCGCAATCCGGCTGTCAGAGATATAGCACAGAATGTGGACTGGTACATTATACCAGTGCTAAATGTGGACGGCTTTGTGTACTCTCATGATGTGGTAAGCCCTCATAAATAGCTTGGTAGTCCCACAATATATTTCCGATTAGATTGTATCAAAACATTATAGGGTGCCGACAAGATTACGAAGCGCTTTCTTGCCTTATCAATCGTATCGACAGCTATTCAATTTTAAATTCTAATTAGGAAACTACTAATAATATTTGATTATCTTAATTACTTTTGTTGTAGGAGCGTCTTTGGCGAAAATCGCGTTTACCCTCCGACCCTACAGGAAAATGCATTGGGACCGATTTGAATCGCAACTTTAACTATCGCTGGATGCGTAAGTAAACATGCCTTCCACTTTCAATGAACATTTGAATATTTAAATATTCCCCTTCAGAGATTGGCGCTTCTGCTGATCCTTGCGAGCAAATATATGCTGGTCCCTCTCCCGAGTCTGATCCGGAAATTAGTCAGCTGACGAGTTACATTAACAACTCAATACCGGAAGGCATTATTAAGATTTATATTTCGCTGCATTCCTATGGACAATATGTGCTCTCACCTTGGGGTCATACCGCTGAGGAGTTTCCCGAACACTATCCACAGATGATGGCTGTGGCTAAGGGATTCGCTGATGCTCTAATCAGACGTAATGGCACCGTCTTTACTTATGGATCCAGTGCTACGACTCTATGTAAGACTCATCTATTCAAATGTTCTTTGCATCCAATTAATTCATTAACATTTTAGATGAAGTTTCTGGTTCGGGCAAGGAATGGGCCTATGCTGTGAAGAACATTATCATACCTTATACCATAGAGCTGCCTGACAAGGGTAAATATGGCTTTGCATTGCCTCCAGAGTATATCATACCTGTAGCACGTGAGCTCACTGAGGCATTTGTGGGCATGATACAGGCTGCTCGACAAATTGATGTACTGTAATAAAACATGAATTTGAAACCAGTTTGGCCAGCCAAGTACTTATTTATCTTAAGTATCTGTTTAAATATTGCCTTTTTATAAAAAAAAAGTTGAAGGTAAGAAAGTTTGTTTTCCAGCTAAAAAAAAAAACTACAAAATACCTGGGTCATATTTCAAACTTGTGGCCAAAAACCTTGACATGCTACTTCCTTCACATTTCATAACTGCGGCTCACCTCATACGTGAAAAGCTGTCCGAAAAATATTTAAACAAGCAAATTGAACTTGAGGCAAACATGCAACTTCCTTCCTAGCGGGACTTGCTTCGCTTATCCTTGTTGCTTGGACACTTTTCGCATGGCATGCAAAGTTGCCATTTGTGGAGCTGAGGACATTTTAAGGCTAATTAAATCCACAACATGTGACTATGAAAAAAAGAAGTGGCAAAAAGCAAACGGAGGCGAATGCTAAACACTTTCCGGCATTGACATTTCTTTCAGTTTGTTGCACATATTGCGCATACGCCACGTCGTCTACATCGGAGTCTCGATTTATGTAATGTCAATGTTTCTTGCCACAATTAACGAGAGAAGTGCGCCACAAAAAAAAATGTACGCCAGGAAGCGGCTGTCCGTGATATTTATGACATTTTAAGGACTGGCATCCGGCTAACAGCGCGAATCGTTGTCTTAAAGCTGCCCACGAAGTATTCTAGCCCAACTTGCTGCAATTAAATATGCGGCGCTGGCTTATCGCACGCGCAACCACGAGTTTTTCTTTGGTTAAAAGTTTTACAAAATTTCCACGCCCCACGCGCCAAGGTGTTGAAAGTTGTTGAGCGCAACTTTTCGCCACAGGCCCCTGCCCGCCCACCATGGCACGGATGGCTTTAATCCGGCTTGCTAGCTTTATTGCGCGCTGATAAGAAATTAATGTGCATGAATTTATTGGTGCGAGTCGCTGCCTGCTGGCAATTAGCACGCTAATCAAATAAGCCACAGCTAATTGTTGTTAGAGTTTGGTATGAGCAGCTCAGCAGCTCAGAATGTCTAGAATGTCGCTCCAGCACATTACCATAGCCGTCTCCAGTAAGAAGGATAACTGCTTGCTGTAGACTAGAGTTATCTTAGCTACTTCTGCTACTATCAGCTGGCAATGCATGTTATCTGCCCAACTCCAAAAGTCATAATCGGAGTATATTACTGTTGTAAGAATTTGTAGCAGTGACAAGCAGCAACAGCAGGCATAGGAATTGCTGTCAGATAATCTTATTGCTTGGCATTCATGTTATTGACTAATAACGATCGATCAGTTATGACTTTCGAAAAACTCGATAAGATATCGATTGGCTGGGATATTTTTTACTATTATTATCAAAGTACTTTACTATAAAAGCCAAATACAAAATATATTTATTGATAAGTAATACACATACATGTGTGAATGTGCATCATACCGATAAAAAAGCAATGCAAAAGCAAATTTGTGCATGTGAAATTATACAAAATTGAACATACATAGAAATCTGATAACGATTTATCGAAAAGTGATAATAGACACAAAGAGCTAATCAAAATATAAACTAATGAGGTTTGCAGCCACATCTTAGGTAAATCATAAATATTAGATAAATGATCGATAACAGTGCAAAATGAGATAACATTTAATCGATAAGCTATCGCCACAGGAGAGGCCCGATATCATATCGCATACGCATACAAATTTAAGTTAAATCAATGTTGGCCGATAAGGCTTTATTTTTTTATGAATAAACAATAAAAATTTTGGCAAAAAAGCTTTTATTTTAATTAACACTAGATTGAGTTTCAACAACTACTAAACTCAAGTTGCTATCGAAACTTTTGTTTTTTTTTTCTTTAGGCAATATATGTAAGAGCTGCTACCACTTCTTCCATTCTCTTAGTTAGATTGCCGGATGCTCAGCTCTTGTGGGCAAGTGGCACCATCTAAAAACCTCACACTCCATGCACAGTCGTTAATAAAACACACGTTGGCACACCTCATGCGGTGACAACGACAAGAGAAACTACAACCCCCAGCTTGCGCTGTGTTGCTCTAAGACCCGCGCGAAATATGACCAAGAGCCGAAAGTCCTTTAAGCACTCGCCACAGGACAGCCCCGAGGCATAAAAAGGCCTAAACAGAATTTCGCACTAATGCCAGCGACAAGTCAAACTGAAGGCTAAAATCTCCACCAGCGAGCACAGAAATTTATGTGCTCCGGGGCGGTGCCTTCATTATGCAGTGACCTACAATGAAATGGGCTGCCGTTGCACAAAATTTATGTGCAAAGTTGAGAGACAGCCTAAGTACCACGGGGCTTGGCCAGACAACTTCAAGTTCTCAGCTCTATGCTGACAAGGCAGCCAGCTAAAAGAATCAAAGTGTCCAAAAGCTTCAATTCTGATAAAAAATAAAATAAAATAAAAACTAAATTGCTTTGGATTCAATGAAGCATATAATAAAACCAGCGATAAAATCGTCGAATCAACAAGCACAACCCATGGCTAAGACATTGGCAGTATAACGAAAGTGATTCGATCGCGAGGTATGTATCTAAAACTTTTGCTGCTATTGGCCTGCCTTGGCCTGGCTAAAGCTGGTAAACAGGTGCGCTATGACAACTATAAGTTATACAAAGTGCATATCAAGGAAGCTGAAGATCTCCAACTGCTCAGAGAGAATGAGAAAGTTCTAAAGGTAAGCTAAGCAATAGCAGTTCGTTTTTCTCTACAGGCTTTTCTCGAAAACAGCTCAATAAATGGCGTGCAGCGAGCCGTTCGGGCGACTCATCGGATATTATGTTGTCCCCTCAGTACCAGCAGGAGTTCGAGTCTCTGCTCAACAGCCACAACATGAGCTATAGCATTAAGATCGACAACGTGCAGCGCCTCATCGATGAGCAGCGTCCAAAGCAACGAATGAGCGCGATGGAGTGGACACAGTATCACACTCTGGACAAGATCTACGCCTGGCTAGATCAAATCGAGGCGCGTTATCCTCACATAGTCACACCCTTCACGATTGGTAAATCACATGAGGGCCGGCCCATACGTGGCATCAAGATCTCTTACAAGCCAGGCAACAGTGCCGTCTTCATCGAATCAAATATCCATGGAAATGAATGGATCACATCAGCTACGATCACATACTTCATTGATGAGCTGCTTGTACCTAGTAAGCCAGCTATTAGGGATATTGCCCAAAATGTGGACTGGTACATTATACCAGTACTAAATGTGGATGGTTTTTCCTACTCACACAATGTGGTAAGTGTAGAAAAACTTCCCAACTAAGGGCGCTTGCCATAAATATAAAGATAAAATCATATCGATTAGATCATAAAATTTTTAAATATTCTTTAGCAATGTAGACATTCATTAAATAATATTTAGCTATGACTAACAACTTATTTAGGAGCGTTTGTGGCGCAAATCCCGTTTTAACTCGGATCCAACGGGAGAATGCATAGGAACCGATTTGAATCGCAATTTTAACTATCGCTGGATGGGTAAGTAAATAAATATGAAACATATTTCCGTTATCAATGAAATTTCCGTTTTCAGAGGCTGGCGCTTCTGCTGATCCGTGCGATCAACATTATGCTGGCCCCTATCCCGAATCTGATCCGGAAATTAGACAGCTGACGAGTTACATTAACAACTCCATACCCGAAGGTATTATAAAGATCTACATCTCCATGCACTCGTATAGCCAACTTGTGCTCTCGCCTTGGGGTCATACCGCTGAGGAGTTTCCCGAACACTATCCGCAGATGATGGGCGTAGCCAAAGGATTTGCCGATGCCGTCTTCAGGCGATATGGCACTCAATATAACTGTGGATCAAGTGCTTCGACTCTATGTAAGATCAGTCTATTTCTCTATCTATCGATATTAACTGTATTTAAACACTTCAGATGAAGTTTCTGGATCGGGCAAGGACTGGGCCTATGGTGTGAAGAACATTACCATACCATTTACCTTAGAGCTACGCGATAGGGGCGAATACGGATTCCTGTTGCCGCCAGAGTATATATTACCTGTGGGCCGTGAGACCACGGAGGGATTCGTTGGCCTGATACAGGCTGCCCGTGGATTTAATGTCTTGTGAGCAGCTTAGCACTCAATAAAGAAACCCCCGCCAAAAAACAAACGCAAACAGCCCCCATTGTTGGCTCCCCAACGCAGACGGCGCCACTGCGCTCAGAGCTTTTGCTCCGCCCCAAAAACGAACAGCGCGCCGAAGCTTCCAATCAGCGACGACGATGCGACCAAACAGAAACGAATCGTGCCGAGCTCTGGCATTGTGATAAGGCAGAAGAAGAAGCAGCAGCGAACAGCTAACGGTTGTCGCTTGCAGTTTCTTTGCTTTTTTTTGCGCTTTCCACACAGGCTGCTGCTGGTTTTCTTTTTTCTTTTTTTTTTTTGGTTTGCTTTTCAAGTGTGAAAGGCGCCGTTGGCCGCCAAGTCTCCGCCTATATTCAACGCGCGCGCAGCATCCTGCTGGGCTGGATGCCAACTCATCATGCATGCGACGAGCATACACATAACTGTAATATATATATGTATGTGTGTGTGTGTGTGTGTATGTGTGTGTTTGGGACTCCTACTCGTATGCGCGTTAGCAAACAAAAATAAACGCAGCGAATGAGAAGCGACCAACGAAATTCTTTAGTTCAGTACAACATGGCGTCTATCCAGGCTTATATGTTAGCAGATATATATATATATATATATATATATATATAAATATATATATATAGAGAGAGAGAGAGTGAGCTGTACATAAGTTGTTCATATAACGGGCAACGCCATGTCTATTATTATTATTGTTGCCTTGCACTTATTTTTTTCAATTTGTCTAATGAAATTGCTTTTTTCCACTTGCAAGCGAAAAAACGAACAAGAAGAAGAAAAAAGATAATAGTAAAAGAAATCTTTGGGAAATTCGAGAAAATATCACGTTGACACTTTTCGCACTGCTCCTTGGCTGCATGTATATGTATTTATAAGATGTGTGTGTGTGTGTGTGTCTTTTTTTACTCACTGCTCATTCTGCATATAAATTGAAATTTACGAGCTTCGCTTTTCTTGTTGCTGCTGCTGGCGTTGTCAGTTGCACCTTTATGACAATTTTCCTAGCTGCCACTTTTCTATTTTACTGTTTTTCTTTTGCAAAGCTTTTTTTTTTTTACTTCACTTGTCTGTGCTGCGCATATTGCGGTGATGAATTTTTCTCTTTGAGTTATGCAAGCGATGCTGCACACCCAAAAGCCAGCAATAAAAACTTACTTAGCCAAATTGCTGTAAAGCAAATGAAGGATAAGAAATTTGCCTAATAAAAGTGTCCCGGGCAATCAGTTATGGCAATTGAAATAACTCGAAACGGATCCGAGCATGAAAATAATGCAAAACATTTTCATAATACTCAAAACTAATATCAAGAGTAAGGGAAACAAATCTCATGACTGAATACAGAATAAAAATGGGAATAAATTATAGCTTAAATTGTTTTATAATGCAGCTTACTTCACTTGTAAATAAATCCATTACTTTAGAGAAAGGTAGCTCAACCTTTGAAGCTGCAATAATATTTTAATAAAAAAATCCACTCTTACCAATAAACAAATAGTATATTATAAATTTTTAATGAATTATATATAAAAATAAAAAATCAATTCATATTTTAACTTAAAGTAGAGCTAGATATCCATTTTAAACCATTATCAAAATGCCATCAAAAACAAATAAACTCGAAATTAGTTGACAGAATTAACTAGGAACTTAATACTTAAAAAAAAAAAGAATAATAAATTTGAAAATATATTAAACATATTAAATAGGAATAAACTCTCCTAGCTACTTTCATAATATTTATTAATTTTACTTATATATCACTTTTATATACTCTTTTTACACATTTAAACCCTATAGCTTCAAAGACACCTGCAATACCTTAATTTAATATATTCCTGTAAAAAACGCATTTAACGATGGCAATTTATGTGGATAGAAAGCATGTGACATTGCTTGACAGTCGGTCTGAGTCATTTCATTAGAAGTTCGATGCAGTTGGCTGCCAATTATGAAACGAGTCCAGAGAGCCGTTGTTCGTTCACTCTAATTTGATAATTCAATTCTGCAATCAATTGCCGATGACAGCCAATCAAAAATCAAATCAAATGCGTTGCCTTTACGCATGGCCAAGCCCCAAAACGAAATCGCTTTAATTGCTGCCAAGGCAATAAACTTCAACGCCAATTGACGCTTGACACTTGAGCTGAGTTGAGTTGAGCTGAGATGAGCTGAGCTGAGCTGAGCAGAGTTGAGCTAAGAGCAGTGAGAACAAATCGAAGCGAAGCGACCGACAGCTGGTTAAGGCAGCTCTTGCAGCTTGGGATTGGAGTTGCAGCGAAAGTATGACGAGGAGAAGAGCTGCTGGGCTCTTGATATTCCCAGGTGCGGCGTCTGCGCCATTTTAGGACGTGCTGGCAACGAGAATGTCCATAGGAGAAAGAGCCTGAGCCAGGCAGACGCATAGTGCACCATTTCGTTGCGAGCTGAGTAACTGAGATCGGGGCTCATGGTACGCCTACCAAGAGTTATGACAGGCCACAGAGCCTGCATCCCAATAAGGCAAAAGGTGCGTCCGTTTATGGACTGACGGCGACGATGGCGTGTTGACAATGATGTGGATGATTGGTGTTTTCTGTGTTGTTTCGTAAGAAGCAAGGGTAAACGTTCCCCTGACCCCACCATGTCAGTCTGTCCCGTTTACGTTTCCTGTGAATTGGCCAAAGCACAGCAGATCAGCAGGCCTCTAGAGTAGCGAGAGAGAGAGAGAGAGAGAGTCGCAAGTCGAGTCGCGTCGCCGTTGCCTTATATGAATCGGGGAGACATTCGTCTAGACGGACTGGAAAAAATCACAGCAGAATCATTCAGCAATGCCAAGTTTGGAGGCAGCTACTCAATGATTGCCATGAATGAAACCCACGTTGCAGCCGAGCGAGCAATTAGTATGCGCCGATTGTGATCAGTCGGAAGTAATGCTAATTTTATCTTCTTTTTTTTTTCTTCATTCTTTTTGTATACTTGTCCAGGCAGCCCTAACTCCCAGCCTCCCATTTCAACCGAGCCTTGCTTGGCCTTTCACTGGCTCACCAAGCTACTGAGCTACTTTTTCCAAACAACCCAAAAATGGTCTGATGCAACGGCCCAGGAGATGTCATTAACATTAGAGAACAGGTGAATGAATGCACCTGACAGACGACAGCCGACAGCCGACAACCGACAGACGACAGCAGCTAGCCGACAGGCGACAGCTGAGCCCTGGCAACTCCATTATGCAGTCTATGCCATTAAGGGCGTTAACGGGGAGCATTAGTATCCTGGCAGCAACACCTGACGCACCAACAACGGCAACGAGGTCAACTTCAGACAAAGGCATGCAAATGCGATTTTCCCGGGACCCAAAGCCTTGTTGCTGAAATAAGTAAGAAAACAACTTTTACGCTAAGCAGATGAACAACATTTGCATACAAGCCCAGGCCATGGCAGGCCACGCTGCGCCTCTGTCCTTGCAGGACGCTTTTCTTTTTGGATGTGGAGGATGCGAAATCAAAAGCTTTTTAAAGGATATTTCATATAATTTCACGCTTAAGCGACAGCAAGGTTCGGACAAGTTGTTTGCTTAGCGGCCAAGGAAATTGGAAAAAAGCCGGAAAAGCGGGGCAAAAAAAAAACACTCGAGACTCAGACTGACGACTCCCCCGCAAGAGTCAAGAGCAGCCGTTGCTTTACCCACGTGCCTGGCCAAGACGAGCTGAGACAGGACGCGTCTTACTCTTGATTGGCGCCCCTTCCTGATGCTAATGCTGCTGCTGCTGCTGCTCCTGCTGGCAAAAATTTGCATGCGCCTTTTAAATCAATTATTGTTAAATATTTATTTCTTGACAGTCCATTTTAGAGGGGTTGGCCTGTGGCTGGGGCATATTATCCTAACATAAATTACATGATTGATTTCATTCGAGCGCAACAATAGAACGCTGCCACATAAGAGCTGAGACAGGACGTGGAGCACACAGCGCGTAAGCACAAGAGAAAACAATGCCAAAAAAGTAAACAAAATGCAAATACACTTCATTCTTTGGCTTTGCCTTTGCGTTTGCCTTTGGCTTCAGCTTTGGCCATGGCTTTCTCTTTGGCCATGGCTTTGGCTTAGGGCCTTGATTAAAAAGCTTCTGAATTAGCATATCATTTGCTGCACTGCAGTCTCTATAAATACTTAATGGAATGGCAGAGCCATAAGTCTATATGATATAGCTGTGTGCTATGCATAGCAAAAAGTGAAAATTCAATTGATCTGTCAAGCATTGGAAATATGTTTTCGAGTTCTACTCAAAGAATATGTTTCCATGTTGAAAACAAAAATATTCTGAGCTAAATTTTTAGGAAATAAAAAAAAAAATAAAATATTATTATTATAAATTATGAAATACATATCTACTCCATTTGATATTTTTTTTATGTTTTTAATATATTTTTTAAAAATGAAAAAAAAAACTAAAAATATAGTTAAAAATTATTTTAAAATATTTAGTATAAAACTTAAAACAATTAAAATATGCAGAAAATATAATTAGTCTTCTTGAAATATTGATTATTTATTATCCATATTTTATTTAAATTATTAGACAAAAAAAAGACAATTCAATTAAAATTTGTATAGTATATATTCATTAATAAGAGCCTCATTTTAATTTTTTTGAAAACCTTTACATACCATATATAAATCTAAATTTTTGTCTATAAATAAACTTGGGCTAAAACAAAATATATTAAATTTAAAGCTAACTTCAGTCAGCTCGCCTGACTTTTAGGTTCCTTTTAACTTGGCTAAAGCATAGTCTCCCCTGTATCTACCTCAGTTCATTTTATTTTTCTCACTTACTACCTGTATCAGTATATTTATTTAGGTTTATATTTCTTTGCTTATTTCTTTTCAGTTTTTATTTCGTATGGCCTGTGTCCGCTCTGTGTGTAGAGTGGAGCTGCGTGTGTTTTGCTCGCTGGCGCGTTGACATTGCCATCAAAATGCTTTGACGTGGTTTTTGATTGACAGGAAACTCATAAATAATTCATGTCATTAAATCATGTTACATTTTTTTTTTTCTTTCAGCTTTCCAGCTTCATCTTCTGCAGCCGCAGTCGCAGCAGCAACATCTTCACCTCCTGCTACTGCGAGGCTGCGGCTAGCAGGCTGAGGCCAGCCGCGAGTCCATTGAAACGGGTTTTCCTTGAGCAAAGTGGACGGCGGATTGCTGGAGTGCTGGACATTTAGTCAGGCTCTGGCCAAGCTCTATGCACAAGACCTAGCAATTAAATGTCAAAACTGTTTCCCTAGTCTTGGCCCTCTCTACCACGCGTCCTCACGCTTCTTGATGTAACTGTAACTCAATTCAGTGGGCACTCGAATTTTTTAATATTTCTTGCTGAAAAACTTGAAGGAAATAAGTTTTCAATGAATATAATTATGCAAAGCAGTTGTTGGCTCCATTCCCCGCCAGCGGCCCCCAGCTCGCTCAGTGGGTGGGCTCGGACCTTGGAAGGCGCTAAAAAACGCATTAAAATCACCAGTAATGACGCAGATGACAAAAAACAAAAAAAAAATGTGGTAAATGTTGATATGAAAGCAGCTTGGGCATATTTAAATAATTCCAGACCCCAGACCTCAGACCCTAGATCCCAGACTCCCTGTGACTCTCACGCTAGCTGTCATAATATTTTCATATTATTTTTCGCTTGTTTTAATTTCTTGTAGCAAGATTTCATATATATTTTTTTTTTCTTGGTTACTTTTCCCGCCATTTGCCTTAGATTTGCTGTCAATTGTCCTTCAGCGCGTCTGAAGGCAAAAGTTTTTAATTTTTATCAAAGATTTTCGGCGCAGTTTTTAATGAAATTTCTGTTGCTGTTGCTGGTCTGCCAAAAAGGATACTCCTGCTTGCTCCGCGCATAATTTGCATAAATTTCTTTCTTTTTTTTTTTTAATATTTTTCTTCTGCTCTCCATTGGCAAAGGCAGCCATTTTTAATTTGTGAGTGTCCTTAAAGGAAACTTCTTCAGCAAGTTTTAATTAAAGTAATTTATGAGCTTGTTCTGATCGCTGCTGCTGCTGTTGCTGCTGCTGCTGCTGTTTACTTTAAGCTGGCAAATCATTTTAATTGCTTTGCGATTTCTCTTCTCACTTGCTAGCTTTTTTTTTCGTTTAGCAGCATCGGTGCCACGCCCACTCGACAGTGTCGGCCTTTGTTGTTGTGCGGCGATAATAATTACACGTCACGCTGCCACGCAATCAAAACATTATTTGTGCAAAATCACGCAGCTGAACTGAAGCGGAAGTGATGAAGGACTTCAGTACCTATGTACAGGACTTATTGGCTGCACGCGTCGTCGACGAGGAACAAAAATCCAAAAAAAAAAAAAAAAAAGTTTAAACAATTTTTGTTGCCTTCCCATAAACCACACCCCCCATTTGCATTGCATTGCCCAGAGTCTAGGCTGGCGTCCAACTCTCAACTCCCAACTCCCAAATCTCAATCTCTGTCCCTGGGGCAGGCACCTCACGCGTGTTAAATTCAACGCAACGCGTGCGGTCACGTGGCCGTTGGGCGGCCAGGCGGGTAGCCACGCCCACATCCATGATAGTCGCAATCGCTGTGCTGAGATTTTTCATCAGTCAGCCACTCGCTGATTTCTCATCAAGCGCCAATCAACAAATGGCAGCGGGAGAAATCGCAGCGCAAAATCACCGAAAATTATGTAAATTGTTTTCCATTTTTGTGGTCGCCGGGCGAAAAAGGATAAAAGAGTGCGAAAATTTGCCTAAATGCTTGACAGCCAGCTGTGCCAGCACTGACAGGACATGCCAGCCTGCCAGCCAGACAGCCAGCCAATGCAGCAGCGGCAGTAACAACTCCAAACTGTTGCACGCAAAACAATGTGACAGAAACATATGTCGCCGCAATCAACAACAGCTAAAACCCTGTGAAAACCCTCGAGCCATGTGCAAATGAATGCGCAACCCTTTGACAGATTGACAACAGCTAAAATTTACAATAGACTGTCGATATTAGGCATTTAAGAGAGTTAGAGTGCGAGAGGGAGAGAGGATGGGAGTTAGATACAGAGATAAGGAAAAGTTGATCTTGTTTTGTTTAGCTATCAATACAGACTGAAGTGGAGTCTCTATATGGTAAGATAAATAATAATAATTCCTAATATAGTTTAAGGAATTGTATTTCAAGAACTTTACAAATTAAATTTTAACTTTTTTTATAAATGTTTAATATATTAAATAATTTATATAATATTTATAATATTAGTTTTTTTAAAGCCCCATTTCTTCTATTAGAGTAAGCTTATTTCCCTGCCTTGCCCAAATTAAACTTTAATTAGTTATATTTTCCATAAATATTTCATATATTTGCAAAACCCTTAGATTAATCAAGTTCTTATATAGCACATGGCACTACTCTGAGCAGTTACATAAAATGTTATTCAGTTTGTTGCCTTTTGTAATGCGAATTCTAGATCAATATTATGATATTGTTTCGCATTTGTTGTTTATTACTTCCTGCTCGTGCTCGACACACTATCCATTTCATATTTCTACTTTTTTTTTTTTTTGTTTCCCATCGAAAAGGACATCCCCTGCTGCTAGTTATCCTGTCCACCCCCTGCCGGGCTAACCGACACACGTCCGCGGCAATAAAAGCGCAAACGTTTCAATTCCGTTGCGGCTGACAAATGCACAAGAATTGCCAACGATTCAGCCCCAAAACACCAAAAATATTATAATAATAAAAAAAAATGCGCAGAGTAGGGCAGGACATCTGAACTTTATCTGAATGCCGTCGAGTGTTTTGATTTGTAACGTTTCTCACTTCATTATTATGCAATAAATTCACATGGCAAACTCGCATAATGGGCATCTACTAGCAGCATATCTCATGTGGACCTAGGGGCGAGTTATTAGGGGGTTGTTCACCCTGTTGTTTTTGCCAGCGGAAATAGAGCATCACACTGGACGCTCAGATTGCCCAAAATAATGATGCTGAACATGACAAAGCGACGATTTCTTTAATAAAAATTACACAAGAGTTTCCCAGACATTGTCAAACACCAAATTTTTCCATGTCAAGAGCTTTATGTTTGGGGTTGCAAAATCAACTGTAGGAAAATGTTGCCAACTACATGTAGAAAGTTTTCGAAAGCTTTGACAAGCTTTTGTCAATCACGAATGCGCATTACTAAAAAGTTTGCGTAGCATGAGCTTTAAGTTTTGAGCAAATCAAAATTCGACTTTAGCTTTCATTCAAGCATCAAAAAGCATGCCCCGCAGCGCTGAAAGCTTCCTAGAGCAGAAACCCCCACCCAACAACAGCAACAACAACAAAAACTGCTCAATCACTCGAGAAACAAAAACCCACCCCTTGTGGTGCGGCACAGACGTGAGAGATGTCTTGAGCATAAAAGCTCTCTGGCCATGCTTTAGCATGTGTTGGCATGTAAGCTGCGCTCCGCTCAGTAATCGTTGCTCTCCCTCTCTCTCTCTCTCTCTCTCTATCTGTCTTGCTTGGTCTCTCTCCCTCATACTCTTGTTGTCGCTCTCGCTATTGCCGATTGAGAAAAGCACAAAAAGTGCTGTGTGACACAAAGAGGAGTGTCAAGCAGCATAAATTTCAGCATACAAAATTCCACACACAAGCGACGCGTCGCAGTCCGAAAACTTTTTCGGCGAGTTTTCCGCAGAAAATCCATAAAAATGAAAGAACCGAGTGTAAATATACAATGAAAATTGATGCGCAAAAGTTCCTTTTAGTCTTAAAGCAAATTGTGTAAATAAAAGTAAGCGGTAAATGCTGCACGGCACAAAAATGTGCCGCTAAACAAATTGTTTGTGATTCCGGAATCGAAATTGGAAAACATTGCTCGCTGGGGCCGAGTGATGGCTGTGGCCAAGTGGCGCTCCGTATAAATCAAACAAGTTTCTATGAAAACGCGCACACGTTAAAACGAATATGAAAACGAAACGTCGAAACGCTTAAATACAAAATGCCAAATGGGAAATGAAAATCATAAATAAAACATAAATTATGTTTTTGGCAGCAGCAACAAAAATAATAATCCATACAAAAAATATATGTATATATAAATATATATGAACGCCGCGCAACAAACGAAAATACAGATATATTTTGATTTTTTTTTATAAATAGAAAAATCAATTTCGCACGCAGCGCGCACTCAAACACACACAGACACACACACACAAACAAACATCCACGCACGCATACAGGAGCAAGAAGCAGCAGTAGCAGCAGCAGCAGCAGCAACGGGAAGAGAGAGGCAATGCTGGAGCTTGCTTGCGCTCTCGCTGTGACTCTCTCTCGCTATCACTCTCTCTCTCTCTCTCTCTCTTTGAACGAGTGTGTTGGCTTCGGCTGTTTGGCGCCTCGCTGCCTGCCTCATTCGCCTGCCCAAGTGGGTGTGTGTATGCGCGGGTGTGTGTGTATGTGTGTGTGTGTGTGTCTATTATAAGCTTTACTGTGAGCGAGCAAGAGGCAAACGCTCTGCTCTGGTATGGTCAGCGCGCTGCTGTTCAGCTATGTGAGAATAATTGAATATAATTCAAGTGTTTTTGTTGCATTATTTGTTGTGCTTATTATTGTTATTTGTTTAAATTAGCAACAACAACACAAGCAACAACAACGCACGCGAGTGTTGAAAGCTGTAAAACGCGCGCGTCTTAGCAGAAACTGAAATTCAAGCAGAAACCGAAACAGAAACATAAATCAAAATAGCAGCAACAACAGCAACAACAGCAACAACAACAGCAATAGAAACGACAACAACAATTACGGTAGTGAGACAAATAGTATGACAACCCTGGAGCCAAACCCTTTTATGGGTCCTGTCCTGTGCCGCGGTGCCGTGTGCATGTTTACAAATTGACGCTGCAAATTGAATTTATCGCTCGCACAGAGCGAAACAAGTGGTTGGGGCCATACACACACACACACACACACACGCACAGTCGGAGAAACAACAACAGTGGGTCGGCCGGGTGGTTCAGTGTGGCCAAGCAACGGTATTTGCAACAGTATCTGTCGCTAGGTACGGTCCAAGGCAAAAAGTTAATTTCCGCTACTTTTAAAAGTTTTTATGCGCTCAGTGTGTGCGTGTGTTTGTGTCGTCTGTGCGTGTGTGTGTTTGGTTTGATCTGGAAATGGGGTGGGTGGGCGTTTTACGCACGACGTCGACTGAGCAGGCAAGAGCGATGTCGTAGATGTCGACAAACGAGACTCTCGAACAAGTGGCCAATGTGGAATGTTCCATTCTGGCAAATGTGTTTTCATTTTGTTGTTATGATATTTTTGTTGTATGATTGTTGTTGTTGTTGTTATTGTAGCTGCTGCTGCTGATGATGATATTGATGTTAATGTCGCATTAAAAAACGATCTCGAAACGCAGAACAACAACAACAAGCTGAAATCAAATAAATTAAATTTACACACATAGTTAAATTAGTGAAAATTGAATAAAATCGAAAGAAAAAAAAGAAGAAGAAGAAGAAGAAACACAGCAGAGTCGTGTGACAAAAACGTAAATAAAATAGAGGTATACAAAGAGAGCGGGAAAGAGCGAGAGAGACAGACCGACAGAGAGACCTACAAAGAGTGTGAGAGCAAGCGAGCGAGCTAGCGAGGGCAGCAGATACAGGTCGTCAGCAGACTACATAGAACGTGTCGAGCAACAAATTAATAAATAAAATATAAGTTCAAAACATACAAAAACAACAACAACTTGAAAAAGAAGAACAGCAACAACAGCAACACACAACGTCAGCGCCAGCGTCAGCGTCAGCGTCAACGTCAACGACGCCGTCAGCAGCCGCAGTCGCAGCAGCAGCAGCAGCACAGTCAGAAAATGGGCTGTGGACAGAGCAAAATACATTTATATCCCAGGAAATCGAAGAGTAAAGCAAACGGCAAGAAAGGAGGACACGGTAAGCAGCAAATCAAAGGAGTTGCGCCTATGTATGTATATATGTGAATGTATGTTTGTATGTATGTATGTATGTATATTTGTATGTATGTATGTGTGAGTTCGTCTGCATATGTGCGATTGTGTCTATTTGCCTTGACTACACAAACGCTCACACACACAAACACATATGACAAAAGCTTACACGCATGACGACATCAATTTGCCTTGCAGCTGTGTATAGGTGCGTCTGAGTGAGCTTGTATATATGAGTGTGCATGTGTGTGTGTGCGTGTGTGCTTGCGTGTAAGCCACCTGTTTTCACAATGAGGACATCATTGATTAATATGCCAGCAGCAGGGCTTAGGCTATGCAGTTGCCAACTAAAAGACTTGGCTTATAAGCTGCACACACACACACACACACACACACACAGACACACACATGCATGCCTTAAATATAAACATGCATGCGTGTGAGTGCGTGTGTGTGTGCCTGTACGTGTTTATAATAAAACACTGTAAAATAAAATTGTTGCCCTAGCCTACATTCAAAAGTTTTCGGCAAAGCCCCGAGAGCCTTTTGTCATCCTGTTGTTGTTGTTGTTGCTGTTTTTACAGCCTTTCTCTCGCATTTGCGTGTGTATGAATGTGTGGCTGTGTGCGAGTGTGAGTGTGTGTGTGCGTGTATGTGTAATTAACTACTAAAAGGCAACTTGTTGTTGCAATGGGCGCACCAGTTGAGTGGGTGTGGTCCCCTTGGGGCCCTTGTCTCTATTTATGTATGTGCATGAATGTCTCTTTGTGTATATACACACACATATATATATATATATATATATATATATATATATATATATATATATATATATATATATATATATATGATTGTGTATGCGTGTGTATGTGTGTTTTTGTATTCGTGTGTTTGGGCTGCGCTCAAAGCGGGTTAACAAAAGTGTAGCATACACAATGGCGCCTTTGTGCCATAAAAGACCCAAATTCTGATGGCCTTAGGTTCGTCAGGCTCTCGCCTTTTTCGACTATGGCTAGATTAATTATAAAGTTTTTCATTCATATCGTATTTTTGTGCTGCGGCTGATGAATTTGCATTAAAATGCATAACTCGTCTTAATTAAATTTGCCAAGGGCAGCGCCGAGTACCTCAAAAGGGATGAAAAACTGCTCAGACTTGAAGAAAATAGAGAGCCCAAAAATGATCAAAGGATGAGTCCCTTGACTCGATATCAGCTTAAGGAAATGTTTCTTAGTTGTTTTTTTTTTTTTAACTTTTAATTCGTAGCTGCCGCTCTTTAATTCAAATGCGTGCGCATTATTGATATCTCGAGTACTTGAACTGTCTTAAACTGTTGTCCCACTTTTCTACGACTTCGACCAAATGTCCTTCAGGCACTCATTGTGAACATTTTATTGCTTTAGTTTTCCACTTAATGAATACTTACATATGCTGCTTCGCTCACTTTATTTCTTTGCTTAGCCGACTCGGATGCTGAGACAGATGAGGATGAAGGTCACATTGAGGATGCTGAGAAGAATGCGCAACAACGTGAGCGCGAGAAGCATGACGAGACCGAGGAACAAAGCAATAAGGACATACAGGACACCGAGGAGGACGTGGCTGTGTCGCTGCTGCGTGCCAAAAACCTGTCGCTGCTCCAAAGCCAGTAAGTTACTAACTAGTGTGCCATGTGCTACCCCACACGCCCCACCCCCCCAAAATCCATCTCAACTAAAACTGCCTGCACCTTACAGAGAAATATCATCAAGCCAACAGAACTTCTTTCGCATGCTGGACAAGAAGATCGACGAGGTGAGCCAAGCACACAATCTCAAAGCCAAGACTTGACTAAAACTCTTCTCTTTGCAGGGGCCCGACTATGACTCGGCTAGCGAGACGGAAATTGCCTTGGAGGAGGCACGACTGAATGCGCTGGTACAGCATTGGGAGTCCGCTAGCCTGACCGCATCCATATGCTCCTCCGCCAGCCGCTCTCTGCAGACGACGCCCATACGTCAGGTGGCCCAATTGCCGCTCAAGGTGAGAGGCGCTACGAGCGGACCCGCTGGCCATCTACTGCAACCCTCCTCGGTGTGCAATACGCTGCCCACGACTGAGTATCTACCTCAGCATGTCATGGCGGGGCGACAGCCACAACAGCAACAGCAACAACAACAGCAGCAACAGCAACAGCAGCAGCAGCTGCAGCAACAGCAACAGCAGCAACAGCAACAACAACAGCAGCAGCAACATCAAGCAGCAGCTATCTATCAGCAGCAGCAACTAATCCTCTCGCAGCAGTTGCTGCCACAACTCGATGCCAATCTTGTCAATACGTCCAATGCCAATGCAGCGGCCGCCGCGCAGCTCAATCAGCTGCAACAGCAGCAGCAACAGCAACTGGTGCTCTACCAGCAACATCAGCAACAGCAGCAGCAGCAACAACAACAGCAACAGCTCGCTACGTACGGTGGCCATATGCTGACGCTTCCCGCCGGCGCCAAGCCCCAAAGTGTCAGTCCTAAGCGACTGATCTATGGCGCCATACCCCCGCCGCCCGTTTGCGCTGCTCCTGTTCAGTATATTGCCGCCAGCTCGCCGCTGATGCAGACGGGCGTGACGGGCTTCCTAAATGGCGCCGGCGCTACAGCTGGACGCGCACCCCTGCAGCTATCCTACTACGGAGTACCGAGCACTGCCTCCCAAAATGCCGCCCAACAAGCGGTCCCAGTTCCCATCACCTCCGAATCTTACGAACCACAAACCGCTCCACACAGCCAAAGCCAGCAGCAACAGCAACAGCAGCAGCAACAGCAGCAATTGCAACAGCAACAGCAGCAGCAACAACAGTTGCAGCCACAAACGTCGCAGCTGCAACAGCCGCCAAATGCTGCTGGCGCCTACTACGGCGAGGTCATGCACACTGTGCAGGTGAGTGGGCGTGGCCAAGACTGGGCAAAATGAAGATTAGGAATTGTTTTAGAGTTCGTTAAGGCGTCTATATTTACATTTTGACTTCAATTAAAATGTATTAGTGAAATCATTTATATTAATTTTTAATTCCAAACTTCTATTCCTGTAAAGCCAACGCTCTAAACCTCTAAATTCTAAATTCCTTTTGAGACTCCATTAAATATTAATAATATATTTCTATTGTTTACAGCCCGCGCCACCAACGGAATACAAATTTCCGCCGGCAATCAGCGTGCAGAGATTGGCGCCGCAGGTGCAGCGGCAGCTGCGCGAGACGCAGGAACTCATAAAAGACTCGTGCCCGCAGCTGTATGCGGCGGGCTATGGGAGCCCTGGACCACCGATACGCAATCCCAGCAGGAATCCAACTAGAACTAGACCCACCCTGGAGACACAGTTCTCGCAGGAACTCTCGTGATATCTATATATGTAAACAGCAAGCAGAATCCCCTAGCAAACAACTAATATAAAAAATAAAAAAAAAACAATACACATAATTAGTCAACTGCGCCAAAGAAACAATTAAGCAAAATTAACACACAAAAAATTTAATTATAAAAAAAAAAATACAAAAAAACAAAAAAAAATCGATAAAATTGTAAAACTGCACTCAATGTTTCAGTACTCCTCGACCCCAATTGGGTAATTAAGAGCCCACAAATCGACAAATTAGAACAGCAACTACTACTACTGAAAGTTATGCGAATCAGGA
This sequence comes from Drosophila stalkeri, assembly GCA_035047405.1. Lineage (NCBI taxonomy): Eukaryota > Metazoa > Arthropoda > Insecta > Diptera > Drosophilidae > Drosophila > Drosophila stalkeri. The sequence goes on along the minus strand of JAWNPR010000041.1, from coordinate 12,658,499 downwards.
ATATATTGCATTATAGCTATAACTATATTATATACACATAGTTATGCAGACACACGACTCCAAGTAATCAGCAGGCAGCCAAAGAGCAAGGAATAGAATGCCAGACAAATAGTTTAAGGATCGAGTATATAACACTTTACGCTATGTATATGTATATGTACGACAAGCAAGCCCAGACGTTAGCGAATTACAAAAGCAACAAAGCAACAAAAACACAAAGAAAACACAAACACAACACAACAAAAATGACTTCTACATTCTCACAATTTTGTTAGTCATAATCATATTCATCGTGTAATTTTTTAAAAAATCAATTCTGTAAAATGTGTGAGGTAAACAAATGGTCAAGAAACCCAAAGAAAGAAACATTTAGAAACTGGATCGATGGATAAATGATAGCCACTGATAAGAGATCATTTCAATTAATGACGATGATGATGATGATAATGATGACGGTGATGCTGTCTAGTAATATTTGTATACTTTAGTTCTATTTATTATTATGATAATTTTGGATGTATAATAGTTTTTTCTTATATAAAAAAAAAAAAATGAAAATAAATGAAAATCAATTAAGTTAAGCGAAGCCATCGATCATTAATCAAGCAGAGGAAAGACGTAAGTAAAGACCAATTATTGCTGATGTTTAATTAACTCCTTTATTCATAAGTTGTAAATCAATTCATAAGTTTACATTAAATGGAATTATACATTAGTTATTTTTTTATTTTGTTTGTTGTTCTTGTTGTTATTGTTTTGTGAAAGTTGTTGTGAAGTTTCAGCTAAGCAATTAGACTAGTCACATAATATGGTTTAAGACGATGTAATACGCATTTGATTCTAAGAAATTATCATATTTGTTATTTTTGTCTCTGTTTCAGTGTCGCTTGGAGCATTGCAAATTGTAAATTTTGCATTGATTAGGTTTATTCGAGAATAGTAACAGAAATCAAATACGCTAGGGCCAATTATAATCTAAATGCCAAATAAATGAATTGGCAACCGAATTGCCCAAATGTATGACTAAAACAAATGCTTAATAACTACATGATTTGTTCGTGTGTTTATGTGTGTGTGTGTGTATCAGTGAGTGTGTGCTTGTGTATGTGTGATTACAGTTAAACGAAAGGTGAATTTATCAAACTGCAAGCGTATTTGATTCCAGTTTAAACCATATTATATAGCTAATATGTGTGGGCGGAGGAGATCTATACGAGTCTAGAATCTTAGATTATGCCTAAGACATTAATATACTCGAAGTTTCATACGCTGATGTGCACGTTTTCTTTTGTCTGTATATGATAGTGTGAGAGTGTGCGTGTGTGAGTGAGTGTATGTGTGTTGGTGTGTGTTTTTAGATTTTAGTGTTGGAAAGGAAATTATATTCGAGCAGAAATAATACTAGACCCTTAAGGGATCTAGTCCTTTCAACTCGTACAATTTGGCGTTACTGTTTAAGTTTAGTTTTGTACGGGTAATGGGGGTGGCGGCATCACATACGGCATTGCATATGGGGCTCGATAGGCGCTAGCCGCTATGCTGGGTGCACCTCCGTTCAGTGACACTGTCGCCATGCTACTGGACATGCTCGTATACTGTCCGTATGCCTGTGGCGGCAAGGCTGGTGCTCCTCCAACCGGCAACTGCTGCGGTTGTGGTTGCTGTGTCTGCTGTTGCGGCTGCTGCTGTGGCTGCTGTTGTTGCTGCTGCTGCTGTTGTTGTTGTTGGTGTGGAATGGGTGGCGGCGGCATATTGAAATTCAATGCAAAGCGAGAGCGTTTCTGTTCAACACCATAGCCATAACCTGCAGCAGCTGCTGCGGCTGCCTGAGCGGCGGCCAGATGTTGTGGCTGTTGATGCTGCTGTACACCCGAGACCTGTGTCTTTGGCTCAAAGCAAGCTGCATTTGGATTAAAACGTGAGAACTGTACTCCATTGGATTGCTGAGTCGGTGCTTGCTGCTGCTGCTGCTGTTGTTGTTGTTGCTGCTGTTGCTGCTGTTGCTGTTGATAGCCACCGGTCGGAGGACGATAGCCCACGCCTGATCCAGGCGGCGAAGAACGAGATGCCTTCTGGTCATAGCGCGGCGGACCAGCCGGGTTGTAGCCATTACTACCATTGCCGTTTCTATTCATATTGCTGTTGCTGTTTATGTTCTGGTTGTTGCGGTAGTTGTTGCCACCGCCCATTTGCGGATTGCGGCCCTGATAGCCACCAGAATTGCCGCGGTAATTCATGCCACCACGTTTCTGATAGCCACCGCTGGCAGCCATGTTCATCAGCTTCGGATTAATGGTCTATATTGAAGAAAAGAGGGATAGAGAGGCAAATACATTTATAAAGAGGTTGTGAGAATAGAAATGTTTTGATAGTCAATATTTACCTGATTGGCCTCGCGCAGCACCTGAATCAAATCATTGGCCTTATTGGCATTGGAGTGCGTAAACAAGGTGTACGCAGTGCCCGTATTATTGGAACGTCCGGTACGCCCGATTCGGTGCACATAATCCTCGGAGTTCGAAGGATAATCATAATTGATTACAAACTTGACATCGTCAACGTCTGTTTTGCATTTCGATTTGAAAATTGAAGAAATTATCAATATGTTAAACAAGTTTTACAAATTAAAAATTTTTCTTTGATATTTCTCAATACATACTCAAAAACTATAAACAAAAACAGAAACTTATGTGTGTGTTTATTCATTTTGTTTTTTAATTGTTTTTTTTTTTCAAATATTTTTTTTTTTTTTTTTTGCTAAACTTAATATAAGCACATGATTTTATTGCTTGTTTTGCAATAATTTGATTTGCTCTACATATATTTATATTTATGGTTTTGATTTGAACAAAAATTTCGCCATCAATACTATTTAGCGTATATTATCAACTATACATCTTTGGCAAACAGATATATGTTTTTTCTATACTGCAGAAATGTGGACCTCGACCTTTGTGTTCTCTTTTATTTTTTTCATTTTGAAATACACAAATCTTTTTTTTTTTAATATATATATACTTTTTTTTAAGCTTAATGCATACAAGAGACGGCTTGATTAAACTTAAGATGTAGGTTTTATAATAAAAATGTGATGAGTGGGTGCTAGGAGTCAGAGTTAGCTGGGAATGTCGGGGAGAGGTTGAAGGAGGGGGTGCGGCATTTAATGGTATAGATGTTAAGACGAAAGAGTGACGAGTGAGGGTGTGAGGAGAGAGAGAAAGAGTTGGTTCATAATTAGCCTAGTACTTACCCCGTGTGCGATCTATGATTAAATATTAGATAGGGCTTACGTAATAAATGTTGTTACGGCTCTGTTGTTGTTGTTTCGGTTGTAGCTGTTGTAGATGTAGCCTGGGCGCGGAGCTTAAGTGATGAGAGTTCCGCGTTGCTAAAAACTTAAGAATTCAACCCTCAACTTGTATATAAAGCTTAACTTTTTTTTATCTGTTTTGTGTATACAACTTTTTTTTCCATTTAACATTTAACTTTTTCTCTTGTTTTGGTTTTTCATTTTTTTTTTTTTTTTTTTTTACTTTTGCCATATAAAAATCGAAGTCCATTTCAAAAAGTGCTGATGATATTTTTGTTCACACACAAATTTTGGTTTTATACATATAGGAGCGACGTAATGTACAATATACATAATTTAATAATACATACAAATAAACTACTAAAATAAGCATCAGTCAAAAATTTCTTGGCCGCAAAATATATTTCTATTATCTACTTTTCATTTTCAGTTCCGAATTAAAACAAAAAAAAAATTATTTTAAAAAAATATTACTTTACCACTCTTCAAAGAACTGGCAATTCTTTTCGAGAGCGCAATTAAAATGACTTTAGAGCGATCTTTAAGAATTAATATACCATTGTAGAAGATTTATCTTTAAATATGTCAAAAAAAATATATATCTATATATTCATAAGTAGATGTTCCTTATGAGTATCAACAGTCGAGTCAATCTAGTCAAGTCCAACTGTATATTAGCTTCCAGAAGCTATTAATCGAAAAGAAAGCTTTAGTATAAACGTTTAAGCTTTAATCCGTCTACAACGGTATTTAATATTCGATAAGCCGAAAATCCCGATTTCATGAATTATTTCTTATTTCCGATTCATTCACGTTACTCGAATTTTGCTAAGCCATTGAGTCCTTGACTGACAACATATTGCGTATGGTATGTTAGGTTACTCAAGTGTAATTTGACGAAGCACAACTAAAGACTAGATAGAAAAAAGTAGAGCAACGAACTAAAAACACAATAGAGTACATATATGTGGAATAAACTTCATATAACCAGCAAAATGCAGGGAGAACACATTCCCCTCATTATTATTTCGACCACACCATTTTAAAGATATTATTAATTATTGATTTTTGGTTTGTTTGGTTGGGAACGGCAAAAATAAAAATTTAAAGCGACCGAATAAATGTAAATTAAAAGAAACTGAATATTTTCTTTCAATGCTTCGCCGGACAGAAGCAAACGGGAGGAGAGTTGGGGAGGAGAATAGACTTAGACATGCAATTCACAAATTAACCTGTAAATGCACAAAGGTCAATTTATCTCACTGAAGAGGTGAGAGCGAAACGGAGAATAAGAGAGTATGAAAGAAAAGTGAAAGCGAGGAATGAGATAGAAAGAGTAATAGGCTGGTCGGTGTTGGCCGATTCATCGCTGACTGTCGCTGCCAGACGACGACGACGACGAATCAAATAATGAAACAAAACCATGAACCATGGCATTTGGCATTTTGGGCATGTTGTTGATCCACAGCAACACTTGCTCGGTTATTGGTTATGGAGCGCATCAAAAAAGACAACAGCGCGGCTGTTGGCATTAGCCAGCTGCTGGCGCAAAAGCTACGAAACACTCACCCAATCCGCGAGCGGCCACATCGGTGGCCACCAGTATGGAGTGGCGTCCATTGCGGAAACTGGATAGGACAAAGTCGCGTTCCTGCTGCGACTTGTCGCCATGAATGGCACACGCACGCCAACCCTGGCGTGATATGTTGCGTGTTATCTCATCCACACGTTTCTTGGTCTCCACAAATATGATGGTCTTGGTCTCATTCTCACCAGAGATCTGGGTTAGCAACTGTATGAGCTTAACAATCTTCTCCGACTCATCACAGACATCGACAATCTGGAGAATGTTGTGATTGGCACTCAACGATAGAGAGCCAATGTTGACCTGAATGTAGTTATTGAGAAACTCCTCGGCCAGCTGACGAACCTCCTTGGGCCAGGTGGCGGACCACATGAGCACCTGACGATCTGGGCGAATCTGCTGCATAATTTTACGGATTTGTGGCTCAAAGCCCATGTCCAGCATGCGATCGGCCTCGTCCAACACCAGATAGGTGCAGCGCTTTAGCGAGGTGGTTCCGCGCTCCAAGAAATCAATCAGGCGTCCGGGGGTCGCAATTACAATCTCCACGCCTCGCTCCAAGTCACGCGCCTGCTGACCCTTGGGGGCGCCGCCGAAAATGCAAGTATTGCGCACCTGAGTGTTTGACCCAAACTCACTAGCTACCTGCTGGATTTGCTGGGCCAGCTCGCGTGTAGGTGCGAGTACCAAAGCAATTGGTCCATCACCACGTTCCAAGCGTGGCTGATTGTTAATGTGGACCACAGCGGGCAGCACATAGGCCAATGTCTTGCCCGAGCCGGTTTGGGCCACGGCCACCAGATCACGTCCGCTTAAAGCGATGGGCATACCCTGCGCTTGAATAGCCGTGGGCTTGGTAAAGCCCTGCTTGCGTATCTCATTCATTACATAGTCGGGAAAGCCACCCTCCTCAAACTCAATACTAGGAGTGGGCACCTCATTGCCTTTAATAGTAATCTCGTTGCTACTCAAGAAGTTTTCTGTCTCCCCTTGAGTGCGAGCTAATACAGATTCACAAGGCTTATAGAAGTTCTTGCGGAATGGAGTGAGAGAAACCTCTGCCCAAATAATTGACGGCAAGTGGGCGCCATGAGTGGACGTGCGATTGTTGTTCTGTCCACCATTAAAGCCACCTCCGTCGCGTGCTCCTGGGCCCCCAACATTCATGCGACCTCCATTGAATCCACCACCACCATTGCCGCCACCGGGTCCACCACGAATGTATGGAGCCGAGCGATTACGTTGGAACATTCCAGCACCGCCACCAGTGCCCATACGATTGTTGGGCATACCACCGGTTGGTGCACTTCCCATATAACCATTTACCTGTCCGTTATACCTGGAACGAGCGTTGTGCGCCATTAAATACAATTTTGAGCACCAAAAGTAGTTCCAAATTTTATTTTCTACTTTTCGATGTGATTTTCACTAGCTACTCTCTCTGCCATTTTGATTTATCGATTTTTAGCAAATGTTCAAGAAAAAAATTTTACCCCACTGCAGGAGCCCCCTTGCCACATGTGGGGTTTTTTCCTAAAAACAACGTGAATTTGATATGACCCCCACGCAAATTATTGTTACTTACATGTTCATTTTTATCAGCACTTGAATTGCACAATTATTTGCCAAATATTTTATCTTTTTTCACTTTTTTTTTGCAATTTTCACTTCACCTTACAATTTTCCAGGTTTTGCACCTACGTCAGTATTAGAGATGAAAGAAACTGCTGGCTTATGTATGCTTGATATCGGACATTTCGATATTTGTAAGCAAAGCAACTCTGTTATACACAAGTAAAATAGAAATAAAATAGAGTGACACTATTGACTGTAGGCTGAAATGGAATGAGGCAGTACGTTTGCTGAATCTTTGTTATATGCAGGTCTTAGCGCTTTATTATTTTTAAAATAAAATAGATTCCTTATCGATGTCAACCACTGGCTATTTACGTTTTAGTAGATATATATTTTAGCGAATTAATCGCAAATATGCCAAGTGTCACTCCACCATTATTGGGAATTGCTTTCAGATTTTAATAAATATGCGCACCAGCTATAAAAAGAATCGTCCATTTGATTTCAAGCTCATCGATCATGTCGAGCCCAATACCGTGTTGTATAAACGCCAGGCCGGACTTTCGAACTATGATGTTATGAAAGTGAAAACGGAGATTTGGACCAAAATAGCTGAGATAATGGATTGTGATGGTAAATTTGAGTAATTGTCTCTCAAATAGAAATAATAATGGGCTTCTTTCCAGTGGATTTTTGCCTAATGCGTTGGAACAATTTACACTATCAGTATCGCAAGGAATCGAGGCGACCTGGCGGCTCAACATGGCCATACTTTAAGCGATTACAATTTTTAAGCGATGCGCAAACGCGACCTAAAGCCAAAACAAAGGCCGAAAGGCAGCCAAATGCAAAGCAAAATGAATCCTTTGGGGATCAGAATACGTGGCAGTCGTATGAAGATTGCGTGGTGATGCATGTCACTGATATGGAAGAGCATGGGGATAACACGTTTATCATTGAGGAAATCATTGAGCAAAGCGATCCAATGCTACAAGAAGAAATCATTTTTGAGGATACAGATGAGGTAGAGGAGGAGCATCTGAAAACAAACATAGAATCCACTTCTCAAGAAAGGATAACTCATGCTGTAGATGAATCGACCTCATCCTCCACAAGCGATTATCTGCAAATGAGCCGAATTCTGGGCCAACTAAAGGGCGTACAGAAGGTGCGAGCGGAGCGGAGAATTTTGGCTTTCCTACTCAAGTGTCAACTGAGAGCTCTGGTTGACGAGCCTATCGACGATCTAGTTATTTAAATATTAGACTTAGCATTGTAAATAGACCTTTAATAAACAAACTAAAAGAAAAAATAAAACATTCTCTATGCATTAATCTTGCACTTGTCCAGATCATGCCAAGCCACGTTTGGCTTTGTTATGAACTGATCGCGACTTAAACTATCCAACATAAGTGCCTGTATCCTCACGTACTTGACCAGACGCTCAATTTGAGTGTAATCTTCACAATCCATTTCGAAAAAGCGACGCCAAAGAGCACTAGCCAAAACTCGATCGTCCGACATGATGCCCTCGTCGTAGGCAATCAGCGCCGCCTGAAATTGTTCCGAGAGGATCTCTATTTGCTTTCTCGTCTGAGAGGGATTATTTGCCTGCAGAGCAAATGAAAAAGATTAACAACGATCTACATGAGTGGAGGCTTAACACTTACTCCCAGTTTTTTGGCGCGTGTATTTACATCTCCCCACATAGCCTCCACGATGCAGTTACGCAGAAAGCGTCCATCCTCGCCAGTTTCTGATCCTTCGGCCATGGAGCGCATCATAAGCAGCCAGACATGCAACTCAGTGACTAGGAACCAGGAGTTAAACGTGTTGGGTAAATTAAAATCGCGAAAGAAGGCTACATAGTTAATCTTGTCTGCCACACTCTCATAGAGCAGATGACTTGTGACCTTGAGGCGCTGCAATATGTTTAGTTGTTAGATATTTCTGTCATGAATTCACTATTTGTATTACTCACGGCTTTTGTATTGGGAGTAAAGCCCACTTTGTTCAGAACACGTTTCAATATGCTGCCATCTTCCGCAGTTTGTTTTGTTGTTTTACCAGGACTGTCCACAACACCAGTGGAGCAGAGTCGGCATTGGTCGGTGAATCTAGCTGCCGCAGCTACTGCCACACGATGCGTATATGTTTGTTGCGCTACCTGTGGGATAAAAACAACCGTCAGTGTGGTTTATATAAGAGTGGTGCATGTGCAATTGCAGACAGCAGTGCAAAGAGCTAAACTTTGGGAATTCGTTTGTTTATATACCAGTCCTGAAGTAGTTAAGACACTCCCAAGCCTCACGGCTGCGCGTGTGCACAACATACTATAATTAAACCGAATTTTAATTGTTTAAATCAAAACGCAATGCTCTAATAACATGAAGTGCTGCTAACTCGACTAAACCAATTCCGGCACGAAGAGCAAACAGCTGATGTAACAGTCCATAGCCGACTTAACAGTGCCGCTCAACTGCAGCAAACAGCTGACTTAATAGAAATGCTCCACTGTTAACAAAATTGTGTTATGATCAGAATTTGTAGTTCGCTTTTAAGATTGTAAAAATTTAATCATAGCTAATTATGCTGCGTTTAAGTCCTCAAATATGCAAGCAAAGCGTAACACTTCAACGCGTGGCTGTCAGCGCAAACACAATGCCCACCATCAGGCTGCAATTGGTCACCAGAAAGATGACACAACAGTTTCCAAAAATTGACTTCACAACGAGTATTCCGATTGCCAAGAAGAAGGATAAAATCACAGCACTCGGTTGGTTCCTGCTCGTAAGTAAGCTGTTGAATGGCATGGCAATTACTAAATGTCATATTGCAGGTTATACCCGCCACAACATTTGGTCTAGGCGTTTGGCAAGTGAAGCGCAAAATCTGGAAGGAACAGCTAATTAAGGAGTTGGATAAGCAGTTGCACATGGAGCCAGTTAATCTGCCCGATGAGTGAGTGCAAGTACTGGAATCATTTGCTTCTGATTTATGACTGAATCTTTTACTTAGTCTAAGCCAGTTATCAGAAATGGAGTATCGTTTGGTGAAGCTGCGTGGACGGTTTCTACATGAAAAAGAGATGTTAATGGGACCTCGTTCGCTCATCCGCCCAGATGGAGTGGAAACACAAGGTGGACTCTTCTCACAGCGCGACTCAGGCAATGGCTACCTCGTAATCACACCTTTTCAATTGGCTGACAGGGAGTACGTCTTAATAATACTGTGATAATGAAATAAAATAATTCCAAAAATAAAATCTCATTTTAACAGTGACATCATCCTGGTTAACCGTGGGTGGATCTCACGTAAACATATGGAGAAGGAGACACGCGCCTTGGGCCAGTACCGAAACGAGGTGGAGCTGACGGCTGTTGTACGCCAAGGCGAGACTCGTCCACAGTTCACGCCAGATCACAAAGATGGTCAAATCTATCTTTATCGCGACTTAAACAGGATGTGCAAGAGTTCTGGCGCTCTGCCCTTCTTCTTCGATGCGGTCTATGATCCCAAGGCGCCAGAGAGCAGTCCCATAGGCGGACAGACACGCGTTACACTGCGCAACGATCATCTCTCCTATCTGGTTACATGGTTCAGTCTGTCAGCAGCTACCTCATACCTATGGTACCGTCAGATTGTCAGAAGAATACCATTCTGAGTTTTCAATGCTTGAATTATTGTTTGTTTATTTTATTATAAAATTTACATAATGTGTGTAAATGCTTGTTCAGTGATCAAATGGTACAGAAATGTAGCTCCTGTATATAGTGAACTCGAACTTGGCTGCCCGTTTGCAACAGCAATCTTCGTATATTTATATATTGCAACTGAAACGACATTTGGTTGTAGGAATAGATGTGGGAATACTTAGGCGTATCTAGCGGAATACTTGAACTATTTATATATATATATAATATATATATATATAAAATAAAAACACAAAAGCATATTTACAGTTAAGTTCGTAAATACTGGAAATTTTTGACAGATTTAAGTCTTATGCCACGCCCACGCGCCTACAGCTGCGGCACTATGCCCCACGAGCGAAGCAGTCCGGCTCGTTGATATTTCTTTCCAATCGTCTGCACATGGAATCCGATCTGCAACAAACGCTCGTGATCCAAAATCTTGCGTCCGTCGAATATGTATGCCGGTTTCATCATCGACTGATAGATGCGTTTGTAGTCAAGATCCACAAACTCATCCCATTCCGTGCACAGGACCAGGGCGTGCGTGGCTCGCACTGCGCTATACGGATCGCTGTGTATTTGAACGGCCTTTTTAACATTCTCTGGAGATTCCGTTACGCTGGGATGCGTTAGATCGTCAATGATTTGCTCCGGCTCCACTTTGGGATCGTAAATATCCAGCTTGGCGCCCTCCTCCAGTAGCGTCTGGCAAACGGTAATCGCAGCCGTTTCCCGAGTATCGCCCGTGTTCTTCTTGAAGGCAAATCCAAGGATTGCAATGCGCTTGTCCGACACCGTGTTGAACAAACTCTCGATAATCTTCTGCGAGAAGCGGCGCTTCTGATAGTCATTCATGTCTATCACCTGCTGCCAGTAGGCCGCCACTTCAGGCAGGTTGAGGTTCTCGCATATGTAGATTAGATTTAGTATATCCTTCTGGAAGCAGCTACCTCCAAAACCGACCGAGGCTTGCAGAAACTTGGAACCGATGCGCGAGTCCAGACCCACAGCACGCGCCACCTCCGACACATCTGCGCCGGTTGCCTCGCACACAGCGGACAGCGAGTTGATACTAGAGATGCGCTGTGCTAGGAATGCATTAGCCGCCAACTTGGAGAGCTCACTGCTCCACGTATTTGTGGTCAGTATATTCTTCTTTGGTATCCAATGCTCATAGATCCACGACAGCTTCTCCACCGCCTGATGACCCTCGTCCGTTTCCTCACCGCCAATCAAAACGCGATCTGCATTCAACAAATCATTGATGGCAGTGCCCTCGGCCAAGAATTCAGGATTCGAGAGTATATCGTAGTGTATGCCTGGCTTCTGATTCGCTCGTAATATATGCATAATGCTCTCCGCCGCACGCACCGGCACCGTGCTCTTTTCCACAACGATTTTATTAGACTGCGCTATCTCGGCTATCATGCGTGCAGCACTCTCCACGTACTTTAGATCCGCAGCACGACCTGAAAGTTGATAGAGTGTAAGTATAGATCTGTGATTTGCTTGGGGGCGAGTACTTACCCTTGCCGCTGCCGCAGGTCTTCGTTGGCGTATTCACCGATATGAAAATCAGATCAGCTTCTTTTATGGCTGTCGTTATGTCCGTGGAGAAGAAAAGGTTCACATTGCGGCACTTCTTCACCACTTCGTCGAGACCGGGCTGCGGGATAAGAGGAAATACATGTTAATCAGAAAATTACAAGCACAGAAAATATATACATAGATTGAATTGGCCCCGTTTTGGGTAAAACCAACAAAGCAAACATTCGTTCCACTAAATGGGTTGAAAGAGAGATAAGATTATTGGATTTTTATTTCCAGCTAATCTTATCTAATAATGTGTTTACTTTTTAGATATTAAAACAAAATACAAATGGAACATAATAAATCAGACATACATATTTCGCATGAATTTAATTTGGTATTTTTCCAGAGGCCATCATGTTCTCTTTTTAATCAGAATTGTGGTTTATTGAACCTTTTACATGATAATTTTGGACAAGAAGAAGCAGGCGCTAAATAACGTGGAAATAAGAAGTAGGGGAAGAAGTAGAAGTCGAATAAAAAACGAATGCTGAGTCAAGCACAAAAATACAAAATCTATTTGTAATCAATTCAATTAGAGGTAAAAGCGATTGGTAAACTAATTGCAGAATTATCTTTAGATATTAATGAAATTCTCTATCACTTAATTTCTTTTAGAATATCGATAGACCTGCAATTGGTAAATAAATTTGACGTTTGTCTGTTATTATTAATGAAGTTCTCTATCTGTCTGTCTTCTACCTGGCTGATAAGCGGCAAACAGAAAAAGCAATTAGCGTATTTGCAAGTTTTAAAGAATTGCAACAGTCTAGTATTTGGCACCTGGACAAATACATGGCCCAGGGCTACCTGTGCAAGAAACTAACAGTGCACTCAATGTCAGGCATTATCTATTATTTGTTTTATCTCGGTCTTTGTCTCTCCTCCTCTTCTCTCATTTGTGTATTTTTTCTAAAATGCTGCAATGCAATTGCGATGATGCAATCGTATTAAGATGACCATCAAAGCTTTTATATGCATATGAAAGAGTTTTAAGTTATTGACAGATATTACGCCATAGAATAAATAAAATTTACTCTATTGTTCGACTCCAATCACTGGCAGTGGGAAACCCGTTTAGAATTGTTGCTAAAATTTGTTTTTTTTTTTTATTATTATCCAACAGGGACTGATAACGGAACAGAACTCTACTGCTTATCTGGCTCACAAGACGTAATGTGTAGGGGCTGATAATGATTTGGGTAATAATAGGTCGCGGGCGGAAACGACTCTAGAATATCACAAAATACAAATAAAAGCGAAAACGGAAATGCGGCAACAAATAGAAGTAAAAGAGGAAGAGATATTCTCCGAGTTCAATTAAGATGTGAGGATTCTGAAAGCTTTGCTCTAAAGGGCTTCCAACCTAACCAGAGTAGGTCAAATCAATATCGCATTCTTGTAAACGAGTGTAATTATTTGACAAATGAGTGCACGCATTTGTATTGGTGCACACACATGTGTGTGCACCTTGTGAATGACTAATGAATGCTCGGCCGTCGTCGTCAGCAAGTGAGGTTCACTCTTCTCTGCTGGGCGGCAGAGGGAGGCGCGAGTGACCATTGACCTTGCCGAGCACCAATTGTGTGTGTGTTTGCAATGATCAGGTGCCCTCGCTCTCTCCCTCTCACTCTCGCTCGGTCTCTATTGTTGTTAAATCAGCGCACAGCCACACGCACTGCTGTTGTGTGCGCTTCTTTTGCCTTGCTTTTGATGGAGAGGGCTAAAAAGGTGCGCGATGTATACAAATCAGATTTCAAACAGTCAGGGAACTGGTTTGAGTCTTTAACTGTTTGTCAGACAGCGACTGAGCTACTTGAAACATGGGCAAGAGAAGTTCATCGACGTCTGGCCACTTGTATCTGTGGCTCTGATTGATGTGTCAGTTGTTTGTTTAGGATTCTTCGCTGAATTTATAACTCATTTCTTGTACAGCACGAGCGTGATAGATCTCTAAATCAGACACGCGCACACACACAAACGCTCGAACACAATCGGTGCATTTGTTCTAGCACACTCTCGCACTCACTCACACAGACGCACGCACACGCATGCAAAAAAAAAAAAAATGCGAAAACAACAGTGCATCCGCATACATTTGCACATAAATTTATTGAGGGTGTAACACGATCAACTGTTCGGCATTAATATAGACTAACCTCGTAAATGGGCAATTTCTCCGAATTCCATTGGGCGATTCTCTCGGCACTTTTATCGACCAGCGTTATGCTTATATCTGGACATTTGAGTGCCATTACCGCACATGTTGGCCCGCCGACATAACCAGCGCCGATGCAGCAGACCTTCATTGTTGTTCCAAATCGATTTTACAACACACACACACACAAATAATTTAAAATAACGCCCGGATGTGCTGAGTACTCTCGTCAAATTACGCTCAACAACTATTTGAAACAACAATACATAGGCACCGCAAATATTTAATGCTTCCTCGTCGGCGTCTGAATAACATCTGTTAATAAAAAGTCCAATCAGACTGTAAAAAAGCAAAAATGCTCAGAATTGTTGGCGCACTGTCAGACACCCTTTACTGTACTCAAATGCTCTCAAATGCATCGCTTCCATGAAATGTTATAAATTTGATTTTCTTGTAAAGTTGACATGCTCTTCTGTACTAGGAAATAAGAGGAAAAGTTTTCGCATGTTGACCTTTCGCTTTGGTCACGCTTAATCAATTTGAAATGTACACGTTAGTCAAAGAGCAGTATTTTTTAGTCTTTAGTATTTGTGATAATTTTGCATACCCCATATTGCCATATTTCTGTGCTATTAAAAATATCTTAATCTCTACACATAACAGTTTCTGTTAAATTCCATTTTTGGTGGTCCACTGTAAACGTTAACATAATTCTGTTAAGAGTGGTCAGCTAACATCACAGTTGTTGACAAACAATAATCGATAACAGCAACTATTGGCGCACTCCTTTGAAAGCTAATTAACACGAAGCTAATTGAAGAGTTGGCTTTGACTTTAGGTTATAATGAATATATACAATTTTTTTCCGAAATTTTCTCTAAAAAATATTAGTAGGTTATTTAAAATTTAGTTTCCGAAAATTTTTGAAGTCTTCTTCCCCAAAAGCCATGCTTCAGTTATTACACCTTGTAAAATGGACGCATCTGAGAATCCAAAGAATTCCATCAGTAACCAATGCACATTTTCGTTATTTGTCTTGCAAATCTAAAACGCCAGAAGGTGGTGATAAAAACAAAAAGGAAGGTACGGGAATAATTGAATTTTAATAATAATGTTATTTAATGTTAATGTTAATAATTAATGTTCTTAATGTTATAGCTAAATGCGGGTGCAAAGAAGGAGACAGTAAGAAGGAAAAGGATAACACTAAGATTAGTGGCGGAGGCAAGTGCTCGAAAAATAATAAGGCCGGCTCTGATAAAGAACAAAAAAATGCCGATCAGAAGCTTTGCCAAAAATTAATCGAACAACGTGAGAAGGCAAGCAAAAATGCAAAAGATAAGGATAAAGACAAAAAGTCGGGCACAGCTGACGCCACAAAGTGTCCGTGTAGGCCGTGTCCCACACCACGTAAGACAGTCAACATAGTATTATTTCGTTATTAACTTAAGCAAATATTCCTCGTGTTACCTAGCACCATGCGAGGGTCATGCGAAAATGTGGCAGAGGATCACCTTGATGTGTGCGTTGCCCATAATTGCCATACTGTCAGTTCTTGTCCTCACCTCACATCACGACCAAGAGCGGCCCGAGTTTCGAAAGTGGGGACACATGTACGTGCGCACAAAGCCATTCTACTTCGGCGACGGGCTTAGGAGTCGTTTCCATAATAGTCACTGGAATCCTCTGCCTCCAGATGGTTATGAGGATGAGATCGATGTAGAAGCCATTGGCAAGACACCCGAGACGGATAAGGAAAGGGAAGAACGATTGAAAGAATTTGAGAAAGTGAAAAAGCCGTGGAAAAAGCACAATCAAAATCGTGAAGCCGACGCTAAAAAACGACAGGCAGCAGCCGACAAAGAAGCCAAAAAACAGATGGATCAGGCCTTGAAAGAAGAGAAAAAACAACAAGCCGAGGAGGCCAAGGAGATTAAGCGACTGGAGGCCGAAGCTGCGAAGGAACGCAAGCGACTCGAGGCCGAGGCTGAGAAGGACCGAAAGCAACAAATTGCCTTTAGTGAAAAGGAGCGCAAACGACAAGAGGCCGAAGAGAAAGCTGCTGCAAAAGAAGCCAAGGAAATGAGCTACAATACTAATATGGATGAGCCCGAAGATGCTGGTGTCCTAGACTAACACAAATTCGATACGAGGCAGAAATCGAGGAAATGGGAAATGAATTCAATCTGAATAGTCGTGCAAAAGCTGGTGTCGAGGCCTATTATAATTTTGGTGTGAAAAAAAATCGTTTTCGAATATGCTCCTTTTATTGTTTGATCTTATGAGAACTCCATGGAAATTTCAAAATACAAAATTTAAAGTATGAATTTGAGTACGGTGGTATGCTGTCCTATATTTTTTTTATTCCGGGGTTTTATACACCGTAAGTTTATACACCTTTAAGTTTAGTTTAAACCCTTAAATCCAGAGTGTCTATTGCTGTGTTTGCAAGACTCGGCATAGGTTTATTGCATTCTTATACTTTCGCTGAGGTTGTAAGGTCAGCGTTCTTATGCCTACTTTAAGAGTGCACTCATGGGGCCCCTATCTACTTCTAATGCACTACATGTCAGTTGTTGAGTGCATAGAAGACATTTTTATATTTATGCATATTGTATGTTTTTGCCTGAACAACAGGATTTGTCATATCTTTTCGTAAATGCTCTTTTTATTGGTTTTAAGCTAATGGAAACGTGGAAGTTGCAATGTGAAATATCTAACATTTCCTGACATCTGGGACAATCTTGCACTCGGCGAATGCGTCAACGGCCTTCGCTTCCTTTTTGGCGCACGGTGGACACTCAACACAGCAGATGTCGTCCTTGGGCGTGGCTTTCAGTAGTCCATTGATATTCTCGCCCGGAGCTGGTTTCAAGCGAGTGCCCGAGTCGACACGCGACTGAACAACTGGTTTGCCCTTCGGCTGTGGCAGTTGGTAGCTGGGCCCGTCCGGTGGATTGGGACTGCCCCAGAAGTCCTGGGGTACTTCCCAAATAATCAGTGACCCATCCGTGCTGCCTGTAACGAAAGTCTTGCCACATGGACTGTACGCGGCACTAATTACGGACGAAGCGTGCTCTGAGCCAATGCCGACTACATCGCCACTATTATAATCCCATAACTTCACTTGCAGATCACTGCCAACGCTGACGAAATAGTCGCCCGTGGCATTCATGGAAATACAGTTTACCGACGATTTCTTCGAGGCGGTTAGCTCGCGTATTAGTGCGCCATTGTAGACCATCCAATAGATGATTCTGCCATCAGAGCCGCAGGTGAGTATTTGCACTCCGGTGGGGAAATAGAGCACGGACATGAACTGCGTGTTGGCGGTGACTACCTGCTTACGGGTCATGCGATTGATGTCCCAAATGACGCAGGAGCCATCAGTGCAAGCGGAAATCACTTCCGTGTCCAAATAGTTGATGTCCAGTGAGGTAATGGGTCCCGAGTGATCCTTCAGCACGCCCACTAAAGACTGGCGATACGGCTCAATCTTCCAGACGCGCACCTGACCCTCGATACCACCGGTGACAATAAAGCGACCCGTTGATGCAATGGCCAAGGCGCTGCAACCTAAGGAAATATCATATGAATGAATGAAATTATAAAAGAAATACAGTTAACGAATCAAAAGTCACCCTTATTGTGAGCATTGGGTATGGCATAGATGAGACGGCCAGTTATGGGTGTAAAGGCGCGTATGATGCCGTCATTCCACACGGAGACAATGCTCGTTCCGTCCTGAGAGAAGCGCACCGCGGCACAGTTGAAATTATAAACCATGATGCGCAGCAGCTCCTGCTTGCGATTTGAGGACCAGATGCGTATGCTCTCGTGACCCGCAGTGGCAAAAACAGCAGCATAATTTCTGCAATAGTTGGGAATAAGGAGACAGACGTGATCGGGACACTGTAACTGCACCTACTTGGGAAATGTTATGAAGTAGACTGCCTTGGCATGGCATGTGCGCAGCAGCTTCAAAATCCACGAGTTTATGTTCAGTGTGTAAATCTCATTCGTGTCGGTGCAGATATAGAATTTTTCTGGTGTGCTGCGCACAAAGGATGAAATGCGCCCGGAGACGCGAGTTCGCTTTACCTAAACAATTAAAGGATCAGAAATTTAGAAAGAAAACAAGTTCAGTAGTTTCAAATGTGGAGCTTACCACGCGCAAATAGGGCCAGGTGGGTTCAGGATAGTCTCGGAAGTTGATCAATGGCACATCCGTGCGCTCCTCGACCAGCTGCACCTCGCCATCGCCAGCACCAATGAGCAGACGTCCTTCCTCCAGTACATAAAGAGCACGCACGCCGTTCACATAGCGATTGCAATCGCGACCCGTGGGCTTGCGTGGATTGTGTGTGCCGAAGGCACCTAGAATGCCGCTCGATGTGCCCGGCCGGGTCACATTGTCCCTGTCGCAGCAGTTAAGTACGATCTTAATGATGTCGCCAGTGCCGCTGCCCAGATACGCGAACTCATCATTCTTATCGATGCGGGCACAGTAGAAAGTGCGAGTTTTGCTGGCCAAATGGACGTCCTGGACATAGAGCTTCTTCTGCTCACGCACAATGCTCCACAGGCGCAGATGACGATCGCCAGCAGTAAGAAAGAAGAACGGATTGTTGTGCATCGGACGAATGGTCAGTGCATTGCCTGAAATGGCACGTGAGGCAGCCTGACGACAGATGGGTGACCTGTGGAGAGGAGGAGAGGACAGAAGAGAGAGAATTTGTTGAATGGGAAACATAATAGACTGGATTGGAAGCAGCTGCACTATTTACAGTGTTTGCACATCGAACACAATGACGGAGCCGTCATCCTTGCCGCCAATGGATATGACGAAGCGTTCCTCGGCCGTGAAGCAAATGGCCTGCACCTTCACCTTGTGTAGATCGTGACGTCCAAGCTCCTTGCGTGACTCATAGTCCCATACGATGACATAGCCACGGAAGCCCATGTGGTTGATCTGACCGGAGGCGATGTACTTGCCGCTCTTGCTCAAATCCAGGCAGGATATGCTATTTGTGTGGCCCGCCACAAACTCCTGTGTGTTCTTAGCAAAATCGGCAATGGCTATTTTGTTTCCCAATGGAAAGATTACCGCCCGTGTAACGGGATGCTGACGCACTCCATTTTCCACCTTGCCATTGATGCCGAAAATTGCGAGTGGTTTCAACTGCTTACACTCTTTTATTGGGTTAGCCATTATCGTTTACAAAATATATATTTAAATTATTTTCTACGTTATGGCTACACCGACCGGCTACTGACAATATGCCCAGCAACTGCTTCTTTAATGTTTGAAAATTAAGCAACCGTTGCCTGGAAGCCGTTTTCAAACAAGGTGGCAGCGTCGCGCCAATCATTTATGTACTATTGAAATACGTACTTAAAGGGCAAAACTAGTATGTGGATATGATAATTACGCTACGGGCAACAAATAGAAAATAAATGTAAAAATGACATTAACAAAGTTAAAATACAGAATAAATAAACAGTAAATTCTGTGATTGCAACGCGGTGGCAACGCCAAAGCACTGCCGGCAAAATAACAAAAGCATAAAGAAATTGGTACGCATATATGCATGTGTGTATGTGTGTCTATATACAACAGACACACACACACACACGTGTGCAAATAGAACTATATAAATTGCATTCCTGTGTCATTTTTACAGTTAGTCGAGCAAACGGCGGTTGTGCTAATCAAATAGCAGATCACTTGACCTGAACTAAAGAATATCAAGAACAACAACCACAGCAGCAACAGTAAAAACAAAAGCAAAAGCCAAAGACCGAAGCAATTGTGATAAAGCTGAAATATGCTACATCCCAAGGGATTGTGTCTGCCTATTCTGCTGCTCGTCTGTTTAATTGCGCAGTCCAGCAGCTTGGGCTTTCGAAATGGGCGCTATGTGAGTGGATTTTTGGGGCAACCAAGTGGAATGCCCACCTTGCAGCGTTCGCTGGATGTCGAAGATTTGTGGTTCGAGCAGCGTTTGAATCATTTTAAGCCAGACGATTTGCGCACATGGCAGCAGCGTTACTTTGTCAATGATGCCTTCTACAGGAATGACAGTTATGCTCCGGTTTTCCTGATGATTGGCGGCGAAGGTGAGGCCACTAAGAATTGGATGCGCGAAGGTGCTTGGATTCACTATGCCGAGCATTTTGGTGCGCTCTGCATTCAGCTGGAACATCGTTTCTATGGCAAAAGCCATCCGACTAGCGATCTGTCCAACAGCAACTTGGCTTATCTCAGCTCGGAGCAGGCGCTGGCCGACTTGGCCAACTTTGTGTCGGCCATGAAGCGCAGATACAACATGGTCGACTCACAGAAATGGATTGCCTTCGGCGGCTCATATCCAGGTTCCCTAGCTGCCTGGGCACGCGAGAAGTATCCGCATTTGATTCATGGCGCCATTAGCTCCAGCGGCCCACTGCTGGCCCAAGTGGATTTCACCCAATACTTCGAAGTGGTGAAGGCATCGCTGGCCAGCTACAAACCGGAATGCGTGGAGGCTGTGTCACGTGGCTTCGCACAGGTGGAGATTCTCCTGAAGCACATGATTGGACAGCGCAACCTCGATGAGAAATTCAAGTATATAACCAATTATTGAATTGTATGTAGATAAATTAATATTTATTCAATTTTTTATTAGAACTTGCACGCCCCTTAAAGACTCAATTGAGAATCAATTGGACATTGCGAATCTATTCGAAAACATTGCTGGAAATTTCGCTGGCGTAGTGCAGTACAACAAAGACAATAGTCCGCATGCCAATATAACTATCGATGAGGTAGGTGCCAGTTAGGCAAATCAATTTCAATTGTCTAAACTCTTCCCACTGCTTTCAGATTTGCGATGTGATGCTGAACACAACCATGGGACCGCCAGTTACGCGTTTGGGAGCTGTTAACGATCTGGTGATGAAGCAGTCAGACACCAAGTGCCTGGACTACAAGTATGACAAGATGATAGCCGACATGAAGAACGTGTCGTGGGACTCCGAGGTGGCAAAGGGCTTACGCCAATGGACTTACCAGACCTGCACCGAGTTTGGCTTCTATCAGACCTCGGAGAATAAGTCCGATACTTTCGGCGATCGCTTTGGCGTCGACTTTTTCATACGCCAGTGCATGGACATCTTCTCGGATCATATGAATAGCAAATTTCTGGAGCAGGTTGTATCGCAGACGAACAAGTACTATGGCGCACTGAAGCCAGGCACAACGAATGTACTTTATGTGCACGGCTCTATTGATCCATGGCATGCGCTTGGCCTGTACGTCTCCACCAATACAAACACGCCCACAATCTACATCGAAGGTATAGTCGTAATTGACCATCAATTGTAATTTAATAATCGAATGTTTTTTGCAGGCACCGCACATTGCGCCAACATGTACGAGCCAACGAATAACGATCCGCCGCAATTGAAGGAGGCGCGCAATAAGATACTTAAATATTTGGCCAAACTATTGGATCATTATGCCAGCTTTTCGAGCTTCTCTTGAATTCCACAACCAATTGTGCGAACAAAGCTAAATCTAAAGCAATAAATATATAACTAATATAACACACTTGGCGCATGTGTCATGAAATTTGAGATTTATTAGCTTTGTTTAATGTTTTGCGTATGCTGTACATGACATATATATAGATATATAGGTTTATATATATATATATGCATTATATCATGCTTGACTTTCATCTGAATTTGAATTTAATTGCTGTGCTTAATCCTTCTTGGCTTCCTCCATTTTCTCATGGAATTTCTTCCAGTAGAGCCTGACCGTCTTATTCTGTACTACCTTCTCATCGAGAAAGCGGATTGTCCAATTGGCAGTCAAGAAGAGAAGATCGTAGAAGAATGCCAACGTTCGAAAGACGAACTTCTCCACCTGTTCCTTGCTGGGCAGATTAGCAGCCGCATCCTGCAAGTTCTTAATGGCATCGTCGACCATTTTATTGCCAGACCCAGGTCCAGACCGTTCGGAGTCGGGTGATCCACCTGAACTGGAGCTGGCCTGACCAACCACTTTGTTCGACTCCTCTCCTGATAATGTCGACGATGCCGACGACGACGGTTTCGATTCATCCCTTCCATGCTTTCCATTCTCTGTAATGATGTGCGTGGCCTGCATTTGAGAAGTGACCGTAGCTCGCTTACTAGTTGCCTTGCCGTAGTCGCGTGTGGGGTCACCACCCAATGCAGCGGGCTGCGGCTGTGCAAACGAGTCTCCGCCACCTACATTTCCCATACTTGCAGACTGATCCATGTTACCAATTATGCCAGTTGGGCCGCCGCGCATAGATCCCTTTCCCTTCGAATCATCGCTGGCATAGAAGCGAACAAGAGGGCGGCAGTATGTGTTGGAAAAGCGTAGCTTTTTCTGGGCTGCGATTGAGAATTCTTTAAAACAAAAATCGTATCACGTTTACTACGCGATTTATGAATAAAGAACTTACCAATACCCTGAGTTGTTAGCAGGGTTAGTGGAAGCTTTCCACGCTGGCTGATCGAAAAAACTGCACGCAGCATATTGAATAACTGAAACTCTGCTTCGATTTTTATTATTTATGTCCTACACAATATTAAACAGAGCTACTTCAACTACCTGAATATTTTACAAATGTAAAATTTTGTCGAAAAAGTTAACCCAACCTGCTTCCACGAAAGCTGACAGGAAAAGAAGGCACTTCTCTGACGCCGACACAAACTCACCATAGTAGTGTTGAGCAGTGTCGCTTAACGATCCTTAGTTGCAGTTGGCCCTAAAACGACGCTTGTACACTGACATAGAAATTGATATGATTGTTTTTTTTTTAGCTTTGTCTTTATTTAGGCTATTACTAAAAAATTAGTAAACTTTCTAGTTACATGTAGAGGGCATACAAAAATTAGGCCCACGCACACTATTCGTTATTTAATTATTAACTTGTTTTTGTTTTTTTTTTTTTTTAGTGCGCTAAGCTCTTGGCAAATTCATGACAATATTGAAAAACGTGCCGAAAATGCAGTGCGTAAAAGATGAGGTGAACAAGTATTGGAAAACTACCTCATATTTTACGCCATGCGATTTTGTCACATTATTGAATTACTTAAATCTTAACTAAGCGCAAAGTTAGCTGGCCACATTTGTGGGCCACAGATATGGACAGCCACCTTTACCAAGCTCCTGGCGTCTACTTTACACTGTGTTAAATTACATACATACAGTAGATACGTATTTTAATTAGTTCACTTATAGCATTTTTTACGGTTAACTTAATTAATTGTAGTTGGTTATTTGTTCCACGACTACTGGCAACAAAAATCGGTATTAAATATATATATATGTAAATATAACTCAAGAGCTTGTAAAGCGTTTTCGTACTTATAGCATATACATACGAGTATATACATAAAATACAGATTACAAATATGTGATTTTATGTTTATAGTTAATTAATTATAATATAATGGAAATGTTTGCGCGTTTTCCTTTAATACTAAGACGCACTTTAACCGCATAAACTGCTCTCTCACTCTCTCCCTCTATCTATATCTGTCTCCCCTTAGAAAAGACCAATTTGCTTCAGATTGTTCTTGATGATGACATCGGTGACTGCATCAAATACAAATTTCACATTGTTTGTATCTGTGGCGCAGGTTAGATGCGTATAGATTTCTTTTTGGTCTTTTCGTTTGTTGAGATTTTCAAATTTCATGCGTATATAGTTGGCGGCCTCCTCGAATGTATTGGAACCTGGCATAGACAGAGAATATAAATATGAAGATATATTAACATCAGTCTAATTTATTTTGTTGCTTTACCAGTGTATTCTGGGAAACATATCGTTAAGGGAGATCGCTTAATTTTCTCCTCAAACAAATCCTTTTTGTTCAAGAATAATATAATTGATGTTTCCACAAACCATTTGGAATTGCATATGGAATCGAAGAGCTTAAGTGATTCAATCATACGATTCATTTCCTCATCCTCAGCCAGAACCAAGTCGTAGCCTGTAACGAAATGATGGAGATTAGTATATTCTATTTATCTCTGAAGACATTCAACTTCTCACCTGAGAGTGCCACGCAAAAGATAATGGCTGTCACGCCCTCAAAGCAATGAATCCACTTCTTGCGCTCCGAACGCTGTCCACCCACATCGAATAATCTGAAAAAATTATATAGAGTTTAATAATGTGTATGAACAATTTCAAAGAATTCTTTCGTCTTACTTAAAGTGCAACTGTTTACAAGTGAAATGCGTCTCAATGATTCCTGTCGTCTTCACGCGCGTTCGCAGCACATCCTGCTGTGTGGGTATGTAGTTGGGCTGTGCGATCCGGTCAAGAGAGTTCAAATAGTATCCAGCCGAGTCATTGAGCTGATATTCACGCGAGCGTGCAAACGATTGCTGCACACCTGCATCCGACCAGAGCTTCTTCATCAGCATCACGATCTCTGGCAGCAGGATGCCCTCGTCTGCAGCCGAGGCGTGTGTAAAGAACTGGCGCGCAATGTCTGTTTTTCCAGGATCCGCAAACTCGATCTTTAGTCGGCCCATTGCCCGTATTATGACCATCAAGCTCTGTACCGTGTTGCTGTAGACAACGCGTCGATACTCCTCGCACTCCTCCTGCGAGTAACCCGTCTCGTGGATGATCTTCATCTGTTTGACAATTGTCGACTTGCCCGATTCGCCGGCGCCTGTAAATAATGCAACCAGAATTACTAATTTGGAATTTGTGGAACGGATGTTGGCTCAACCAATGGGCGTGACCTGCCAATCAGCAAACAATTGGAGCTCCTCTGTGTCTGTGTCATGCGTAAAAAGCGCCAATGAATGAATGAATGAATGAAGCTAACAATAAACACACGCGAGAGGGCAGGAAGCGGGCGGCCATTCGTGAATGAATGGATGCCACAAATTGTTCAATTGTCTTTGGGTTCAAGAGGCCAAAAAGCTAGCTGCCAAGCGAGCCGTACGAGCGTACTCAATTGCGTTGGTCATGTTGGTCATGTAATATCGGCAGTAATTGAGCTGCTGAGCTGGCAGAGGCCATATGCCGTAAATAATATCTGGCATGCAACTTGTAAATATGCGAATAATTAGAAGTGTTTGAAGTATGTTTATTTGTTTTTTTCTTTCTTTTTTTTTATGCCAATATATTCTGTATGAATAATAATCTTATATAATTTACTAATATATACATTAATCGCTTTGCTTTTTATATATCATTGTTATTTGCTTTGCGGTTCGTTGAACTTTGATTTGTCAAAATTCAAAAGAAGTTTAAACGCACCTTGTAAACATAAATAAATGCCAAGCTTTTTATTGGGGTACAAAATATACATGAGTTGAGCAAACAAGGCGCATAAATGCGCAAAGTAAACAAAAAGAATTTGGGCAGCATAATCAGACAGCTTATTTGAATCAGTCCAATAGATAAGAAACAAAACTGATGTTACGTGTTTTCTAGTTTCCCCTCAACTGCAACTAAAAAGAGTTAAACATTAGTGTTTTTATCACAGACATGATTTTTGCTAGCTACCGGTCTTAGTATATATAAATAACGTTAAAAACGATATACGATGTCCACGATTGCAACAAAGGCGCATTATGCCAACATTATTATTTTTTGTTTTTCTTCTTCTGTTTATTTTTATTTTTTGCAACATTCGATAGTTTTTGTTGTTTCTGCATAGGTGTGGTTGGGTCCATTCCCAGACAGCCAGAGCGTTGGGGGAGAGGCGGGAAGGTAGTCAACTTGATTAGGTAATTGCGAGAGTTCGGATTTAGTACTTTCACTTTTGCAGCAAAGATAAAGTACCGCCCGATTGCATATATATATACATATGTACATAGTACTGTATGAGTACATACATTTATATACATAAATATATGTACATACATATATGTATGTATAGATTATTGTCAAAATCATAGCTAACAATGCGTACTAATTTAGGCAATGAAAATTATGTTGTTATAGTAAGTAATGGCTTAAAAGACGGTCAACTCGGCTTTAATGACTGATTAACAAATATTCAAACATCGCATCGTGCCACCGAATAATAAAACAAAGCAAATGAGCGAGAGAAAGAAAGAGAGAAAGAGAGAGAGAGATAGAGGCAGTTCGCAACAATGGCGAAAAAAGGTCAATTTAATAATAACAACAATAACGTGAAGAAATGCACGCACACTATGATAAATCATGTATTCACATATCAATGCACCGTTAGGTGTGCCATAATAAGCGCTCAGTGCGACGAAAGAAGACAACAGGAGAGAAGAGTGTAGAACTTTTACGAGGCGGTGTGTACAAAGCGAGAGAGCGAGAGCGAGAGAGCCACTCAAAAAACTCCATAATGATCAACAGCATCGCTCATCACGATAAACAACAGTATTCAAATTAACTTCATTAACACACGCACATATGCATATATGTATATATATGTGCGTATGTTTGTATTTAGAAAAACCCCTATGTAGGTACATTATTATGATTGCAGTTCCTGTGCAATTAGATACATATATCAACATGTAAATAAATGTACATAGACGGTGAGTAAAGGTAAGCAAACATACACACACTCATATGCATTTGGACAGGAAAAGTTCACAGCAATTCCATAGCATTTTGCTCATTTGCGCTCACTGCATGACTAATCGTTATCGAGTTTTATTGGCGCCTCCAAGTGGCTGGCGACTGAACTTTCCGATAAGTAAAGTGAGAAAAGAAATGTGTTAATCAGACGTGCGAGTGAGCAGAGAAGAGCTGGAAGTAAACAAATGGAAATCTGTCGCTAAAATTGGCCATAGGAAGTGCACCACAATACGACGATTTATTTCTGGGAAAGTTGATCCGATCACATGCGTAACGATTGTTTATTCAATCATGGAAAGAAATGAACGTTTGCTCAATAATTTAGCTGAAAATAGCCGAAAGGTCATTTATTGATAATTTTGATAAGGCGACGAACGATTTATGGCGATAAGAACAGCACATTAAAAACATTATATATGTGTGTATGATAATGCGAATGAATGTGCGAGTGTGTGAATAAGCGTGTGTTTGTGTGTGTTTATTAAATACTTAAAAATTGTTGATTAAGATATTTGTGTTGACAGTTTGTGTTGAGTTGCCGAGGGCTCTCCGCTTGCAGTCAGTGTCGAATGTTGTTTATATGTCGCTCGGCATGCTAATGGATCGTATTAAATGCTTGTTGATTTATATATTTTTGTTACTTGTCTGCATAAGTCTGATGTGGAAAATCTGAGAGACTAATCAACATAAAATAAACTGAGTATTTCAAGTGGAAAACACCAAAGAAAGCTCCGAAATTGCACTTTCCAAATTGAATAGCGTTACAAAGGGTAGGAGACTGGGCGAGAGTGAGTAAAAGAGAGTGAAACCAACATTAAATTAAGTGCCATAATTCAACTGTAGAGACTGTTCGCAGTTACACATACAGATACAAAGTAGGGTGCAATGGTCAGACAGCGGCTGCAACAATAGCAAAAATTTTTATTAAATCTACACGAATAAAGCGGAGCAAAGCATAAGCCATACACACGCACGCACACACAGCTGCAATTGTTAGGGGGGCATTTATTTGCGCTAATATCGTTCACCCCACTTTAAATGTCAGCAGCAACAGCTGCCCCAGCCAATTAGGCCTGTGCGATAGAGTGAGCGGGAGAGACAGTGAGAGATAGAGAGAGAGAGAATGAGTGAATACGTTTGGCATAATGAACGTGCGCAGGCGCAGCAGCCAACCCATAGGCAGAGATAGTGCAATACAAATGAAAACATAGACAAAACAACGACAACAACAACAAGTACTACAACACATGCATGAACAATAAAACAAATACGAGCTCAAATGTTAGCAACTGGTGCAAGGTGTTTTTCTCATTGCCTGCCTCCGCTTGCCATAAACTACACTAGCCTACATAGTTGTTGCGCTTGTCGCTTTTACGAACAGCTGCAATTGTAACGCAGTTCCCATCAATTCGATAGAACAGCTGAATTGTCTGCAAAACAAATAATAAATACTTTAAGTTCATATATTTTGTTTTACGCCAAAATACTATGAATAATTCACATTATTCTATCAACTTCTAGCAACAGTCAGAACAGATATTTTGCTGGTCAGTGTTGTGAATTCATCTCGTGTATCATTTAACTGGCATGCCGATTCACCCTGCCCATCCCCTCTCATCCATTAATCGACAGCCCTCTTTGAGTCATCGACGAATGAATAGACGGGGCGCCGCATCATTAACAAAAGCTATCAAGTGCAACTGAGTTGATTTCTGTTAGTTGTTGTTGATGTTGCTAGTTGGAAAGCTGGAAAACCAATTCCATTGTTTGCAACATTTTGAGTGAATGAAAATGCGCACTCAAGATAATTTCTCGACTCGCTGTTTGTATAGAAATTTAATTGCAGAAGGCCAAAAACGCGAGGCGGCATCCAATTTCACTAAGCAAGCGCAACATACAGAGGTCAAAGTTGAAGTGATGGCGTCGCAACGCCTCAATGCACATTTCTCGACAGCAAAAACAAGTGCCACTCAGCACACACATATAAAACATGCTCACATACACGTTTTACATGCATGTTTCTCTTGTATATGCATGTGTGTGTGTGTAAGAAGAACCGTAGCTCAAACATGTTTCCATTGGCAAGACGAAGGCAAAGGCGTCCCACTTGTTGGAACCACAGCAGCCGCCGCAGACATTTGGTTTTAATTTACTTTCAATTTCTTATCGCAATTGAATTATTGACATGTGCATTGCATAATGTCCAACCACAGCCAAAGATGAACCGAACGAGTATCGAGTTGCGCCCGAACAAAATTTGAGAGACAAAAAAAAATTTCGAGAGAATAAAAAGTCCGCATTACAACGGTTTTCGTTTGCTTCCAGTCGTGAGAAAAAACCCACCCCACTGGAATACAGTTCACAAATATTTGTGCATGGCGTCGCAATTTTAGGCGAAAACTTAAGGTATTAATTAGTAAATATATATAAATGTGTGTATGTGTATGTGTGTGGAAACTTGTGAGAGACGCACCCAAGAGCAGCAGCTTAACCTCAGAGGCGGCGCGTTCTCCTTCGGCTCTGAGCGCCCGGTCGATGTTTTTGGAACGTTCGATGGCTTCTTTATCTCGTGCTGTACTCACGGCACAACCCATTTTGTTATTATCGCTTTTTGCTGCTTGTTAACCAACTCGTGATCAGCTTTTTGGCGAAATTTACGCCTGTAATTAATTAATTTTCACTCCCGTTTTTTTCGGTACTTTTAATTAGCCACTGCAGATCGTTGCGTCTGCGCGTCGTCTGTACACTTTTTTGTGTGTTGCTTCTCCTCCTCCTTTCACACAAACACATACACACGCATTCACACACGCGCAGTCAATGTTTGAGCCGACGCAGACGTAGCGGGCAGTAGATTTTGCACTTTCCAAAACACTCGCGGCGGCGGCCTTATTAAATTATTTAAATTTTCTAATGGTATGTCTGGCGGCAGTGCGAAATAATTTTCTATTTGTTAAAACTGCTTTTAGCGTTCGGGAGCGTGAATCACTTTTTGACTGCTACTGCGGTTCCCACTCTCATACTAAAAAAAAACACCACTAAAACGTAGCACATGGTCACACTATAAACGATCAGCGCTTGTCAGTGCTGTTAAAATACCAACAAAATATAGCTGATCAACACTTTTAAATTGGGCAAGTGTGACGTCAATGTGAACCATAGCAGAGTTGCCAGACTGTGGTGTAAGCCTTGCATATTACTAACTGCTATAAGACTCAAATTTAAAATTCAGACTTTGGCGCGAATTTGCATTAAAGAAATTTTTTTTAATGAAAATATTCTACGGGCAGAATAAGGATTATTATAAAGCAACAATTTAATTTATAAGTATCATTTGGTAAAAATTCTCTCGAATTTGATTCTCAAGTGCACATTAGAGAATGTATTAAAAATTTCAATATCAAAAATTTGCCCTTTGCCTTTCGATATGTTTATTGAAATAACGCTTTAAGTATAAACAAACAAAACGCACACAAAATTGTGCTCGGCTCCTCGGAAGTGCACGGCGTTTGTTTCCAAACCGTATGTTCGCAAGCCGAAAAAAGTTCTCAGCAGCACACAGAGAGTGAGAGAGAGAGAGAGAGAGAGAGAGAGCCGCGCATACATAAATAATATTTGCTTTAGCCTTTTGGGACAATACGATTATGTGAATTGAAAGTGGAATGGGAATGTCAATCTACGTTGGCGGCCAACGGCAGCAGCCAGCGCCAAATGGCAGCAATTGCATTCGGATATCATTTATTCATTTTAAAATTCGAACGAGCATTGGAATGATGGGATGAATGATTTGAGTTGCGGGACAGCAAGCTGGAATAACTGTCGACAAGTCATTTATCTGCATGTGATTGGAAGTTGTCGAAAATCGAACTAGCATTGATTGGTTGCGGAACTGTGAACTGGAATCGCTTTTCACAATTCATTTATCTACAGATGCAGAAGATTGGAAAAGTTTTGGGGTCGCAGTGCAAAAGTTGCGACAGCAGCAGCAGCAGCAGCGTCGACGACGAGGACGTCACATGTTGCGCCCTGGGCCCCAGTGCTTTGTCTACGTGGATGCCATCAACGGGTCATGATTTACACATGTTTACACGAAGATTGGGAACGGCTGCGGGGGAGTTGGGCTGCCCCGTATGAATGAATGATAGCCGCATTGCTGCAATGTTGCTGTTGTAATTTATCGTAAAAAGTAAAACGAAGGCAACGGAGGCTAGAGAATTATGGAATTATGCGGTTAGAGGGGCTGGGGTACATAGGCTGGCGAATGAGTGCGAGTAATACGGATGTTCAACGCTTTGGGTGGTCCAATTGGCCGTCGCGCGAGTGCAATGCGGCGCATGCAAAGCGCATGCCGTCTTCTTCTTGCTCGGCTGTCTTACTCGTCATCGGCATCATCATGATCATGGCTGTTGTTGTAGTAGCTGTGGTTGCCCTCTTCTTCTTGTTGTTGTTGTTGTTTTTGCTTGTTGAATAAAAACCGTTTGCTGATGCCAACAAATTTGACGAACGTCGACGTCAACGTCGGCCAAACTTCAATCGGCGTGCGCACAAAAGCAGAAACTAAAGCAAACAACAACAACAACTATAGCTACATCAGCAGCAGCAACAACAACAACAACAACAAAAGTTAAAGGATGGCAAGGCCTTGAAATAGATATGAGCATACGTATGCATACATATCCATATATAATTATATATGTGTGTGTGTGTGTGTGTGTGTGTGCGTGTGTAGTTGCTGTATTGCTCTCTCTCCCACACCTTTGCCCACACACACACATACTCGCACATACACAGTAGAAACCGTTTAGCACATGTGTTGCCAGATTGCCACGGCAAACTCAAGATTAAGATTAATTTCGTCGATAATTTGAAAGAGGAAAGAAAAAAGAACACAACATGCAGACACTTTTGGAAAACTTTGCGTAGCGGCTTTTTATGCGTTGAAAGGTTGAACAGACACACGGCGGCTGTTCATCTGGTATGTAGAGGCTGACTATGGGCGTGCTGCACACTCAACTGTGGCTCCATTGCCATTGACTTTAGACACTCTCGTGATGGATGCTCATGATGGACCGCCCGTCGATCGTCGACTGCGTCAATCGCTTTGATTTTCGGCACTTTACAAAGCCGTCGAGCAAGTCAATGGGCTGACAACTATAAAAAATAAATACCTAAAGGGTTAGCATGGATATATACTAAAAAAAAAATACTGAAAATAATTGCGACATTCTAGTTGGCTAGAATTCACCGTTCATTTGAATGGCTGGCCGAAATCGTAAAGCTAAGAAATATGTGCAAGTATTTAACTAAAATTAGCAGCATTCAATTTGTTTACATTGAAAAAGTAATAATTACCCAAAATACAGAGAGCCTAAGAAGACAAAAATGTGCTGTATACAATCACACACACACACACACACACACAAACACACAAACACACGCACACACATGCAGGCGCATAGGTCGATCGATCGGTTGGCTCCTAGACCCAAGGAAAAGTACAGATGAAAAAAGACGAAAAAAAAAATTGTATTTCGAATGTTGAGTCGGCAGTCGACACAAGTGCGGCCCGTGTCGAGATTTGGTATTGTTTACATTAGCCATAGGGAAAACCAAATCGTACATGGCCATACGGCTGCAACCTGCCCGGGAATGGGGCAGGGAATCCGGGCTGCAGTAGCAGCAGGAAACAAATATCAGTGGCAGTGCAATTGAATTGCCATAAAAACTGATGCTTTGGCTCTCGGGTCTGGGTGTGAAATTTATGAATTCCCGTTCCAGTAGCAGCAACGGCAGCACCCGCAACAGCAGCAGCTAGTTGAATATTTTTGTCATGGACGGCAGTGATCAGAGATGAGATGAGAGCTACGTGGGAGCTTTTAAGCACCTGCCAGCTGATAGAATGCAGTTTTCCAGCGAATAATGCAATAATTATATCCAATTGGGTTTCTCTATTTTGCGCCAAATCATTTTCTATATATATCTAGAGTGAGATCGTCTCTAGGCTAGCCAGGGGCAGCAGCTTCAAAGTCATAAAATGGCGATGGAACTACACAGTCTTTATTTTATCACTCTTTATGGTTACTTTTTTATTTTTATTTTTCTTTTTTTTTCCCCTGCCTGGCCAACTATTTTCGCTTGGATCTTACTTGTTGCTTTATGGCTTTATAATGTCTAGAGCGTTGCGTTTTATGATCTTCGTGTGCTCAGACAGCCAGCCAGCCAGCCAGCCAGCCAGCAGTGAACTATATATGTAAGTGATTCATGTTGCTGCATAATCTGTGATCTATTATATGAATTGTTTCGCCTGGGCGCCGCCATTTGGTCAGTTTCCTATAAATAAGAACATTCGACATTTTAGAAAGATCTTTTCGTCCCGTTTGGCAATTCAAATACAACTCATTTTTTCGAATCTTTCTTGTCCCTCGCATTCTTCTCCTTATTCTCCTGCTCCCCACTCTTCGGCTTGCAACGAGGACCCAAAACCTCTGTCTTACAATAGATCATCATTAGAATCTAATCGTATTTTCGATAAGAGACGTGTTCTACGTACGCTTGGATGGGCAAACTTTTTCATCATCCTTGGCATCTTTCTGTATCGTTTTGGAGTCCTTACTCCCACAGACTGCTCGACTGCTGCTTAGAAGCGCGTAGCTTAATCTGAGCGTGGGAATTTTCAAGAAACGAGTCATTTCATTACTTTATTAATTTTGTAATAAGCTAAACAAAAAATTGTGCCATCCATAAAATGAACTAAAGGTGCTTTTACTCTTACTTCTATAAGTCAATTCATACGACATATGATTCCTAGCTTGTTTTGTTCGTGATTATTGGTATAAGAGCTTGTTGGCAATTAGAATGGTTTATCTTTTCAGATTCAAATGCAGATTAGATCTATCTCGTCATTATAATAATACTCTACTAATTGTATTACACATCCTAAGATTAATAACTTAACTGACATATGTCAGACGCCTACGATTTTATGGCTCGGGTTGTGGTATTTCAAATTTGGATATTGGATTACACATTCCCCGACTCCTGCGCTACCGGATCTCAAGTGCCGACCACACATTACCCAAAACCCGAGTCCGAGCATCAAGTGTGGACCGCAGCGACAATGTCTGGGAGACGAAGCTATGTCAAAATATTTGTCAGCGCCTCGTTTTACGCCGTACAATTTATACGACGGACTGTCGCTGCGTCAGGATGTCGCCTGTAATTAACCCAAATTTAAATATATGCGATGTATGCGATGTCCCCCTGCGAGCCACTTGAAATGCTATGCTTTGGTAGTTGTTACAATAACATATATGTATATATATGTGTGTGTTTGTGTATATATATATATGAATATATAACATTGTATTTTCTGCTCGATTCTCTGGTATTCTACAATTATCATTTATCATAGTCTTTTGTATGCTTAGCTGGAACCAATTTGATCTTGAGACGGTTGTTCTTGAGACGCCTGTCAATTATTCCGGGAGCAGTATGTTCCGATTCCCGCAAGACATTTCCGATCGAGCACAGGTGCGCTGCCCCGCAAGGCCAACAGCAAAGAGTTGAAAAAACAGCTCAATAAAAAACGCTGAAATGTGGGAAGAGCTTGCATATAAAATGTACAAGAGCCAAGAACAAAGCAAAAAATATGTGAGCGACAACAACAACAGCAATAAGAAGAGTAAGATCTACAGCAAAAACAACAACAACGTGAATCTCAAGAAGCAATGACGACAATACGCGTCAGTTGAAATGAAACAGATGCCAAAAGTTCGAAGATCGAAGAGCGGCTGCACGCAGCAGTCGCAACAGCAGCAGCAGCAGCAGCAGCAGCAGCAGCAGCAGCAGCAGCAGCAGCAGCAGAGGCACCAGCAACGACCGCCAAGAGCTTGCCACATGCCACATATTTGAGTTCGACACTTATCACACAATCAGCGAAATTTTCGCCCAATCTGCTGGCAATGCAAAATTTGTAATTTATATTATAGAGTTGGCTGAAGATCGCATTAATTTCATGTCTGTTGCTGTTTCCTGTTTGCGCTTCCTTTTGCACAGCATTTTCCATTTTCACCTGGGCTGGGTGAGTCAACGGATTTTTAAGTGCCGGCTATTAAACCGAAAGCTAAACAAAAATATCAAACCAAGTGCCAAGTAAAAATTACTTTTGTGAGCCTCAATGAAAAGTCTGCGTTGGTTTGCCTTTAAAAGTATTTCGTTTTCTTTCTCCCTCTCCTGCTTTATCTTTTTCTTTCTTTCTTAATTTTCTGTTCAATTTGGCGCAATTATTGCGCACCGAATAGTCTATAAATTGTTCAATTTTATTGCGCCAGCTTCGACAGCTGAATGCCGCAGCTGAATGCCCCATTCAACTGGGACTGCCCGTTGTGTATGCTCGCCCCCCCCTCTCTCTCTATCTCTCTCCCTCCCTGTATATATATGTATATCGGTTTCTCTTTTCTTTCCCCTCTCTATGTAGGTTTTTATTATATTGCCACAGTTTGCATTGTAGTTTGGCAATGGCATCCAGATCGCACTATAACTGGCAGCTGGCAGCCAAACACACGTCGTGTTGGCCATCTTGCGCAAATGTCGGCGGCGACGTTGGCAGCGGCAGCGGCAGCGGCAGCGGCGGCCATTTTGAAATTGGAAATTTGAAATCGTAATCCGGGTGAGGCAAGGTGTTTATGGCCCCACTGTCGCTATTTGAGTGCCAAGTGTGGCAACATTCCGGCCAGCCCAAACATCAAAAATGAATAAAAAGCCAAGTTTTAACTGAAGCAAAAAATGAATTTAACTCGAATAGCTCAAAAGCTGCCGAACCGATGGATTGCTTGAAAAAGTGTCCAATGCTGATTCTGTATCTTAATATTAATATATAACAAAATTTGCAATTTCTTAATATATTTTTTGTAGCTTTATTATAAAATATGTCTTCAGCAAATTTAAAATAGATTCATATATAATATGATATATTTGAAATTAAAGTCCATAAACATGCTTATATACAATTTTTGCTTAATATTTAATATATTTAATTATTTGCTTTGTTCTTCATCAAATACGTTTCCTCCTCCACTCTCTTTTACCCATACTCAATTCACGTAACAGAAACACAAAGCATACAAAGCTTTTTATATAAAAATAGTTTTGCCTTATAAACATTTGTTGTGTTTTTTAATAATTCTTATTTATATGCTCTCTAATCTCACTTTATTGTTTATAAATCTATTTATTGGGCTATTCTGTCAACGAATTTTATTCAAACATAATAATTCCCTACTTAACGCCCAACCGAACGCTAAAATATTGCATAAATATTTACAAAAAGCAAAGTCGTGGGAAAAAAACAATAACAAATTGATCTTAGATATTTAAAAAATATACTGAAGTATATACATATGTATATATATTGTTTCTATTTGGATAATGTGTTCCACATAAAGTAGCCGCAACACGTGACTCGATTTCTGCATAAAAGCTTGGGGCATAAACAAATCCGGGAATCTACTTATGAAGACATAAAACCTAACTATTTGGTTAGATCTGGACTGGAAATTGCAACAAAACCAAAAGTGTAAATATTTAAACAAAGAAACGAGCACAGCCGAAGAGTAAGAGAGGGAGAGAGTGAGTCAGAGAGAGAGAGAGGGAGAAACAGGGCACAAATCTTAACTAGAGACTGCATAATTTTGCTCGTAGCAGCTGATGTGTAAATATTTTGAATTTTTGACTATTTGATTATTTGTTGTCCGGCGGATCAACTGTTTTAATAAACGTTGTGAACTGCTAGGGCGCTGAGTGGGCGCTGAGGGGCGGAGCGGGATGGATCGGCAGCGAGGCAGGTGGCAGGGCGTGTCCCGAGGAAGCTGCAATTGTTTGCTTTTGCCTGTTGTTGTAGGTCAGTGTGCAAAAACAAATGCGCCGCAGCTCCAACTTGTATACAACGCCTCCTCGAAGGCGTGGTCGTGGTCGTGGTCGTGGAGGCGGCAAAGGAATCGTGTGTTTAGAGTGTGTTTAATTGTTAAATGTTTATTAAACTACAGCACGAGGCAAGTTTAAACAATGCTGGCCATGGCCGGCATTTGGTATTGTTTGGTATTCTTTTGCATTACCCAGCACGAGAGAGAGAGAGAGAGAGAGAGAGAGAGAGAGAGAGAGAGAGACAGAGTGGGAGAGTGGTAGAGGGAGAGAAGGAGTACGAGGGAGAGAAGGAGTACGAGGGAGAGAGAGAGAGAGGCAGAGGTAGAGCATCGCTGAATCAATGGGATCGACGCTTTGTGTACTACAACTCAACTTGGTGCAGACGTCGTATACATAATTTTGTTTACAAATGTCCATAATAGTAAACAATTTGGCCATTTAATAACATTAACATTAAATTAAATGCAAAACAAACGCCGTGCAAGAAGCCCAACACAACAACAACAACAACAGTAGAGTGAAAATATCAAGTGAGATGAATTGTATATGCTTATCTTTATTATGATTATTTGAACTTGAAATAAAAAAGAAAAAAAAAGGAAAAAAAAAAAAAAGAAATATGTTGATGACGACTTTTGTTTGGGAATTCCCTGATCAAGCCTGTGGGTGGATTATAGAGATAGAGATGCAGATAGAGCTAGTAAACAAAGAGAGATAGAGACAGAGAAAGAGAGAGCAATTGCAATTGCGAATGGACCACACAAGATACAGTGTGAGCTGTATTGGCGGAACTGTTGACCCAGTTAATATGACGCACTATTTGGCTTTGCCTTGGAATCGATGGCTATAAATACAAGGCGCGATGTCATGTCAAAGAAATTTCGATCGGCCAGGCAGTGGGGATTAAATGGCTAAACATTTCGCCTGAAAGCAAGAAAAATTC
Source organism: Drosophila stalkeri (assembly GCA_035047405.1). NCBI lineage: Eukaryota > Metazoa > Arthropoda > Insecta > Diptera > Drosophilidae > Drosophila > Drosophila stalkeri. The sequence continues at coordinate 12,621,114 of JAWNPR010000041.1, read as the reverse complement.
AGCAAGGAAATGCGACAGGAAAATAGCTGAAAATAAAGCATAATCAAAGCAAAGCCAAGAAATTTGTAAACAAATTTATATATTTTTAACTCTTTGAATTGAATTGAATTGCTGTTGTTTTTATTTTTTGATAAATTCCTTTTTCTCTTTGTATTTTGGTCAATGTCATTTAGTAAGAAAAACGATTTTTTTTTTTTAAATCTTCCCTCGCACCTGGGCAATTAATTAATCGCCAGAGTCAGAGCCAGAACCAGAGCCACAGCCATAGGCCAATTGGAATTGTATTGTTTCGGATGCCTGTTTAATTTATTCCTCACTCACAATAAATTCGTTTTTCTTGCTTTCTGGATGTGCAGCAACGAAAACAGCACGCAAAAACCGAAATAAGAAATAATAATAATCAAACGTAAAAATAATTTATGGCCTGTCCGCAGAGACCAGCAGTAAAATGGCAAAAGGCTTATGCATGCATATATATATATATATGTATATATATATATATATATATAGAAATTGACTTTAAATGCTGTGCTGAAAAACGCTCCACAATTGCCCCCACAATTGTTGTTGCTGTTGTTGTTGTTGCTTTGCGGTTATTGTCTGCGAGTTCCGCGAAAAATTCTCTCAAATGGCGAGTGCTTCAGCAAATTGTCTGCCTGTGATATATTTGCCAAATGGAATTAAATTATCTTTCAGGCCACGCAAAAGTCAAATAAAATTCCAAAAAAAAAGAAGCTGAAAATAATAAGAATTGATTATATAGCTAACAAAATTGTGCGCTGTTGTTGCTGTTGCTGTTGCTGTTGCTGCCCGCAGCGCCAATCGCGCCTGACGCGTTCGACAAATAGAATTCGTTTAATGTAAACAAAACTCCGCCTCCGTGTGCCTCATTCTCTGTATGCGTGTGTATTTGGGGATTGAAACGTTGCCCGATCTCTTGGCACCGAAAAAAAAGAAACAGACAAAAAAAAAAAAACAAGTTGCGTGTGTGTAGAGCAGAGCGTGGAGCGTAATGCGCAGAGAGCTGAGAGCTGGGAGCTGAGAGCGGCCTCGTCGCCATCGTCAACGTCGTCAACGTCGTCACGGTCGCGAGTCGGCGTAGTGCTGACAGCAA